>JAWNNL010001297.1:0-646637 GCA_035045005.1 Liodrosophila aerea
GTTGTTGCGCGCTCCCTTGCTTTGTAATTACATGGTAGCAGCAGCAACAACAAGAGCTGCATCAACAACTTCCATAAGTACGATAACTACAATAAGTACTACAACACAACAAATTACGATAATAATTTCCATTTCTAATTTCCTCAGCACAGGGAGCTGTTGCCTGCTGCCGGCTACTTCCTCACCCCACATCCTGTCCGTAGCTACAGCAACAAGCAAAAGTCGATGAAGAGCGGCCGCAGCAGCAGCAGCAACAACAACAAGAGTTAAGGGCGCGCAGACGTTGGCATAATTCCAAAGCTGAAATCTAGAAATGCAAATGCAATAATTGATTTTTCAGCTCAAATCGAAATGAGCATCGTGTGGATAAGAGTCATTGGCCCAGTAGCAGCAGCAGCAAAAGCAGCAAGTAACAAATAGGTATGTTAGTAATTAAGGTCTATGATTTTCGTTGCCTTTTAGCCGTGTTTTATTAGCAGCACTAGACTTTAAGTGTGCCAATTTATTCGAATTGTAGAGGTACTCCATAGTACACACAGTATTCTATGTTCATACATATAGGAAACGCTTTGTGTTGAGAGAGTGACAGAGTGACAGAATGACAGACTGACGCAAGACCAAGCACACAAAATAATCAATCATACAAAGAAGTGAGCAAGGGGTGGGATAAGCAGCAATGTTTAAATCAATACTCATATTCCCTTGTATACCCAGATTCCCTTATTCTCATTCACTTCATTCTACGGCATACAATGTTGTTTATTGGTTTAGTGTGTTTAAATTTCTAATTAGCTTTTAGTATTGTCTAAACTTTCGCTTGACAAATCTGGAGTTTGATCTTTCAGCTCAATAACGAATTATCTCAAGGGTGGCAGGAACTCCTCAAGGACCCGCCACTAGGCTGTAAACTTGAAATGAGGCGTGCGATTCCAATTGGAGTCGGAGTCTTTTGTATGGGGACTAAGGCAAAGGCAAATGGATAACAAAATCCGTTTTATGCTCTGCGTCTTGTGGCTGCATATTGGGTAGGGTAGGGGTACTCCCGCCACTCCCGTATAGCGTGCCTATACAATTCAGTTGCTCTTGCTGTTGATTTTGTTGTTTTTGTAATTTGATAATGCATTTGATTAAGGAAATGAAATTTTTATTAAGGCTGTTTGCTTATTCGCTCACTCGCTTTTATGTTTGCCCACGCAAAAGGGGGGAGTGTGTGTGTGTGTGTGTGTGTGTGTGTGTGTGTATTGGCATTTTGCTGCCTGTTCTGTTCTGTTTTGTTTGCCATATTCCACACTTTCCACTCAGCTACCGGAGCTGAGCTTTCCCCCAAGTGTTGCATTTTTGTTTTCGCATAATTTCTTTGAGTGCGGTTGGATCTCTGCGATTTTACGATGCGACCGCCAAAAGGTGGATGCCCACCCACCACCCACCGCCCACCTGACAGCCAGCATTCAGCTCTGCCTGAGAGTTGGGGTTGCGCTTCGCGAGGAGTGAACTGAGCAGTTTTCTCTGCACGTAACAGTTACTTGATTTTCCACTAGTTTTTCTTTATTTTTAACCCTGAACACATTGAAAATGTGTAACTAGGGTGTCATAAGTTTGCGCCACTGTAGAAGGCGAAAGAAGGGAATTCTTCATAAGAAGCGCTTTTCATAGTCTTGATTTCGTATAGCATTGCTTTACTATAGGTAAGCCTTAGTAAATGAAGTTAATTAGAGTAAATACTGCTTACTGTTTATTTCCTTAGTTGATAGTCAGATGTTAGATTAGCTACAACTACAACAGTTCTATAGTAAACCAACTCTTATACCTAGTATTCACTCAATTGACTATTGTTGTGCCACGCATAGTGTCTCTTACTGTCGAGTGCGTCCGACTATACAGCTTGTTGTATATTGTGTTCTTTCTATTACCCTACAAGCTGCCAGCGTTTGCATACAACGCAGCTACTCGAACGCCGTGTCTTTATACCCTGTACAAGGAGCAGGACTAAGATTGTGTCACAGATACTAGTTAGATAGTCGAGGTTAGTCAACTGCCATAACTAAACCCCCGTTTGATACTGTTGATTTAGTTGTGTATCTTTAATATGCAGTAAACATATAACTGTATTGCCTGGATGGTATCTGTTAGTCCTCATTCAGTGTGTCTCAAACGCTTCGAGTTGTTATTTTTGCTCGAATTTGCATTTGCAATAAGTAAATAAATAAATAATTTAATTTTCCGCATACATAGCTTTAGTATTCAATATGTAAATTGAGCTAAAAGTAAACTGAAAAACAGTTAATATGCATATATGTATGAGTATATAAGAGTAGCATAGTTTTAAGTTTTATTTACATGCATATTTTAATCAGTGTGTTTAACTACAGAATTAGTTGAGAGATTACTAAATGAGTGAAGTCTAATACAGCGGAACATAAATAAATAAATAAAAATGTATAAATATTATACAAACAATAGATAAAACTCTGCTGCTTGTGATATGAGTTTGTAGTTGAGTATATACATACTTGCTTCCCTTGCTATAAAGATACTCATCCACATAGTATATAGCTTGCCTTTAATCAACTAAAAACATTGATGTTGGTTCCATAAATATAAATATTTGAGCAAATAATATTACGTCGATAAAATCATAGCATATTTTCGGAGTAAAATACTTCATTCTCTACAATCTCTCACATTCAATCTTACCCTAACTTCAGCTGCAGATTAAGACGGAGCTTAGTTCCATATACTATGAATACCTAAAGTATTTTCAGTTTGGTTAACTGTCACATTCTTTCAGGTTTATATATTTTATAATTTTATTGTTTACTTAAAGCTTGCAGCTCATTGGATACCACTAAATGAAAATCACATTAAATTAAAAGAGAATTCTCAACAATGTTTCTCTGTCGTATCATAATATGAAGTTTTATTCAAATAAATGCAAGCAGCAAAAATGAGCAAATCCCTCGTCCGATAGCAGTTCACTCGTAGTATCTTATCAATCCATTGGTGCTGGCTATATTTAACGGCATTATAAATTCAATTTGCATACACAATTTAATCATAGCTTATTTTGAGCTGTGCGAAACTCGACTCATTTGCCCATTAATCCCCGTCCGCCTGTTGTTCCATCCATGTTGTTCGTGGCTTGTCAGAGCGCCTATGGCAGCGACAGCGGCACAACGGATATAATTTTCACTAGTGGAAAAAACAAAGAATATTCCATTCACATAACAAAAGGGAGAAATGAGAACCAGTAGTGGTAGTAGTAGCCCTAACCCTTGGTGCGCTAACCAAGTGTGCTCATTCAACTCTAAAACAAACTTTAGCTATTGTTATTACATTTTTTAAGCGTTGCTGGTCATTGACTTTCTCTCAACTTTCCGCTTGACATTTAACGAGCAAAACAAGCAACAACTACAACTACTACAACAGCAACACACACACACACACACACTCACACATACACATAAAAAAAAATAATAAGAGCGGCGAATGTAATTTTAACATGTTAAGTGTTAGAATGAAGCCTACTTTTGAGCACTCGTTCGCTCGCCCACCACACGCTACTCTCCCTCCCTCCCCCTCCCCTCTCCTGCTGACTCTGACTCTCTGCTGCTGCTCCAACTGTTTTCCCGCTTGCTTGCATTGTTTTTGTTTTGGTGGCGTTGCTGTTGTGCCTGCCTCAGACATTGTCCCCGGACAACAAAAGCCGTGTTGATGTTGTGCTTGCCAAGACCCAACACATCTCACCCCCCCACCGCCGAACACACTCACCCCTTGCAGTGGTTGCAACAACCGCTTTAAGCATCAAAGAATTTACGTGCTTGACGCTGTTACAGAAAACTGTTAAAGCACATGGTGTTAAATAGCGTCAACAGTCGGCCAACTGATACTAGAGCGTGTGTGTGTCTGTGTGTATGTGGGTCATGTGAATAAATTTCCAGCTATTGCCTTTGATTGCTCATAAAGGGCAGCTAAGGATGGATGCCGCTTTATTGGGATGTATTTAATTCAGTATGTCAAATAAATCAAACTTAAAGTAGCGAATCATAATCTATAAATATAAATGCAACTGATTTTAACACATTGTATACTTAAAGTTTGTCCTACTTCATAATTTAGTCTATGTTAGTTTATGCTGCATTTTGGTTTATACTATTAACTGTTTGGCATACATCACAACGCTCCTCTTTTGGCTAAGCGAGTTAAGGACCTCAATCCTTAGCTGCCGTTCAACCTAAACTGTTGGCATAATAATTCCTGCAACTTCTACTCAGCGCGTTAGCTGGCACACAGTGTACTAAAACATACCCTTATAAACTGGTATATTTCAAAGGACTCTCTCTTATAAGCGCCTCTTTGACTGTTTTATACCTAAACCTGTATGATGTGGTCCTTTTTGAGCGTTGCTCCTGCAACATTTGGGCACAATTTCCCCTTCACTTCGAACGTGTTATCCACGCACACTCCAACATGTGTGCAAATTTCTCTCAATTTCTCTCAAACGTGTGTGCCCAACCGCTGGGGTGCTCTCTCAAACATGCTGCCCACAGCAGTGTTGTGTTTGTATGCTGTTTTCAGGCACTGTATGATAGGAATACGAAAATGCCGACGGTAAACGTGAAAAACGTGAAACCAACTGTCTCGCTGGCTGAGCTGTAGATATGTTTGTATGTATGAGCTTGTAGGTAGACCTACCTCAAATTCACTCATTTGGAATAGACAAAGGCCGCAATTACAGACGCGCCGTTAGAAATCTGTGATGGGTTTTTCTGTGTGCGTGTGTGTGTGTGTGTGAGTGTGTGTGGACTTAAAGTTGTTGATTTTGTGATTTTATATTTGCAATTCAGGAATATGTATGAAGCTAGCGCTATGGAGCTTTGTTGTTGTGTGGTTAGCGCTAGCCTGGACAACGGAAACCGGAAGTGGCGCTGCATGCGGCGGATATTGCAAATTATTAACCTTTTGGCCACAGTGTTTCGTTTTGCATTGGGTGTTTGCAAATGTCGAACCGGATGTATGATATAGCCCCCGTAAAGCCATCATCTAGTCACACAATCCACTTCATTTCGCTTAACCTTGCGTCAGTCCTTGCCTTGTCATTCCATTCGGTGTTCGGCGTTCCATTTCATTTTATTTGGCTCCTGTTCACCTGTTCAGCTTTCAATCGGACTTTTGCGGTTGTGCAGCACCTGGGCCAAGGAGCACATCTGCCAAACAAAACGATTTATAAACGATTTGCCAAACTTCCTCCGCCTCATGCTATGACCCCTGAACTTTACGCTTATCCTAGCCAGAGAGCCGACCGTGAGCTCCACAAACTTTTGTGGCCTACTGTTAAGTGAATTCTTTTCTGTGTGTGTGTGCTTCACGTTGTTGTTGTTAGTCAAATATTTGCTAATGAGTATTGTCGACAGCCTCGCAATTTTCCACACAGAGAAGTTAAAAATACTCATAGAGTGTGCACACACACGCACACACACACATTCATACATTCTTCTGTTTATGTAATATTATGTTATACATATGTTTCCTAACTGTATTTTGGCAGGGATAGCATAAAGTTTTTAATATAATTTTAATTTGATTGTTTTACATTCCGTTTTGCCGTTTACTCTCAACTTCTGCCTCTTCTTCTGTTTCTGCATAGGCTGCATGGCGTTGCCAGACTGTAGGCTGCGCGATTTTGTTTGCTTAGGCTGCATGGCGTTGCCAGACTGTTGCCTGATCCCACATTTAAACTCATATAAAGTAATACGAATTTAGTAATGAATATTTTGTATGAGCAGATGTGAAAACTTTATTAATACACACTGAAAATTTCATTAGGTTCGTTTGAATGATTTTCTCTGTTTACCCCCCCCCCCCCCCAATGTAAACTTGTTGTAACTGTTAAATTTTATTCACATTTTTAATTACATACGGTTTAAAGGAAAATAAACATGGTTGGATTATTTTTTAGTACTATTTATAATGCAAAGTACACAAATTCATTCGTTAATTACCATATTTACATTAGCAGAACTTGCTATTTGATTTGATTTTGAAATGCAAATTTGTTACATGAGCCGTCAAAACAAACAAACTCAATTAGTCTTTGTGAGAGCTCAAATTGAAAATGGGAAGGAAAATATAATTTAAATAGTTAAAAAATGATAATGATATGCCAGTCGCTAAGTGATTAAAATTAATTGTGCAACATGTGATTAAATACATATAAATAAAATCTGTGTTCATTTCGTGTTTGTGTCTGTGTGTGTGTGTGTTGATGGCAATTGATGGCCACAAGCGGCGGGCTCAAACCACTAGCTGAACCACAAAACAGACCAGAAGAACGAAAGCCAAAAGGCACAACACCGCACTTACAGTTATCCGCCACACACACAAACACACACACACACATACAACTTTCTGCTCCACAATCGAAATGTGAACTTGCGGTGTTTTGGTGGACATAATGGTGTGTGGGGTGTGTAGGGTGTGTGGGGACCAATGCAAATTGAATTCCAATGACGAGATATCATTGATGCGTGCCTGAAATATGCGAGTCGTGTTTTGTCACTCGAGCGGAAACCATAAAAAAAACAACGCAAAAGTAAAACAACATTAACAGAAAGCAGAGAGCAAGCAGCAAATAATTACAAAAACAATTGGAGACTGCCGTTGTGTAATTGATAATAATAAAAAAATAGGCAAGTTATACAGCTCTATATAATTTTACTTGATAACAATATTCCGCATGAAAAGTAGCTCGCTTTTAATATGTAATATAATATAGTGGAATATGATATAATGTAATGAAAATCTAAACTAAATTTCTGCAGTTGATGAAGGTAAATTCTCACGAATTTTATTCTTATATGGGCATAAAGCCCTTTTTGCCTTCACATAAAAAATATGCTTAGGTTATTAGCTCTATAATCTAAAGTATTCCTGCGATAGGTTTAGTTTTGGATAACTAGTGAATATATTTAACAGCAATTAATACCCTGTAGCGTTAAAAGCCATGCTCAGTATATCATCAAAAGTATATCTAGATTTTTTTTCTCTAAAATTTTAACACTTAATTATAAAGCTGAAAAGTCCTAAGGTCTAAACTTATCAAAAAATAAACCAACACTGTTGATTATATTGGGAATATATTGTGCTGAATATTTAGAATATGGAAACTATTTGCCAAGTAACAAATGCTTCTAGTTTACAGGGTATTCTGAGGCAATCACAATCGCCTGAATTGATCTTACATGTTTGGGCGTAGTTGCTTTAACCGTTTGTTTTTTTCTCCTGTTTTTTGTTTGTTGCTTTGCTTTGTAGTTGTTTCGTGTTTTTTGTATTGTATTTCAACAGGATTTATCGCACTTAAACTGCGGGCGCTTTGTTTGTGGCGCAACTTTGGAGCTGACAGAAAAATCCAAGCCACGCCAACGTCCAGAAACTGCAGTCACATAGGTCAGACAGTCGCAAATTCTTTTTGCCTTCACTGCAGAGTGGATGAGGGGCAGAGTTTCGCGGGGAGAGGACCTGACTAACAGAGCTTTGTGTTGCGTCTACGGAATGGTGGTTTGGCGCCAGTTTGGTAAGTCCTTTTAATACGTCGTCCTTTTTTTTGTTTTTGGTGTGTTGGGCTGTCCCTTTTTAAACCCTTCCAAATTCGAGTGTAGATTGCGGTGGAGGTGTTCGTTTTAATTGCATTCTTCATGTCTGCCCGCGTGTGTGTGTGTGTGTGTGTGTGACTGTGTGTGTGTGTCTATTGTGTTGGGCGAAATTGCATGTCATTTGTCACAAAGCCCATTTGCATTTGCCTAAGCCATATTAATGAGTTGCTGCCGCAGCTTTTTGAGCGAAACTACGAAATGCCATTTCACTGGGTCATTATGTGGATCGCTGTGGGATTGCCCGTTGGCGGTGCCGGCGATTAGTGGTCAAAATGTGCAAATATTATCATAATTTTATATGCATTTTCATGACATTTCCTGCTGTCGATGAAGTAAGCTGTTGTATTTGAACATTTTCCAAATATTTCTTTAAATAATTCTATACAAATTTGACAGAAATTTGCGACATTTTATTTTACTTTTATTGAACATTAATACTATTACAAATGGAAAATTATTAATTTATTTTAAACGCCTTTTTTTTAACAATATAATAACGATGCATAAATTACAGCCATAAACTTAGCATACCCTCTAAGGAATAAGTACAGTATTACAATAACTTCACGCCTTTCCAGTCGTCTGTAGCTTTTCTCGTCCTTTCATTTGCTTGAATATTAACTGAAACTAAATAATTTTTTGGCAATGATAGTAGCAAATAAAGTACTATCGATATTACTATGGATTGTTATCGAACTCTAGTATAATTTTTTAATTATTAAAATAACTTAAATTAGACCAATTTTTATTAGCTAGAATATTAACTGAAATTAAAAACTTCTCTGGCAGCGATACTAACCAACAAAATACTATCGATATTCCCATGGTTTCTATCCCAACTCTAGTATGTACTTATACTTCCCGAAACTATTTTGACACTGCTGTCATTATTTCTGGTAATTTTGGCACTTGGTTCTGGCAGTTGAAGTTCACACCCCACACACAAAAAGTGTTGAGAAAGTTGTCTTAGTCCCTATTTACACGATGAAGTTTTCTCATGAAGTTTTTTTCGATTCCGTTTTGAAACATCTTCGAAAATCACGTCGCATTTACACGGTGAAGTTTCCTCATGAAGTTTACTACTCCGATATGTGCTTATCGATAGCTAATTTGCTTACATGCAACCCTGTGATAATGCGTGTGCAACTCTGTGTTTGCAAACAATCGGAATAGCGCAAAGCAAAATAGACGAAAAGTCATGCAGCTTGATGGGTCATGCAGTTTTGTCATGAAGTCGAACCCCTCTACACCCCTTGCCTACAAACAGAAACGTCATGAAGAAACATCATGAAGAAACTTCATCGTGTAAATAGGGACTTACAGTGGCCAATTAATCAGTTGGCCCAAGTGGATGGCCAAGACAAGCAAATTTGTATTGCTTAAGATTTGTTTCGTGTTCTTTTTAAGGATTTTCCCCATGTCTAACATGAGGGTCATTTATATGGCTTCGATTTTTATGTGGCGTTCCTCACTTAAGTTCACATAGTTTATGCGTTTCATTTTTTGTTTTTTTTTTTACGCTTCCTGCGCTCACATAGTTTTATGCTACCAGTAAAATGTTGAAACTTATATCTGGCCATAAATAAGGCCCCAAGATTGGCCTAATTGAGTGTAATACATGTTGGCCATGTTCTGCCAGCAAGCAGTTGGTGCTTCTCTCTTTTTATATCATTTTCATTGGGCGATTTGTAAAACACATAAAATATCTTGTACTGCAATTTGTTCTGGTTTTTTTATGCTTCTTATTTTTTGAGAAGTTGAATTAATATCGGAGGCGTGGCCAGTTTTGACAAAGATATTTGTAAGAGTGTAGGACGCGGTGATTTAGAAGTTCTTAAGATGCAAAATTTCAAAGCAAAACTTTGTAGCCATATAAATATGATGTACACTGATAAAAAAGTAATATAAAAATATAAGAAGGACTCGATTTATCGCGTTTTTTATATCGATATATATCTAAAATCTAGAACGATTTAATCTTCTCTTTACAGCAGCTTCACTTTACTGGATTCAAGATTAAAGATTCAAGATTAAAGCATCTCTCTCCACTGAAAGCAACAATTCAAATAAGAAACTTGTGTCTCTTTGACTTGCGGCATATTTCGAAGTTTTTGGCCAAGTGTTCAAAGTCCAAGTGGGTAGCAAATTACTTGGCCAAAAAGTTTTGGGCCAAACAATGACAACTAATAAATGAATATTGACAGGTTGGCCAGCCCAAGCGTCTGGCTAGTCATGCAGTCATCAACGTGGTTTGGGGTCGGACAGTCAGCCTATCGACATGAGCTTCGACTTTGGCTAATCGCACAGTTATCGACTTAATGGATTTCTCTTTTCAGAGAATAAACAGCAAAATAAAAGGCAAAGCGGAAACGGCAAATAAAAGAAAAAACTTTTTTTTGAAAGGCACTTTGAAATGGTACATAGAGTCTGCACACTCAGATAAACATACACAGACGAAACTCAATCATACACATGTACACTCGTACATGCATGCCACATGCCACTTGACAGAGAGAAAAGCTTACACTTTGCCGCCACTGACCTCGAACGGGACAGGATCAGAATTAAAATCGGAGACGGACCCGAGACGGCGACGGAGACGGAGACTGAGTCGGAGTCGGAGTCCAGACGCAGTGAGTCGCGTCCTTTGAGCTGCAAGTCAAGTCAAATGAAAAACGTAGCAATGGGAACTCAAACAAATATAGCAAATGGTTTTTGCTTTTGGGAGCGCTCCAGTTGGAAAGGCCGTGGAAAGACTATAAATAAAAGGTTGACCTCTATTGATTTCATGCAGTAACAACACACACACATACACACACAGCACGGAAAAAGGGAAACTGGTGAGTGTTTATCTTTGCTTTGTTTGCCTTTTCTTTACCTTCCCCTTTCCCCTAGTATAATCTCTATACTCCCTATCGTCCTTGTATGGTTGGCTGTCTGTCAGTGTGCCTACAAATCTTGTTCTCTGGCATCTTATGACCTGGGGCTAATCGAGAGAAATTGAGTTTTAATGAGTCGACAGCTTTATCTTTGCCGTGTTTTTATTTTCTTTTCATTTTGCGTTTTCTTTGCTTTCTTTGATTTGTATCTCTCAGTTAAGATCGTTTAAATTATTCTCAATTATGCGCAATTATTTGGAATTATTTGACTTGCAGTCATTCACTTGTTGTTCCCTTTTGAGCCATTTTAATTTGATTTATATGAAAATAATTGCGCACATTAGACAGAGTCCAGCTGACAAATTGACAAATTGACAGAATGACAGGCACAACACAATAAAAATTACACAAAATTGCAAAGCGCCAAGCTAATGACTATCGATTGTTCTACTTGCCGCAGTACGATGATATATGTATGACTGATGATATACTAAAACTTGCCAATACACACGATATTTAATTTCATGCTTCACAACTTTGAAGCTTTTCAGTGCAAAAATTATAAATTTATGGAATTTCCTATACAATTGGACATAACTGCATTAGAAAATGGACAAAAGTATTTTGATTAGCTGAACAATTTAGGAATTGATTTCAATTTAGAACTGGTAGATTTTCTATTATATCTTTAAGACTGTTATGAACTCAGTTAGCTCTTCCTTACATTGGTTTTATAACAGATTAATTATAACTTTTTCATGTTATCCTGACGAACCGGTACACGGCATGAAAACAATTCCACTTTCCATTCTCCACTTTCAATGGCATTTTAAAAATTATAAATTTATGGAATTTCCTATACAATTGCATTAGAAAATTGAAAACAGTATTTTGATTAGCTAAACAATTTAGGAATTGATTTCAATTTAGAACTTTTGATGTTTGATGTCTTTAAACTCTAAATCGATAAGCTCTTATTGGTAGAATCTCTATTATATCTGTAAGACTCTTATAAGCTCAGTCAGCTCTTCCTTACATTGGTTTTTACACATTAATTATAACTTTTTCATGTTAACCCTATGAACCGGTACACGGCATGAAAACTCTTCCTGTGCTACATTTTCCCATTTGCCATTTGCCATTTCCAATGGAAATCTACTGCATTCTGTGCATATCTACTACTGTTGGCTGAAGCAATTCTCATATTTGCCTATCCGTTTCCTTTCTGCCATTTCTTGAATTTAGCGATGTTGTCTATGCCTTCGCCGCCATCTCCGCCTCCGTCTCTGTTCACGTTTCGCATTCCGTTACATAGGCTCGTAAATATGCGTGCATATGCAAGCTCAATACGGGCCAAAACAACTACCAGAACAATATGGCTAACACAGAGAACAGTTACAAACGGGTCGAGCATGGCCCGTGGGCACGGCTACAGATACTACGGCTGCTGTTACTCTGTACAGTTGGTCTACAGTTGGTTTACTTTACGACTCCATTTGTGCTGCGCGCTTTTCATTTACATTTTCCTTTCTTTTTTAGACCCTGTACTTTAAAAAAGCACTAAAGGGTCTATTAAGTTTGTGCAATTGACATTTGAGTGTAATAGGCAGACGCCATAAGGTATATAATCTTGATCAACTGACTTGCTATAGCCATGTCTGTCCGTCTGTCTGTCCGTATGTAGACCTAGATCTCTGAAACTATAAGAGCTAAAGACTTGATTCTTTTTTTGTTAGGTTTGTGTATTGCATAGGCAAGTCTAGTTTATGTCTGATTTTCAATATCTCATACCAAGGCGAAGCAGAGTACAGGGTCTCCTACTATCGGTTGCATCCGACTGTAGCTTTCTGGGAGGTTTTTTCCTGCTGATGTTGCTGTTGCTGTATTTCACAACTGCAGGACAGCATTTGCTTGCTGTGTCCCACTTCAATTTGTTTTACTTTTCTGTGAACGATTTATAGAGGTAGCTGGCGATGGACAGGCAACACAAAAAGAGAAGCGAAAAAAGTGTGAACCAGCAAAATAGAATATAAATGTTCTGGCATAAAAGAAAATTAATTCCTGTTGCGCTTTTCCAAATTTGGCATTAGCTTACACTTTATATATTTTCAATAGTAATTGATCAGAGTTTATGAGCAACTTTAAGGCAAACACTGATGCGATTTGTGGTTCAAAAGTATACCTAATCTATGAAGAAAAGTCTTAATTGGACAAAGGTTTAACTAAAGTGCTTTCTGAGTTAATATACCCCTTTGTTAATCCAGTATTAAAACACAGAGTATAATTATATAGAACATTTTATATATCGATTTTAGAATGTATTCCTTTGCCAAAAATAATCAATTATTCAAACTAACGAAAGGAAAATCAGTTTCAGTCAACGGCTGCAGGTGCAGAACTATGCTGTGAGCCCTATTATCCTTATATTGATAAGGGTGTGGGGGGTGGTGCAGGGAACCTACCCACATATGTGCCATGTACATATATTTACATAATCGTTTGGATCAAAGCGTGCTCAGGCCCTTAGACAAAGTTGAAAGTTCATTAGTAAGCCATAAAGTAGACTATAAATTCATGCACACACTCGCACACACCCAACACCCTCACACACACACACTCGCACACACACACTGTTTGGCTCATTATCAACACCCACGCAGCTGGCAGCGAATCTGTTAGGAATTACTACAACAGCAGCTAGATTGGAGGATGTGGCTACGACGCAGTTCAAGTGGTTTTTTGCCTGTGTGTATTATGGTGAGTGGTGTGTCTGTGTGTGTGTGTGTTGTGTGTTTGTGTCTGTGTTTGTGTCTGTGTGTGTGTAGAGCATATCTTTAGGCGCCATCCAACCACATATCTACATTTAAATTATGCAAGTTGTTGTCTAGGCTTCGTCGTCTAATTCCCTGTAAGTCTGTCTTTCGGTTTGCTTGTTTGTCTGTTTGTTTGTCCTGCTGCTGCTGCTGCTGCTGTTGCCTATGTCTTTGACCCAGAAGCACACATTTTGTCGTTTTGCCTCGCGAGCTGTCTGTATGTGTGTGTGTGTAGCATACTTTTTAGGGCCAGAGCGGTTTCTATATTTGCACTTGTTTGACAGCTGTACCAATTTGTTTGTAGTATGTGTGTGTGTGTGTGTGTGTGTCAGTGTTTATGTATATGCAAAGCATCTTATATACCTTTGCATGTACTCAAGGACCCTACGCTTTTTATTTGCGCCTGCTGCTGCTGCTTATTTGTTTAAATTTAACGCATCTCCGCCTGTGTATTTTTTATTGTACCTTTTTCTATTTTTCGCTGTATAATTTGGTGAATGTTCTGGCAAATTGTGTTTCGCCAATATTTTACCTCTATATGATTTGTTAGCTTCATAAAACCAGCCTAACGCCAGCTAGTACTTGCTTCTAAATTGAATGAATAAATCATGTTTTTATTTATATATTTATTAAGTTATTTTGCATTTCAACTTGAGTAGAGAGTAACTCAATTGGAAGACTACTAATTGCGTTAAAAAATTAGCACATTTATTAATTATAAACTAGGAATTCTTATACCAAATTATTCTTGTTTTTTTCCATACAAATTTAAATTTGTTTATTTGAAAGAACGAAATTCGAATTGGATATTTGATGTGATATTTTCATAGCCATAACTTTGATTCTTTTCATGTTGACTCACAGGTCAACAAACCATTTGCTAAGCTCTTTATTGTTGGTGTTTTTCATACAGTACTAGTAGACTTATTTATTTGAGATTATTTTTTTTATTATTTTACCTTTGCTGCAGATTCGCTTCAATTATTTTCACAAATTCCGAAAGAATCATTTTGGCCGTTGCTCTGCATTTTCTCTTTATTTATATTTCGTTTATTGCGCGCTTCGTTTTCAATTTTCATTTGGCGCATTTTCCTTTTTGTTTGGCTCAAGTTATGCTGAGGCCTTTTGCCTATTTTTTGTTATTGTATTTTTGTTGTGTTTTCTATTCTCTTTGGGGTGGACGTTGTCTAACCCGAGGGCTGCGTTGCGTGAAATCGCATCAATTGTACAAACTTTAGGCGCGTTATTTAATTTGCCATTGAGGCAGTGCGCTCCATTTATTCAGTTCACGTTCAGATCCATGTCCAGGCAGGGAGTCGCTGCCCACTGTCCAGGAACTGTTCCCTTATGCGGGTTTGTGTACAGTGGTGTGTTTGTGTAGCTAAACTTTTGGCATACCAACAGAGTTCCATGGCGTATATATTTAGGCGTGATCAAATTTAATTACAGCCTGCGAAAAGAAACTTGGGAAAAATTAACGCTGGAAAATCAATGCAACCTTGACTAAGTTCAAGTCACTTAGATGAGGGCTGAACTCCTCGACTCATTGAACATGACCCAGTTCGATACCTACTAAATAATTGATCAATAACTTCAGGTGTTTGCCCAGCCAAGTAGCTAAGGCATTGAGCCCTTCCCACAGTCCACTTCACTCCACTCCACTGGGTCATTAGCTTTTGGCTGGACACGTGCGGCCAGAAGGTCAGAAGGATTAAGATGCTTGTCTAATTCGATTCGAATTTCCGAATGTAAACTCAGCCCGGGATATTCTTAATTTTGCGTAAAAGTTTAAAGGATTTTTACACCAGATTAGCGGGCATGCTTCGCTGATGCCATTGGCATTCCATAGAAATTGAAATTGGGAAAAGCAATTCGACTTGATTTTAATTTCTATGGATTTCGGCAAATCTCTCTGTTGAAATGAAGTTCTGAGTAGCTGCTTGACCCTTGCACGCTTATTAGCTTAATTAAGTTGAACTTAAACGAAAGTTCTGCTTCTCAATACCTGCACTCACCACTCACTCATAATTCAGTTGAATAATTTAAACTTTATGAACGGGTACGAGTACGTATGAGTACATTAAAGTTGGCAGCAGTATAGTAGTATGTGTGTTCTACAACTTTTGGAAGAAGAAGTCGAGCTACCCGCATAGCAACCCAGAAGCCGCTTCAAGGCTAATCATATTTAAATTCTTGCTTGCCAAAAAACTTTTCACATTTGCCTCGTTGTCCAAGGCAAAACTCCAAGGCAGTGGCAGTGGCAGGAAATGTCCTTACTTAGTTCCTTGTATGCATTAAGAGAGCGCTACTCGTATTTATGTTGTGACTCTACTAGACTCGACTCGACTTAAAGCGTACCATAAGTGCCATAAATGGTGCTCAAATATTTAACGAGCGCCGCCTTATTAGGGCAATTGTTACACTTTTTGCGTCGTCCTAGTTGTATATTACTCATACGCAGTGGGGCACTTCATCAAGTGCGTTTATGTGGCCCACTGGCCGAGTACTGTTTGCTGTGGGGCTGATTCATAATTACAAACGTATTTCCATTTAATGGCAGCAGCATCTACAGTTAATGTCTTTGCGGTCGTATTGTGTATGGCTTTTCCGGTTCGTTTATCTATGGACTACGCCATTTTGCTCAGGTTTAAAATCAAAACTTTACCACTAGTGGTTAATGATGGATTTTACTGTTGAACATTGAATAAAAATGTGCACGTAAAACTTGATGCACGCGGCGTTTCAGTGCCATTAAGCTTAATACATAATTAAAGATAAAGTTTTATTGCAGGCGCGATTAACTGACACTAAATTGTCACATTCTATCTATAGGTTCGGCTGGCATTTACAGCCCGAGACTGTTGCCATTTGGCATTTTCCCCTATCAAATTTATTGATCAGTGAACTTAACCCAAATCAAAAATGTACTCCAACGAATTACTTATGCACTAACGTGTTTAACTAAAAGTTTTCGAGCCGATATTAGTTGGGAAAACTCCACGCTTGCCTTGCCTTTTGGCCCATAAATTATGTCAAATGATGCCAAAATTGTTATCGAAGAATTTGACACATGTGAAACTAACCGAACCTTTTACATAATTAATGCTAAAAAGCCAGATATTGGCAAAAGTTCAAGGTAAGCTTAACCTACCGAGAATTACTAATAGTATGCCAGGATGTTACTGACTTTCCGAGCGTAACGGAAAATTGGAACTGCGAAATTGTGCATATGCTGATTCAAACTTGAAAGCATGTGGTAACTGTGTGTGTGTTGTGTTGTGTGTATTGTGGGAAAAAAATAAAAAATATGACGAGTGAAAGAGAGTGTTCGCTTCTTCATTCATTCACACAGACAGACGCACACACACACCCTCACACTCGCATCCACACTCACACCCACACCCACAACGACAAATAAGAAGCAACTTTTATATTGCATACTTTCTAGCGAAATTATTTACATACAAATGCTGATGATGTTGATGAAAGTGGAAAGACGCCGTTGCCGTCAGGCAATGCCAACTGGAAAGAGGCAAACTCTGACAAGCAAACAAACAGACGCGCCCAAGACAAGAACTTTGTCACGATGCCCCACGTTGCACGATGGGTGAAGCAACCAGGTTGACTCATAATATTTCATCGCTGGCTCAAAAATTTAAAGCTATTTAAAGGCATTTTCGGAAGAGTACAATTTATGGTATAGTGATGAATTTACATATACGATTTTCATCGATTTTTCTTTCTGCTCTTTAAGACAAACTTGAGTATTTTAGTACTCTTCTGCATCAGGCGTAACTTGACTAAAATCCACTCATTATACTTATATTCTTTTATTTTTGGGCAGCTAAAGAAAGTAAACTTTTAGTGTAAGTTATATTCTAGCAGCATTCCAAAAAGTATTCTATTAAAATTTATAACTAGTTTGTATATTTTCCGATATCAAATTAAGTTTTTGGTTCCAAGACTTTCAAAAGTTCGAAAACTGAGTTTATCAGCGAATCTGCTGTTTTGCCCACAGTGCGATGGGTAGCCAAGGATAACGAGACGTAGGCACTTAAAACTATTACAGAGGGCGGCTAAAAACGATGCCTTTGCCTCTGTTAGTTTTTGTATTGCAAATACTTTTTCTTTAAGGAGTGGGACAAGTCAATGCATGACTATCTATCTACTTTTTCACTTCGTGTATAATGAACACATTTGTTAGTCCGCGAAATTTACTAGGCTACCATATGATTAAGTGGAGTGCGTGTGTGTGCTCAGCTCACATAACCTGACATTCCGTAGCAAGGCTTAGCCTAATGTTTTTACCACTTAAGAAAATTACCTACAATTTCCATAGAGAGACCTGATATTAATTTAAATGCGGTGCTCTGAAAATAAAACAATATTACATACATGAGTAAAAATATTATGTACATCACGTATTTGTTAGTATCTGTCGAAGAATGCCAGTTTAAGTTCAGTTTCTTTGTGGGGAAACATAAAGTACTGTCGGTGGCGTTCGACTGTTACGTGTTTCCCTTTTCAAATTTGTACAAATATTTAGTAGACTTTGCCTTCCATACGCTAACTCCAAATTTTAATACAGTTTTATTCTAGACACTTTTTTCACCTTTGTTTTTCAATTTTAACATTTCGGAATTATGAGTTTTTTCAATGTGTTTGGGCATAAGCTCATGCAGCAAGGACTCCAGAAAAACACCACACGCTGCACCTTTGCCACATCAGGTGAATTTGTGCCATTTGCCCGCGTGGAGCCAATCAAGGGCAATGAGCCGAACAGCATGGTCTTAGCCTATCAGCGGGACAGCAATGTGCAAAAGATAAATCTGGCAGGTGAGGTCTATCATCATATTGATGGCAAGCCCTACATGTTTCAGGCAGTGCGCAAGGCCATGATGGCAGTAGCCTGCGACGAGAAGCTAACCCATGATGCACAGCATCCACTGGGAAATGTGGAGTTCACACGAGCTGCGAGTGAACTGATTCTAAACAAAGCAGCGCCCGCAATGAGTCAGAATCGTGTAAGTACTGGAGCGTAAATATATTCTTCTAATCTTTTTTACTTCTTATAAACAAATTAAGAAAATTATTAATTGTATATTATTTTTTCTTAGGTGCTGGGCGTTCAAGCACGAAGCAGTAAAGACGCCCTTCGGCTGGCTGCACAGTTTCTGCGTGAGAAAATGAACTGCAATCGCTGCCTGGTGCCACGCCCTTGCTGTGAACATTACGAAAGGATACTGAAGAGCGCAGGATTGACCTGTCAAAGGTATCAGTACTATAACGAGGAGAAGGGGGAGTTGAATATGTACGGATTGGTTGCAGACCTAATGACGGCACCGGTGAACTCTGTGGTACTGCTCGATGCCTGTATGCATAATCCGACTGGCCTGAGCCCTAGTATCGATGAATGGAAGCTCATTGCACACATTGTTAAGTGCAAGAAATTGATACCATTGTTCCACTTGGAATCCCATGGATTGGCTAGCGGTGATCCGGCACACGATGCTTGGGCTGTTCGTTATTTTGCAGAATGCGGATTTGATTTGTTTTGTGCTCAGTCGTTTATCCAGAACTTTGGGCTGTACAGTATGTTGATAAGTTCCTTCATCGCCTTTACCAGATAATTATATTGTACTTACAGATGAGACTCTGGGCCACCTCATGATAGTACTTAGCAATGGTGCTCATTTGTCAACAGTTCGAGATCAGTTTGAGTCCCTTTTGCTGGAGAAGAATGATCAGTGTTCCTCTGTCTTTGCCAGTCGCATTGTGGCCAAGATACTGACAAACTCAAACCTGCGTCAAGATTGGTAACTAATCGAAACACAAGTGTAGTCTCGCTTAATTAATCTATATGCTTGTACATCAGGACTCTTGCACTCAAGGACGTACACCAGCGCATGCATAAACTTCGCTTGGCTTTAGCTAATAAATTGGAGGTCCTCAAAACGCCAGGCCACTGGGAGCATTTGAAACATCAACGCGGTGCTCATCTCTTTACAAATCTGAAGTTATCGCACCTAAAGGAACTTCGTGGCAAGCATGTCTATATACCCGATTCAGGGCGCATTAATATTGGTGCTCTGCGGCCAGACTCTGTGGGTCTTGTGGCCGGAGCCATTAATGATGTCATGCTCGCTACGAAGGAAACTCCAATTGAAGACAATCCCGCACAACAGCTCAATAAGGTACAATCCCAGCAAGCCTCTTAATCAATCAAAGTTCTATTGAAAATAGTTACCTATGAACTGCTTACTCCTTAGGCAATACAACTGGCTTATGAGTCAATATAATCAGTGCAAATTTCTCAATGATAAATTAACATTGTTAATAAATTAGACATGACAAAGGTAGAAAGATTTTAATTTCTGTTTAACATTTCTCTTCATTTTCTAGATTGACTAAACGACTGTAGGCAGGCGGTAACATAGAGCCATTAACAGAGTGGCGCAATGTAAGAGAGTTTACTTTGGTTTACAGTACATAAGTTTGGAACACAACTGGACTTATGTCGCTCCTGCACCTGACATCTGTAATAAATAGTCTCCGGTATGTTAATAATTTCCCTTTAACTTTCCAATTCACCCTTAAAACGGGATATTTGCAAGTATGTTTCGTCTGCAACCGCAATCTGAAAAAAGATCAAAAATAATAACTTTGCAAGCGCAAGAATCATATTTTAAGTTATGCTCACTTGCTCTGGCGTTAAGCCTCCAAAATATGGAATACGAAGTCGCAAGGGTTCCTGCTTCGTGGAATCTCTTATTGTTTTCAATATATTTTGTGCCTCAACCAGAAAATTCAGTGTTATAAATCTACTACCATAATGGAAATCAATGGTTTTAAGTTTACAGCAAGATTGAAGGATGTTAAGAAGAAATTGAGCAATGTTCTCCATAAAATGATATGATGTTATCTCCAGCACCTCAAGATTAAGGAGGTTTACTAGGGGTTCAAAACTAATATCTTGATCTTCTGGGAATCCACATTTGAGCCTTTTTATAGATTTTAATTGTGCTATAAGAGTGATTTCTTCCAAGTTCACATCATTTTCTGTAATGACTAAGCTTTCCAGAATTTGCTCTTCCCTCATGGATAATTTTCTGAATAGCTCGCAAAGTGAGCCACTTTCTGGTGATACAATGGTAAGATCAGTTAGCTTATTTAACTGGGCCAAGCTATCAACACCAGCTGTACCGCATTCCCGAAGATCTATAGTCAATTCTGCCAGATCTGGCATTTTATGTAATAATTCTATACTTCTCGTTTCCTCAATTAGACAAGATAATTTGGTTAGTGTCTTAATTTCAATAATCTGCATAGTTTCCGCATAGGATATGCATGTGCATTTAATGTCCAAGTGTCGAAGAGTTTTTGATTTAAGTGACAATGCTTTTAAAAGGCAGCTCAATGATTCCTTGTCAATTTCAGATATAGTTAGATCTTCCAGATTAATCAATTCAGCCAATAGCTCAAGGTTTTGTTTTTTAAATCCACATTCCAAGTGTGTTAGTGAGTTCAATCTAGCGACCAGTGCAGTTTCTCCAGCAGTAAGTGACTCTCCCTTTATGGACAAGGATTGCAGACGCATCGATTCTCTGGTAGTCAATACTTCAAGAAATTCTACTAGGGAGCCTTCTAGATGATTGAGTATGACAAGCTTCTCAAGGTTTGGTAACTGTCCCAGCAGTGCCATACTCGAACCATCTGAGAATCCACATTCAAGTCGCTGCAGCGATGATATTCTTGCAAGTTCAGAAGTTTCCTCTAAATTTATAGTCAATTCCGTTAAGGGTTTCAACATAATTTCAGCAAGACATGATTTATCGTTTGTAGCAAAGGCTCTGAAGAGATACTGAAGTGATCCAGATGTATGCTCGCCTATTATATGTAGAGATTTTACCTTTGGTAGTTGTGCTAGCATGGCATATTCTCGAGCATCTAACACCTCATTTGTGTAGGAAGTATTTTTAATTTTTAAATTTCCTGATGACTTATTGAATGTGATCTCGTGGCTAGATCGAATGACAGTTACTTCTATTGAGCAGCCCAAAAGCACATCCAAAACTTCTTCCGCTATATCATTCAAGTTGTGATCTGATGTCATTCTTAAGGTCTCGAGGTTGGGAATATTTTTCAGTAATCTTATACTTTTAGGCTCTAAGAAACCGCATTCCAAATACTTTAATGTTTTTATTTGAGCAATTTCGAACACTTCATTGGTGCAGATTGGATCTTCCTCAATATTCAATTCTTGCAGTGCTGTGGAGACTTTACTAGCAAAGCCTTTAAACAATGGCGTCAATGAATCATATGTATGTCTGCCGTAAATCATAAGGTTGGGTAAATTGGGTAAACTTGTCAGTGGTTCAAATTCAGAGGAATTCACGTTCGGCGACATTGTTAAAGTTAATGACCGAACATTTCGGTCTATAGATATTCCATTTTGTTTTGAATATATGCTTACATATCCTTTGGTTGCCTTAAAAAAGTTTAAGCATGCCTTGGAAATATCATAAAGCTGTTGATTTGATTCTACTAATAGCATCTCGAGCTGATTTAGTTTTGTCAGACTATCAATAATTGTAATATCTGAAAGTCCGGCTTCAATTTTGACCATGGTTAAGGATGCAATTTTTGAGATTTCTAATGCCTCCTCTAAGCAGATGGGCGATCCTTCTATGGTCAATTCAGTTAGCTTTGATGACGCAAACGAGTTGAGTAACTCTTTCAACGATCCAGATTTGTACGACTTGATATGTAGTGTATGGAGTTGGGGCAATGTATTAGGAAACACTACAGGCCTCTCGTCGAAGAAACCGCAATGCAAATATGTTAGGCTTTTAATTTTGAAAACTTCTAGGATCTCATAATTATTGAAAATGGCCTGGGGCTGTTCCAAATTGAGGCGAGAAATAGCATGCTTTGTTATTTTAACAAGATTTGGCCATTCTGTTGAAGCTATCGCTTTGAAGAGGGGTTTTAGTGTACCAGTTTTGGGTCTTCCCACAATGCGAAGTGAAGAGCATTCAGTTAATTTTGCTAGAAAATCAATGTGACTAGCATCAACTTCCTCCTCAAAAATTAACATCAATCGCTCTTTGTCTGTCCCACGGTCTATTGTTAACTTTAAGTGGTTTAATCTGCACTTAATTTCATTAAGAGACTGTATTTTATACACATCCATAACTGCATTACCGTCGATAATTGCTTCATCTATAATCAGTTTCTTCAGAGTGTTTGGTTCTTTGCTGGCGAGAGATTTTAATAATGGACTTAGAGAGCCGCTGTTGGTTTCTCCCAATATATGAAGTCTCTCTAGTTTAGGCAATTCAGTGAACTGAATGTATTCGGAATCCCAGAAGTCACTTTTGATCTTAAATGCAAGCTCTTTTAAATTTTGGCAATAAGGAACAATGTCGGTCAACTTTCCATTAATTTCGTTATTTATAAATTCCAATTTAGTTAACTTTGGATTCGACTTGCAATATTCCACCAAATCGTCGGCATTCATTTTTACACTCAAACTCAACTGGGTTAAGTGACGCAGTCGACAAACGCAATCAAAATAGTACCCTGAAATGATAAGCAAAAGTAATGCATTTTTCTTTATAGCGGTAACAATTCTACTCACCCTTCATATTAATTTTTAATACTTTCAATCTGCGTTTACTTTGCAGGCTGATCATGGCTATATCCAGTAACTCTCCACATTCTCTAAAGTATGTTTCAGAAGCGCATCGGAATTCAATTTTTTCCAATCTTTTGTTAGATTTAAGTGTATCGAAATATGTTTTCCAGAAACTATCTTTTTCGTAATGAGTGTATGTATGTATTCGCTTTAAATTATTGGCAAAATCAATAATAACAGACTTTGATTCCAACAAGTAGATAAGTTCAATATCTAAGCTTGGGTATAGATAGTTATCGCAGTTCCAGAAGACATTGCGAAACCATTCACACGCAAGGGCAAAACTGATAAGATCCGAGTATTTAATTTTGTCTAACTTTTGATTTGTACTTTCATCCAATTCACAGTTGATTTTAATTTGTTTAAATATTTCATAAATGCAATCGTCGTTTAACATCGTTATGCCGGCATTTGCCATGGTTCTCGTTGTTTTTTTTATTTATGACGAATAGAATTTACAGCAACAGCAGCAACTTTTGCTGATGACGCATCGACTTTTTATGACACATAGAATTTATATCAACATAGACTTTTTTATCTGTGTATGTGTGTGTGAGCACAACTGATAGCGCGACGTCTCGATCGTTTGGCGGTTAAAAGAGAACTAAGCCAAGAGCTGAGTGCTACATTTCATTCATATGTAGTGAGAGAGCTGCGAATGAGTAACCGAAGCAGCGCCAGGAATGAGTCAGAGTCATGTCAGTACTCGAACGAAAACCCTATCTTATGTTAATCAGCGTTAATATTAATACATATATATATTTTGTGAAGTTAACTTTTTATTTTCAATAAGAAAATTTATTATGATAATTTAAAGTGAAATCGATAGTTTTCGCGAGACTAAGTAAATAAGTTGTCAATATTATTATATTGATGATACTATTAAATATGTTTGATCTGAAACCGCATACTGAAAGAAAATATAAGAAACAATTAGTATGTAAGAGCAATAATCATACATATTTTAAGTTATGCTCACTTGCTCTGGCGTTAAACCTTCAAAATCTGAAATACAAAGTAGTAAGGGTTCCTGCTCCTTGGGGTTTCTCACTGTTTTCAATATATTTTGTGCCTCAACCAGAAAATTCAGTGTTATAGGTCTATTATCACAAAGAATAACCATGGTTTTAAGTTTACAGCAAGACTGAAGAATGTTGAGAAGAAATTTTGCATTGTCCTCTATAAAATGACGTGATGCTATCTCCAGCACCTCAAGATTAAGGAGATTTACTAAGGGTTGAAAACAATTATCTTGATCTTCTGGGAATCCACATGCGAGCGTTTTTATCGATTTTAATTGTGCTATAAGTGTGATTTCTTCCAAATTCACATCATTTTCTGTAATGACTAAGCTTTCCAGAATTTGCTCTCCCCTCATGGAGAATTTTCTGAATAGCTCGCAAAGTGAGCCACTTTCTGGTGATACAATGGTAAGATCAGTTAGCTTATTTAACTGGGCCAAGCTATCAATACCAGCTGTACCGCATTGCCAAAGATCTATTGTCAACTCTGTCAGATCTGGCATTTCATGTAATAATTCTATACTTCTCGTTTCCTCAATACAACAACATAATTTGGTTAGTGTCTTAATTTCAATAAGCTGCATAATTTCCGCATAGGATATGCATGTGCATTTAATGTCCAAGTGTCGAAGAGTTTTTGATTTAAGTGACAATGCTTTTAAAAGGCAGCTCAATGATTCCTTGTCAATTTCAGATAAATTTAGACATTCCAGGTGCATCAATTCAGCCAATAGCTCAAAGTTTTGTTCCTTAAATCCACATTCCAAGTGTGTTAGTGAGTCCATTTTGGAGATCAGTGCAGTTTCTTCAGCAGTAAGTGGCTCACCCTCTATGGACAAGGATTGCAGACTCATCGATTCTCTGGTAGTCATTATTTCAAGAAATTCTACTAGGGAGCCTTCTAGATGCTTGAGTATGACAAGCTTCTCAAGGTTTGGTAACTGTCCCAGCAGTGTCATACTAGAAGCATCTGAGAATCCACATTGAAGTCGCTGCAGCGATGATATTCCTACAAGTTCAGAAGTTTCCTTTAAATTTAAAGTCAATTCCGTATAGCCAACGTATTGGGGTTCCAACATAATTTCAGCAAGACATGATTTATCGTTTGTAGCAAAGGCTCTAAAGAGATACTGAAGTGATCCAGGTATATGTTTGCCTATTATATGTAGAGATTTTACATTTGGTAGTTGTGCTAGCATGGCATATTCTCGAGCATCTAACACCTCATCTGTGTAGGAAGTATTTCCAATATTTAAATTTCCTGATGACTTATTGAATGTGACGTAGCAGCTAGAGTGAATGACAGTTACTTCAATTGTACAGCCCATAAGCACATGAAAAACTTCTTCTGCAATATCATTCAAGTTGTGATCTGATGTCATCTTTAAGTACTGGAGGTTGGAAATATTTTTCATTAATCTTATGTTTTTAGGTTCTAAGAAACCGCATTTCAAATACTTTAATGTTTTTATTTGAGCAATTATCAATGCCTCCTCCAAGCAGAGAGGCGATCCGTCTATGGTCAATTTAGTTAGCCTTGATGATTCTTGAGAAGCGAGGGCATTGAGTAATTCTTTCAACGATCCAGTTTTGCACGACTTGATTTTGAGTGTATGGAGTTGAGGCAATGTTTTAGGAAATACCTCGAAGAAATCGCAATGCAAGAATGTCAGGTTTTTAATTTTAAAAATTTCTAGGATCTCGTCTTTATTGAATATTGCGTTGGGTAGTCCGACGTAAGAGTCGGTTTCCGTTATTATTGCTGACAACTTGGGCCATTCCGCCATCGCTTTGAATAAGGGCTGTAGTGTACCAATTTTAGGTTTTCCAATTATGCGGAGAGAAGTGCATTTAGTTAATTTTGCTAGATAATCAATATGACTAGCATCAACTTCCTCCTCAAAAGTTAGTTCTATTATCTCACCGTCTTTTGAACGATTCATTGTTAACTTCAATTGCTTTAATCTGCACTTAAATTTATTTAGAGACTGTATCTTATACACATCAGTAACTGCATTACCGTCGATAATTGCTTTATCTATAATCAGTTTCTTCAGAGTGTTTGGTTCTTTGCTGGCGAGAGATTTTAATAATGGACCTAGAGAGCCGCTCTCGTTTTCTCCGCGTATCCACAGTATTTCTAGTTTAGGCAGTTTGGAGAATTGTATGTATTCGGAATCCCAGAAGTCACTTTTCATCTTAAATGTAAGCCTTTTTAAATTTGGACAATAAGGAACAATGTCGGTCAACTTTCCATAAATTTCTTTATTATAAAATTCCAATTTAGTTAACTTTGGATTCGACTTGCAATATTCCACCAAATCATCGGCATTCATTTTTACATTCAAACTCAACTGGGTTAAGTGACGCAGTCGACAAACGCAATCAAAATAGTACCCTGAAATGATAAGCAAGAGTAATAGAAAATTGCTTCATAAAGGTAAAAATTTAACTCACCGTTCATATTAATTTTTAATACTTTCAATCTTCGTTTATTTTGAAGGCTGCTCATGGCCATATCTAACCTTTCTCCAAACTCATTAAAGTATGTTTCAGTATCGTATAGTAATACAATTTCTTCCAACTGATCGTTCGATTTAAGAGCTTCGAAATGTATTCTCCAGAAATTGTCTTTTTCCTTCTGTGTGTATTTATCTACCCGTTTGAAATATTGGGCAAAATCAATAGTAACAGACTCTGATTCCAAAAAGTAATATTCTTCAATTTCTAGACTTTCGTATAGATGATAATTCCAGTCAATGAACACATAGCAAAACCAATCACAAGCAAGCGCAAATCTGATAAGATCCGAGTATTTAATATTGTCTGACTTTTGATTTGTACTTTCATCCAATTCACAGTTGATTTTAATTTGTTTTAATATTTCATAAATGCAATCGTCATTTAACATCGTTATGCCGGCATTTGCCATGGTTCTCGTTGTTTTTTATTTATGACGAATAGAAATAATATATATACAGCAGGAACTTTATCTGATGCCACCTCGATTTCTATCTTGGTATATACTATATGTATGTATTTGTGTTCACAATAAGCAGCGCGTCGTCTTTAACGTTTAACTGTTAATAGAGAACTGAACCAAGGGCTTATTAGTGCAGTTCATTCGTTGCAGTGAGAGTACAAAATTTGTTTCTCAAAGTTAAGTACATATGTACATAGATCACCATTATCAATTGTTGATTTTGTTTGAGTAAACAGTGTTGCCAATTTGGCCATTTTTACGACAAAGTTTTCCGTATCGAAACTACCAATAGAAGTAGAAATCTAGTAAATGATTTTTCGTGCTCATTCATCGGCATTTAGTATTTTGCGATGTATTATTCTTATTTATTTATTCTTCTGGTTGATAATTGCAGTGCAAATTTCTCAATAGAAAGAATGGAAAAGTTTAAATATGTTAATAAATTAGAAATGACAAAGGTTTAGATATTTTATTTCGAAACAAAATCCTTATGGAAGCGAAACAAATTTTTCATTCGTAACATTATGCGAGTCAAGCAAAGCTGAGAATATAAATGAATTGCAGAGAAACTTTTACCCCTTGGCAGACTGATGAAAAATGCACTTTATAATTCTCGTCATCGTCTCACATGTCTCTTCGTCCCATAGCACTTATAAACGTCACATTAGAGTCAGTTGTAACTACCAGAGATATATGTACATAATGCGACAAGGAGAAAAGGGGAGGCATGAGCAGACAGCGCATTTTGCAGCAGCTCGTTAAACTACAGATTTAACTTTAAAGTTTTTATACTTAAGCTAAGCTCTTGTACATCGATTTGCGAGTGAATATGTACAATAGTAGAAGATAGTTTGAAGACAAATGAAATGAACTGAATGTTGTGAAAGGTTTATAAGGTGAAGGAGTTAAGATTCGAGTCATATCATTAGATAATTTGCCATCTAATACCCTGTATTGTAAACAAGTACAACAGAGTCTATTAAGACTGTGCATTTCTCTGCTAATAGTATTTAGTTTTAGTCAGTGAAACATTTTTATTTGATTGTATTCTATCGTAAAATATCTGCATATATACTAACACTATATATTATGAGCAGTCATAATTTGAATGTAATTTATTTAGTTCTGAATGAATTAAATTTAATATATAACATAGTATAAAGTATTTCTGAAAGGGCATTGACACTATAGCAGAAGTAAATTAAAGTTACTGTACAGATAACGGCTTCCGTTGAGCGAAAAAATGTTCATACACGCTTAATACCCGAATAATCAGAATAATCAAATTCATGCTCGTGTTTAAACCCCTCTCTTCAGGCGTTCGCTCATTCGGCTCAACAATGATAGTGTTGAGTGAAAACAAAACCACAAAAGAGTAAACTCAACGCGTAAGAGTAATACTGTAGTTAAAGACTTGACATCCAACTGTTGCTTAAAGAGTATATACATATATGTATTCACATACATAAATCGAACCTTTTTATGTGTCTGCATTGACCCAATCGCTTATTTAACCGCAGAGCACATAAATCCCGAGCAGCAGCGTCTACAGGCAGTAGAAAATAGATTGAAATACATTTTTTATACCAATTCGCGCATTTCAGTGCTTTTTTTAAGCAGTCTCTGGGGGATAAGAAGTCCTTGCTGGGGGCTTGCAATTTGTCACCATTGGGGGTCATTGTCAGGGTCAAAGCGCTCCTAATGAATGTCATTGAGTTAGCAACTGCCTCAGCCCCTTTTTTTAAATTCACCCAGTGATTGGCGTGAAAACATGCTCCCAATTCCTTTTCTAAGCTTTTCAATTCAATTCAATTGCTTTGACAGTATCAAAGGCAATAAAAGTAGTGCAAGACGGGGTCATGCCTCTCGTGTACATAGTATGTGTGACACACAAACGGACACACACACACACACACACACACACACACACACACACACATACACACATGTCATGCCTTCGGTGTGTTTGTGTGTGGTTTCATCACTGATTGAACTTGTTTAGACGCCTCAAAGAACTCAAATTTACACTTGAAGTGTCTTTAGCGACAGTTGACCCAGATAAGGCCACAGAAATCCTGTGCATCTTATTGATTCAGTTTGCTCAAGTAGAATATATATAACGCAGGACCCTATAATTATACCGTGATTGAAATTGATGAAGGAGTTATTTGGAATTTGGACCCTGTACTTAAATTAAGTACAGCTGGGAATGACAGTCTTTATCTGCGTTAGTAAATTGGTTAACAAGTACAGTGGAGCAATTTATTGATAGTTGCGTGCGACTACAGCCTTCCCATTAGATTGCATCTTTCGACTCTTTACTTTAAGCTTACACTATAAACATTTTAATGAAAGACTCAACGAGCAGTTACAGATAAAAGGAAAAATCTCTATTTTTATGGCAACCTAACGATTTTTGTTTATCCCCTTGGCTTCCTGCTGAAGTCCTGTTCGTGTTGCAGCACTCTCATTTGGGGTAATCCACATTTTTGTGGTCTCACATGTGGCACTTGTACTGCTGAATGCACAGTTGCAGCTTGCCACAACGATATGACCGCAGCGACATGCCAATTGTGGCAAGTCTTTGGGCTTACTAGAGCTGATTTTTAGCAAGAGGGGCAGCAGGGGTTACTGTTTGAGGCTGTAGGAAATCTGTATATACTAGTACTGCCTTTCCCAATATACATTCGTAGAGTAATAAAACAAAAATGAATTTAATTTTCACAAAACTCCGCTGCATAGCTAACTCGAGTATATCCAGGAGATTGTCGTCAACGGTGGCTTTAATGCGATACAGCTACGCTTTATAGGGGTAGTTTATTCAATTTTGTGTGGGGAGGGGCAAAGCAATTTGAAACAGGATGAGGAAAGGTGAATAAATTGTTTTCTGTCGTATAAAGCCATTGCTTGGCAGCCAGCATGCGATATAAAGGGCCTACGGTAGATATGAATTTTAATATGTGCGAATATTTATTATATGCGTGTATATGTATAGTATATATAAAATATTTCACAAGCTGTAAAAGAGCATGTGGACAACAGAGCAGCGATAACCGGTTTATGCTGTGTCTGCGTGTGTGTGTGTCTGTGTGTGTGCTTCTGGTTCAGGCGAGATCAAAGGCATTTTAATATGGGACTGTGTGTCGAAAGGGGTCTTGGGTTATTTAATTGACTCCTATCCTTACTTTGTTCGCGCTTAACAGGTATTTGAAGCTGGTTAATTGTTATTTGCCTTAACTCGAATAATTAAATAGAGTGTTTAGCTAGAGAACACAAACAAAAGACTTTACTTACGCCGACTCCTGGCGTTAATCAAGATAGTATTTGATATTTAATATTCCATTTCACAGAGTCAGAGCGTTACGGTCAGCTGCCATTAGCCTAACACCTTTTGAAGGATCAAGAGAGTTGCATTTCACAACTGACTCCTCCATGACTCCTCATTAGCATTATGGATGTGCATTATGGGCTCGGGTCCACTTAGCAGTCAGTTGCAAATGGCAGACACTCGGACCCAGTCGAGCAGTTTGTTAGCCATAAATTGTCTTGTGCCAAGCATAAGGATATTAGATGTCACTGCAATCATGTTATACTTGTACTTAGTACGTGTACTCAGACTCAGCCGTCTGTCCGTGTGGTCCTTGTGCAGTTTTCCACTGCAATTTCAATTGCATGGCATGGCATAGTTGCCTCAAGTAAAATGAAACGCCAATTTCTTGGCCATTTTCCCATCGTAGTATTCATTGTGTCTGGCTGGCTGGGCATGTGTGTGTGACATTTTGTTCATTGTGTTCACGTTCTTTATGCATTCTTTATCTATGCTGCTCCTTTGCGTATTAAATTAAACGCAGCTTATGTGGAGTTTACTAAATTGTTGTTAACTTACTGAATATTGTGCTCAATACCAAATGAATGCAGCTATGAAACGGAACGAAAAGAATACTTAAACCTCAATTTTCCAATATAAATCATGCCCTCTTGCATGCGTGCTTCCTGACAGCCTATCCTGCCGTTGGCCCCAATGTCCTGATCCTGAACGACCCGACCTCATGTGAAAGGGCGAAGCTCCATACACACACTTTGTTACATAAGGGTATATATAATGTAGTATATACATACGTGTTTTTTGTCTTTTGGGAGACTTACGCAGAGTCAACAAAATATTTCAACCTGCTCGGCCTTTTGCATGTGATGCACACACACACACACGCACACACATCTGCATCTGTGTGTGTGTGGGTGTTCCATGGGTGTATTATAATATGCGAATGCCCAGTTCAGAGTAAGAGCCCAGCATGTAGAGCGGAAGGAAGCAAGGCGTTGCGGAGCAGGAAGACGGCCAGATACAGGAAATTATTTATATTATTTGTATGCTTCAATTAGTATTTAATCCAATTCGAGTTTTATTTATGGCCTTTCTTTTATTCAATATTCATTTTAATCAAATTGTGTTAAAAAATAATCAGAAATCGGCAGTGTGTGGTAATATTAAAAATTTAACGATATCTCTACGCGGAGAATATTTGTAAAATATAAATAATAATTTCCGCTGGGCGACCATGACACACACAACAACAGCAAGAACCACAACAGCTGTGCGAAGTGTGTTTGATTATTTCAATTTTTTTTGCTCTTTTCCTTTTATTTTCTTCGTGGTTTTTCTTTGCTCCTCATTCCAAAGTTTCACAAACTTCATTATCATCATCATTGGTATCTTTGTATCTTAGTATCTTTTGTTATCACGCAAACTCATAGATATTTCGCCAGTTTATGGGTTTGCTTCGTGACAATGAGTTTAACTTTGGAATGCTGTACTCCATTCTCCCTCTACCAATGTACCACTCTCTACTTGAATCTCCTTTCGCCACAAGTATCCATATGAGGTCATTAAGGAGATCGCCGACTTCATTGTGAAGGGCTAAGGCATGCGCCTCAAGATCGGCATCATCTGCGGCTCTGGCTTGGGTTTGAAAATGGAAACAGGCCTGATTATGTTGCATACTTTCAGTCCAAGTTATTTGGCCATATGCTGAGTATAAAGCCAAAGGCAATGTGTATGATATGGCCATCCGAACAAAAGAGTATATTGCCATAGTAACTGTGGAAGAATAGTTGCACTATTCACTAAGTGGAGAGTCTATAGCTCACCTGGAGATGGTGCACAGCAGAGTGTATATTGAACATGGGTGATTCGAAGAATCTCAATAATCCGTTGGAGCTACGCCCATCAGAACCAGGCTGCAGTTGCTGCTGCTGCTTCTACCCACTGCTCTTGATGTGATATTTAACTTTAGTTGATCGATTGGAAAATTTCAACTTTTTCAAACAGAAGTCACTCTGCTCTCAGCTTGAGTTCAATTTTCAATACATCAACAGCCTTATTAAATATAAATGCATGTATATGAATAACCATAACCTTAGATCTTTGGCTGGCATAAACCATATGTATTGCATATTATTAACGCTCGTGTGATTTTGACACCATCAAATTGGGTCGACGACTGAGTCCTACGATTTGGCTCCATCGCTTCCAACACGTATATCACACTGGTTATGCTTGTGGCTTGTTGGCTTGAGGAAATTGTATTGGTCTGTAATGCCTCGCCTCCCCTTTATAACACAATTTGTTCCACAACATTGATTTAATCCTTTTTTCATGCCTTCCCACACACAGAGTAGCGAAATGAGAGTAGTACAAAGGCCTTAGTGTAGTCGTCTGGCACAATTTCTTAAATTCTCCTCTTGGCTTGCTTGTCCTTTTCCGGCACTTGCGTCCTTGAATTTTCTTTTCGCTTTTCCTTCTGCACATTTCCATAAATTCGTTTCGCTTTTGTTGCGCCTTCGTGCCAAAGTTGGTCCCATTTGAGCTTTCAATACATTTACATTTGCATTTACTGATTTGAAAACGTTGAAACGTACTTCCAAATGCCTTCCTGTTGCGTCGCCATTCGCAATTGGCGGGGGAGGAAGGAAGGAAGCTAAGAAACGCTGCTTTTGGGTTTTCGATATTAATTTTTATATTTGCCAAAGGTAAGCAATATATGCGTAAGTAATCTCTGTTGTCTTTAGAACTTGCATAACGAAATCAGAGGAATCAGTGCGCAGAGTAATTTCACTTGTGCGTAAATGTTCATTCAGAGAGAAAGACATCTTTTTAAGTACATACACATACATACACATGTATGTTCTCTTTATAAGTATCAGTGAACTATATACATATGTATATGTTATCTATCTCTTGGATAAGCGCACAGTCAAGCTTTTAATTCATATAAAGTAGAATCAAGTTACTGTATAGAATAGAAGACTTAAATTGTCCCTCACTCAAAGTGTTTTAAGGAATTTAAAGCTAAAATATTGGAGTATTTTTATTCAGACTTTACCATTAAACAAGCAGCTCATGTACCTCCTGCAGCTGAGCTGGCAAATGGCCCACAGTTCGGGCCACCTCAGCCACAGTGCAGGCATAGAGGTAACCCTTTCTGAGGTCAGCCACCTGCAAGTGGCGTAGCCAGGACACCAGTTGCGGCTCCACAGGGTCACATATCATATATGAGTCGAGAATTTCGGAGAGCGTGGCATGAGGATTATTGACTCCAACGAGTGCCAAACCACACCAGGGTCTTGCGTTGTCGATGAGCAGCCTATAGTATAGGCGTGGCACTGCTAGCACTCCATTATTATTGGCATCTGTGGCCAAATAGAAGTTGGTCTCAGTTGCATTAGGCAGGGGCATAATGCCGTAGGTGCCCGTATAGACGCTGACTGAAAGACCCCGTCGTGCCACAAAGTGTCGCGTTTCATCTTCCACAATGGCCCAGTGACCACCATTAAAGGTTTGCCACTGAGGCGCCACATTCAGGTAGTTGAAGCTGCTGCGCTGTTGTGTGGCATAAATTAGATCCGCTCTGGCAGCCAGGTGTCCACGTGCAAGGAATATCCCCGTCTTCATATTAAACAGACTGTGGGCAGCCTCAGTATGTGCAGCATTGGCATTCGCCAGTTGCAGCAATTGCATCGCCCGCTGCTGCTGATGTGACTGCGAGTAAAGACGATTCATGTCATAGCCAGGAAAGTGTCCAGCGGAGCTGAACTTTACACGCTTTACCTGACGCTGAAAGTGCTCATTGGCCGGCTCTAACTGATAGTGGGCGTAGGCTGTACGCAGCAGCTCCTCATCGTGGCACAGCTCCAGGGTGTGTACAAAGCGGCCAGCGCTTATGTTATAGCCCACACGATAGATGCGCGCTGCAGTGTCCAAGTTGCCATCGCCACACGGTTGCTCCAGGCGTTCCACAGTATATGTCAGCTGCTGGGTGCAATAGAAGTCTCTCAGCTCACGCTTGCCTCCCTCCCAGCCAAAGGTCTGGTCGTGCAAGCAGCGTATCTTTATGGAGCGCTGGCCACGCGGCACATTGCCATCGCTGCTGATATTGGCAAAGGAACGACTGCAATAGAGCTCCATGCTGGCACCGCGTGGCACCTCCAAATGACCATTGGCATTGGGCAGCCAATAAGTCTGCGTATTGGGATGCAAGTAGAGCGGCTGCAGGTGATTGGCATGCGGCAGATCCTTTTGAATGTCCAGCAAACAAGGGATGCCTAAAAGAGCAAACAGAAAGGGTATTAGTTTGCCATTCTTTGCTGTATAGTGTAATTGATCTGAGGGCAGATATTGAATTACCTTTAGATGAAGTTATAATACGTAAAAAATAATGAGAAGTATTTCATTCGTTTTTGCGTAAATCATTTTTATCATATTTCTGACCTCATTCTCTCATAACACTTCAACGATTTAGTGAAAGTTGGCATTTAGTAAGCCCAACTAGGTCACCTAGTATTTATAACTTTATCGGTACACCTGCACTTACGTACCTGGCTGAGTTGCCTCATCAACATGCACTCCCTCGAGTTCTTTAATTATTTGGTCCACTTCTGCTGTTGGCCTAATTGCCTCACGAGCTTGTATCTCAATCGCAGTCACGATCATCAGTAAGAAGATAACAACTTTATTCATCATCTGATACTATAGCGCGCTCAATGTATCGCCGACAGCGTCTGGGCACTGACTGAATAATATTACATTTCTACAGATGGTTTTATTGTTTACATTTCTCGAATTCTCGTTTGCTCAATCGTTTCCATTTCCCTCTCTCCATCTCTTGTCCTAAAGTAAGCCAGTTTCTTGAAGTGATTTGAGAGATATTATGAAAGAGACTCAAATGTCTTGTTAATGTTTGATAAATAGAGAGTCCTACTGTCAGCTGCGCTCTACTGTAGTCTCCTCGACTCGCAATAATGACCGTACATCATTTCTATAATATTATTTAGTGATATTTTTCAAAGGTCATTAAAGTTCATAACTGCTAGCGGAATTGGCAAACAATTAACTAACTTAGTGCCTATATAATTACTTTAGTCTTTGTATATTATTTTAGATTTGCTCTTTAATTTATTTGGAAATCCACAATGTTGTTAGATTAAAAAAAAGAATCATCTTTTGATTGTCTCCGTGAGTATGAATCCGTGGTAGTACCGGTTCCATTGTTGGCCACATAGCTGGTTGCCGTTCCGTTAATTTGTTGTGTTGTCACGACTGAGCCGTTGGTTCCTGAGCTTGTGGTAATATTAACCCCTTGACCATCTCTCCAATCAGCTTGCACATTATAGGGCTGGCCATTTATGGAATATGAAGATGTTTGTATTCCTTGTCGACCATTTGTATAGCCAGAGATTTGCGCTGTATATTGAGCTCCGCCATTACCTGGATAGTTGTTGGACCATTGGGCTTGATTGGTGTTCCATTCGGCTTGATTGTTGCTATTCCACTGGTTTGAATTCGCACCACCACCTCCACCACGGCCATTCATTTGCCAATTTCCATTGCCTCCCATTCCATTACGTCCCATTCCATTTCCATACATTCCGTTTCCATTTCTACCATTGCCATTTCCACCCATACCGTTTCCATTTCTGCCATTACCATTTCCACCCATACCGTTTCCATTTCTTCTATTGCCATTTCCTCCCATTCCGTTAGGACCCATTCCGTTATTTCCACGTCCACCTGGATATCCCATTCCATTTCCACATGGACCCATGGGTCCTCCTTGTCTTCCATTCATTCCATTACCTCGACCCATTCCATTACCTCCTCCCATTCCATTACCACCAATTTGACCGCTTCCTCCCATTCCGTTGCCTTGCTGATCAACGCTACCCTGTCCGGAATATTCATCTGCATCTCGTTTCTGACGATTCATTCCATTACCATTCATTCCATTTCTATTTCCTCCATTGCCATTGCCATTGCCATACCCATTTCTATTCATACCATTGCCATTCATACCATTGCCATTCATACCATTACCTCCTCCACGTCCACCCATTTGATTTCCCATTCCATTTCCACACATACCATATCCAACCATACCCATGCCATTTCCATTACCACCTATTCCATTACCACCCATTCCATTGCCACCTATGCCATTCCCTTGTTGGCCAGCCTGTCGACGTTTATCGAATCCATTTAGAGATCGCTTTCTTCTTGCCAACGAAATGTCTAAAAACAAAAGATCAGTATACTTTTAAATAAAGTAATTAAGAATAATGGATTTTCAATATCTTTCCTTCAATATTTTTTCTAATGATGCGATTTGATTTGAAATTTCGCCTTACTATTGTTTAAATTTATTGAGTTTTCAGTGCAGTTGGAACAATATTTATCCGTATGAGTTATAATCGTAATTGTTATTATAGTTATTATAATTGTTATTGTTGTTATTGTTGTTATAATTGTAGTAGTCGTAGTATGGTCTCTGTGTGGTATATGGTCTATTATTTGTTGGGTAATAACCGCCAGGTCCATAATACTGATTGAGGTTATAGCTAACTCCGGAAAAAGTGGCGTAACCCACGGGTAGTATAACTATCGGTGTAATAATCTGAGTTGGTGGCAGAGGCATTGGCACTGGTAGTGCCCAATTGACAGGCCCAACAGGAGGGTAATAGATACGTCTAGGAGGTGGTAGTGGCACAGCATACGGAACCGGTGGGGGGCGGCCAATCGGCATTGGCATGGGCATGGGTAGTGGACCCGGTATAAATACTTGTCTTTTGGTGACATTGTGAATGGAATTCGATTCAATGTCAACGAAGTCTGGAGAATCTATGAAATAGAAGCGAAATTCGAGGAGAAAAGAAGAACGGTCAGAAAAGGCTTTCTAAGTACTAGTGTTGCCCGCGAAAGGCATATTCAAATAGAAATTGTATACATTGTAGTTGGGCGTTGGGTTGTAATAGTTTTGGGATCTCATGGGATACGGATATTGCGGATAGGCAAATTGGAAATATAGATACGGACTGTCCACTCTCTGTGCTTGACGGGATTGAACTGGGCGTATAGCCATTGGTGCTGGAGCAGCTACTCGAGCTGGATATAACGGCGGTGCAGGCGGTGGATATATTATCTGAGGTGAACGACGAAGTCGCCTTCCAGACGCCAGATCTGGTGAGTAAAAGAATCATACAAGCACCACTTTAGAAACTCATACACTAAATATTAATGTACAGTAAATAGTTGTTTGTGGTCGGTGGAGCGGAAGACCTAGCTGATCGAGCCAAGGGGTAGCTGCTGCCCCCCGTCAATCTCGGATAGCAATTGTAGTAACAGGGCGGTGTCGGTGGCACCAGTTGAGGTCTTGCTGCGGTGCGTGTATTGGGAGAGATTGGCAGAGATCTCGAGAGGGGCTGATAAGCCGAGGGCGCATAGTTACAGGCATAGGGATAATAAGGACTAACGATGCAGGGCTGTCGCCAAGGCTGTGTGTTATAATTGGTATTGGGATTTGGGCTATCCTGCACAATGACCAGCACATTGGCCTGACGCTGATCTGCATGGGTGAGAGCAGCAGGATCGATATTTATCCCCTGATTTATGAGCTCAATGCCATTGTCCTGGTCCATTGTCAGTTGTTGGTTCTGTCGAATCGGGGTGGTATTGATGATGGTGCTGGGACTAGAGATGAGTGAGGTTCGTGTGTTATCGATCAATTGCTGATCTGAAACGGTTCACTATGGTCACGGCTAGCAGACGCAGAAGGACTTGAACATACCTGAGATCTCCACACATCTCGGATAGAGTCCACAATGCTCTCCATCACGCTGATCCCGCTCACAGGCCACATGAGAGACGACGCATCGTTCACCAGTGACACAGCTCACATCGCGACAATCCTTTCCAAATTCTGGTGAAAATAGTTTCGAGTAAGCCGACTAATCATAGCCAAATAGAGAATAGTTTTCCACTTACTCTTGTAAGCACTGACATGAGCTGTTATGGCCATTATCATGGCCAACATGCCCAACGCCGTTAAGCCAAAATGCGTTTTTGCCAACATGTTGCGTATACTCTAAAAATTTCAACAGATATCTGAAGTGATCCACAAAGAGCAGCATTATTTATATCACTTGCATGATATGCTTCAGTTCAGCGATAGCCAAATGGTGTTCACTTAATGAAATGGATTAATTTAAGAGCTCATCATTTAGCCCATAGTCATGGCTTATTTAACAGCTTTTATTTGTCGAATTATGAAATTATTATTAGGGGTATTCCGTTGGAATATTTCAATTAAATTTTGACTTGAAATCAAGCACATCCATTGAAATATGTGTACTAATATTAGGCAAACTCTACTGATTCTGCTCACGCGCAATTGAATAAGATTAGATAAACTTATTACTGCTAATCATTACACACACACACACACACACACACACACACCACACACGTGCTGTACATTGCATAATATTGAGATAGTAATCGATAGCAAAGTCATGGTAGTTCGTATGGCAGGTTCAAGGCGAACCGTGACAATTTCTGAATTTCCCTTCGACGTGTAAACACAGTAAACTATCGTTATCAATAGACATCGAATGTAGTATTTATTGCTATGATTTAGAGTAGACTGGTTTAGATTTGAGACAGTTACGAAACACCCAAAACTCCGCTGGTTTCCAGATCCTCCAAGGGCAAGTCTTTGACAACTGTGATGAAATCATCCACAGTGCAGGCATACGAGTAGCCCCTGGTCAGATCTTCCTTTGCCCAGCTTATCCAATCGATCTGATTGCCAATATCCGAACAGATGATATATTCCGCTTGTATCTGCTCCAAGGTGACATGAGGGTTATTCACACCCAGCAGAACGATGCCCTCGCGACTCGCGCGATCAATGACGACGCGGAAGTAGAGCATGGGCACCGGGATCAGTCCATTATTGTTCTCATCAAAGTCCAGGTAGAGCTCCTGCTGCACACCGTTGACATCGGGCAGCGTAGACACACCCCAGGTGCCTGTGTAACAGTCAACAGTAATATTCTCATCCGAAACAAATTTCCGGACGCTGTCCTCAATGCGCTCCCAGTTGCCGCCATTGAAGGTCTGCCACTGGGGGGCAGCATTCACAAAGAAGAAGGTGGCCTGTTGTGCGGCGCCAAAGACGAAATCTGTCTTGGCCGAGAGATGTCCTCGGGCCAGGTATATATTTGAGCTGGTGTTGAAGTAGGGTGAAGCATCCATACCGAGAATCCCACTGATGGTGATGTTCTGTTGAACCTGAGTGTACATGCCATTCACATTCTTTCCGCCGTAGAAGTCGCCAGTGATGAAGGTGGGACGGCTGACAGATCGCTGGTACTGTGCGCTGCCCGGGTATAGTACATGGTGAACATAACGTGTGGCCTCTGCCAGCTCATCGTGGCACGAATCGTAGAGTCTCAGAAAGTCGTCATCATCGTCTCCTTTAGCCAGTTGGAAACCCACTTCAAGCAGACTGGTGCCACCATTGCATGGCCGACTGGTGCGTCGAGCTGTATAGCCTGGCCAGCCGGTGCAAACGAAATCCTGCAGCTGATAGATACTGCCCAAGACAAGGAAGCTTTGTCCTTGCCAGCAGCTGGCATTAAGGCTGGAGTATCCCTCAAAGATTCCCTTAAAAGATCTCGTGCCGCTGCAGTGCAATTCCAGGGATTGACCAGGCTTAAGCTCAGCTACACCTTCCAGATTTGGCTCTAGATACTCCGCCTGGCCATTCTCATTGCGCAGCACAAAAAGTGGCGCCGGATCAGAGAGATCTCCGTTTACACGAAAGCTGCACAGATCTTCATTTGCACTGGACACACCCAAGAGTCCTGTGGTGTCCAGTTGATCCAATGGCAAATCCTTGACCACAGCTATAAAGTCGTCAACGGCACAAGCATAGCCAAAGCCATGTTCTATGTTTGTCTTGTTCCAATCCACCCAATCGAGTTGTGCACCCACATCGTCGCACACCACGTACTCATCTTGAATCTCCGAGAGACTCACATGGGGATTATTGACCACCACCAGCACGATACCCTTCCGACTAAGCTCATCTATGACTATGCGATAGGTGAGACGTGGGACAGGCAGCTGCTTCTCCTCGCTGGCATCCAGATAGATCGGTGTTTGTTCACCCGAGGCATTGGGCAAAGTGGCGATGCCCCAGCTGCCGGAATGAACACTCACATTGAGCCCCTCGTTGGCCACAAACTGACGCAAGCTTCGCTCCACTGCCAGCCAATTGCCAATGCTGATGCTCCTCCACTGAGGTACGGCATTCACATAGAAATGTGTGGCACGCTGCGCTGAGGCATGGACAAAGTCTTGGCGGGCTGCAAGTTGACCACGAGCCAGATAAAGATCTCGACTGCTATCCAGGTACTGGCTCGCATCCTTGCCAAGAATGCTGGTGAATGCCTCCAGCTGGTGCTCCAGGTTATAGTAGGTATTGACATCCTTCCCCGCATAGAAATCTCCACGCAGATATCCGGGTTGAGCCACGCCTCTCTGATAGGCGATATTGGCCGGAGAGAGTTCATACCTCACGTAACGTGTGATCTGTTCCTGCTCATCGTAGCACAGTTCCAGCTGTGGCAGGAATCCAGCGGCTACATTGAATCCTATCTGCAGCAACTCGGTGCCACCCTCACAAGGTGAAGCCGTACGTACAGCCTCATAGGTGGGCCAAGTCAAGCAGCTGAACGTCCTGATGTTCACCTGCAAATTCTCCGCCTCGTAGAGCTGATTGCCTACGCAACGTGCTGTCAGGGCGGTATATCTGTTATAGGGCACAACCAAGGCACCAGTACAGTGCAGATCGATGCTTTCGCCCTGCTCCACTGTGTAGACACCCGTTTCGTTGGGCAGTAGCCAGCTCAATGCGCCTTGTGGCGTCAGTAGTGGGGCAGGATCCTTGAGATCTCCGTTCGTGCTGAAGTGACATTGATTCGGATTGGGTCCAGCGGTTGGCGTGGGCGTGGGTGGTGAGCTTGTTGTGACCGTTGAACTCGATTCGGTAGAGCTGGATGGTTCCACGGTGGGAGTGCTGGGAGATTCGGTGGTCGGTGCTTCAGTAGTGGTTGACGCTTCGGTGGTAGTTGATGACTCTGTAGAGCTAGATGATTCGGTTGTGGTAGTTTCAGTGGTAGTATCTGTAGTCGTAGTTGGTTCCGTAGTGCTGGAAGATTCGGTTGTGGGAGGTAGAGTACTGTCGGTTGTGGTACTTTCGGTGGTAGTTTCGGGGGTAGTTTCGGTGGTAGTTTCGGTGGTCTCCGTTGACTCAGTAGAACTAGATTCTGTAGTAGTAATTGCTTCCGTAGTGCTGGAAGATTCAGTTGTGGGAGGCAGAGTACTGCCTTCTGTAGTCGTAGGTTCTGTGGTGGTCGTTTCATCATCCAAACCCAAAACTCCATTGGTTTGCAGATCCTCAATAGGCAGATCTTTAACTACCTCTATGAAATCCTCAACGGTGCAGGCGTATGAGTAGCCTTCGTGGAGATCATGCTTCATCCAGGTAACCCAGCTCAGGCGATGTCCAATATCCTCACAGACAACATAATCCCGCAGTATTTGCTCCAGACTCACATAGGGATTATTCACGCCAATCAGAACGATTCCCTCCCGACTCTCGCGGTCAATTACCACACGGAAGTAGATCTTTGGCACTGGGATCAGTCCATTATTATTCTCATCAAAGTCCAGGTAGAGTTCCTGCTCGACCCCATTGACATCGGGTAGGGTTGTCACGCCCCAGGTGCCGGTGTAGCAATCCGTGGTTAGATTCCTATCGGCCACAAATTTACGCACACTCGTCTCGACACGCACCCAGTTGCCTCCATTGAAGCTCTGCCACTGTGGAGCGACGTTGATGAAGAGGAAAGTGGACTGCTGGGTGGCTCCAAAGATCATGTCTGTCTTGGCAATGAGGTGGCCACGAGCCAAATAGCGATCCTCTGTGAAGTTGAAATAGGGCGATGCATCCAAGCCCAAAATCTCACTGATGGTTATATTCTGTTGGACTTGAGTGTACAGTGTATTGACATCCTTTCCGCCATAGAAGTCCAGCTCAATGAAATAGGGACGAGGCACTCCACTCTGATAAACATAGCTTGAGGGGTAGAGGACATGGTGGACATAGCGAGTGGCCTCAGCCTCCTCGTCGTGGCACACGTCGAAGGTATGCAAAAATCCATCATCGTCCACTTCGAATCCCACTTTGACCAGATCAGTGCCTCCATTGCATTGGCGACCTGTGCGCAGTGCCGAAAAGATGGGCCATGCCGTACAGCTGAAGTTGGCAAAGGGATAGATCAGGTTATCCACGAGGAAGTACTTCTGCTGTAAGCACTGCACTGTCAACTGACTGCGATTGCCGAAGGGTTCAGCAAATCCCACACCGGGACAGAACATATCCAACTTTTCACCATTGACCAGACGCACGGTGTCCGAGGGATCGGGTATAATTAGTTCGAACGAATTGTGACGGGCAAACAGGGGTGCCGGATCATTAAGATCACCGTTTACGCGAAATTCACAATCACCGAACACAGGAACACCCTCTTCGCCCTCAGCAAAGGGTAAGACACGAGGCAAACGCGCGGAGACATTGCCGATGCTGAATAGCACTAGTTCTAGGACTAGGATCACAGTCACGTAGCACTTCATGGCTCTAAGCATGAGACCGATATGCCAAACCCTTGGCGTATTGGCCACATTCTTATATGATTTCACACATCACGCGTGCTCCATAATCTTGACGTTATCGTTATCGTTATCGACGAAAACTACTTGACGGTCGCACTTGTTTATGACCATTAGCCATACATAGATTGTGTGTGAATAGAGGGAAATATCAAAAATACCCTCGTATCATTTGCTACGTCTACGATATATCCTAACCTTGACCGAGTTCAAGTTATATATACTAAAAATGTGAACCATGGTTTAAATTAAAATTGCCAATTGGTTATAGCTCTTTAGTATAATGAGTTGGCGATAAGTTATAGCTCTTAATAGTTATCAATTCTTATCAGGTTCTTCAGTAAACAAGCGTTTATTTATGGGCAGCTTTATATTTAGAAATGATAGTAGAAATATAAGATTAATAAACGATAGTTCTCTTTGGGTTTTTCAATTGAATATTTTATTTATTTATTTGTTTATAATAACCTAATATAAAGCTCAAACTTTATATTAGGGGACAAAACACTAGCAATGGTTACATAGGCCTTCAGCTAGAATGTTTATAAACTAAGAAGTGGAATATAATATTGATTTCAATTGAATATAAAAGAAAAGAAATATACGTAAAGCGAGCAACATTTCAAACCATCACACATCCAATAATGATTTATTCCACAAATAGTCGAAACGAAACACTCGTATACTAGTAGCTGCAGCATACAAACAAATTCCATCAAAATCAACGACAGGACAGCCAAATGAATGACAGATCTGTATCCCTTACCCTGAAGAGTCTGATTTCAAAAAAAGGAAAAATAACTGTTACGTTTCGACGGCTGACTAATTTGCAGCACTGTACGTGCTTACAGATTTTGGCAATTTACTGTAGCGAAAAGACACAAAAAAAAGAAACAGAAACAAAAACAAATACAGGGAACCGCATAAAATAGTATATGTAAAAACAAATCATTGGGTAATTGAATTTGGGGAATACAATTTATTCGTATTTGCTGCTGACAGCTGCTGCTCACACAAGGCCTGTCAATAAAACTCAATAAATTTGTGCATAGTCCTCATGTGTGTGTGTGTGTGTGTGTGTGTGTGTGTACACACATCACTTGAATCGTAATCCAAAAAGAATTATTTATCGCTAACATGGCACTTGACATTATGTTTTTTTATACTCAAGTATGAGTGGGGAATTCAAGTAGCTACAAGACATACATTGTGATTCATGATTGCGTTTTTATTGTATAGTAATCAGTAATCCGTATTTCCAATTTTAATTAGCTAAAAATGATAATTGAAATTTATAATTACAATTTAAATTAAAGCCACGATGTTATTCGATTGCTGTGGTCTCTGCAACTGGCGTAAACAATTTCAACAGCTGCGCATTAATCAAAATTTCTATAATTTTTCATTAGGCTCACAGCTTGGACTCCTCTGCACATGACAATTTGGCGCATAAATTCTGATTTGCCATAATTTTTGGCCAACTAATTGTAACACATGACATCTGGCCATTGTACGAGTAATTTGTGCCAATTAATTTCATTGTGAAAGTAGAGATACTCGGTACAACATCTGGCACTTGAGCATTGACAAGTCTCTATTTCTTCTCCCTGCTTTTCACTGTTTTCATTCTTTTCAATTTCGAAACCCCCCTAAGTCCTTGGCAGATGATTCGCTGAGTGTGCAGCGCAATTAAAAGTGCATTAAGAACATACAAGGTTAAGACGTCAGTCAGGTAGCTGTTACCTGATAATTTCTTGCTTGATTACAGCCAACTAATGAAAGTGCATTATTCCACTGGGGGAATCGACGCTAAAAGGATGAGATGGCACTTGGACATTGTTTCAGTTAATGTCTGTACTGAAAATTGATTTTAACAACTGCTCACAAATTTTAATTGCTTTTCTGCTCGCTTGGCTAATCAGTCGTAGCTAGAGTCAACTCTGCGAATTAGCCAACTCATCTGTATCGCATTCATGTTTAAACTACGCTCATTTCATATTTAACGTAATGTTCAAATATGAATACACTCACACGCATACGTGTAGCTGTTGAGATTCGCGAGCATTTGCTTTTTTCTTACTGCTCTTATTGGTATGAAGTGAGCTGAAAAGCCCTTGTATAGCGCATAAAATCCCTCGAATAACACTGATGTGCCGTGTGGCCGACGCGACGCGGCATTGAATGAGGAATAAATATAGATGGCGTTGCTGATGGCGCTTTCGTTGGCGTTCGCGTTGGCGTTGGCCATTGCGAATTCTGGCCTGGTCGGGTCTGGCCACTGGCACTGGCACTGATGGCGCACAAGGAGGCTTTCAAGTGCAGCTGGCAGCTGGCGAACCAACTGGAAAAGACAGCCAAAACAGGACAGCAAAAAGACCAGCGCTGCTCTCATTTGTGTATACTTTTTTGTACATTTTTTCATTTAGGCCCTGTACTCGAACAGGGGAAAGGGGTGTATTAACATTGCGCACTTGACAGAGGTAACAGATGGTATAGACAAGAGTCAGCGTGGAAGAAATAACCATAGTGGTGGGATACAAATTTTAAATTTATGAATTCTTTCTTTATAGAACTAATCCATACCGTTATAGAATTGGTAGACCTCTCTACCCCTACATCAGTCACTTATTTGTATTTGACTATGCACTACACTATATTTTCGATTGGATTTATGTCTATACCATTAAAGTTATTAAGAAGTAACATTATTATTTACAATATTCTTCGCATTTTGTCAGTGCCGCCCGACTGCAGTCTTTGTATTAAAAAATTCTCGGTGGCAGAGGAGATTGTGTTTTTTATGTTTTTGTTTTTTATCCATTTTTTGTTTCTGCGTCTTTGCAAGGCATAAGCAATTTTTACAGTTCTCTTTCTCCTTAGCGAAACATTTTAATTTAAATGTTAAAACGTGACAATAGTAACTGGAGAAGTAAACAGGCTGTCGGGGAATTGAGGGAGGCAGCAACATGCGACTGTCTGATGTGTCGGGGACGTCAGTCAACGAAATGTTCAGTTACCGTTACTACAGCCGAAGAGAAAGGGTATATTTTAATGGCTCTGGCCAAGTGATAAAAATCCATTTTTAGTACCAAATAAATAAGAACCGGCTAAAAAGATAATTGTTGATGTCAAAATAAAGACGATAAGCCTTCTTAAATTAAATTTACAAGGCTAAAAAAATACTGTTACATATTCCATTCATCAAATAAAGAATGTAAACATATGCATACTCAAATGTGTATTTAAATTAAAAATTTATAGGGTATTTGCATTACGTGTGGCATTCATGTTGATTCACGCTGTTGCTGTCAGTGCCAGCCACACGTTGTTGTTTTTAGACCCTGTACTTTGTACAAAGTACAGGTGCAAAGGGGTATATCAATACGTATTCTCTAACAGGCAAATCAGTTAATGCATAGGCAAAGTACCTGTCAGTGGCGCCCGACTGTATTCTCTCCTACTGTGTCTTTTTTGCTGCTTAAGTTGTTGTTATTGCTGGTTATTTGAGTGGATTACCAACGATGCTGAACGTCCAATGTCCAAAGGGAATAAAGAATCCTTTGGATAAAAAAACCCCTTAAATTATGCCAGCAAGTTGAACGACAACGCGTGGCTCAACGAGCTTTGGATGAGCCCAATACCATCGCCAGCTCCTGGACACGGAGTCTGTCAGGCTGTGGTTACCACAGCTCAAGTGCCAATTAATAAGTTTTGCCTCTGCCAACAACAACAACAACGACAGCAACTCCCTTCCTACTCCAAAAACCCTTTACCCCACTACTGTGATTCTTGTTGATGCTATTCAGTTGTTGTTGCTGGTCCGCACTGTATGTAGTATGCATGAATTATTCAAAGAAAGGAATATTAAAGGCAAATACACGCACACCCGCGCACGCACACACACACACACAGATATTGTACTTACATATATTTTTTATGTGCAATTCACTTGATGTTTTGTTGCACTTGTCGAAGGATGAGAGCGCGCTTGAGTAATTGGAACGCTTTACTGCCGTCTCTCGTTTGCTTCAATTTCGCGTATGTAGTATGTGTATCCTCCCCTCCCTCCTCTCCTCCTTTGTTGTTGACGTTTTTGTTTTTGTTGTTGATGAAGCAAATTTTAATGAATAATGTGCGGCTTCACACATTGTTATAAAAAATTCATGATGGTTGCACTTCTTCACTTTCCGACCCTAATTGAAATGAATACACATGTATGTGCAGAGTAAATAACGCTGAAACTAACGAAATATTGCAGCAGCAACATAATATTTTTATATAACATGTACTATTTAGTTGCCTGCATCACCTTGGTTCTCACAATTATCACAATATTCACTTTAATAACTTTTAATTGTATTCATTAACAAGCGAATCAATTTTAGGCCAGCTGATCGCACTTCTTTTACTCAGAGGATTTTTAGCACCTTTTCGCAAATGTTATCGTTATCGATATCTGCCAATAGGAATTTAAAACTTAATTAGTTTGTTATACCGTTTTGCAAAGTGTTTCGGTAGTGTCTGAATTCCACTTGTATAAGTGTATCAGTCATATTTGCATTTCAATTAACATATCTGCTATCAGAACACAAATAAGTTTTCGTGTAATATATAAAACGATAACAAGGTTGTCTCAAGTGCATTGTTGCCTTTGTTGTTGCAGAGTGTTGCATGCTGCATGCTGCGCGTTGCCTGTTCCCTGAACCATGTTTTTCTTTCACTTCAGCCAGAGCTCGTTTCGCTTTCCGGCATGTGCTTTTCCACCCCACATGTTTTTCTTTTGTTTTCTTTTGCACTGCAACAATGTCTGTTGATTTTCACTTTACCCTGACGTCGTTGCTGCCGCACTGTGTTGCCCCATCGCATCCATTGTTGTTCGTAATGTTGACGCTCTGTTCTCGCTGCAACATTTAATTCAATGTAAACGTGTTAAAGCGTGCCCGGCATATGAAAGACTCCTTTACTCGCAAAATCCCGATGACCGTTCGAACTGACTGATGGGCTCAGACAGCTCTCCACGCTGGCTGTTTATCGGTTTACACTCATCTACAACACAAGAGCATATACAATTCAATCATTTAATTTGATTTCAATTATACCCTGAAAATGATTACACTGCGTTGTGTATGTTAAGTACTGCAAAGACTGTCGGTTGCGTCCGACGGATCGGCAGTATTCTGCAATTCATTGATGACGTTGTATATGCCGCTTGTGGCTATTTGAAATTGATTCTCAACCAGTAATCAATCAGGTACTAATCGAGTTGGAGCCCTCAGGCTAGATTCGTTTACTTTATGGCAAATTTGCATTTTAAGCTAAATAGATAAATATTACATGGCAAACTTGTAAATTGTCAATTATTTATAGCCCACTTGTATTGAAGTTAACCATTTACACCTAACATTACTGATAATTCTTAGCTAAATAGACAAGATTTAAATACTTAAAATTTGTAAATGAACAACAGAAGGTAAAAAAAGCAGCAAGAGGTCATAACTTAATATGTTTAATTTAAAGTAAGATAATATATACTTTTGGGCTATTTATAAATAAGTTTACTGTCTGTTTAAACATATTTTTACTTGAAAATGGAGTGATTTTAAAGAGAGCTTCTTACTATTTCCATCGTTGACTATTCAGTCTGTCAGTTCCATTAAAACTGTGCTTGAGTGTACTGTTTGCTTCCAGGTATCAGAGTCAAACTGTGAGAACTTAAGTAATCCATTGTTAAAAGTCAATTGCTGTGGGTGAAAATAGTTGTTAAAATAATTTCATCAATTTCGTCAATGTTTACATAATACTTACATCGCTGTCCGTGTATAACATCAATGGAATTTCGATCTGCAACTGACGAGAAGGGATAAGCATCCTCGTGACGTCGTCCACAAAATGAGAGGTTAAAGTTCCCACTGCAATACGTAAGAGTTGCAGCTGCTTGCATTCTTTGATAACTTTAAGTACAGCATCTGAAATGTCACATCTGCTGCACATCCAAATGCTGAGCGTCTGCAGCTGAACTAGCGATGCCAACATTTCCACACTTTCAGCCGTTGAGCAGAAACACTTGAGCTCCTGTAGACTCTTCAATCGGGCAATCTGCACTAGTTCCTTGGAGGTGAGAGTACCTCCATCAATATGCAAACACTGAAGCTGTGATCGCTTAGCCAAAGCAGGTCAGCAACGGAGCAAAGGATCCCTTGCGACGAACTCCCAGAGTGTATAAGCTTCTTCAGCTTAGGCAGCTCTGCCAGTGCTCGATAAGCAGATGCTTCTGCCATCATACCAAAGCTAAGATTCTCTAGATTTCTGCAATGTGGTACTATATCCTGCAGTTTTCCCTGCACACAGTTGTAGCCGAGATGCAGGTGGGTGAGTCTGGGGTTTAACTTGCAGCATTTGGTAAGTATCTTAGCGTCTATTTTATGCACATTCAGGTGAAGCTCCTCCAGCTGACTCAACATGCACAGGTTGTCATAGGTCCAGTCTACAAATGAAAGAAAACTTGGATTACAATTGAGAAATGAAGTAGTATATAAAGTGGAACTAACCGAGATGCGTTTCTTCTCTAGCGTGAATTTCCAGTACTTTGAGATCATTCGATTTCCTCACTGCCGCTAGTATTTGCTCATACGGCTTTTTAACGGGTGTGATTAGCAAAGTAGGTTGAGTTATCACCAAACGCCGCAGACTGACCATACCATTCAGAGTATAGCAGAGTATGCTGAAAGAGTCTTCAATCTTATCACGGAGATCAGTGTTGTATTCAGTGATATATGCCAGATCAAGTGTTAGCGTCTCCACTGCCCCACAGCAAATAGTAAATTCAATTAGCTCGCACCGTGTTCTGTGCCTGTCGACTGTAAATTGACGGTTTCGTTTAGCTGCCCAAGCGATGAAAACATCACGAAACCGAGTACAGACTTGGGCAAAGTTAATGCAGTCCTCTATTGGCAGATATTGGAGTAAATTCCGAAGACAATCGTCATTCAAATCCAAAATATTTAAAGCGCTCATTTTGCCGGCCAACACGCGTCGTGTCCATCATCAGACTGAAAGTGGGATTTCAAAAGGTTTATATACGATGGCAAGGCCACGTGTCTATCGAAGGCGTATGAGTAATCATTTATTTTCACAATGATTAGATTGGACAGACCGGTTCGCGCTCGTATTGTAATTGACCTGCCTCAACTCATAAACAGAATTGAAACTGCAATTGAAATGTGTGAATCAATTCAACATACTCGAGGAGCAGAATAATAATTCAATTTCTTAAATTAAATAATTTATATTTGAAATGAAATTTATATGTAGATTTTGCAATTTTTCTCTGACTGCAGATTTGTGAGTTCGAATATCCATGGGGTAAAATAATTCTAAAAATATTGGATGGGCCTTGCTGAGTTTTACTTTACTTTCTTTTCTTTTGGGGTGTCGACTTGTTCTGCAAGTAAAAACGATTCCGGACGGTATCAAAAGTTGAATCCTTTTTGTTACCATATTTGGCAAGAGGTTTACGGCCCTTGACAGGGGATTGCTGTGCTCGGGATGTACTTGGGTTTGTTGTCCTAAGGGTTCCAATACGGCTTAAGTTCACATCCACATGGTCACCAGCTCGAACCCATTGGTAGCTTTTGGAGCTCAGTTTGTTGGCTGAACTGTGCTGTCGCGGCTTAGGCTTCACAGAGGCACTTCCTCCTCCTTTCGAATGCAGCAACAAACTGACCTTTGAGGACGTATTTGCAGAGGGCCCCTTAAGCGCCGTTAACTTCGGTCTGAGGCGGTGGGGGAACGGTGCATTCCTGTCGAAATGGACATTCTGCATAACAATTGCATCATTGACTATCACTGGCATAAACATCTCCAATTCACGACCTGGATATTCGACTAGCAATAGGTTATTTTCAATCAACAGCTTCATTGTGAATTTTGATGGTGATTGTTTATCTCTGAAGTGCCTCATTGCTAAGCCCAAATATGTAAATTATGGAGCACAGAATTCTGTTACAGAAATAACTCTATATAACACTGGAAATAATAATATTTTCTAATCGATTTATCGACTCAATGTGAAGCTTAACGCACAAGCGATGAGATTGGAGTCAAGTGCTCTAAGCATCTCCGGCTGCCCTTGAATTATGCCTCGAGTGCTGCTTCTTTTTGTGGCTTTTAGACGACGGCACTGCTCTCACTCCAATTTCACTGCTCTTCGCCAGGAGTTTGGGTGAGTCTGCATAGAAGTTGGATAGGTTGACAGCCTGTGCCGCTAATGCAGAGAGCACTGCAGCAGTGTCGCTTGTGCTTTTTAGGGTCGATTTATTTGGGTCTTTCTTCAGTTTGCGACAAACATGTGATAAATCGGCAACGGAAACGCGCTTCATGGCAATGCAACGGCTAGAAATATGAGGCAAAAAGATCTCAGATTCATAGCCATTACATTCCGCAAGGACCACGTTTCGGTTCGAAATGAGCCTTAGCTCAAATAGGCGTGGCTCTTTGAGTCCATTAGCTCGACTCAATTCCGAGTTGCATGATAGTTCAAAGGGTGCTAATCCAGCTGATTTACTAGTCAATCTACGGTTCACCCCGGTTCGCTGTCCACGATTCAAGAGTGTGCGACTCTGTCCACTCGAATCGCCCGCTTGGGGTTTTGGTTGGCGACTATTGATGACATTGGTCAACAGGATGCGTCCATGCTGCAGATGTGGCAGAAATATCTCAGATTCAAGCCCCTCAGACTCCACGAGGACCACACTCTTATCGGCGAGTAGCTGTATATTGTATTTTTTTCTACTATGTTCGTTCTCAACTCTTTTCGACATCTCGCTGCGTTCAAGATATTAATGACAATCAATCAATATATGTGCTAAAAATGGGTTTATCTTTGTGAAAAAGAATTTTTTGAATTTAGATATATGGAAATCATTTCGTAATTGATGAACGTTTGCTTCGAACTCTATTTGACGTGTTTAGCAAATTGAAATGAACTCTGCACATAACCAATACTAATAAAGGGGAACAATAACTCGCCTTCATATAAATTGATTTACCTTCGATGACCCCTGCCCTCCATCACAGAGTATAATAGCCACCAAAAGGAGCCAATAAAGAAGGCCGCAAACCAATCCCAAACTGAAGCTATCAGCGATGTACCAGAATCGAATGGCAAGCACTTTTCCTAATTGTATCAAAGACCAAGCGAATTTATAGCCCCAACTATTAAATGTCTAGCTCGGAGTTCTCTGGCCCTGCACCGGCTGTGTTTTATGTGTGGTTTCCAGCGGGAAGGCCCAGCACCACAGCACCACAACGGTGGCAAAAAATAACAAAAAGAAAAAAAAACCCCTCGCTTTAAGCTGGTCAGAGAATTGTTGCAGTTCGTTGGGTTTGGGTTTGGGTTTGCCCTACTCAGCAAATTATAAAAAATTCAATTATAAGCTTTTATAATGGCCAAGGTTCGGGTTACACCTGGTTTCTTTTTTGTGCTTCATTCCTTTCACCTGGACAGGATATTGCACTTAATCTAGTGGTGTCATCTGTGTCGGCTAATAGTTCTGGCCGGCAGTAAGAGTTGTTTAAGTATTCTATTCAATTCGAGGAAACTTTAAATGGTTAATCAAACGTCAGTTCTATTTAAGTATTTGTTTTATTCTATCTTTTCTGTTATCTGTCTTGGGTTTTTCTCCTTGAGTGATTGGAAAATTGATTTGTTGTGTTTGACAAGCATTTGATATGTATTTTCTCACAGGCATTGACATTAATTTGCGATTCTCTGGATAGTGGCTGAACGCATGAGTGTTATATCTTCGCCTGTCGTCGCCTGGCCAAGTAATTTAATCTGACAGAAGCTAAAAATAAAGTAGGCTTAATGTGAGAAAAAGTTGACAGCAATGTGCTGGAGCTGTCCCTACTACCCTCTATCCTAATATATATCCTGGTTTGGCTCGAACCAAATCTCAAAGTCTTAGGAGCTGGGTGAAGGTGTGTGTACGGTTGAGTTTGAGTTTTCCATAAGCCGTTTTTGCAGTTTTTGACAAATGACTTAAAGCCTTTGGGGGTATACAGCTTTTGAGAAGGGTTAAAGTAATTTGTTCAGACTCTTAAATATTGCATGTGAGCACAAGGACGCTGAAAAATGATATCTTTTGACAATATTACCAACTGTGCTTTTCCTCCTTCTTGTACTTATTTTCCTTCAACTTTCTCAACGTTTCCTGAGCGTGAAAATAAAATATATTCTCATATATAATATTTATAGTTGTCTTACAAGTGACAATCAAATTTTTATAAACCATTAAATTCACTGTTTCTGAATTAAATTGTGTACAGCGTACACTGGGAGAAATTACGATATATCTGATTAAAATTTGGGTGAATTAAACTATAGTTCTTCTGCTACAATTGGCCAAATTCAACTGTCTACACTTTCTACATTTTATATTAAATTAAATGTGGGGCTTTTATTTGAGTTATTTGTTTATTTTGGAATTGCCTGAGGTTAATCTGACTGTGCATCTAACTTATGTCTTTGATGTATGGGAATTTCACGCAAACACACACATAAATACGAACGGAGAGAAACAACACAACATTAACTAAACATACCCTCTACTCAGACTCCCTGCTGTACAGTACTATAAAGTGTATATACATTCGGTATACCCGCTACAGCTTTTAAGCTTACGGGGTATACGAAGACAGTGGCAAAGTTTCATGCACAGTTTCATTTTGGTTTTATTGCGCCAACTTGCCCTGATGACAATAGCGGTCGAGGTGTACGTTTAATCCGGAAACTTATGTATGCATGTACATATGTATATACATATGTATGTTAAGCATGCAGTGGGTGTAAGTGTGTGTGTTGCTTTCCGGTCGTTTGGCTTGACGCATCTCTCGCATGTGTAATCGGACCAAAAGAGACGAGACGGACACTTTCTTATGACCCGACAGCGCACACTTTCACTTTACATAAGCTCTTTGTAGTGCTTACAGCCTGACACCCTCCGTCTATGTGTGTGTGTATTGGGCATGCCTGTGGGTATGCGTGTGTGTGTGAGTGTAGGCGTGTGTTGACAAACACTTGATAATTCCTTGCATACACGCTCTTTGCCTGGGATATGCCCGTCCGTATGTGCGATAAGTAAGTAAGTAAGAGTATCTGCAAGATAATCTTACATGTCCTGCAAGGGGAAGGGGCAGGGGAAAGGGGCAAAGGGGCAGTTTAACATGGCTTTCTTTTCCCTCGAATTGTTCGCGTGTGTTGTTGTGCGTGTGTGTGCCTGCCCGCAAGGGTCTCTTGAATTATTTTAAATTGTTTCTGCTATGCATTTTGATCGACTTTTTATGTATTCATATGCGTGCACATCTAATACATGTGCCCTTTAACGAAATAGAATGAAAAACACAAATAAAAATAAAATAATGGCCCCTTCTTTACTTTTGCTAAAGGGCCATAAACTGTGATTTAGCGTCTCGGATTCGGGATTCGGGTTCACATCGCCAGTTAATCCGGAAGATGGTTAAGTGGCCAATTTAATGGCTTGTTGGTTTATTGTTAAGCAGCTTTCGATTTAAAGTTAGATTCTGATAAAATACAATCGAATAAAATGCTATTTTGGGTATTCTATTGTGTGTAGTTTGTGCACTGATGTTATGGAATCTAGAATCTATGCAAATGTAATGAATAGTTCTTAAATATTTAATGTAAAGATATCCCTCCTCTTTTTCTGTATTAAATTTTGTTTTTTTTTTTATCAAATAAAATTATTATTTTATATACCTCATGGTTTATTCTTTACTTATTACTTTTCTACATACCTTCAGCTTGGACTTGAACTCACGACTTTCCGCACCAAAAGCTTCAGTGCAATGGAAACTTAAACATTTCAGCCACAGAGCTTTCCGCTTGCAGTTGGACAAATGCCGTTATGTACTGCACTTCTCGCTGCTGAAGCAACGCCGGCAGATTTAGCCTGCGTCGACTGCGATGAGCTGTAATACTGTAATATGTTTATTATTTTAAATTAAGCTTAAGCTTAAACTTCTAAAGTTAATCAACAAGTTTACTAAAACCTAAATCAACCACAAATAGTTTCAATTGTATACCTGCTTTTTACACAGTGTAATAAGTACAATAAAAAGTATGAAGTTTAGTTAAACTATGTCTTAATTTGTAATTTAAGCAGTTATTATTAGTGCGTCAGAGCTTATACACATATTTATTTGCCTTTTTGTATGTTAATTCCTTATTAACTTTCACAATCACAAAACAATTTCACAAGTTTTGCTTTCAGTTGGTCAGCCGCTACTGTATTGCACAACATGTGTGCCATGTTCGTTCTTTTCGTTCACTAGTTCCAAAAATGCATGAGAACTATCGAAACCTATCGGAACTGTCTATCGACTCTAGAGTTGGGTTTAAAACGATAACAGTAAGTTATCTATTTAAATATAAAAATACTGCAAGAGTTGCAAGACAAATAAAAATAAATTTAAATAAAAAATAAACAAACTTTCCGACACGATTAATATTGTACATAGTTTAAACTAATTTTCACTTAATAATTTAGTAATAATAAATGTATATAAATTGTTGTAGTTTGAAATTCTCCATATTTATACACTCCAATCCGCAATTCAGTTTCCGCTCATCGCACAACTGCTTTGTACCTGATGCTGTGCACTTGCTGTGCTAATTTAATTAACGTGTAAATGGCTAAAATTACTTTCTAAAAAAGTTGCTCTGTTTATTCTGCCCAGGTGAAAGCAGGGAAGGCCATAGATCAAAGCTGATTTCATGCTGAGTAGCCTGTGTATCTCGACGTATAGTATATGTGTGTGACACCCTCTGCTGGTGTCTGATATAAGTTATGTGTGTGTGTGAGTGTGTGTATAAAGTAGGTCAGTATTCGTAGTGCGATGCACTTGTGTGTGTGTGTGAAAGCCGGCATGTTGATATTTTTTAATATTTATGGAATTTTTAAATGACAGTTAAGAGTAGGAACATATATATATTTTACATTTAGTCGGCTCTGCCCAGAATTAAAATCATTTCATTTATTTTTACAATTAGTCTTTACACGGATAACAATACCGACATAAATTTAAATGAAATATACGCCAAGGTATAAAACTCATTTTAAATTGCCAGGTGTTGTAGCAGGAGTTGCGCAGTCTGTAGGTAGTTGATTGTATTGCCACTCTAAAGATCGAAAGGGCACTGAGAGTAACGGATGTGATATACTATTGTCTGGAGTTGTTTGAGGTAATCTTCAAGAGTAGTATGAAGCCCAACGTCTACCATATCTGTAAAAGATCTTTCGCCTTGGACCCAGTTCTTCACTATTCTAAAACGTTTATTTCTGAAAGATATCTGTAATACATTCCTACCTATTTGTCTGAAATGAATCTAGCTTTTATCAACTTACAGACTTAGGCCCGATTTCTCATGTTGCTTTCAAAGTTACTTATAGCTATCGTGACGATAAATTTACAAGCAGCTTGTAGGCAGCTTCGTTTTCTCATGTTCATGATAACATTAGTAGGCAGATCTGGCAACATTTTAATAAAATCTGGCAAAATTGGTCAAAACAAGTTGGCAGGCCTGCTTCGAGGTTGCCATACTTGTGATAATTTTTGACAGTTGGCGGTGTCACTTCTCAAAATGGCTTTTGAACGATTATGCGAAGCCATTCCATACCAACCATTCTTGCTCTCAAATCTTTATTTTGCTTAATTTAATTTTGACAGCAACCGCACGGTTCAATAACGGCGTTACCACATGAAAGAAATAATCATATGGCAACCCTGAACTTACAATCTACATTATAAGATTATCATGAGGATGAACCACCTTGTAAGCAAGATTTGCTTATAATTAACATGAGAAAACGAATTCTGACGATAAAGTAGACTTTTAAGTTATAAGCAACATGAGAAATCGGGCCTTAGTTAATTTTACAAGCACAAGTCTCGCATTTGAAGGAAAAGCTAGCTTGTAATGTCGATAATACAGTCTGATAAATATAAATTTACTTCAATTCGACACATATACAACGCTAAAACCAATACAATTAGCTTTAGGCTTTGGAAAACTTCAAAGTCAAATTTATTAAAAGAAGAATGAACAGAACACAATATACATATACATTTTCAATTTGGCTAAACTTCGAACTGTTAATTGAATCTGTCAGAAACAATTAAGGCAAAATGTTAACGCAGAGTCACAAGAGTTTATTAATAGAAAATACATTAAAAATATAGAATTTAAAAATACTCTGTATACCCTTACTTTGCACAAAACGGACTATTGACTGACTCAAATTTCTTTCATTTTCTTATAGTTTCTTTATAGCTTATATGCCCTACCAGATGCAGGGTATAAGTAATTCAAGTGCAAACAATGCGATTGCATTTCCCAACAAGCAGATAGACAGCTAGACAAATGAAATGTCCACGCAACAAAATAGCAACTGTCGGGTTTTCTGGAAAATACATCAAGTGAAAGCAGAGAAAGCCGTCAATGAGATGAATGGAGATATGAAATGAAATAAGTGTGGATGAGTTGGGTGGAATGGAATGGCAGCTGCAAAAGGAAAAGGCAAGGAGTCGGGCAGGCGACACGCTTTACCAAAGCACTCATTGTGTTTATGTATAAACTTAACTGAAGCGTTGACAACAACGGAAATTATTGTCTCACTCCTCCAATCGCCCCACATTTCTCTTTACTCCCCCTCTCAGCTGCTATTGGCATTTCAGCCAGCTTATTCTAAGGGATTATGGAAAATATTGGCCGGACTTAAAATTGTATAGCAACAGTTCTGATTAGAGTCAAGGTGTTTTTAAAACAGGGAATTTAAATAGACTTTGGTTAGGAAAAGATATGCTAACTAGAGAAGAAATACTCAAAATACTAGAGAAGAAATAGCTGAGGTGAAATTCTGGGTCTTGTACTATCGCCTTTTCAAATTTTTGTTTTCAGTTTGCCTCTTTTCACACTTGTGGAGAGGACATAAGGCTCGGCCTAGAGTAAAAGTTTTGATAAGCATTTTTGACTTTTGAACTGATTCGACAGGCTGCAGCTGGTGCATCTCTATTGGAAAAGGATATTTGAAATTATTTGTGAATTTCTTTGACATTTCATGGAAAACTTGTTGAAGTGTTTCAATTAAAACTTAAGAACTTGTTGACATTTATCGAACACAGCAAGGCAAAAATATACACATACACACCCACACACAGAGCAATGACGATGTCCTTCAAGGCTTTTGACAAGAACTCACTTCCGCACAAATATATATAAATTGATTTAAGATTAAAGAAGAAGACACATTGTTGGGAAGTTCAATGAGAAATAACAGGCTGCACACTGCCTAAAGATGTTTGGCACTGAATTAGTTTTTCTCCTACATATTTCAGGGATTTGCGACTCATCTCTGGTGCGTGTCAATGACACAATTGGATACTAGTCAACGAGTAATTAAAATATTGTGAGATTACATTTTTCAATTAAAATGTAACTTCAGCATTTGTGAAATGTTTTTAATGCAGTTTTTATATCAACATATTTGTGCCTAATATTGCGTTTAATTTGTATAAGTATTCATTATAATCATGCTGTTAATCATAATATAAAAGCTAGCTTCCAATTATAATCAGGGAAAATTAATTAAACGAATATGTTATAATATTGAATAAATAGTTCAAGTCAATTCGTTATACTCTACATAAAATTATAATACGTTAGCTTACGGCCACAGCTTAAACCCAGATACATATATAAATAAATAAATACCTAACATAATATGCATATTTATGTTATGAATTGAACTAATATAGAGTATTATAATTGCCATTTGCTTAGTTGAAAAAACAATTTTAATTAATTCGATGGTCTTGTCAGTTGTTTCACAAGTGGCAAGCAAACAAGTTTTATTAAATACTTGCGAAAATATTAGTAAAATAAATCAGTTTAAAATATTTACTTATATTAAACTGCCCTTTCCCTCATTTCTATTTAATTTAATTCAGAGCAAAGTTTAGTTATCTATCAGGGAGTATATCGAACACTCTTGCACTAATTGCATGGAAACTGATATTTTCCAGAGAGAGTTGAAAGCTGAACCTGAGAACCCTTGTTACCATACATACTTGAACCCAAAACCGTTTTGTTCCTGCTAAACTAGACATATATAATCCAATTAATGTGGAATGACGACGACGCGTCGCTCCTTTTGAGACTTAATTGGTTTATGGCAAAGGTAAAGGTAGTAGCCTGGCAATGGCCTGGGTAAAGGTATCAGCATCTCAATTTGAGCTTCCTCTCCTGTGCCCTCCGCTTGGAGTTTCAGTTGTGGCTGCTACTCATTGCTTGGGTATACAAAATGGCTAATTGCTTTTGCAGAAAGGTAACATAATTGGCATGTGGCTAACAGCCAATCGCACTGTCTAATTGAATGTGCTCCAAGGGGTTTAAATGTCTTTCTATACGAGCGTTTAACAAAAACAATAAGGCACGGGTTTGAGGACGGAGAGCTTATTGATCCATTCACAAAAGCAATAATTGCTAAAAGTCATTTTAACAGTATTAAATTTATATTAATTGTATTCTTGGAAAGGTTTAGACTTCAGCTTCTGAAAGCAGAACTGTCTGGCCTCAGCCTTAAATTGACATAATTTATTTTAAGTAAATAGAAAGTGATTTTATAAAGAAATTGGTTATATTTTATGATTTTAACACTATTTCGTCTTGCCACATAAATAATATTAGTAAAACTCGCATTTTTATATGAAATATGCTGAGTCATTCTGGTGAGTTAAGAAAAAAGTGTTGCAGCATTTTGGGCTGCATTTGAAAATAAATTTACACCCTGGCCTAAAGTATTGCAGCCTTTTGGGCTGAGCTTAGAATAACATTTCAGACACCGCTGAAAGTATGCAACACTTTTCTGTAACTGAACAGAATGACTCAGCATATTTCATATAGAAACTGCTAATTTGGCAATAGCAATAATGTTGATATTATTGATATTGTTTAACAATAAATGTATGTGTATTAAAGAGTAATAATATAATGTTGTATTTATAGTGCACATAGTGCAAACTTTTCTTATCTACAACAGATTTTTGAAATATTTAATAACATCAAAGTGGGCTTAATCGAATCGAAACATAAGCAGAATTAAGAAGAGATTATATTTTTTATAGTCGTATAGTAAGCTCGCTCCCTCTGCAATTTTAAATTGATTATAGTATGAAAACTTAAACTTGACGCAGTCAGCGGTGCGTTCAGAAAAAGTTAATAATCCCTCGTACACTTTTTTAATTAACTACACAAATATTTATGCTTATAGTATATGGGGAGAGTCGAGTAATATTAAATATTGCTATTAAATACATAATTAGTACGGTCTTTGGCCCTTGGCACACACGAGTGCTACGAGTGTATGAACACGAGTACTCGCAATGCATTTTAATAAAGTACTGTAAAATATTTACAGATGGGAAAATTTTACGCAGCTAACGGGACTCGGTGTGTGTGTGTGGGCTTGTGCGTGTATGTTGATTCAGCTCCCGTATTTATTTCAGCATAAATAAAAGGCTAACCAGATTGGAAAACTTAAACACACAAAAATCATGCGTTGCGGAGAAAGTTAATAAACATGAACAAGAGTGTTTACTATCCCAACCTTTAAATGAAGTAATTGCGTAATTGAAAATTCTAAATGCGAGAGTAAATTCCGAGTGTTTGAATAATTCACAAACAGCACTGGCATCTCGGTCGAGTACTTGAACCATGCCAAAGACGATAAATCTGATAAACAAGCATTTCGATGCCGATGCCGATGCCGATGCCGATGCAGAAAGTGATGACATTGGCTAATTGGCAATTGCAATTCAGTAGATCACAAACACAAAGTGCAATATATTTTATTTGCTTGGTCAATTCTTGGTCTCAGGTCCCAGTTCAGTTTAATTTAGATCGAACGCAGGGGGCTGGCACATTTAGTTTTGCTATTTGCCTAAGTCTCAATGACAAGCACTTTGCTAATTTATTTTGTTCAGTGGTATATTTAATTAGCAGACTCGAGTCCAGATGACCAGATTCTGATACTGTATACCAAAGTCTCGCCAGCTGACAAATTTCAGCACACTGTGGGCAGAGCCCTAATGCACTATGCCTAAATAATTGATCTGGTAGTGTGTCTGAGTTTTCTCTACACACACACACTGACTACATAAAGTATTTGTTGTTTTCGGTTTATGTGGCGTATGCGCGATGTACAGGTATGACATACTTTCTGATACTGCCTATGGCACTTCACGTAAAGTAAATACATAATGGAGAGAGTCGTTTGATTCGATTTCTTCAGAATTAATTGCTCAAAATATATGCGATTGTTTCAATCTATTCAAATGCCTATTTGATTTTTGCTGTGTCAACAAAATTCTTCTTTCACTGAATGCCTCATGCTATTTCCCTTTGCATAATTTATTTAATTGTTACTCAAGCCGCAGAGCAGCTGACAAAATGTGTTGTCGCTACATTGCACTCGGCTGCATTTCCGGCAATGAAAACACCCGTCTCTCTGATTTTGATTGCATATCTCATATTTGATTCTTAGGGCTATGCAAATGCTGTCGAAATTAATTAGAATGCAAAATAAATAAATACATAAACGCATTTACAGGGCTTTGGGCAATTATGGCCAAGTTAAAACAAATTCTTGGTCTTTTCTGGAATGGCCTCAGAGTGTGGTGAAATTGTCATTCAGGCAGGCTTAAATTGAGCTCATTACGAGTGGCACAATTTGCTCTCACTGAAGGCAGTTGAATTGTTAAGTCAGCAAGTCTACAGCAAGAGCAATTAATACTCTTGATAATGATTTGATAAAGGTATTTATAATGAAATAAAATACAATTTCATTTGATTTTCTTTTACAGATACACAGGACATTGTAAGATGGTAAACCATTTTAAAAACAATAAGCATAAACCCATATTTATTACTCGCATTTCAACACGTACTCAAGTGCTGAGAGACTCAACTGAAGGACATAACTCTAGGTCCCTCAGCAGGACAGGACAGCTGAAGCTGACTATCATTGGACAGAAACTGTACAACTGTTGCGGTGATTAACTGTGGACAGAGACTTATCGGTCGTTATTAATTCCTGCACGATTCAAGGATGCAACTTTTTAATGTTCAGGACTCAAAGGCGCGGTTATAGTAAATAAAAACTATTTTTTTAAGCAAACGCAAAGTGAAACTGGCAGCTGCACTTAATTTGCCAGCAGCAGCTCATTTGCGTTGCTTGAGGCTCTTTTTTTCCTTATTCTTATTACGAGTATATCGTACATCTTCGGCGTGGTAAAACTTTAGACACGCCAGGCAGCCACAGCCACAGTAATTGCCTGTCTCCCCTTCCCCTTTGCCTGCGTTTTTGTAATCTACTCAAAGCAAATAAATTTTTAATGTTGACTAATGTAGAAAATGTGCGCTGGAATTACCTGCACATTGGCCATGTTTTATACAGGTAAGTAAGCAGGTAAAGTTGGAGAAAATTGCAACAGGCTCAGGAGAAAGTAGCCGCAAAAAACGAGCCAAGGATAATTTTATTGCGGAACAAACTTTTGTAAGACAAAACCGGAAATCTGCAGCATAAAGAAACAATTTCATTGTTACGAATATACAGGTTTACATAATGTAATCAAAACAAACCTTAAATTACAGACAATTGCAGTAGGGAGGAGGAGACTGGTCAGATGTCCTGCTGTCCTTTCACTGAACTACCAAAAGAAAACAACAGTTGGCACAACTCATAACGAGACAAACTGGAAAAGAGTCACCAATGGTGACAATGATGCAAAAACGATGTGCTGGCCTCCAGTTTTGATAATGAATGAGCGAAACAAACGAGAAACAAACTGCAAACTGGCCAAACACAAACGAGCATCAGCGAAAAACTTGGCCAGCTGCAAAGGAGTGTAGATGGTGGAGAGGACTCTACTGTTTTGCATTGTTTGCAAAATGATTCAAGTAAATTATGCAGAATTGCAGCAACAGCAGCAGCAGCAGCAGCAAAAGTTAAGAGAACAACAAAAATCGAATTTACGCTGGCTTTCAAGTTTCTTTATTTTTAACTTTCTTCTACTTGCTTTTAACCAGACAGCGAGATGATGTTCGGTTGCTGCTGCTACTGCTGCTATTGTTTTTTAATAAACTTAATAACTTTGCATTTTGTTGTTGCTGTTGCAATCAGTGTAGCGTAGCAAAACACTGGCCAAATATTATCATTTCCGTTCCGCCAGCCAACATGCAAATTGCCATTGCGACACATGGCGTATGCGTAATTTCGATACAAGTTATGCAGGCAAAACACGCCATCAAATTAATTTCAAAACAAAACACTTGGCCACAAGTTTATGCGCATAAAATGGACAATTAATTGCCCTGTATAGGTTGATTAGGAATTCGTAAGGAAAGGGATTAAGCAGCGATAAGTAGCATTCAATAAAGTCATTATGAACTTTTTTATATACTTTTTATGGCTGTAAGTTTCTTCAGAATTTACATACACGCAAAACAAATGCTTATTTTAATACGTTAAATATTTATGCGGTGGCTGATGAAGATTGAGTTAGTCCTAAATAAACAACATATGCGGAAGCGGGCAAATTGAATTTGTGCCGACAAGGCAAACAGCATAACAAATGGACAGGACGAGTGTGTATAGTACATGGAAACCACAGCATACGGTATGCGATACATGGCAGCCAGCTGATAACTAAAGACAGTGGCCAAGAGCTAAAGCAAACAGCAAAAAACTGGAAACTCACTCAGTCAGTTGGTTGGCCAGTTGGTTGAGCATGACTAGGCTTCGATAGCAGGTTAACCCTGCCTGTGTGGTCCAGCTGTGCTCCTAACCAAATTCTGGGCCTGGGACACACACATTATCATCCGGCCTCGATGCCAGTTAACAGTTAGCAACGTGCCAGGTAAATAAATCAAACAAAAATGGTGGCTTTCGACTACGTGACACAGACCGACACAGGCTGAGGTTCCAGGTTCCAGTCACAGTTTAAGTTTCAGTTTGACTGATTATCGGTACATCTGCTTATGACACAGGGCGCATCGAGATTCAAGCTGTGCGTGACACAAATTGCAGACACTGGCCAACAACATTTGGGATGTCTACGGATGCTGAACAGCTGCACTGACAAATGGCGCTACCTGTTAGACGTCTCCCATTAGTGTCGTTAGCAGTTTGAAGGCGTGTCGCTACAGTTAATATATTTAGTCTATATAAACTTTAATGAAACTGCAAATAATTTATATTTTTAATTCATTAATCTTCACTGCAAGCAGGCAGGCCAACATGCAATCTGTGAAAAATGACCTCGTCTGACCCACAACTGCTTGGGGTCTATGCCATGATATACGGTGCATGTGCATGTGATCCGATGGGAGTCGAGGCCCTGCAATGGGTAATAAGGCTGCATACATTATGGCATATACATACATACATATATATAGTGTCATATATTAGAGGCTTTACTACTGTGCTGGCTGCCAGCGGTTAGTCGTTCCTTATCCCAGTCTCTGCAGATGTACTCTGTTGCCTCTGTTTGCCTTGCGGTGATCACTCAATTTGAATTAATTTGCGGTTGTCATCCAAAACCTAAAATTAGTTTATGTTGGATTTACATAAAACCAATTTGGGAACTTTGGCAGCAATATATGTATGTATGTTCAAACGCAGCTCGGCCTTTGTGGGCAGACTTCATTTGCTACTGGCCAAAACAGTTATAAACACAATGAGCACAAGATAATTTTTTTATGGATAGTATACTTGGTATTTCACTTATGTTTCCCAGCTGCTGCTATTGGTATTATATTTTATTTGGTATTCTATTTTCAAACTATTTCCCCATTTGTAATACTCTGTGGAGTTAAGCAAAAATTGTTGCAGCCTTTTGGGGTGAGATTGAAATGAAATTCAAGCCCGGCCGAGAGTATGCTACACTTTTCTGTAACTGCATAGAATGACTCGGCATATTTCATACTAAAATGTAAGTTTTGCAAGGCTATTCATAAAACTGATATAGTTTATGGAAAAAAGCCTAAGAACTAGTAAAATAGTAGTATTACAATATAAGTAGTATTACAATTTCATGAAAAATGCATAGGAAGTATACGTGCATTATAGGTATTCTTGGTTCTATTTAACTTTTGAATATTTCTCAGTACTATAATTCTTTTCATTTACACTCACAAACACTTAAATGCTTTAATTGGTCTTATGAATAGATGAAAAAAATAGCATTAACTGCAACAGCAGCAGCTGGTCTTTGCTTTCCTCAAAAGCCACACGCATTTGGCATATTTAACAGAATAAAACAAAATAAACTAAATAATATCCTGGCACTTTACTGCTGCTGTTTGGCGCTTAATTCCTCTTTGGCTTATATCCCCATAGAAGAAACACATGCACACAACTCACACACTCAAACACACACGCACACACAGTTAAAAGTTGACAGTTTTATGCCGCATCGCCTGGCATGACAGTCGCTGCAGAAAGAAGCAGAAGAAGCAGAGAGAGAGAGTGCAAACAGCCATTTAGCCGCTCTAGTGCTGCCTCACAGCAGCTGTGCCTCAGAATGCATATGCTGCATCCTGCAGGGGATTACCATGCCACAAGACCAAATCTATTTCAGACTAGAAAAAATGAAAAAAAAAAACTCAACGACAATAAGGAGCATAAAGTTGCTTATGGACTGTCATAAGTTGTTTATTTCAACGTTATTTGATAGTAAATTTTCCAATTTAGATGTGGATAAATGAATTTATGAAGAAGGTAAAATAAAGCTAAAATAAATATGTTAAGTCAAGAGAAAACTCTTTAAACTAAGCAAGTTCTTGGTGAGCTGTCGATCGATTCGTGAAGCTTTGCTCAGTATGTGTATAAATTGTATTCGAATAAGTGTGAAATTGTTTTAAGTATATACATTTTTATAAGTTGATAAATTTTATGTAATACGACACAATGAATAAGCAAAAGAAGTGCAGAAAGGAGAACAAGGGGGATCCACCGATCCTCTCCCGAGTTCCCGGCAATTGTCCCGTAGGCAAGTGTTCCGATATTATATTTCCCTCCAATTTAATGATGCACATGCTGCAGAAACACAAGGATGGAGAAGAGGAGGGTCATACACACTCGGAGATATTCGAACATAAGCCGGTGATAATAAGCTACGATCCTACTGGGCTACCATTTGGAGATTGTATTTGCATGGCAACGCTGATGTACGGCGGATGGAAGCACAAACCCGACACACAGCCAGCCCTCAGGGGATTCAGTTTACCGAATTCCGCTTTGATTAACGATGAACATAAATATGGTAACTATATGCCCATTATGCTAATGATATGCCGCACCAGTTGGAGTGCTCTGTCTGAGCCAGCAAGTGGAGTTACTTCAGACGCGGAGAACCCTAAGGCTGGCATCTATATTCTTTGGCTGGTTTCGACAAATACAGCTGCCAAATTATACTACACGCTAACTGTGTACGATCGTGATTACGAGGCCTCCCATAGTGTTGTGCGAACGGTGCAAAATTACACTCAGTGCCAGGAACCCAGAATGTTTATGAAACGCGATGATAACTATGTGCTACTGCGTCAGCCGGAGGTGGAAAAGCTAATGAAAAAGTCGAATCTAAAAGGTCATAAGCCAGGCTTAAAAATCGAGTTGGTAATCTACGAGACGATAATAGATCCCGCAATATCATATACAACACTGAGAACATGTTATTCCAAGGGAAAAGTGACAAGCATCAAAGGTAGAGTTCCACACAAAGTATCTGCAAAGACACTACTTCAAGAGCGACCTCAATCCAAAGCTAAGCTTTCCTAAATACCTTCTATATTTTTAAATCATACTTAATGTACATAAATTTTTGTCTATAATTTATATACTTTTAAACTCTAACTAATTAAAATTCCAATATAATGAAAGGCGTTGTTTATTTATGGGATTTCTACTAAATGTAATTGCAGAAACCTCAGTAAATTTTACTTTATTTAAATCTAATTTAATTCTGGCATCAAAGAGCTCAGCTCATAATTTTATAATAAGCCGACAGCTGATTGAAAAACAGTTAGCGCCAGGCCACTAGCAAAAGCAGCAACAGAGACGTGGGAGACCCTTCCCCCCTCTCCGTAGCCGCAAGGTGTTTGGACTAAGCAGCTTTCACACACATACTACACACAGAGTAGCAAATAGAGAGGGGGAGAAGGGACATACAGAGAGATGGTGGGAAGCACTCGCATGGAAACGACGCTAATTGTATTACAATTCGCTTGAATGCCTAAAAGCAGGCAATGGCAAATCACAAACCGCTTACTACACAGATATTATATACATAGGTAGGCGGTTATGTGGGCTGTGGGCTGTGGGTACATCTGTGAAATTGTTGCACATTTGAGGCACACACACCCTAGCGCACACTAGCATAAGTACCCACACATGCAATTTTAATCATGTGAAATAGTACAGCAATGCACAGGCCAACGTTAATGTCAGGGCCAGTGGGTGAGTGTGGGATCAGTACGAGTAAGTGGTGGCAAATGTGGTAAACAGACACCCACTTGAGTTATGCCTTTCATGACAGCTATTCAATTAAATCGCTGGTTAACTAAGAAACCAGTGACTGCCTCGAATCCCAACTATTTCAATGGCAACTTTATAGTGTGGGCAGTCCGCAGTCCAACGAGGTATTCCATTCGACATGGGTGAACATTTCAACACTGATGGCCACAAATAAAGCAATTTAGGATATGAGCGTGTACTTAAATTCATATCATGCCTCACAGACGCAAGGCAAATTGTAACTAACCGAGTTGTAAAACAAGTTCTTAACAATATACATTTAAATTAAGTATTACAACTACACCAATAATATTAAAAATATTGACAAATTTGCATTTTTAATATGAAATATGCTGAGTCAAGCTGTTGAGTTACAGAAAAGTGTTGCATACTTTTAGCTCTGGTTGAAATTTTATTTAATGCCCAGCCCAGTCTATATATTATTCGACATTAATCGACTTTTAGTATATTACGACAGAATATTCTACTTATTTATAGTTCTAGGTTTGTTTGTATTTTTCGATTGTACCTCTTCTCTATTTTCCTTAATTAGGTTAGGTTCTCTTCGGTTTATATTAACTTTAAATGCCTTTATTTATTGTCAAATAAAGTTAAGCTCCACTAAATAAACGCAAATGTGACAAACACACAAGTAGATCCATTTACTTTTACCCATGTACTTTGTCTTCCCACTGAGTTTCCAACAACAATTGATTTCGTAAATAATTTATATTATTTAAAGTTTAAAATTTATGACCAAGTAGGATTTTCTGGCAATTGAAAACTTTGTAAAGCGAGTTGATTAGTTCTTTTACTCTACAATCAATTTGCATATATCAAAGACAGCTTCAGGGTATTTTACAGTCGAGACACGCAACTATAGAGTACGTCCCAACTGGTTATGACTTGAAAGCGGAAAATTAGAATTATTGTCACAAGTTTATTACGGTAATAAATTTAAGAATAACCAATGCAAGTGAATTTATCCAGCTGCATAAAGATGAGTTATTGTCCAGATGGTGTTAAAGTGTGGCCTTAATTTTAATTAGTTTGCTCTACAAATGTAGTTCGCTCTGGCCACATTGTTTGCTTATCGTACACGTGTACCCTGGGGATGGACCAAAGGGCTAACTCGAGGGGCGGAATACAATACAAACTACATATAGCTTCAATTGTTTATTGCTTCGAGTTTTGCTAAACATCGAAGTTTTGTTTCTATGCATTTGAAAAAAGGGTTCTCGGGTCCGTTGGATTTTACTTTGTTTTGTTGCCGTTTCAACATTTGCATAACCCAACGTTTTATGTCTAGGCATTGCTACAGATTTTGCATATAGTAACTACTGACTGCCATGAAGTGGGGAGAAAACAAAACCCCAAACATTCGAGAGAAGTAAAATAAATTCAATGAAATCCTTGAAACTTTAAAAAACATACTCGTTTAAGGAAACAATATTTCTGTTCTGTGTATACGTTCTTAGTATTGATCGGTTATGTAAATGCCTAGACACACACCCAAAGTCTTTAATAGGAATTCACAGAGTTTACAAAAATGCATTAAAAATCCAGTTTGTATTAGACTCAACCTAAAAACTCCATTAAAGCAAATAGGAGTACATTTACAGACAGCTGCCTAATGGCCAACATTTTCTCCCACGAACACGTACATATAGTACACATGTCTGTGTCTACACTTCAGTTGGCCTAAAAAAGGTAAAGGTACGCCCCCGAAAGAACCTTAATTCAGAGTTGTTAGGACACACAAAAGTCACACACAACACACACACACACTCACAGTGAAGCATCTGTACACGCATATGAGCGCAAATGTGACAATTTCAAAAAGGTAATGCGATAAGAGACACAAATCTCGACACCCTGTCGAACACACGCACACGGCAGAGATTTGGCCATGTGTCTATTTAAGCTGTCTATATTTTATTAGTAGATCTTATCCAGCATTTTATGTGTTGCTATTAATTTAGTCGCTAAATAGAGATGGACCTGCAATATTTAGTAAATTCTGTAAAATGATTATAATTTGCAAACTTATAGAACACCAGAAAGTTGATTTAAATTAGAGTAAAAGTTAAGTTTAAACTATAGAAAGATAAATCTAATCAAGTCAGAATTTATCATTTCAAAATCATTCGTCACTCTGCTTTCAGTAACTTCTTTCGCAAACTGAAGTTAGCAGCTCAAATTGAATCAACCACATCAAGCCTTCAACACGGCCATAACGTGATATCGATCAGTTAAGTGGAATGATGATATAAGTTAAGAACACTCGCTGTTAACTCGAGCCTGTTTTCTTGCCTTGTTTCCCAACTGCCATGACAGAGCCAATAGAATTCACTTTTGCTCTATTGCTGTTGACCTCAAGGCTGTTAGAGCCGACGCTGTTAGTCTGTATCAATTCTTTAAAGTCCTTTCAGCCCTTCTATTTGCTGAATTCGATTTGTGGTTTGTCTCTTTGTGTGTCCCACTCAATTTTGTTTAATGTTTGAGCGGCAATGGCAATATCTAAATTAAATAAAATGCATTGTTGGCGCGATTTACTTTTTATTTATTTAATTTTATTTATTGCCTAGGAAATGCAGTTCACCGAGGAATAGAAAAGTAAACAAAAGCTGTGTAATCAACCTTTGTTCGAGGCAATTACAACTAATTGCATACTTTTGGGGTGCTAGGAAAAGTCTTATACTTATACCTATAAATATACGATAGTTATGTGGCAAGTAGAATTCTATAGCTAAGGTCCTTACCCCATAATCTCCTTCCCACATATACACGTCCGGTTAAATTCAGATGACACTGAATGATTCCGGCGAAAATAAATAAAAAAAAAAAAAAAAAAGAATTCTTTTTGTAGCAGAAAAGTATGCAATTGTTTTATCAACGAGAATAGCATAAAGCTAAAGTATTTGGTATTCCAGTTATGCAGCTATTATACAACTAAAATATACATTCCATTAATGTAAAATATAGAAATCAGAGACGTATTTAATCTTCTGCCATGCAATCAATGCCTTTGCAGCTACTTTGTACACCCTGATTACTACAATGTTAATCCTATCTACCAACATGCGTTACATCACTAAACTGCCCTGCATTTTCCACTAACTTTCCCTGTCAGTCTCCTCTCTACTTTCCTGGCAGACATTTCCTTTGATGTGTGCTTATCTTGCGGTTCTGCTTCGTGTCTATTAATGTTAAGTTCAACCTGAGTTTCACAATGAATAACTCTCTCTCATCTGGGCAGCCGACTGGCATACCAAATGTACGCCAAGAAATATAGCTGCAGGCCAGACACAGCCGGAAACCGCATACAAAGAAATGTGCTGGAGCAGAGTCAGATGATAGTCCGGATGTTGCATTCGCACACTTGTCGCTCATAACTTCAAGTTGCAAAAGTCTCTGGCTGGCGAATTGCTCAGGTAAAGAGGAAGCCCGAAAAGGAAAACGAAATTTTGCACTTGGTACACTTTTTGGGTCAATTTAAGCGATGAGTGTTTTTGTTGCTGCTTGTTGTTTTTTTACCATTATTTTTGGGCTGCGTTGGATTGGATTGTGCAGCAAGAGAAAAAATAAATGACAAGGAAAGAGGGCAGAGAACAGAAAAAGCGGAACCGCATTTGAGCCTTTTTTATCGAGCAACTCTATAAAGACCAAGAACAGACACACACACACACACACACAGACCGAGCTGTGTTGGGAAAAGGAAAATTTATATAGCCATAGAAGCTATGGTAGACAATGAAGTCTTGGCTAGAACTGGCTGGAGCTGGTATAGTATTGGTTGCTGATGCTGATGATGGTGGTGTTGATGGTGATGGTACCGTGTTGCCGTTGCCGTTGCCATTGCCGTTTTTGGCTGTCGTTGCCGTTGTACAAAGTGGAAAATGTGGTTAAAAACCGCAATACGAAATAAATTACTTTTTCTGCTTTGAGCTGAACTGCAGCGGCAGCGGTCCGAGTCAGTCGTGGCTCCTTTAGCATTGCAGCTTGAAATTGAAAGCTTCCGTTGCCGCCGCACACACTGCAAGCCATTTATTCAGCTCACATCGCACACACCCTCCACCCACCCGAACATTAGGCCGCCTTCACCATTGCTCGCTTCCGTTTCCGTTAGCAGCAAGCGTTGGCGTCGACGTCGACGTCGCTGCATGGATGCGCTGCTATTCCCTCCATTGTCTTTACTCTGGCTAACTGGCGACCCAATTTCAGTAACTTAAAGCACGCTTAAAGGCGACTGCTGTCCGGCCTATTTGCGAGTCCGACTGTAGGCTACTCTTCTGTGGTATGGCAGTGGGAGTGGGAGTTGGCCTAATTTGAATTATGGCCATCAAAAAGTGCCTAAACTTGTTACAGCTGCTGGCTGCAAGCCATTGGCATTTGGCCACAACTTGGCAGAGACATACGTTCGCCAGCTGCTGAAATCTTCTCTTGACTGAGCTTTGCTTTAGGGCGAGTTTTGTTTGTTTACTCTCAGCTATTCTAATGACTTTCATAAGCATTTTAATTGGCTCTAAATCTACTTAGAGACACGTTCAATTGCTGCTAAAGCAAATAGTTTTTAGTAAACATTTACCCAACACAAAGGCACTCAATAGCATTTGGAAATTGCGAACCAAGTCGCATTATAGTAAAATAGCGCTAAGTGCGCAACTACAATTACAATTACAGTCTGTCCTCTGACCCGAACAGACCTCTCTCGCCCCTCATCTGCCAGTGTACTATGACAATCGTTGGTCAGCCCATTGTACTACAGTCTGCTCTGCCATGTTCCTTTTGCGCTCTCCGTTCTGTTGTGTTTTTTTGCTGGGTCCTGGGTCCTGGACTGCGCCATTTATTTGCCGTTTGCATTCAACGAGCTGATGAATGGCCATTTGAAGTAAGCACAAAACGCTCTACGAGATTACCTTAAGTATGCGGCAATTGCACAAGAAGCCTTTCTCTGATGCCTGATAAAATCAACAGCTCCTTACGCACCCCTCCTCATCCTCATCCATAATTTATGCGACGACAGGTTATTTGGTCTAGAGTTTCTCCCTATCTTCTAGTACTAACAGGTCTTTCACTGCAAATTTATGGCCTACAGACAAAGAGAAGCCTGAGACAGTTGACCGTCAATAATGTCTAGGGGAAAACTAGTACTTGCTTCTTATATGACAACGCCCTAATGTCTACTAAATAAACGCAAATTGATGACGTGTAAAGCGCAACGTTGGCAATTTTAATAACTTGTATTGCCACAGCTTGATACCCTGGAGTGAATGCCATGAATGGGGTAGTACAGACATCGTAAAGTCTGAGTAAAGCAACTCCTGTGAGAAGTTTGATTATATGCTCTCAACCCTAGGGTAGCTACTAGTCTATATTCCTTTACACTCGCTGCACCACACTCATTCACATACACACATTTATCATAATCGAAGTTTTATGTGGGACTGCTGCAATGGTAAGTGCTGCTACACCACGATGTCGCCCTCTCGATGGGTGCCATTTGTTTCCATTTTGTGTTAACGTCAGCAGCTTGAGCGCGTTGGAATAAATGGCCAAGGATGAGACGGAGGCGGGAAGCGGAGCGGGTTACTGCCACTGCTGCATCTGAGGCGCAGGCAAAGTTTTCGGTGACGTTGCTGCCGACGCACGAAAGTAGGCAACGGAAGTGCAAGTGCCGCTGCATTGACATTTCCGCTTCGAAGAGCTTTCGGGAGTCGAGTATGAGGAGAATGAGCGAAGGACTACTATGTGGCAACTATGAGAATGCCGCAAAACTTTGCCTCAGTTGGCAGTAACCCGGGGCTTACTTTGGCAGTTGGCAGTGGGGAACGCAGAGAAGAAAGTAGAACCAAAAAAATTGGCAACGTTGGTTTAATGTGTATTCTTTTTTGTTTTTACTTTACAGCGAATTGATTTGGCTGTTAGTCATAGAGGAAATCAGCTTTTTTTGCCATTTATTTTAAGCACACTTCCTCGTCGACTTGTGTGTGTCTGAGAGTGTGTGTGTACCACAATGTTTTGCCACTTTTTCTTTTATTTTTTTGTGTATTTAATGAAGCAAGTCAAATCTCAGCAAAATCTTATTTCTCCGAGTTTACTTTTTGTCGTGTTCGACTGAGTTGTGCTTGTTGCTTTTTAAATATATAATATTATATTTCACCGAAGGAAGACCTATCGAAGCAGCAGAGGAAAGTCAGATAGCCGCAAAGGTAAAACAAAATGTTGAAAATTATTTGTAAGGGTTTTTCTTTCACTTATTGAAATGGAGATGTAAACGGTAAGCGAATCGAGTAAAGTGGGTGTAGATACGAATATTCTAATTGATATATTCTAAGCCATTTTTTATTTACTTGAAATTATTTATTTATTACACACAGTCGACTACTCAGAGAGTGGCTGCAACAAGTACAAGTAGAAAGCAAATGGTACAAGAAATATTGTACGCAAAATTAAACAACTTATGGCTTTTATATCTCAAGCATTTTTCCTGACATTGCGCTCTTTAATTTATGCAAATTTTATGCGACGCGTGTCAGGCTAACCAAAGCCAAATGCTGCCCTCCCGCTGCGGACTGAGCTGAGCTGAGCTAAGCTGAATTGTAGCGCAATTTTCCATCCACTCAACATGTGGCAGTGGCATCCAAGTAAAAGTCAAGTCGAACCGAAGTGGAACAATGGCAGAGTCGTCGAAAGCTGTTCAAGTGCCAAATGTCTTTTGTGTTAAGCGTTTGTGCTCAGCTTTAAGCAAAGTTTCCCTCCCCCACTCAACTTCCTTCGACTACATATAATTTGTTGCAATTCCAAGTTGCTTTACATTCAAATTAGTTGCACAAATTAAATTTTCTGTTACTGTTTCTGTTTGTTGTATTTGTGGTAGTCTCAAGTTCTCTCGTTTCGCACTGTTTTTGCTCCCTTTGATTGGGCAAGTTTTGCAGACACACGGAGTCCCAAAAGTTTATAGGTTGAAATTATGCAAAAACTCGCACAGGGCACAGTTTGAAATATTATTACGCATACGCCATGTGGGTAGCAGAGGCATGCATGTGCCGCATTTCATGTTGCATACCTGCAGGCGCCGCATGAGTCGGAAACTTTGAGTGAATAGCGTTGCAGTAACTTGTATAAAAATTTTACCGAATTTTAATTTTCTCTTGCAGGTTTTTGCAAATTGAAACTCAGTTGTTCATTAACGCAAAACATTAACTAGGTTATAGTCGAGGCATTCCATCTATTCATTAGTTGATTTTAGTAGATAGTAGAGCTGCAAATTCCAACTCATGTTTAAGTCCTGGTCTTAATGTTTATTGGCATTGTTGTTAATAATTACTTCTATAGCCTGGCTTTATGTTCTACAGTACTTTATTCATAGACCCAATATGATGAGATTGAAGGATATCAAGCCAAGTGCTTAAATTTAGCTTTATAACATTTTAATGGTTGCTGCTAGGGGCGGGGTCATTGGGAGAAGGGCAGGGAAGGGCGGATGCTTCAAGTTTTAAAATGTCATAAAATTTTCAACAAGTACTTCAAGTTGTTCTCAGAAGGTTAAGGATGGAGAATGACAGAGGACGATGCCAGAGAATGCATTGAGTTCTGAAATTTCGAAAACTGCGCCGTCTACGATAAGCCTCGGGCACTTAAAATGCTTTATTTCTATTTTCAGCTACAAAGCAATTTTATTAGCTTTAGAAAATTTCCTCCAACAAAGTCACAAGTCGAAGGCAGCTGCAACACAAAATTATGATGGCTTTTTAATTAAGCAACGAGGAGGCAACAACAGCAACAGCAGCAACAACGACAACGACAACAACAGTCTAAACAAAATTTGTCGCCAAGTAAAAAGCGAAATTGTGCAACTCCTTGTGCTCTTTCACTTAATGCTGACAATGATTACGATGCAGATGATGATGATGATGATGATGTTGTGCCAGGGTTCAGACAGTCTTTCTCATCTCTTGTTTAGCCAGTGTGCCAAGTTGAGCGAAAATTCGCAAAATGAGTGCTAACCAAACTGGCCAAGAGCAGCAAGAACAACAACCACCCTCCCGGTCAAATAATTGCATATTTTCAAACAGATACAGACACAACTGTACACAACTGTACAGCGTTAGATAATGCCGAGGCTTTCGTCCATTGTCCTTGTACAGCAGTGCAAAATCCTAGATATAGTTGCAGCCAGCTTAAATAACAATTGCTATACGTACTTATATAGAAGTCATTGGGGCAGATTCAACCGCAAAGCTAAAGCCACATCAGTGCATTGCTTTTTCACTTCTACATAATTTACTGTTATACGTTTAATTTTTAAATTTATGCTGTTAATGTCGAATGTCTCCCGCTGTCTGTCATTAATTCTAGCTAGAATTTTCAACGGCCTAAGCCGCAGCAAAAAGTGGTCAAAGGACCAACAGCAAATGGCGTGTAAAGAGTTTATTTATAATTCTAAAAAATAACTTAAAATTACATAAATAAGGAAAAATTAAATTTATATCTTTAGAGTGACTCTTTGTCTGCTTTAATATGACATAATTATATTTTTTATCTCCATAGTCTGTAGAACTCTCTACAGCGTAAATATTTTTCTTTTCCCTGCAGAATTTATTACCACAATTTCTGTAATCCTTTAAGCCTATATTAAATACGTGGTGTATTTATTTATTTTTATTTCTCTAAGCGCTTTTAGACGGTTTAGACAATTACCATATTGCGAAAGGACTCTGCTTTCTTTTTGTTTGAAATTTGGGTTAATGCTCTCTCAACTTGTATAATCAAATTATATCTCGACATATCCGAATGTTCATTAAGTCCACAAAATTAATTTTAAATGGCACGCACTGAAACAAGAGGCAACAACAGCTAAATGCATTTATGTCTTCTCTAAACTGCGGAAAATTATATTTCAATTTCGTCAACGAGCCGCGCTCTAATTCCGGACCAAGGATAAAAGATTTCCACAGCATTGATAATAGACTGAACGCAATTTTGCATATCAAAAGCAGCAGCAGCAATTAAAATGAGTGCAGATAATACTATAGAGGCGGAAATCGTATAGTAGGAACGAGCTGATATGATTCCTACTATATGAAATAGTACAATAATAAATGGTTGACAGATGATTACCATACAAGTGGGTCTGCATGTAGTGCCCCCACCTTTCCCTTGTTCTCTCTTACACCTGCATTATGTAAAATACAATTGCGACACACTCCTTTAATTTCCATTAAATTTAATTTATACCTGCGCTAGGGTAGGCCAAAGAGTTGAGCAGTAGATACTATACAGAGAAATATCGAAATGAAGTGGAATAGAATGCCAAACTAAACAGCTTCATTTATATTTATATATATAAACCTATAATTAATACGAATATTATATTTCCATTAAATTAAATTTATACCTTCACTAGGGTAGGCCAAAGAGTTGAGCAGTAAATACTAGAGAGAGAAATATCGAAATGAAGTGGAATAAAATGTAAATCTAAACAGTTTCATTCCTATAATTAATACGACTATTATATGCTTATAATGACTTTTAAATTATAATATTTTGCACTCCATTATAAACATTAGTTCTGCACCTCGCTGACTCGTTCCCTGTTTATGTATTCCGCACATTTTCCACACATGAAATAATTATAATTTTGTGCGTGCTTTGATTTTTCCTCTCTTGGCAATTTTCCACTGCGCTTCCTGCCAACACACAACACACAAAATGGCGTCGTTTGTAGCGTATTGTAACGGTGGTATATTCAGCAACACACACCGGGGAGTATTATCACCCAGAGCAACAGTTTTCAGCAGTGAATGCTGATTGGATTGGCTTTGATTCAAAGTGTATTTTTAGTGTTGCGAAAGGGTAGAGAGCTAAATTAGAATTCAGTTTGCACAATTATACTAGTGGAAGAAGAAGACAAGTTCTAAATTACAAAACACTTATGTTAACAAGACTCGATTGTATGTAGCGCAATCAGCGCACTCTATTCACCTGGCAGAGCAGCATCAAAGGCACATGTTCTTACTTAGTATATGGATTTAAATTAGACTCTTTTCCTATGCTAGTTCAATTATGTTACACTCTCATTTTAGTATGTATCAAGGTGTGTGTGTGTGCTTGTTTGTTGAGGTAATTACTGGCTACAGATTAAAAATTCATTTTCTTGTAAATCCAATTAAATTTCTAATTAATATGCGTCGCATATGGGCCTCATGTATGTAGTGGAGGGAGTTGATAAAAACATAATAGCAACAGCTGTGATAACACACACACACATTCACACACTCACACTCCCACTCCCGCTCTAGGCAAAAGTTAAAAGCCTTAAAAGGATGTGCACTTTAGATCAAGGCTTCAATTTCCTTACTTCTACTACTTCTCAGCCCAAATCGCTTAGTGTGCTTAGGTCATATGATATGACCTATAGTTAATTATGCAGCGTTAAATTCCCACAAATCCCCAACATGTTGACAGCCAAGCACTTGTCCTTTGACACTGACTACATATTAGACTTTTGCCCAGGTAATTTTGTACTTTATTCATTAAAATAAAAAAAATGCTTAGTTAGCGCCCTGGAAAAAAGTGGTGGAAAAACCGTGAACTACTCGCGCTACCTCTCCTCCCCTGCTTTAAGCCTTTTTATGTGGCTTGTTGACGCAAACGCGTATGAAAGTCAACATGAAAATAAGTTAAATAAACAGCATAAACAAACTGAGCTTATGTGCGGAAAGCCAGTTGCCTCAAATGTATATGGATAACACTTTTCGTTTTAATTACAGTCATTATATACAGTTTGTGTAGTAATATAAAAATGAGTAAGGGTTCAATTGGAATATGTTATGATAATTTAAAGGCAATAATAATTCTGTGATCAACTCACAAGTAAATATGTTTTTGCATTCCCTTTTTCCCCGTCCTTTCATTTCTTTATTTGTAATAATTCCCTCATTCATTTAATCGTACTTATCTCCACACAGAGTCCGCTCTAAAGTTTTTCTAATAGCAAAAAATCCTTTCCGCATTTCAAACACTTTTTTTCGTAAAGATTAAAACGTTATAACTTAATTTGCATCACCTGCATAGGAGTCCGGGCTACAACGGAACATCTGTGTATGTTTATTTTGGTTTGATATCGCTAAGCTTTTAAGCGCATTTTATTTATGTAAAGCACTCAGTATTATATTTTTTATTTTTGAATTTTTATTGACGCTGCCTGCAATGATTAAACGTAGTTAAATGTAGCCATGTAATCGTGTAAATAAATAAACACAAATACATAGAGCATTTTCACAAATATTTTAAGCCGATTTCCGCGCATGGAAAGGAGGAGGAGGAGGAGGGGGAAATATCACAATAAGATAAGCACTTTTTCAATACTTTTTGTGCATATTATTTATTGAACACACATAATACGTAGATACGCTGCAATACCATATCATTTGTGGCATTTATGCTTTGGCCACAAAGTGCTCAATTCATAAATAATCGCGGGCTTTTTGATACAGGAAATTTACAAAGGTCTTTAAATTAAATGACTGCCTATCGCTCTTAATGTAAGAAAAAGAATACATGTGAAAAATATATGGCCCATTTAAATAAATTGGGGCAATTAATGCATAAATAAATCAATTTGTCATGCTGCGAAATGACTTTTATCAAACTGCTGGAAAGGGAATATTTAAAATAGATACAAATGCTACCAAATATAATACTCTATAGCTTTTTTTCTTCATGATAATAATAAATTTTTAAATTTTTAAAGTACGTTTAGCTCTGAGTTATGAATAATTGTGGAAATTTCAACCATGGCCGCAAAGTATGCAACACTTTTCCTTAGCTGAACAGAATGACTCGGCATATTTCTTATTTAATATGCAAATTTTGCCATAAAAGAAAAATAATTGATATTTTCTATCAATAAACTTCTAAGGATACAAGAAGAAACCTCTTTTTTATCGGCTCAATAAGCTTTCATTTAAAAATGTTCACTTTTACAGAGTATGAAAATTTAAAACTAATTGGCGCTACCAAGTAGGGCACACATATGCCAGTTGTCAAGCCGTTAAGGTAGAAAAAACACAGGTGCATTTTGCCAGTAAGTGAAAATTCGGAGAGCAATCAGTCGTAAGCAATCGACAGGGAAAAACTGACGCCGCTCTGCAGATAAATATAAATTCTTTACTACTGTGAAGGTAGGAGAAAGATATCGAAATTCAGAAACAGATAATAGATAATACCTAAAACAAAACTGAGTGTCTTCAGCTCTAATAGTTTTCCAAATTTCAATCAGAGAGACATAAAGCTATCTATATAATATCAACTCTTCAGCATGAACAGAATTCAAGAGCACATATAGTAAGTACTTTACTTTACACCTGTCAACTGCACACTATTACCATACAGACCCTTTTATACTTTTCAAGTACAGGGTCTAAAAATAACATAAACAATATTGAAACGTTATACATGGTTTTTTTGCTGTTGTGTCCTAGATAACAGAACGATGAAAAACTACCAAAAATATTTCATATGTTATGGTCCCAGCCTGTGGCTCTTACATATCTTTTATATTTATTTGCCAACAAATATATAAATCTTTTCTGTTTCTATATCGAATGTGTGTGTGTAAACTGGACTATAGTATGTATCAAAATGTATTGGCAATTGATTAATACGAGTTTCGATTTGTCAATTGGAGCAATTTGAAGTGGTGTTAAATCTATTTGTTATAGCTTTATTGATTGTTCTATTTACTCTGTGGTTAGACTGAATATTCTAACTACTTTATAGAGCAAAATAAGTACCCTATACTACCTAACTCACTTTGCCTTAACTCACTTTGTGAAGTGAATTTAATAAATCCATTTCAACATTTCAAATATGCCATGCACATTGTATAGTATTTCGACATCCGTTCGATTAACACGTATTTCCGGTTTACATATTTACTCGTAGACTAAAAGCCCACATTGTCATAGTAGTGGAATCAGTAAAGCAGAAAACAGAAACAGTTTCAACTGTTTGTTGAAAACAAAACGCTGCTGCCTCTGATGCAGTGTCATTGCATAGAAAAACTGTAAATTAGTGTGCGTACTTTCGTCGCAGTCAGACAGATAGTTTGGCCTCTGGCAAACCAAACCGGATACGAATGCTGAACTGTAACTGAGAACTGTAACTGTAACTTGGGGGCGGTGTGGGTGGTTTCTGGCAAACTGTACTCTGGCTGCAGCAGATGCAGATGCAACAACATAACCAAAGCCAACCGCAAACCAAAACGACTAACCAAAAGCAAAACCCAAACTTCAATTGGAACTAATTTCTATTTTATGGCATTGCAAACATGTAGAACATACTATATTCAGACAGGCAGACAGACAGACTGACAGACATACACACATATGTATGTATGTATGTTTGTTATTTGTATTTGCCACATTGACTGCGTGGCTGAGTTCCACATTCGCTTTCAATTTCCTTGCAAAGTCTGCTTGTAAAAACCACAAAAAATATATATTGAAAATAAAGCAGATATCTGCGAAGTTAAATATCGATTGTGTAATCTGTTGCGCATACAAATGACTTTTAACTGGTGAGGCTCTTTTACGTTCTATATTTCGATAGGTCGGAGAATGATTCCACTATTACACCAATCCATTTATATATTTATACATCTGCATATCTATCTCACTATATAGTTATCTACCCATGTATCTATCTATTCATCTGTACATCCATCTATGCATCTATCTGTCTGTCTATCTATCTGCCAATCTATCTGTCTATCTATCTATCAACACATGTGTCTATCAATCCATCTATCGATCCATATATACATCCATACATTCATCTGTCTAGCCATTTATCTATGTATCTATCCATTTGTCCATCCATCTATCTATCTATTCAACTATCTGTCTGTCTATCTATCTACCAATAGATGTATCCACCTATACTTCCATCTATCTATCCATCCATCAATCCATCCATCTATCTGTCTGTCTATCTATCTATCTATCTATCTATCCATATATATATTTACCCATCTTTTCATCTATCTACCCATGTATCTATATATCTATCCGTCTGTCTATCTATCTGCCAATCTATCTATCTATCCATATATTTACCCATCTTTTCATCTATCCATGTATCTATATATCTATCCATATTTCCCTCCATCTATCCATCTGTTCCTTAATCTATCTATCCACCTGTCCATATACCCTTCATCTGTCTGAGCTATACCAAGCATTACGTATCCAGAATGATATTGCAGTGAAACATTCATCAATTCAATCATTAAATTGAGTTCTCATGTACAACCTGAAGCTCTCTTGCTGAATCATTTAGCGTATAATTAATTTACACACTGAATGGAACTAAGAATACTACTACTCTACTCTCCACATTCAGTCGAACAGTCGTAGTGCTGCAGTCTGTCCCGTGTCCTGTTTGTCCTTTCCGTGTGCTGACAGCTTTTGAACATAAGTTTTGCTCTTTTATTTGCACAATTTAACATGGCCATATATTTATTGTTTAATTACTGTGACAAGTTTGAAATTAATTTTGCAAACAGCAGCAGCAGCAGCAGCAGCAGCAGCAGTAGCAGTGGCAACTGCAAGTGCAGTAGTACATCATTTGGTTCTGAGTAATTAAATGCATCAGTTTAATTAGTAATTGTTGCTCGTTGAATTCACCAATTGGAAAAGTTCTGCCAATTATTTGTTATGCTCTTTGTCTGTATTTGAGGACAACAAGGACATCATGTTACATAATTAAATTAGTCCCACATACGAGAGGAGTTTATGCAACATAGTAGATCATATTGAACCTAATGACGAAACGCTTTTAAACAAGGGAAAACTAATCTGCTTTTCATGGGGAATCACAAGTTGAAAGGAAAAGCTTTTATGGTCAACACACACGCAACGGGAAAACAAAAAGGAAAAAGGAAAAAGGAAAAAGGAATATTCCATCGTAGTATATATACTATATATAGTATGAAAGAATACAAAACACATTTTAGCAACTGACGCAAACTTGACAAGATGCCAAAAACACCTTTTGTAGGCGAGTGTTGTGTGGCCACAAACTAAAAGGGGGCGTGCCCAGCCCCCCAGCCCCCAGGGGTGTGGCAACTGTTGCTCGGATTGGAAGGTGTTGCTTAGATAAACTGACGTGATTTAAATAGCAGAAAAACTTTTTGGAACACTGACAAGACACCTGGCAGAGCAGTAAAATAACAAAACACAAAAAAATAATGCACACACGTGTGTGTGTCTGTGTGTGTGTACACTCGTGTACATAGTTGTGGTATATTTTGAACATGGCAACTGTCATCTTGCGTCTGTCATTTGTTTTTGCATTGCGGCCTGTGCGGGTATGTAGTGTGAGTGTGAGTACGAGTGTGTGAGTGTGTTCCTCTTTCCATTTCTATATGTGCTTCATTTTCTGTTCTCTGTTTCTGTTTCAGTTCCTGTTTCTTGTGCCACACACTCTCTTATCAAGTTGCTCGTTTGTTGATTGAATAAACAGGCCCAAGTGTGTGTGAGTGTGTGGCGTGTGTGTGGCCTTTGTTTGTCATTGTTTATGTACATGTGTGTCTATGTGGGAAACTTTTTTGACATGGCCACAGAGACCAGAGACAGTCAGAGTACTTACTGCCTGCCTACCACATGGGCAGAAGTAGAAAAATAATATTTACATGCCAACCGAAAATTGTCAGAAGGCTCTTACTTTTGGCTCTTACTTTTTGTGTGTGTCTGTGTGTGTGGAGTGTAGGCAGAGCAGAAATAAAAATGAAAAATGGCCCCGAATGCTTCAAAATCTCAATGGAGTCACTTTTGAAAGACATAAAGACAGACTAACTGAGCTGATAATAAATCATTTCAAATGCCCTTTCAGCGACATTAATGTGCCAGAGAAGTCGTCAAAATGAGCTCAACTTTGGCTTAATTCATTATTTATTTATACTTGGAAACAATAGCAGCTCATTTGACATTCCTAATTCCGCATTAATTAATTATAGTTTAATTTGCAGCAAAGTATTTAGTATCAGTTTCAGAAATGGGTATTTAATTATTTAAATTTTAGTAAACATATTTTAGATATTACTTAAATTTTACTAATATTAGATATTATTGAAATATTACTAAATATATATTAAATATTCAGTCGATATTCAGTTTTAGGTATTCAGTTGTATAAATCAGTTCTAGAAATGAGTATTAAATTATTTAAATTTTACTAAATATATTAGTAATATATTTATATATAATAATATATATAATTAGTATATATTAATATTAGATATTCAGTAGATATTCAGTATTAGGTATTCAGTTGAATCAAAGTATTAAAATCAGTTCCAAAAATGTGTATTAAATTTTACTAAATATATTTTAGATATTATTTAAATTTTTCTAAATATATATATATTTTTGATATTCAGTCGATATTCAGTATTAGGTATTTACTTGAATCAAGGGTTTTACATCAGTTCTAGAAATGGGTATTAAATTTTACTAAATATATATTAGATATTCAGTCGACTTGCAAACAGGTGTAGCACCCAGTCGAACTGCAAACAGATTCAGATTCTAGTCGAGTCGAGTCAGCATACTACTGTTGTCAGTTCATTATCCCGCCTGTTTCTGCTGATGCCAGGTTAGGCCCAGGGACTAATGATGACAAATGCATAAAGAGCAAAAAGTAGAAAGTAAAAACAACAACAAACAGCAACTTTTTGGCGGAGACCTAGGCTGGGTTCAAAGTTCAGATGGTCAGCAGCAGTAGTCGCATATGTTGCGACAATGTCCAGTCGGGCGGAGGGGGGAGTGTGGGAAGGGGGACCGTTTGCTCATTGTGTCTGCATGCAAATGACTTTATTTGAATTTTAAATGTGTAAATTGCGCTCGTGTTGCTTGATTTTTCGTGCAGGGCTTTTCTCTCGGTTTATGACCTGGCCGTTTGTCACTGATAACGGCACTCGTGAAGGACGTTGGCCAAATGAAAATTGCAGCGGTACACACTGGGTAGTAGATGGAACAATGGTCGCAATGACAACAACGTTGCCAACAATAGCAACTTCCCTCCCATTTCACCCCGCCCATCTCCGCCTGGCGCCTACACATTGTGCCAGACGACACCTGACTTGGGCTTGCCAAGGAGATATAATCATTTCCGTTACCGGCCCACGTACGTATTTTATCTCTTTCAAATTTTCGTTATTGTTATGCGTTTTAAAAGGTTTTCTCGATAAAGGCAGAGCTTCCAGCTTCCATAAAAAGGCAGAAAAATAAAAAACTGTTGACTCACCTGGTAATTTCCGGCGGCTGTCTTTCTTTAGACTCCGTACAATGCGTATACGTAACGCGTATACGTAATATGTGTAATTTGTTATGGCTTCAGCTTCCCATGCTCTCCAGCTTCCAGATCCCAGCTCTAGACTCAGCTGCTTTTGACAGCTTTTTAATTAATTTCGAATATGTCGAGCACCTCAATACAAATTTTTCACTACTCGCGAGTTGTTTGCTGCTTCATTAACATCGCCCTTGTTTAGTTAACACTTCACATTTATAAGAATTAGAACTAGGAAAGACACGCAAGTATTTGCTGCATAAGCAGCTCAACCCGAACCGAAAAGCACATTTAGAACTGTTTATATGCATGCGTATATGCATACATATGTACATATGTACATATTCACTGAGTAGCACACACATTACGCCTTGCGTCTGTACGAAGCGGTTGCCGGGAAGAGACTAGAACAGTGCAGCCAGTTGATCGAACGCTTTGCCTCTCTGTTCGTCTACCTACTTTCGACTCATTGCTGTGAGAGAGCGCCAGCACACACACACACACCAATAAGCATACAGCTTCAGCTCAATGCAATGCCATGCACTCTCTCTATAACTGCCGCTCACGCTCTCCTCACAACTGTTGCATACATATGTACATATGTACATGTATGTATGTATGTATGTATGTATGTATGCCAATGTGTTTATGCACTTGCATTGAATCAGACTCAAGTCAGCTGAATATAACATCTTCGTTTGAGTCGCTATGTGTGCGGATCGCACAACTAACCAGAACACCCTGTTGCTTTGGTATGATTGCCCATTTACGAGCTAGGTTTTATCGTATTATCGTATATGTATGTACATATGTATGAACGAATGTACCGTAGGCAATCGTACCTAACCTAACAAGTTTGAGTGTTGTTGCCATAAGAGCACGTGCATACATTACCTAATGACCTTCATATATTATACGTAATGTAAACAACTAAAACCGTTGACTACTAACCTTAGCTCTGCCATAATTACCCGAATATCTCTGCATGTCTGCAGTTTGGCCAAGTTAGAAGATTATCATTGTGGGCTGCATATTGAAGTCGTTCTCAAAAGTTTGACAATTGCAGTATTTAGTTGGACAGAAGTTGACTTGTCTTTTCTTCTCGAGAAACTTTTCCCCAACTATTAGCCAAATCGCTTAAGCAAAGCGCCAATAAAACGAATAACTTGTATGTACTTAACCCCCCCGACCTTTGGCAACTCTCTTGCCCTCGACTAGGTCGTCGTTCCAACCTAAAGAATTACGACTCTGGAGCTGAATTTATGATCCATCGAGGCAGGCAACAGACAGGGTCAGAGAGACGGTGGGTAGTGGGTCCAGGGTAATCCTCCTCCAAGTGGTTGAAGCCGGAAACCGCTCAGGCGCTGAAATCGTGTGCGTGTAAACATATTGGCTGCCTTCGAGAATATTTACGGCTCTGCCGTGCTCCGGTGTGTCATTGATGTACGGCTCTAGCATATGCATATATGCAGAGGTAACGGTAACTGTAACTGTGGCCCAAACCCAATCCTGCTCCCAAATGTCATGAAGGCTGACATGAAAAATGACAAATTAACTGAAATTAATGGCGGGCCATGTGCAAATTTATTGAAATTGATACGCCCAGCCGAGAGGCGGCAGCTTTCTAACTTCATTTACGAGGATTTATGCGGCAACCTAATCAAATTACCAACCTGACTGACACTCCGACCTCCCCACTCCTCGTTTCTTCTTTTATCTGGCGGCTGCTGTTGTTGGCAATACTTGTGTATCAATCAAAAGTCAAATCGATAAGACTTAAGACTCACAGTGGGACTACTGTTGATTGAATGACCTCTCTCCGCCTTTCATTTTGGGAATCATGCAGCTTATGTTATCAATATGAGCATTAAGTTCTCACTCACTCACCCACTCATTCATTCATTCAGTCATGCTCACAATTTGTTCCATTGATCGACCGTTGAAGTTGCCATTGGCGTGTTTTATTTATTTATTTATGGCTTCAATTTGCTTGTAAGTAATTAAGCCGAGTTTGTCTGGATTATCGGCGAGCACTGGAAATTGCCAAATGTCTGAATGTCTTTTGGGGCAACTGTCAGCTTATATGGCGAATGGCAAAATGTTCAGGATTTAGCAAATTTTATTAACGCATTGGAATTTTTTGCTAAAATATAATACATAATTTAGGTAAGAGGCGTATATTTACAAAATATATAATATTAATTTATATGATAGGTAAAAACAAAACCAATAAAATAGTGTCGATAGAATCAGCCCCATGACTACTTCTTCAGCTTATTCATTGGTCGGATACATACGACGGTCGTATCATTAAAATAGGGTACTGAAGTTGTCTTGCGGAGCGGCTTCGCTGCGCTGTCACATGCAAAGGTGGAGCCCGTAAACACTTTTGGCGATAGGAGATTGGATGCCAACTGTTTGCGCTTGATGATATGCTTCTCCTTTGACCCATAATAATCAGTCCAATCGTTCTTAATACGAGTTCTAATTTCTTCACCATAGACTATGAACTGTTCATTCGAGTTCTGCTCATATTCCTGTATGAGTTCGGCGAGTTGATTCTCAATCTCCGGCAAATTGGTCTTAATATGGTTGCGTTCCTTCTCCTCCTTGAGCAGTTCACCCCCGCGGTTGTAGTAGCGGCTGCCATCCTTGGCTTTCTCCTCCAGTGCCAGCATGCGTTCCCAGAGCTTCATACGCCTTGCATATAATTCAAATATTGATTTGTTCTGCTCGTAATATTCCTGTATTTCGTTTAACTTCCGCTCAAGAGTCTCCAAAAGCTCCTCTGTATAGCTTTTCTTCTTGTATTTTCGAATCATTGGATCGCGTAGTGTGTATTCACTCCATTCAATTATCTCTTGCCAGACATGATCTATTAGAGCCGTTAGATTCTCCTGACGCAGAGTCTCACAACGCTCCAGCTCCTGGCTGAGCATTTCATAACGATGCTGAGTATATTCCTGAGTATCGCACAATTCTTGTATTATCTCCTTATCGACAAGTCCAAGTTCTATCAGAGTTTGCGAAATCTTGCCGATCTTTGTACGCATCTTATTGAAGGATTTGCGCCACTCCTGAAGACGCTTTTTACTAGAAGTCTCATCTTGGCAACGCTGGAGCTCCGCATTCAAATGGATCATGAGCTCACTTAGCTTCCTCTGCTGATCAGCCATTGTTAGCTCACTGCTCTGGTCATCTGATGGTTCCGATTCAGATGCTTCAGCTTCTTGGTTCCTCAACTGTGCAGCCAGCGCCTTGGACTTCTCGAGCAGACTCTTGATTTCCATTTCGTAGCTGTGTTGCTTTTGGTTCCATTGTTGACAGAGTGCGTCGACATTCAATCCCTTTTTTTCAGTTTTGCCCATTTTTCGAATTTTGTTGTGACGTCAGATGAATAATATTGTGTTCCTACTAAAAGTAATATAAATATTACTTTGAGGAAAGGCTGACTATATTCAGTACTTGAATTTAAACAACTATTACCTACTAGTCGGCACACTAGTTCGCAAAGTTGAATGTATAGATGCAGTAGATGCTATAGTATACTACTTCTCCACAAATTGTAAATTTACGGCAAACTGCATTCACATTTTTGCAATCATTAATGTGGGACACAGGGGTTAATTTAGTTGCTAAGGACCGTTTTTGCATTTCCGCTCTTTTTGTACAGAGAGCATTTGGGATTCTGAATTTAATCTGCGATTTCGGCCAGAGGACATTGCTATGCCAGCAGCAACAATTAAGCCGTACGTACAAATTGTCGGCAAATTTCTCATTTATCGAACCCATTGGAGCCGGAATGGAACCACAAGCAGACCCAATGCAGCCAGCCAACAATTCCAATACCAATTGTAGTTCAGTTCAGTTCAGCCCGCTCTATCTGCTACCCTCTCCTCTCTAAGCGTAATGAAAGCGCCTCCACGCGGGTAACATTTATTCACAATAGCCACGGTTCCAGCTCACTCCACTCCCCACTCCGATCCATTCCATCCACAGAAGCAACCACAGCCCTGAGGACGGACAACGATGACAACAATACGCCGATTGGCACTGTGATTAACTACACCACCGTTGCGCAGTTTTCGGTTTTAGCTTTTAATTCTAAACAGCAGGGCACTAATTTGTGGCAGCTATCAATTGGGCACGAGCTTTGTGCAAGATAATAAAGCAAGTAAAGTGCAAGATTATTTAAGTTCTATATAATTGCAATGGATTTATGAAAACATTTAAAAATTACTGTTTAATTTGCATTAATAATTAATACTTAACTCTTTAACTAATGGACTTGCCATAATCGAGTATTTCGTATCGATATATCGCTAGTTGTCAACGAAATGTGTGAATGTTAAAAATAAGAGCATGAAGCGAGTTGAGAGCGCGGCAACCATAACAAGATGTCAAGGGCCGCAATCCTCGAGTATTTCTTATCGATATATCGCTAGTTGTCAACGAAATGTGTGACTGTTAAAAATAAGAGCATGAGAGTTGAGAGCGCCACTACCACAACAAGATGTCAAGAGCCGTTAAGCACATGCTGACTATATTCCTGATCAGTAAAAAACCTCCTCGGAGTCAGCGGGTGCAACAAAAAGGCCAAAAGTCTATAAAAACGCAGCACGACTTAATAAGTAAGGAGTAAACTAAACATAGGAAAAAGCAACTTTGCGAAAAAACAGCAGAGAAAGAGTTAAACGAAGTGAGCGATAAAAGCACTTTAAAAACGCAAGCAACGCAGACGAAGGAAACTACTTCTACCATATAGTTGTAAGTAAGTATAAAAACTAACACGCAGCTCGACAACAATAAACACGAAATGTCTGTCTGTCTATCCGTCTGTTCGTCTGTCTGTCCGCCCGTATGGCCCGTATCGTTTGTTATAGTATAAAAAGCAAAATAATTGGCGTGTCAGACATTTTGTTACGCCCAATTTAAGTGCTTCCGCCTTTGCATGACACTCGACGTTCTCCTCTCTGCGTGGCACGCAGCAAAGGCAACAGCAACACCAACACCAGATAACTGGCAAGTGCTATGGCACTCACCAGAAAAGACAAAATCGAGGGTCGAAAGTCACACGAATCGTACTGACGGAAGGATTCAGTTTGTGGCAGGAGGAGAGTGTATTAAATGCATGCAGGAACTGCATACAGGACGAGGAAAGGAATTTAATTGTGAGTATTTATTTAAAACATGTTTATTCTTCAATTTAAATTATACTTAGGTCACATTCAAGAAGATCTCCTGTAGAGTAATAGAACAAGGGAATTTAATTGTGAGTATTTATTTCAACCTTTCCGGCAACATTTTATGCTTCTTTCTACATTACAGGTCACATTCAAAAAGCTCATATATTCAGATGATGATTCAGATAATCAGCTATACTCGAAAGGACCTCCTTTACCTTTACCTCATGTGGAAATCGTTAACAATTTATGTAGCAACTTGTTGAAATTCCACTTGTGCGACTGCATTATTTATACTTCTACAAGTCTTTTTTGCAATTCATTTATTAAATTTTTTATTGCAGTTAATCAAGTGCATTCAGTTGGCATATTGACATTGTCGCCATTTGCATTCAATTTTTTTTAATGGGTCCACTAAATTAAAATACATCCGTCCGGTGCTGGCGAATGCAAATAATTAATATCCATAATAAAATTTACATTAATTAAATATCAAAATGGTAATATGACTGTGCAATTTATGTGTAAATAATTTAATGAGCCACAATGCAATTGCTTCGAGGCAATCAATGCAATTAAGATCGATTAAGATTATCAACGATTGCAAAAACATATCAATAAAAATGCCATGTTATGTCATTTTCATAATGAATAATTAATACAAATCCAAATAGAATGAATCTTTCATTTGAATAAATGTATTCAATATTTACATTTAAAATATTCACAGTTTATTTTGTTGAATTACAGTGTATTCTCATAGCATGCACCCAGACAAGACATTTATCGAGGTGTATATAGTACACTGCCTTACATAAACGACTTGAAAATGAAATGTTATGTTAAATTCCAGCACTTTTTTCGTGTTACAAAAAAGGACCAAAGAATACACAACGTTTCCAAGTTAGCATGTAAATTTTACATTTACCAATCAAGCCATGTAATTACCAATACACATACAAACAGCTTACAACACGCATGCGAGGAACTAAAACTCTGCGCACTTCCGCTCAAAACCTTTTACATCCGCTTTACAGTGCAGTTTAAAAGTATCGTACATGCAGAAAGAAAAAACAGCTGGAGGGCATCAAATACTTTAAGCTTTTCGTATAGCGTGTGTCACGCAAATTCAAATATTTTTTGTACAGTGGACCCATTGAAAACTAGGGAATGACAGGATTGAACAAATATGTAGCGGAAAGAAAGAGGATTGGTACAGCTCATGGAGCATATACCGCATATTCTTGATCAGGATTACGTAGTACTATCTAAATATATGTATATGCTGCTGCAATTGACGCCCAAGGCAAAGCAAAGTACAGGGTCTCGGCTGCGAGTTTTCCATTCATTTCATTTTTATTTTCTTTAAACAGATTTACAGAATAACTCTATTATTTAGGGAGAAACGTTTGATACTATTAAATATTTCTCATCTGCAACCGCAATCTGAAGGAGTAAAGAAAAATCAATTAGTATGTGAACAAAAATCATAATTCCAGTTATTCTTACTTGCTCTGGCGTTAAACCTTGAAATGATTCCATACGCAGTCGCAAGGGCTCCTGTTCCTTGGGATCTCGCACGGTTTTCAATATATTTTGCGCCTCAACCAGAAAATCCATTGTTATAAATGTACTACCCAGATGGAAATAAATGGCTTTAAGTTTACAGCAAGCCTGAAGAATGTTCAACATAATCGGTTCAAAGAACTCAAGAAAATGATAAGATGTTATTCTCAACACCTCAAGATTAACAAGATTTACTAATGGCTCAAAACAATTATCGTCATCATGTTGGAATCCACATGTGAGCCTTTTTATCGATTGCAATTGCGCTATAAGTGTGATTTCTTCCAAGTTCACACAATTTCCTTTGATGTGTAAGGTTTCCAGTATCTGCTCTCCCCTCATGGATAATTTTCTAAACAGCTCGGAAAGTGTGCCACATTCTGATGAAACAATGGTCAGATCAGTGAGTTTATTTAACTGGGCCAAGGTATCAATACTAGTAGTTCCACATTTCTTCAAATCTATATACAATGTTTTCAGATCTTGCATCACATGTAATGATTCTATTTCCTCAACATTACAACATAATTTGGTTAGTGTCTTAATTTTAATCAGCTGCATAGTTTCCTCATGGGATATGCACATTTTTCCAATATCCAAGTGTCGAAGAGTATTTGATTTGAGGGATAATGCTTGTAAAAGGCAGCTCAATGACTCCTTGCTAGCTTCTAATATAATTAGATCTTCCAACTGATTCAATTCAGCCAATAGCTCAAGATTTTGTCCTTTGAAACCACATTCTAAGTGTGTTAGTGTATTTATTCTAGCGACCAGAGCAGTTTCTTCAATAGTAAGTGACTCACCCTCTATGGACAACGATTGCAGACTCATCGATTCTGTAGAAGAGATTATTTCAAGAAATTTCCGTAGCCGCCCTCCTGCTTGAGCTTCAATCTGCTCATTTCTGGCGTTGTAAATTGTAATTTTTAGATTTCTGGATAAATTATTCATTGTGATCCTGTAGTCAGAACAACTGACAGTTGTTTCCATTGCACAGCCCAAAAGAACATCCACAACTTCTTCCGCTATATCATTCAAGCTGTGATCTGATGTTATTCTTAAGTACACAAGGCTGGGTATATTTTTTAGCAATCTTATGCTTTTAGGTTCTGAGAAACCACATTCCAAATACTTTAATGATTTTATTTGAGCAATCTCGACCACTTCATTGAAGCATATTGTATCTCTCTTTGAAGAATCCCAGGCCTCTTTCAAATGAATAGGTTTCCTTTTAATGGTCAATTTAGTTAGCTTTGATGATTCCTGAGAAGCAAAGGCATTGAGTAACTCCTTCAACGATCCAAATTTGTACGACATTATATGGAGTGTATGGAGCTGAGACAATATTTTGGGAAATACCACTTGACTCTCGTTAAAGAAACCACACTGCAAGAATTTTAGGCTTTTAATTTGCAAAACTTCTACGATCTCTTCAGTATACAACATTTTCAAATCGAAGTAGCTTATTTTAGTCAGATTAGGCCATTCAGCTGAAGCTATCGCTTTGAAAAGTGGCTTTAGAGTACCAAATTTGGGTCTTCCCACAATGCGAAGAGAAGTGCACTTGGTTAATTTTGCTAGAAAATCAATGTCACTAGCATCAACTGGAGGATGAAAAGTTAAAGTCAGTAACTCTTCCTCCTTCTCACGATCTATTAATAACCTGAAATTCTCTAATTGGTTCAATCCGCATTGAAATTTTGTTAGAGACTGTATTTTATACGCGTCAATTATTGCATTACCATCGATATTTGATCCATCTATAATCAGTTCCTTAAGAATATGTGTTTCTTTGTTGGAGAGAGATTTTAATAATGGACTTAGAGAGCCGCTCTCGGCTTTTCCCCATATATCTAGTTTCTCTAGATGAGGCAATTTGGAGAACTGTATGTATTCGGAATCCCAGAAGTCACTTTTAATCATAAATGTGAGCTCTTTTAAGTTTTGGCAATGAGGAACAATGTCGGTCAGCTTTCCATAAATTTCGTTATTCAAAAATGTCAATTTTGTGATATTTGGATTCGACTTGCAATATTCCACCAAATCGTCGGCATTCATTTTTACATTCAAGCTCAAGTGATTTAGGTGGCCCAATCGATATAGACAATCAAAATGGTACCCTGAAAAGGTAAGTGGAAATAAGAGAATATTTCCTCATAGATGTAAAAATTCTACTCACCGCTCATATTAATTTTTAATACATTCAAATCACGTTTATTTTCAAGGGCTCGCATGGCCGTATCTAGTTTTTCTCCACACTCATTAAAGTGTGCTAAATTATCGCATCGTAATTCAATTTCTTCCAATTGATCGTTCGATTTAAGAGCTTCGAAATGTATTTTCCAAAAATTGTCTTTCTCTTTTCGTGTGTACTTATCTACTCGCACAAAATATATGCCAAAGTCAATAATAACCGATTTTGATTCTAATAAGTATATTTGTTCAATTTCTAGAAGTTCGTATAGATCTCTATCCCAGTCCCTGAACCAATCGCGAAACGGTTCACAGGCAAGCGCAAATCGGACGAGATCCGTGCATTTTGTTACGTCCAACTTTTGCTCTTGACTTTTACTTTCACCCAATCCACAGTTGATTTTAATTTGCCTTAATATTTCATAAATGCAATAAACATTTAACATTGTTATGCCGGCATTTACCATGTTTTCTTTGTTTTCACTTATGACGAATCGAATAAAAAAGCGGGAACTTTATCTGATGGAACTTTGATTACTATCTGGGTATATATATGTATGTGTTTGCACAATACGCAGCGCGCCGTCTTCAACGTTTAACTGTCAATAAAGAACTAAACCAGGGGTTTATTAGTGCATTATCATTGCAGGGAGAGTCAGAAATTAGACTCTCACGGCTTGCGCTCTCGCCGATAACAATATCCGGCACATTGACTTCGCAAAGTACATATGTAGATCATAATTATCTGTTGTTGTTGTTGTACTCAAGCAACAAATGATAATGATAATAGTATTGCCAATTTAGCTGCTACATACATGCAGAAACACTTCTGCCACAGGTGACAGTTGAACCAGTTCATTTACTCGTATCAAACTGAAATTTGAATAGAGTTCACTCAATATCTCAATGGAATAGCAGTTAACAGAAGACTAAACGTCTACCTTGAGGCTCTTCTTTAAGACTTACAGAATTTTTTTAAGGTAGTCGCCATAACCAGCGTTTGAAAAGCTACGCTACTCCCGTAGTATTTCGATTTGCTATTCATACCGCTCTCAATTTCACCAGAGCGGTAGCAGAGCCATAGCAGAACAACGAAAAATTTTGAGCTCTGCTATGCTCCGTAGTTTCGTCTTGTAGTATAGCAACTTGCTATTGTTGTTGTTGTTGTTTTTTGTATTTAAATTCACAGAAAAACAACAACACAAGCGAGAGCCGTAACAGACGAAAAATATCACATGCTATGGTCTCATCTCGCTCTCTCTGTTTTACTATTGCTACGGCTACGCAGAGCACAGAATTTCATAATTTGCTATTGCTCTTGCTATATGTAGCTATAGAGCACGAAACTACGGAGCATAGCAGAGCGCAAACTTCTTCGTTGTTCTGCTCTGGCTCTGCTACCGCTCTGGTAAAAGTGAGAGCGGTATGAATAGCATAGCAACATTTTTATAAATCTTGCTGCTACGGAGTAGTTTTTGCAAACACTGGCCATAACTATTGCATTGCAATCCAAACGTTTATATAAACATCTGGCAACGCTGTCAGTAAGTCGTTAGCCAACACTAGGCAATAAGAGTGTTAATAAAATGAATGGGTTTAAGGCATTTCAGCAATAATTTAAACACTGTTTTGCATACATAACTCTACATAATATTATTCTGTCAGAGAACGAAAAGAATTAAAGAGAAATGTGATATGGGACATGTGAAAAGAAAGTATAGCACATACACACAAGTAGTCCATATGGCAAAGAGAGGCTCCGTTGCGTGAAATAATGGCGACAGAAAGCAATCAATTTTTAATTTGCGTTTAATTAAAAATACAGCAGCATCAGCAGAGACGCAATTTAAATTGTGATTCTATACAAAGAGCCGGCAATCCGTAAATTATTGTAGGGTGGGAGGGGAGGGAGGGAGGGAGTGATGGAGGGCAATATCGAAAGTTAGCCGATGCTACGAAGCTTAAATGACAGCAACCAAAATCTGGTTTTGTTGCAATCAATCATGGCCATGTTGCCACTGCCACTGCCACTGCCAGGCCCAGTGCCCCAGCGGTAATTGGAAATAGGTGGCGTTGTGATTGCGTGGTTAGCTAGTCCTCTGCATTTCACACCCCTCCTCACGCGCTGCTCATTCCATATGAATGTTAAAAACACCGCTGCACTGTGGTTAAAGCTCAAAAATGTACGTATGACATACGATATGGTTGGTTCTCGTTGGGATTTCGATGACTTTATTATCGTCGAAAATGACGTGATTTTCGTTTAGCGAGCTTTCGATTAAATGACAATTAACGTTGTCAAATATTGACTGAGTAAAATTGAATAGTTGAACAAATGAAATAGCATAGTCTTCACACAAATTTTGCTATTAAGCTAACCTGTTGCTACAGAGATTACCGCAAGTGTGGCTCAAGAACCTCGGTGGCAAACTCAAAATACAAATTGCAAGCCATAAATTACGTGGCTCTGACTAAGTGGTCCCATTGAAAGAAATCCATTAAGTTTAATGCCAACGCGTCGCGACACAACGCCAAGTTTGTCACAAGACATGAAATTTAATAATTCTAATCTTGTAAATTTATGAAGTTTATTACATGTTTAATAGGTGCCGATGCCACAGAGAGTAGCACATTGTTTTGAATCCACCGAAACAGAAACTAGAATGCCTCAAACATTACTGAGCCATATTATCCTACACCACAGCACATTTGCGCACATCCCCAACAGCAGGAAGCTTTAATACGAAGACTAAAATTCAATAACGAACCTGGAATACACTTACTTTAGAGAAAGTATGAGAATAGGAGGAATGAAATAATAGGAATTTGATGTAGTACTCATATGTATATATAGTTATTTATGTATGAATGAATGTATAATAACAGTATTCTATACCTGTTTTAGATGGCTATTATCTACTAGTATGTTACCTCTACATGCCTAAGGAAGTAATAGAAAAGTAACTCTAACTGTATTATTTACTTTGGAGAAAGTATGAGAATAGATGGAATTTAATAATCGGAATATGATATAGTATATATATGTATATATAGTTATTTATGCATGAATGTATTACAATATTCCATACCCATTTTAGATGGATATTATCTACCAGTATGTTTGCTCTACATGCCCAATGAAGTAATAGAAAAGTAACTCTATCTGTATGGAGCACACGACTGAACAGCTGCAGTCCTACTGATCCGCCTGTTTTTTTGCTATTTCAGCGGCTTGGGGACTCCGTTGCGCTTGGAGTACATTCGGAAATGTTCCCAAATTGTGTGTAAAAATGTTGGTTTTTTTGCCATTTGCTATTTTGCTGTCGGTTTGCCTGTTAGTCTGCTCTACTCGACACCATATGGCCCCTGCAGTAATGGCTAAGTAATGGATATACACTCAGGAGTAAATGCACATCGAAAAGTGCTTCTTCATAAGTATTCACTTAGGCAGACTGTACTGTACTACTACGACTACTACTAACCGACCGCATATCTATAATTTCAGTTTGCTTTTGTACCTCCTCCTTCGCCCTACGGATGTTGTGTTTAACTATGCTAAATCGAAGTATGCATCTTGACTACATTTTGCGGTTCTTTGGGGTCTACTAAAATCCATGTACTCTAACGAAACCCAACTGTGTTATCAGGCACTGGGAGTGGGGGTAAACAAGCTATAGAATGCTTCAAGCTGCATTGATCTAATCCAGTCTGTTGGCCAAGTGTACCAAGCAGAGTCAACTTTTATACCAACTGTCGATTTTCCATGGACATTGAGCACTCCTTTGGGGGCATCCCTTTTCCCCTTTCATAGTGTTTTTGTGTGTGTGTGGTCATTTTCACTTGATTGGGCAATTTCCAGCTGGCCATTGTCTAAGCGACCACAAGCTGATGGCTAAATTAACTGGCACACATTGCATTTTCAGTTGTGCTCTCTGGTTTACTATCTAACTCTCCAAATACCCATTAAAAATGTGAAAAGCGATACGAACAATGCACACACAATGCACAATCAGGAATCGATCACTTAAAGAAAAGAGTGTGAATCTTTAGAGTTTAATTAAATAAGCAGACAATCATTATTCTCATTTCTTATTCCATATTTTATGTGGACTGAAAAATGCTTAACCACATAAATTTAGCCAAAGCATAAATCCCAGTGGAAAGTTGCTTTAAGTGCACTAAGCACTATTCCTGGGTCAGAACTAACAGCTGTCAACTGGAGGGAAATATAATAAATATGCCCAGCTTATGATTAATGATTTACGCACACAAGTAAAGCACTGCAAAAAAATTAAAGCAAATTTCAAGGAAAAACCTACAGCTCTCTACGCCTAAAAGCAGGCCAAAATGTGTATTAGGATAAGGACTGTGGGTGGTTGTGGCTTTCAGTTTGTTTTTGGCTTTACAGGCAGCGTAGCGTGTATTAGGGGAATTAAAATGTTATTATATAAAATTCAGAGTGTGAGGTGAAAGCTGTGAAAATCTGGGAAAGCTCGTTGCTTGAAAATCTGGGATACTGTTGGTGCAGTTGGTGCTAAGGCCAGGCAACTGATCCAGGATAACGACGGCCTCACACTCACCCAGTATACTACAAGAGACAATCAGACAGACTCTATTTGACAGACTCACAATTTTTTTTTTTTACCTTTCCTCTTCTTGTTCTGTTGCAAAAGGAACCTAATTTAACGCTTTGCATAATCATCGTTGCGTAAGTTTGGGTCAGAGGAGAGAGCAAAGGAATTTGAAAAATATGTGTCCTTGGCTGGGGAATGTTACCTGCCAACCGTTGAGTTTTGGCTTCAATTTCAAATGAGTTTATTTGCCAGAGTCCAATATTAAAGCAGCTAATGAAAGCCTTCCACAGGACAAATGGAAAATTAAACAATTTCCTCACAAAGCTCGAGGGTTGTATAGTTCAAACAGACGAAAAGCGAGTAAATTATTGTGCCTAAAGTTCAAGTAATATTATAATTGAAGTTGAAATTAACAATTTTGTAAAGTAATCCTTTCTTTGTTCTTTTTCTTTAGAGTTCCTTCATTATATCATAGTCCGCACAAAGGCAAAGAGTTGATACGAGAACTTGAGCATCTGTAATCAATTGATTACATTTCAACAGAGTTGTGTATGGTAAATAGTATTATGCATTATATACTCACTAGCATATAGGTGGCCATAGAGACTGGCGTGAACTTGTAGGCTCTCAGCACACGTGGCTCACATGAACGCATTATAAAGAACAACAACATTTTGCGGTAGACCAAATCGCCTTCATACCAATTGTTGTAAAAGGCAGCAGGCAATACCTTATCACACTGGGAAAAAAGTTGAGATTAATAAAGGAAAATTACTAGTATAAGTAATACTCACAGCAGAAGTATACTGAGTACCGTTGTAGCAGATGAATAGCGTGAATACCAGAAAGGATAACAGTCCCACGGAGTACTTGAATGCCGAGGCCAAACTGATCATAACCATGGCAAAGCCCATCAGGCAGATGGCAAATGTCGAAGTGGTAAAATTGATTAGAAATATAAAGTTGAAAATGCGATTAACATTATCTGCAATATGCAGCAGACGACTGTGATACCAGATGAGTGTCTTTAGCTCCTCATTAGCTCTACGATCACGTGCATCCAGTGTGTTCAAGGCATTGGCCAGAGCGTCGAAATGCAGCTGCAGTTGAGTTATGAAGAAACAGAGTAGGAATTGACTGGCCATGATAAAGGCCACGCCCACCAGTGAGGATAATGCCTGGCAGAGATAGGCAATCGTGTAGGAGAGCGCTGATTCCTTGGAGAGGAAGTACTGCCAGGGATACCAGGTGTTGCTCTGATACTTGTACCTCACCTGCTGTGATTCTGCCAGCAGCTCATACACCAGTTCCATGATGGGCAGCGAATTGTAGTAGCCATAGGCAGACATAAAAAATATTGTCGTACATCGCATTAAATTCTCCGAGTTCTTGTAGTAGTGTCCGGTGCGATAGAATGCATTCCGTTGCACGGGATAGAGCTGTTGCAGTTCCTCAAGCAGTTGCTCAATACTACTGCGATGTTTCAGCAGCATCCACATGTTGGAGGCTCCAACCAATGTGAGACCCATGACACTGCAGGTTTCCGATATTTGTGCCACATATGCTCCCAAATGTTCTTCCTGTGAATCCGCCAGGCAGAGGTAGATTACCATACCCAGATTCTGATAAACCAGATTCAGTGCACCGAAATAAAACCAGAAACGTTCGAGTGATGACTGCTCAACATGTGGCATGCCACTGCCGTTCCACTCGTAGCACCGCATCATGGCCAAACGACACCCAATGTTAGGATAATGCATAAAATGTTGCAACTGCATGATGCACTTGAATGTTCCGACTGATTTAACCCTCTATCTTGGTAGCACTGTGGCTTTTATAGTAGCACCGCTCATATGTCGGCATTTGTGGCTAATCAAAGCTCAAATTAAGTTATTGTAATGGCACATTCAATTAGTGAAATTGGCAGTAAAAAATATTCTTTTCTAAGTGGCACTATTAGTTTAGATAATTGGCAAATTGTTGCTTAAATTATGTATAGGTAAAGGTTTCCTTTGAGTCGACAGCTGACCTGAAGTGAAGAGCCGCATCCTAATTTTCTTTAAGTATTAAATATATTTCCCAGTTGCTTTTTGGTGCGTATTTTGTATATATTTTTCTTTTCTTAATCCTCCTTTTTTATAGATTTGTGACCATGGTAGCGTCTTTTGAGTTAATCTTCTTAAAGCCAGGCAGTCAACATTAAGAAGCGGAGCTGCAAACCAATCCGAAGATGTACGCTATGTGAATTTTGAAAAGATGAAGCGAACCCAAACCGAAGTAGACAAATTTGAATAACTGAAACCAGAAGCTGAACTGAACCCGAGATAATTATAACTGGGTTAGCTTTATAATAACTAAAATATGCTTAAAAGGTAATAGTAGTAGTAGTAGTAGTAGTAACAGTAGTAGTAGTTGTAGTAGCAGTAGTACTAGAAGTAGAAGTAGAAGTAGTAGTAGTAGTAGTAGTAGAAGTAGAAGTAGAAGTAGAAGTAGAAGTAGTAGTAGTAGTAGTAGTAGTAGTAGTAGTAGTAGTAGTAGTAGTAGTAGTAGTAGTAGTAGAAGTAGAAGTAGTAGTAGTAGTAGTAGTAGTAGTAGTAGTAGTAGAAGTAGAAGTAGAAGTAGAAGTAGAAGTAGTAGTAGTAGTAGTAGTAGTAGTAGTAGTAGTAGTAGTAGTAGTAGTAGTAGTAGTAGAAGTAGAAGTAGAAGTAGAAGTAGAAGTAGAAGTAGAAGTAGAAGTAGAAGTAGAAGTAGAAGTAGAAGTAGAAGTAGAAGTAGAAGTAGAAGTAGAAGTAGAAGTAGAAGTAGAAGTAGAAGTAGAAGTAGAAGTAGAAGTAGAAGTAGAAGTAGAAGTAGAAGTAGAAGTAGAAGTAGAAGTAGAAGTAGAAGTAGAAGTAGAAGTAGAAGTAGAAGTAGAAGTAGAAGTAGAAGTAGAAGTAGAAGTAGAAGTAGAAGTAGAAGTAGAAGTAGAAGTAGAAGTAGAAGTAGAAGTAGAAGTAGAAGTAGAAGTAGAAGTAGAAGTAGAAGTAGAAGTAGAAGTAGAAGTAGAAGTAGAAGTAGAAGTAGAAGTAGAAGTAGAAGTAGAAGTAGAAGTAGAAGTAGAAGTAGAAGTAGAAGTAGAAGTAGAAGTAGAAGTAGAAGTAGAAGTAGAAGTAGAAGTAGAAGTAGAAGTAGAAGTAGAAGTAGAAGTAGAAGTAGAAGTAGAAGTAGAAGTAGAAGTAGAAGTAGAAGTAGAAGTAGAAGTAGAAGTAGAAGTAGAAGTAGAAGTAGAAGTAGAAGTAGAAGTAGAAGTAGAAGTAGTAGTAGAAGTAGTAGTAGTAGAAGTAGTAGTAGTAGTAGAAGTAGAAGTAGAAGTAATAGTAGAAGTAGTAGTAGAAGTAGTAGTAGAAGTAGCAGTAGTAGTAGTAGTAGTAGGAGTAGTAATAATAATAGTAGTAGTAATAATACAAGTGGTAGTAGTTTTTATGACGATGCCCGTCTAAATGCAGGACTCGGCATTAGTGGGTTAACACCAAACAGCTCACACTTGTGCCATACCGCTTCTCTTCTGCATGCTGAGGACTACAAAAATAACGAAGTGCGCTGAATCGTTTGTTTATTTATTTTATATTTGTGTCAACCTCATAATGTCGATGCCTTTAAGCTTCGGCTATCAGTCTCTTTTATATTTAACTCGCCTGTCTTTTGCCATTGGCAATGCCACAGACTCTCTCTCCTCTTTCGTCCATTTGCTTAAATACATATGTGTGCGTGTGTGTGTTTGTGCACTCCATTTCCGCCGGAAGCCTTGCGACAAACATACGGATGCCGCGTTTTCTTCCAGTAGTAGTAGTAGTATACACGTACATGTATGTATCGTACTTACCGCTTGTTGCCTTGTTTATTCCTTTGTTTATGGCCACTCTTATTTTTATGGTTGCTTGCCCACCATCTGCCCCCACCCCCATCCCCCTTTGTGATTGTCTTTTTATATATTTATATATGCGGTCTGCTGGCCCCTCCCCTCCCCCCGTTGTGGGTTTGTGTACCAACATGTCTATGAATTTTCAGGATTGTCTATTTTTCTTTATTGTTTGCACATGCTGTTTATTCTTCGCAATTTTGGCCATCTGTGGAAATATGTATGGTACGTTATCAGTCACCTTCTGTCAGCATTGCGGTAATTAAACTTTTTAAAGAGTATTAAATTTGTGTATTGAAATTATCACAGTGTGATTCCTGACTTTTAAGCCGATTAGGTAAGATTTTGCAGAGATCTTCTATTTGTTATGCAATACCCAATTCGCTGCGAGATTTGGTTTCAAATTAAAAAGCAAAGGCCAAACGGATTTGGCCAAGACTTCGTTACATCCTAACTAAATACTTTTTTAAGCTCATTAACGTCGTAATAAAATGTATCAAAAGTTTCACCACTTCGTGATGGCAATTCGATATTTTGCGAGACAAAATGTATAGCAATTGAGCTAGATAGAAAAAAATGTGCATGCCAGTCCAAGACAAACAAAGACAAAAAGGAAGCGAAAACTTGGCAGTGGTCCTACGTTGAGCAAATATACTTGCCCCCGTGGCACCAGAGATGGATTTTGAACGAGGCACGTACATAGAACCAATTGCGAGGAGTCCGTCCACTTGCAAGTTCCAAGTTCTATTCGTTGGGAAACTCAAACTCAAATCGAGCGGCAGCTGCGCGAAATGGACAATCTAAATTATAACCAAAAGTGTGAGTAAAACGACGATTGAAGGCGAAGCGTGTGAAGGAGTGTGAGTAATAGTTTCAGCTGGCATGTCTGCCTGGAATTTATGGACCCGGTCCGGCCAAGTGCCACTACTACACTTTGAATACTTGCCAACCATTGGCGATGGCATCCATCTTGAGCCACTGACAACTCCTCGGAACTGCGTCCAACTGTTGGATTTATCGATTGAGCCAGAGCCTTTTAAACTAATTAGGCCCAAACCGGAGCCATGCTACCTCTAGCCCTCTAGCCAAAAGACGGTCAAACACATGCTTCTAATTCTAATTTCTATGAAATTTTCTCAATGAACTTGTTTGCTTTTGGCCGCAGTTGAAATAAATTGCCAAAATACTTAGACTTGGGTTAGGTTAAACTGACCGTATGCGTCTCTCCTGCCTCCCCCTTTCCCCACCAAAACTGGGCAATAAATTCAATCTGAATTTAAAGCAGAAACTTTTGTTTGCGTTGTTTACCAGATGTTTTGATACCTCCTCCGCCTCCCCTCCCTTCTCCCATTCACCATCAATCTATTATACTATACTACTATTTTTTCTCTCCTCAGCCTCGGGGCAGAATTATAGTCAGCTGGGAAAATTTATGTGCAACGCCCATGAAAATTAAACGCTCTCAACAGTTTACGAGCAGCACAGCTGCATCCTCACACTTTTAGGACTAGATCCATGAGAAAATAGTGTGAAAAATTATAGTTGTTGGCCACTGGAAAATGTTAAATTTAAATGAATGAGTCCATTAGGCATCGGAATTTATATGTTTTGGCTGGGATTATATATTTTAAGCCATAAACCAACGAGAATCCTTTAACGTATTTAATTGAAATTGTATTTGATATGAAATGTGCCAAGTCATTCTCTTGCATTAAGAAAAAAGTGTTGCAGCCTTTTGGGCTGAGCTTGAACTAAAATTTCAGGCGCAGCCTCGCAGTATGCAACACTTTTCTGTAACTCAATAGAATGACTCAGCATATTTCATATAAAAAATGCAAATTTTGCACTAATAATAATATTGTTCATATATTAGAGACAAATAATGATAGATACTAACAGACAATATTTACTGTACACTTTTTAAAGGGAATATATATTCAAAACCTAAATATACACAAAGTATTCTAAGCAAGTGTTGGGCGCCAACTGAGACACACACAGAACCAAGACAGTCACATAGTGTAAATACATACACGACTGTAAACATAAATCACAATTTCTTAGCCATTAAGACGAAACCACAAAGATTTGTGGAACTTCTAAAGTTCATGATAAACTTAAAGCGGGTTCCCAAACAGCAGGGTTCCAAAATTTCACTGGCAGAGGATTGGAATCCCTTAAAGTGTTGTAAAAGGGAAAGAAAATGTTGGACCACAAACACACAACCACAAACCACAACAGTTTTCCTTAACAGAAGTCTACGAAATTGATTGATTTCCTAATAAGGGAACTAGTAAAACATAAATTCAAATTATAGGAAAGGGTCCTATGAAACTAAAAACACGATAAGCTGTAAACAAAATAATTTAATAAATAAAGAAAAAAATTGTCTAATATGTCAATTCTGCCTATGCCTAAAGGAATGTATAGCACTTGCAATGTTACATTTCGGAATCAAAGTTTCTTTGAAAATAGTTGAATCTTACTGAGAGCTACATTGGCATTCCGGAGTAGCAATTGCAGACTTTAATTTGCTTTCACTTTTCCCCAATAGCCGCAAATAAATTCCGACCGCAGTGTTCGCTGGCAAAGGCGAAGAAAAACGGAATGGAATTGAGAGAGGGGGGAAAACTGGTAAATTACATTTGCCGGATGGCCTCTTCTGTCCCGTGTCCCCTTCTCGATCGACCTCCTAACAAATTGCTATGGCATTTTGTTTAGTTGCCCGAGGTACGATATGCTCTAAGTATAAGTGTAAGTGCGAGCGAGTATTTTCTAAGTAGGCAGCAGTTAGTAGGCTACCTACAAATTTTCTTCACTTTATTTCACACTTGGCCCCCAAAAAACACCAACACATAAGGTGTGTCCACTTTATCTTGTTGACCCCAAAAAGAAATGAGAAAACTCTAGCATCGAGTGAAAAAGTTTTCTCAGCTGTTTTTGCTCTTGCCTTTACTATACTTTTGCCTACTTGCTCAGTTACTTTTGCCGACGACGACCCAGTTACAATTTCCCAGCACTTTACGCCACCTGATCATATGTATGTGCGTGTGTGTGTGTGTGTGTAATTCAACTATTGCTGCCTGCATTTGTTGCTGCCAGTCTGACAAGAAGATAAATTAGGCAAAACTAGTTCGGACAACTCGATGCATAACAGTGCACAGTGCTTCGAAGTAAGTAATGGCCAAAAGCCAAAAATACTGTTTTTACTTTAAGTAATTCATTAAGTAATTAAGTAATTAAGAAAGCCAGCAATATGTATTGAACTGTTTGTAAATAACAAATTTGTTATTGTACAATTTAAATTCAGAAAGTTATGTCTTTATATTTGAGTTTAAGCGTACAGAACCCGCAGTGCGGACTTTAACAGCTGTTAGCGAACTCTGTTAAAATTCTACTAACATTACAGTTTTATGTTGTTGATGCAGATGGAGTGAAGGCAGATTTTTGTTCGTTTATAGCACATTACAACTCTCCTGATATACTGAAATAAGTATATATAAGTCAAAAGGAAAAAGTAAAAGTCATTTAATCACTATATTTAGGCCAGTGCTAACCAAATATTGACCAACTACTCGAACAAACGTAGCCAACTTTTTGACTTACGCCAAGTGTTTAGGGAAGTGGAAATGGAATTTGAATTTCATATTTGCATCAAAAGTGATTCAACCATGAAGTTTGCTTTCTGTTGACTTTGGCGGAGACGAGTATATTAAAAAAGTTTTATGGCATTTGAATATGGGTATAAAATGAATAAGGTGTCCGGGTCCGATTGGCATGTAACAGTGGAATACTTATATACATATGTTCAATGTTATTGGGCGAAGAGTATTTTTAAGTATAAGGACACTCTGAGAGAGTACAGGGATTTGCTGCTGGGTTTCTTAAGATCAAGCTAAGTTTAAATGTCATGACGCGAAACTGTAACAATAGAAGGGACTGAGCCACTTTGTAGCACAGAAATAATTTCGCGAAATTATATATGACCACTTAAGTTGTCATTAACGTTAACGACCTGGCCGAGAGTGAAAAGGTGGTAGTAGTAGGCACGTTAAGGAGGCACTATGAAATGCTTTACAACCTGGCAAAGTGCAAAATATTTTTTGGTGCTACTGCTTGTTACTTGTAGTGCTTGGGTAATCCAAAATTAATGGCCTGTCAGTCATAGTCGTCGTCTAACAGGCCCGACCAAGAGCCACAACCAGCAAGCAGTTAACAAGCAAACGCTTAGAGCCCTGTGTGTTTGGCCTTTCGATGCGACGACCGTCTGCCTGTTCTCCTGTCTGTCGGTCTGCCAGTCTGCCTGTTTCGTTAGCCTGCTGCAATTTTGCCTCATTTTTGGTTGCAGTTGCAGCCACTTACAGCTGCAAGTCCTGCCACATCCTGCCTTTGTGTAAATTTCCGCTTCCTTTAGAAAGTGTTTTCAGCCAGCCAGAGCCGAGTCGTCGGTCCAAAGCCGCTTAATCGAAATCGTATGAATGTAGTGGGGCAACAGCCACAAGCAAACATCGGCACAGACCAGCACCAGGATCCTTTCGTTTTGGAAGCAAGCCACAGCACTGCACTTAAGTTCCCTTCGAATTGCTCATTTTTTTCTATGCTGCACTGTACATGCCCCACGGCTGGAGATGGTTGTGGAGAGGGGGGAGTAATAGCACTCAGCAGTTATTACAAGCGCAAAAATATTTTCACTTAAGTAGCTGGCACTATTTTGCTCAATTTATTTCAACATCAGATCTTTTTTATAGTGATTTTTTTTCTTGTAATTTCCACACAATTTCAGCGCAATATTTTCGAGCGTGTGTGTGGCTGCCATCGTGTTTTTCTTTCAATTTTACTCAGAGCCACAACCAGAGCCAGACCGCAGCAATAAGTTCTTTTGAAAGCAAAAATATTTTCAACGTTATGAAATTCGTTTCGAATATTTAATTGAAGTCAATTGTTGAAATACAAATATTATTTCACAGAAAATTCAAAATAATATCTTTACTATATATATTTTAGCTGAAACCTGTTTGCAGAAACTCTATTCGTGTTTTTTACTCAACTTTCATGGTTAATTGGAAGTAGTACGTGCAACTTAAAATTAAATTTTTCCAACATTTACTTTGTGCTCTGTGCACGCATTCATGTGCATATGTCCAAAAGAGTTTCATAAATCTCAAAATTCCCTTCATTACTTCCTGAGTAAGTGGAGATAAGTTCAACTTGTTTTTGTGTAATCATATCTTTAGAACAGTGATTAGATGAAACCACTTTCAAATACATTTCGGGTACATAATGAAATGAACTTAACAGCGCAGGGTATGTATTCGTCGTATACTTAAAACTTACATTGTATCTCACTGAAAGTATTCAAACATGTTTTCCCATAGTGGTGCAGCCGTGTGTATTCAGGCATTTTAAAATGTGTGAAAATGAATTCATTTTCATTTTGCTAATTGAAATGCTGCATTTTCCAATTTCATTTCAAATATGCCAGAACATGCATATATGTATGACTGAGTGTGTGGGAATGTGCATATATGTGTATATGGTACTATTATTTGGCAAAATATTAGTGACTGCACAGAGTTCAGGCTCTTATGAGCTGCAAGTCGAATGCCTAAACTAAACTTTTTTTCACAAAAATAATATTTATGTACATACTGAAAATATGCAAGACAACATTTCTTTTAGCTTGATGAAATTCTAAACATTGATAAATTAATCTAACAAATAGAAAAAGTTAAGCTAGTAAAATGTTAAGTTTATTTACATTCTTATTCATTTTCATTCATTTTTTTCTTTCTTCCCCAGACTTTTTTATTTATATTTACTTTTTCAATTTTGATTTAAAGCTATTGACATTTTTTTTAATTGTATATTTAATTTAATTTAATTCATCAATTGTTGACTACCAATAAGTTGACGTAACTAAATAAATTCAGAAATACAAATTAATGGAACCAAAACTACATCATAAAGTTTCTGCTTCCAACAGACACTACATAGTATATATAGCAAAATATGTTATTCCAATTTTTCAAGGTTCAACGCAAATCAGGATTAACAAAGCAGAAGAGAATACTGTGATTAATGTTATTTGCACTTGCAAGCAAATTGTTTTTACTTTCTCTTGCTTATTGTGGTTGCAGATGAAGCATATTTAATGTTATCACGATACTAAAATTACCGATATATTTTTAAATTTATAAATAATAGTTATACTCCTAATCTGTTTATTGAAAATAAACATGTACATTTCAAAAGAAAATTATTATAAACACTAATTAAAAAACATAAAAAAGATTTACGGTCTGGAATATACTATACACGATGCTGAGTCAATGCTTTATTCAGAATCAGCTCACTCGAAGCTTAATCGTCACTACGTAAAGTAAGTGTAACATTCACCTCCTGGTTTAGTTCTCTTTTAACCGACAAACGATTGAGACGGTGTATTGAAAATTTTGCACAATCATAGTATATGAACATACACAGTTTACGTTGATACAAATTTTATTCGTCATAAAAAATCAGCTAAAGTTGGTGCTGTTTACATAAAATCGTATTCATCACATTTAAAAATCGAACAAAACCATGGCAAATGCCGGCATAACGATCCTAAATGACTATTGCCTTTATGAAATATTAAAGCAAATTAAAACCAACTGTGAATTGGGTGAAAGTAGAAATACACGGAAAAAATTAGACAAAAGCAAATACTTGGATCTCGCCCATTTTGCGCTTACGTGTGATCGGTTTCGCACTGTGTTCAAGGCCTGGGATAATCATCTATACGAAATTCTAGATCTTGAACACAGCTACTTATTGGAATCAGAGTCTGTCACTATTGATTTTGCCCAATATTTCGAGCGGATAGATAAGTACACACAAAAAGAAAAAGACAATTTCTGGAGAATACATTTCGAAGCTCTTAAATCGAACGATCAGTTGAAAGAAATTGAAATTGAATACGATAGTAAAACATATTATAAAGAGTTTGGAGAAATACTAGATATGGCCATGAATGCCCTTCAAAATAAACGCAGATTAAAATTATTACAAATTGACATGAAAGGTGAGCTCAGTTACTAGCATTATAAAGAAATATTGAATTTTTTCTGCTTATCATTTTAGGGTACTATTTTGATTGTATATGTCGATTGGGCCACTTAAAGAAATTGAACTTAAATGTAAAAATGAATGCCGACGATTTAGTGGAATATTGCAAGTCGAATCCAACTATCACTAAATTAGAATTTTATAATAACGAAATTTATGGGAAGCTGACCGACATTGTGCCTTATTGCCAAAACTTAAAGGAGCTCCGATTTATAATCAAAAGTGACTTCTGCAACTCCGAATACATACAGCTCTCCAAATTGCCTAAACTTAAAATACTATATATAGAGGGAGAAATCGTGAGCGGCTCTCTAAGTCCATTATTCACTTCTTTCGCCAATAAGGAACGAAATACTTTGGAGAAACTAATTATAGAAGCAACTATCGATGGTAATGCAGTTACGGATGTATATAAAATACAGTCCTTAAAGGAATTTATGTGCACTTTGAAACAAGTGTCGTTATCATTAGATCGTAAGATAGACAAAGAAACACTGACTTTATTTTTTAACAAGGAAGTTGATGCTAGTGACATTGATTTTCAAGCAAAATTCACAAAATGCACTTCTCTCCGCATATTTGGAAGACCCAAAATTGGTACACTAAAACCTCTTCTCAAAGCGATAACTTCAGCGGAATGCCCAAATCTTGCTGAATTGACGAAGCATGCTATTCTCATCAAGCATAATACAGACATGGCAATTTTCAATAATGACGAGATCCTAGAAGTTTTTAAAATTAAAAGCCTAAAATTCTTAAAATGTGGTTTTTTTGACGAGAAGGCTGTGGTATTTCCTGAAACTTTGCCTCAACTGCATACACTCCATATTAAGACATACAAATCTGGATCTTTGAAAAAACTACTCAATGCCTTCGCTTCTCAGGAATCATCAAGGCTAACTCAGTTGACCATAGAAGGAGCGCCTATATGCTTGGAAGAGGCTGTGGAAATCTCAAAAATTGCTTCCTTAACAAGGGTAAAAATCGATGCCGGATTTTCAGATGTTACAAATATTGATACTCAAAGAAAACTATGTCAGCTCGAATTGCCATCACCAGAATTAAATTACACAATTTCTAAACCTCTTTTAAACTTTTTTAAGGAAAGCAAAGATAATGTTGTCATATATGCGGAACAGAATGGAAAATCTAGTGACGGCAAAATAAGATCATTATCATTAACATTGCCGCAGAATGTGAAATTCGCTGAATTTGAACCGCTAATAAGTTTCCCTAATTTACCAAACCTTAAGATTTCGGGTAAACATAGACATGATCTATTGACTTCCTTATTAAAAGGCTTTACCAGTAAAATATCCATAGTGCTCCAGGACTTGTCTATTGTGGGAGATCCAATAAGCTACAATTTAGTGGTCGAAATTGCTCAAATAAAATCATTAAAATTTTTGGAATGCGGTTTCTCAGATCCTAAAAGCATAAGATTGCTAAAAAATATTCCCAGCCTAGAGACCTTAAAAATAACATCAAATCACGCCTTGAAGAATATTTCGGAAGAAGTTTTAGATGTACTTTTGGGCTGCGCAATGGAAGTAACTGTCGTTTGTTCTATCTATGAGATCACATTGAATAAGTCATTAAGAAATTTAAAAATTAGAAATATCGACAATAAAACTGATCGGTTTTATTTTGGAAAATTTGCACCAATAGGTCGTCTATTGCAATTTCTCAAAATAATGAATGCCCGAGAATCGATAGGTCTGCAATCGTTGTCCATAAATGGTGAATCACTAACTGATGAAGAAACTGCACAGGTCGCGAGATTAAATTCATTAACTAATTTAAAATGTAGATTAATGGGACAAAATCTTGAGCTATTAGCTGAATTATATCAATTGGAAGATCTAACTATATTTAAAAATCAAAATGAATCATCGAAAATTCTTACGGGAGCATCGTCGCTTAAATCAAAATCTCTTCGACACCTGGACATTAGAAGCATATGCATATCCTATGAGGAAACTATGCAGATTATACAAATTAAGACACTAACCAAATTAATTTGTCGCATTAAGGAAACGAGATGTGCAGAACTATTGCATGAAATGCCAGCTCTGACGACGTTGTTTATAGATCTACAGAAATGTGGAGCTACAGGTATTGATAGCTTGGCCCAGTTAAATAAGCTAACTGATCTTACCATTGTATCACCAAAATGTGGCTCACTTTCCGAGCTATTCAAAAAATTATCCATGAGGGGAGAGCAGATTCTGGAATCCTTAGTCATTGAAGAAAATGATGTGAACTTGGAAGAAATTACATTTATAGCCCAATTGAAATCGATAAAAAGTCTTAAATGTGGATTCAACAATAAGACTAATTGTTGTGAGCCATTAGTAAATCTCATTAATCTTGAGGTGCTAAATGTAACATCATATCATTTAATCAATGGCTTTGCTCCGTTTCTGTTAAACGTTCTTCAAGCTTGCAGTAAACTGAAAACCATTGAACTCTATCGTGGTTTTGAAGTTAATACAGTAAGTTTTCTGGATAAGGTACTTACTATATTGAAAACAGTGAGAGACCCCAGGGAGCAGGAGCCTTTACAACTAAAAATTTCACATTTTAGAGCTTCAGGGCTAGAGCAAGTAAGAATAACTTACTCGTAATGTACGACTCTTGTGATCGCAAACTAATTGTTTTCGTTTTTCTCTTTCAGATTGCGGATGCAGATCAAGCATATTTAATATTATCACGAAGCTTAAACTATTGATTTCCTTTTGAATTATTATAATAATATAGTTTAATCTGTTTATTGAAACTAAAATAGCAAGAAAAGCAAAGAAAGGATTTAATTATAGTACTTACACGATTCTGATTCTTTACATCCTAAAAAGTCAAGATCGTGATTGAACACCGCTGGAAGAGAATATTCGGCGCGATAAGGCTGACGGCTCCACTCGCTGCAAAAAGTGGCCCACTACCCCGAAATAATTTTTAAAACGTAAAGGCAAACCCTTATCTTTATAAAATAAAGCTAAATTCTTTGGCACAACATTAAGTGATATGCGATTTATTTTTTCTTAAAGACCACGCGTTAAAAACTCGGAAAGCTATAGTCGGATGCAACCGACATTACGAGACCCTGTACTTTGATTCGCCCTGGGCGTCGATATTACATACTCACACACACATACACATGAACTTATACATACACCTATACACAGCCAAATGCCTACTACAGAAAATTGATTGTCCAATATCTCCGGTGTTTATTATCCGATTGGGCAGCAAATCGCACAAAAAAATCAAAGCACCTAACGCTTTATTCATGCAGAGAAGGAATCCATTTCTGAGTTGCACAAACTTAATAGACTAAAAAAACACCCGTTTTTAAATATAAAAATATAAGACATTTTCAACTGTTGAGTAATAATATATTTTTTCAACCTATTGTTGGCTTAACATTTATAGCTCCTATTCCTCTGTTCAGAAGTTTACCAGCCGCGCAAGTCACTTAGGTGCCATTAAGTTTTCGCTAACTTTTCATACTTTGATTATCAATAAATCAAAGGTAAGCAGAGACAGCGTCACACTGGCTACTGGCTACTGGCTCCCTCCCCAGGTGTTGTCGTACTGGCGTACTGGGAGAGAATTTCATTTGAGGCCAAGTCATTGTGAGAAATAAGCGATCCATAAAATATTACGTATACGTATAGTACGCAGCAGCAGCAGCAGAGGGAATGGCAAGAGAACACGTAACAGCGTGTATAGTAGATACATTTTTATGATTTGTGGGTCATAATACCAGCCCAGTCCGGCAGCTGATTGTGAATCTATGCGGGCACAGTTCCTACTGCCTGCCTGTGGTTATTGCCAGTCAGGGTCAGAGCTTGTGGTTAGGGCTCTTGCAGCTGTCAGTTACATCTTTAAACTTTAATAGTAGCTAAAGTAAAGTTTCTGGTCTCAGTCTCAGTCTCAGTTTTTCGGTTAGGCAGGCCAGCAGCAGCACGTTTTGGCAGGATATTTTGGCAGTGATGCTGCTGTTCCTTTTGCGGTTACTGTTACTATTGCGCTAATCCCCAGTACGTGTCTAGCTAGAGAAACGTTTTCGTAAATATTTATTTATTATTTACTTCAGTGGTCGCTCTACTACTGTTGCGCACCTTGTTGTCAAAAAAAAAACAGATAGAATAGAAGACACAAGAAATTGACTTGACATTGCAGCTGGCTGAGGTTGGTTGGTGTTTTTCTTCTCTTCATTCTTTGGCTACGTGCCTTCCACTCTCATTGTTACGTAACTAAAAGCTGTCAAACACGACGTATACTTAATATTAATTACATAGAAAGCACGAACAAAAGCAAGGCAAACACACTTTGTAATACCAGTTGCTAATCTTTTTTGCTGTCACGCCAAAAATCACACAAAATCCAGCGAAATATGGTGACTAAAGGATCTGGGCCGGAGTGATAAACATCTTCAAAGTTCTCCTCTTGCCTGCACTGAGAACAATTTGAGTCAAAGCAATTGACTAGGCAGAGTAGTGTTATATGTTCATATATTAAAACTCGCTCCGAGTTAATTATATTATTAAGTCGTTAGCTAAATTACTTTAAGCGAAATCACTTGACTAATGTACTAATTGAGGGCCATACATTACCACATGAGGAAATTCAGTGAAGTTTCAGTTGATTGATGGGAAGGAAAATTGGTGTGTGATGAGGACCTCTAGCATAATAATTCTACTATTTTTGGCTTAATTGTATAATTTAGAAAAAGATAACACGAAAGTTCTGCTTTAACCCCTCACCATCCGTTTTTTTCCAGTGTAACCAATTTCATTTGTAGTCGTCGACCCAGACATTCGCCACGCATTGAAAGCGTATGGAACACACCCATCCACTTGCAATTAACACTTAAATTAATTCATATTAATTAAGGCCCATGCCTCGACGACCAAATGAGAACGCACTTAACGCTTCGAGGTCCTTTCGTGGAGTCCTGAGAGAGCGAGGGACTGGCGGGTAAATTGGGTCTGGGCGTAACACAAAGTAAACGCATTTAACCTCAACGCAATCAACATGGCAAAGCGGCAAATACTCGTACTCATACTACATATAATAAATAACAACAACAACAGCAAATAGCTAAAGTCCTCGGCCAGACACAACAGCACTCATTAATATGACCAAAATTTGTGGCACAGCAGGATACGAGAAGGCTCCAACAAGAAAATATTAATCACGTTTAATAAGTTGTAGAAATTAGCCAAACTCTCTGTGGGTCATGTTCTCGAGTTTGCGGTCAGTTTCGCTTCAATTTGCTAATTGTTATGAATTCTTATGTAGGGATTATATGCAAAAAGCTTTAATATGCGCATAGTTAACGCGTGTTTCACATTTCTCTCTCTCTTAAGGGCGGGCAATAAGGGAATAATGCCAAGTGTATGTCGAGCCTGGAAATCAGCGAAATACTTGACTTAAAGCTCGAGTGACTAGAGAGTAAAATTCCATAGAAACTGCTCTTAAATTCTGTTATTAAATATTGAAATAAATATAAAAGAACTAAGCACGCTTATAAAAAGTTAAACAGCTGAACAAACCTCATCAATTATATCCCATTCAGCATAATATAGTAGTATACTCGAAGTAGATTTGCAAAACACCGCAGTCAAAGTTTTTATTAGCAGAAAAACTTTGTAATATGTGCAAACAATTGTAATAAAAAGCAGCAGCAATCTGAATGTAATGAACTCTGCTAACAATAGCTTTTATTAACGTAAATTTCATTGCAAATTCTGCAAAAATTAAAAGTTGTATTAAAAAGTATAAATCAAATCAGTAATGCCAAAACTACTACAGTTTAGTTGTTGCTTAGTTGTACTAATTAAAAGTATGTAATTCTAATTTGTATAAAATTCTAATACGACTTTTATTTACAACCTATTCTATATACTATTGACTGCATATTTATTTATGCCATGATTGATTTGACGTAGGCCTCTATTTACTCAAGTCTTTAACATTTACGCAACTAAATTTATGCCACCTTCATTAGAAGACCACAGAATTCCATAAAAAAATTCCAATCCAACCACTTAATGGGTATCACTTTGGCAGAGGAACGCCCACAGGCAAATTGCCTGTGAGGGAGGAAAGGGAAATAACTAACGAACCACTGAACCACACCTTAGGCTCAACCATTGCCACATTCTATTCTAGACAGGTGATGCTAAGCTGGTTCTATATTCGGCATGGGCAGAGCACACGATGAAGTTACATTAATATTAATATTAAGCCACAGGCAGTGAGTGACATTAGGGAGCTAACTGTTTGCTATCATTAAATATTCAGGCAATAAGCAAGTGTGATAATAAGGTGTAAGAACTTTAACTTCAACTACTGCGAATCAAAAACTTAATAGGGAAAATATTTAAATAATATATATATCGTTTTATCTCTCTAATATAAATTATACTTATTTGCGCCAGAAGTTTGAGCTTACATTCTTATTATACAACTTTGATTTCTGATTGCGTTATTCAAACTATTTCGCTGAACTTTTGCAATTTTATGAAAAATTAGACATAACTGCAGAATTTCGATAAAGGTCATTTAGAAGCAAAGTTTGGCAAAGTAGAAGTAGAAGCAGCAGCAGCGTTCAGGGTCGCTTCCAGTTGAAATCATTTTACGCATAAGAGCGCAATACGCAAAAGTATCTACTGACCCCCGCCCCCCAAGTATATTCATGTTCCAAGAAATGTTTGCTGCAAACCAGCAGCGTCATGAATCAGACGAAGGAACAACAGACCCAAAAATCACATTGCCACAAAGAAAAAAGAAAACATCGGGTGAGTGTAAAAGCAGAAGTATAACCGACCGACCGGATGGCAGGAAACTTGCATTGTGGAGGAGGGGAGGTGGGTATGGAAGGAAAGGCATGTAGAAGCAGTAAAATCAGCCAGAAGAAGTAGACGTAACGGTGTAAAAAATTACTTATCTGTGCCCCAAAATGATTTATTGGCCCAAATGGTAAGCAAATAGCATTAGAAGAGTGCTTGGCTTGTGGGCAAGACCAGGGGGCAGGCGGATTGGAGGCGCTCGCCTGACCAAAGGGTGTTCCGCATAAATAACCGACAACGAAGCGCTTTCAAATGCGAAAGTAAAATGTTGCAGACAGCCGCCTCTGTGGGCGTGGCCAAGTGCTGAGGCAGATCTTTTAAAAAGGTAACCGATTACGGGTGGGCCAAAAAGTAAATTGCATAGCAGAGCCCAAATTGTGGGTCAGAAGCCGCATGAAGCAACAGCTGTTGGGGTTCCTGAGTAGAGGAGTCGCTATCCCTATGCTTGAAAATGAATTCAACTCGAATAAGCATTTTGTCATGCACTCATTTTAATTGTCAACTGGCGATAAATCAAATATTATTTGGAGTAAAGCCAAATTAAGCGCAGTCTTGTTGTGAACAGTCGAGTTATTGTAAACAAAACGGCTACAGTCGGACGCAACGTCCACTTGAATACCAAGTATTATGATCTATATCATCAGGTTGCATGATTGATCAATTATCGCAGCTACTTTTTATGCTAACTAACACAATTATCCTCATTGTGCGAGAAATGTCAAAATAAATTGTGAAAAAAAGGAGAATGTGCATGTGTCAAATGCTGGTGGTCGTGAAAAAAGGCTATAATTGTGTGTGTCACATGTAAATACTGTTATCACTATTATATATTATATATAACATTGCTTTTGTTAGCTAGAACTATATAATGTATTTATATTTTATATTTTTTCTGTCATAGAGCGCATATAAACTTAATTAAATGTTATTTATTTTGCTAGAGTGCCAAAAAAAGGCTGTGGTAATAATTGTATTTTTACAATTAGGTATAAATAAAAAGTCAAAGCTGTCAACATGAAAATGGAGAAAAATCACAGCAGTAACTGGTGCAAAATTCTGTTGCAAAAAGAGGTGAAAATGTAACGAGCTTTAACTTTAAATGAATTTTTGCAATTTTAATGAAATGAAATGCATGCGGGTTCAGGTAGAGGCTCAGTCGCAGGCTCAGACCAGGACTCGGCGGTATAAATGTACATAGTACATACTATACATATCGTACATACACATACTATATGAATATATACGCCGACAGACACGCAACTCGTCAGGCAGCAGCACCCGCACCGTCAACTCCACATAAACCCTGCATGCCTTATGGGGGATTTCGTCGTTTGTGTGCATAGATGTGGGCGTGTGCGTGTGTGTGCGAGTGTGTGTGTGTGTGCTAAATGCAAATTACATTTCATTTCATTATATGTATGCGGCATTTTCACGTTGGGCATGAAATAAGAATGCATAAAACTGCTGCATGCAAAACGAGTTTAAAATGGCCGCCGTTACCGTTATAAGGCCTTAAGGTAACGTAACACATTAGACGCAGGCACAGTAACCGGCGGCGGCATCATGAACGAAGCCAGAGTAGTAGTCGGTATCGTAGTATACACCCCCACACACACACACACATTCCCGCACAGCACAACAGTTATGAACATTCTCGCTAATGCGTTGTGAATGTTCCAGAATTTTATATACTCTGTAGGTGATGATACAAGCAAATGGGTATATAACAAGTTATAGCAGCAACTGAAAATAGTTCTCTTGGCAAGTAAGAAAGTTTACCAAATATGTAGAGCAGTGGTGCCATCTTACTCATACTATCAAACAGTGTGATTGTGACGTACGTACGTGTGAGAGCATCGACTGTGCGTGTGAAAGCAGCGCCGCAAACAAAGCACAACACACATGTGATAGGAATTATGAATTTTGGGCACCACAGATATAGAGTAATGCAGTCAGGCCACAGAACTTAACTGGAGACTAATCTTTAAAAAAACTACAGGTTATTTAGAGTTCCATCAACTTTAGTTACTTGTTTACAAATAACAGTACGCAAATGTTGCGCATCGCTTGGGATAGACGGGGCAATATAATGCTGCTAATATGCAGTGCTCAAGCTGCTCCGCTTCTCTCCTCCATCACCATCTTCATCTAAGTCTGTCAACGTTCGCCTCTCACCTTTACCTCCCCCTAGTGACGACACCTGTGCTGCAGTTGCTTCCCATTTTACTGGACGCTGTTTTGCATTGGAAATTAAATTACGTTTAAGATTTAAAGTGCACGGCAGAAATTGCCATTTGCCGTGTGCTGCTGCTGCTACTACGTATAATGAATTATAATCAAATTTGTGACAAGCCCCAAGAAGAAGAAGAAGAAGAACAGCCGGAAATTGTGTCAACTTGCTAAAGGAAGTGGCTAAAACTTGCAATTTCAGCCAAGTCAATATTAAGGTCATAATTTGAATACTTCATTATAGACAAGACATCTTAATGGAATAAAGCAGAAGCAAGTGCTACTAGGTACAGACTTCAATTAATTTACTTTACTTTAAGGCTAGCTTTAGTTTTCTCCATTAGAGTCTTTTGACTGTAGCACTTTTATTCGCAAACTTTTCCAAATTGCCACGCATGCAAGAAAAAAAAAGAAAACAAGCAAACAATGAGAGAAAGTTGAAAATAAAACATGGCTAGCTTTCGCACAAATAACGTATACGCATTGTGTGCCAGACTGGATGTTTTTGCTGCTAATTTGGTACCACTAGCCACCCACCACCCACCACGCCCACTCACCCACCACTGGCCACTACATGGCAATCCCTCTAGAATGTATGACCCATAAAGTTTTAACCCCCTAACCGTACTAGTGCAGTGCATATTTCGTTAGGAAATCCTTGTAAGCCACAAAGACTTGAAAATTTGTGGGCATTTCATGGGAATAAAATTGCAAGGAAATAAACGTATAGTACATGCACACAAGCATAAGAACAGCAAGAATAGTATAACATCAAAAAGAGCACAGAGAAATTGCAATCGAAGTAAAAAGCACTCGAGAAATCAGCGGCAATACCCCAAAATCGAACAGGCACTCAACAGAGTCTGCTCGTCTGCTCTGAGATTGAATGGATGCTGGATGCTCGGAAAACTGCTAAAAGAGTAGTAATATAGTACTCCGCATGGAAACCACCTGACTGCCGAGTACTGTGAACAATAGCAGAAGCAAACCAGCAATCGATTTGCCAATGCGTAGTACCAGTAGTTTCCAATTAAAAGTTTACTAATTATTTCTAAACTTTTCTACAGCGATCAATGAGCATTGAGCATGCAAGCCACACGGCTCTCACAGTGGATAAAAATGCAGACCTGAATGTAAATTTAGTAATAACTGCTAATGCCGGAAACTGTGAACCATTTTTAATGGAGGTATCAGTCATTACAACAACCGCAATTTTTATACAATTAAAAAGATATTTATGGATATTTTTCCTTTATTAAAACTTATTTAAAATTATTCAACTGATTTGCAATCCAATTATTCTTATTTCTTTCTTCACTTCGAAAATTGTAACAAATTATTGCTTAAAAATCTGTAAAGTTTATACAGAATATTCCGAGTGCCCCTACAACAAAAAGTTCTGCGTAAGCTTGGGGTAAAAGGTTGCTAACTTTTTATTGGGCAGCGGCAATCGGATCTGGTTACACTAGAAGTGGCCTAGACTTGACCCCTTGTCAACTAACAGTTGCCTTAGTTTATTGACAACAAGTGCTACAACAATTTTTTGCTTGATAATGTGAAGACAATAAGTTTGTAAATTAAGCGCCAAGCTTTTTATATAAGACAAAAATATGTATCAAATATTCTAGATTCAAAGTTCAGTGGTTATAAGCCTATAGATATTTATAATTTATAGCATAGAACTCTGTTAACTTACCCCACTTTGACGTCATTAAAATGCCTCAAAATTAACCGCAATTTGGTTGCGATTGTATGTGTGTGTTACAGTGTGTATAATTGAACACTCGCGTGTGCAGGCCACTTGTACTTAACGATTTGTCCAATGTGTGTAAATCTGGACGTCATTCAACTGATGAGACATCATGGTTAGTACATACATATGTATGTACATACATACATACCATATATGCTAGTGCTGCTGGTAACGTCAACAAAGTCTGACCGTAATTGACTATGCGTTGACTTTTGTTAATTTCGTTGCGTTATGGTCTATGGGCCGGTGTTTGCCAGTTCCGGCAATTGCTTGCCACACTCGAACACACACACACACACACACACATAAAATGGCCAGCATTGAGTAGTCAATCAAAGCGCAAATCGACTGGCAACGCATCCGTGTGGGACAATGCAGCGTGTAGTACAGCGCGGCATCTGCGCATTAACGGCAATCGCATTTTGCCTGTGGCCATGTTGATTGTAATCATTGGCTTAGGCATCGATGTCTACGTTCTAACTCCATCCACACGTACGGCACTACTTCCACAGCCTAACCAGCTTTGCCAAGAACTCTCACGCTCACTGATTGACATGAAATCAAAGTGCCAAAAGCGTGCAACAGACTGCAAACACATTCAACGTAGTAGAGTGGACAGGTAATACCGAAACTAGATTAACCGACCAATACGAAACTAGATTAACCGACCAATACTAATGGATCGCACTATGTCAATTAGAAGTCAATTGATCCACGCGCGAACCGAAAGAGAAACTTTAAGTTTTCACTTTCTTATTACGAATATTTGACAATAACCTTTGATTGTAGATAAAGTTATCGGCAAAGTTGCAAAATATCGACTACTAATTTCTATTTGCAGTATTTGTTTTACATATATCGATAAAATGAACGGCGCCAAATCTGATTATTGGTGCAGCAGTAGTTATCGGTTCACGCCATAGTAGTTCATCAACTAGTTCATCAGTAGTTGAAATATATCGATAGTCCGTGATCGGCCAATGGTTTTTATCACGTTAGTATTTATTAGTATTTTATTTCTATGTAGTGTGTTAATCCTTTAATGGTGTTTAAATTTAAGTACTTTGTACTTACGCATGTTTCTAACCCACTTGAGTACAAGCTCGTCATTCTCAATTAGATTCAGCAAAGCTAAAACACTTGTCACAAAATTAAGCCAACGGAAATGCACATGACAAATAGTTCGATTGCAAATATTGAATTCTATTAAGTGTGGAAGTACTAGTAGTACTATCAGATAGATTGCCATGAAAACCCTGTATCGCAAGACAACACAATATGCTACAGCGACAATATTCATTATTGAGTACTATGTTTGCGAAGAGTCAGTCAAGGGGTAAACACTGGCGCCGATTTGTTGGCGTCATTATGTGCCATCCGATTCGAAGGATGGGGAGGGGGAAATTAAGCGGAGTGAAGGATAATGTTCGTATGCCATGTTGACGCACTTAGGGCATTGCAATTTGCCAACTGTGCTATATATTTTGAGTCGCAAATCGAATCGAGTACGCAGCAGTGTGAGGCAAACACAAACAATGTGAGGCTCTCACACCAATACTCTATCGCCACCTGGCTTATCGATCTGAGTGTGAATGTGCGTGTGTGTGTGTGTTTGGTCGTATAATTATTTTTGCACATAGTAGTTTTTGTTTTTAATGCCCGTAGTTAACAAATTGTCGAACAAAAGATTTAATTATGATTCATTTGCAAAGATAATTTTAACAAAATGCAATCAATTATCATATTTGCAATTATTATTTGAAAAGCCAAACCGAACATAATAATCATAATCAAATTGTTTGCCTTACATAAATGAAATAATTTTACGTCAATTTCAAGCATTTTAATTAAACTAACTAAGCATGCTACAGTCAAGTGCGCTCGACCACTGAAGCACAACAAATTAAAGTAATAAAATTTTTATTAAATATAACAATTGGAGGACTTTATCTAGTTATGCTATAATACCAGACTCTTGTTAGACTTTAAGCCGAAATTCCAAAAATATTTGATAGATTCACAATTCAGTAGTAAATCAAGGGTATTTTACAGCTTCTGTGCACAGCGTTTTTTATAGCTCTTTTATAAGAAGACTTATGCATGTATGGGTGTGTGTATATGCATGACTCTCACATTTATTAGAATGGTTATTGTTGTTGTGTTCGTTGTTCTGATTCCACTCGGTTCAGTTTAGACATTTCTACAGTCAGACCGCACTGCGTGAGCTGCATAAAGGGATTGAGCACTGTAGCTCTCTGCCAGCGGCCCGACAAACTTCGCAGCACGTGATCACAGCGACTATAAACACACACACACACACACACACACACACACACACACACGCACAACTGCACAGTTATATACAATCATATGTGCATGTGTATGAATCAGAAATGTACTCACACACGTTGCCGCGTATGGCATTTTATTGGCAGCATTTTATTTGAAACGCGTGAGTCGCTAGAAACGTTTTGTTTCTCCCTACTTGTTTTTTTTTTGTATTATTTTTTATTTTGTTTATTATGCATATGAATGAAGCTACAATAAAGTATGTAGATTGATGGCTTAGTCATAGCATAATAAAGCATGGAATATGTGATTGTCTATTTTTAGCTTTAGGACATCTTTAAATTGTGTCGCAATTCAGTATTAGCCAATCAAAGCAACAGAAAGCAGAGATTAATAAGAAATATAATATAAATATAAACTTTTATGTATATGTGGGAGCCTGTGATAAAACTGTCACACCATACATAAGCTGAGGGGCTACTCCGAGCTGAGAGGGAGTTTAGTTCAGTCAGGGCTCGAATGCGAACAGGGTCGGTTCATTATTTTAAAACTACTGTGCGAGCGGAATTTATAATCGGTTACGGAATAAAATATATAATTTATTGCATTCTGGTTTAAATAATTGTTATTTTCACAAAATTATAGAATAATATTAATAATAAAATTTGCATAATAATATCCCCTACAGCAATCTTGCAGAGTAGCAAAAAATATACTGATGCCTGCAATAGAAGGTCCTGTTAGAGGGCGTACTAGAAGGCCGCCATTGCGATCGGACTGCAAAAACGAAGGAGCAACATAATGGTCGATGAGTTTGATGAATTTTAGAAGTAATTAATCCATGCTTCAGCTGCATTTTCATCACCGAATGTTGGGCGGTGGAGTTTGATCAAGACTTCGTAATACTAAGAGGGCAGCGTATGTGGCACGCAGAAATTTTAATACGATATGCTACTGTATGACGATGTAAATGGCGAAATTGATGGATAACAGTGAGTCGAAAGGCTAAAAATAATATCTATCGAATTTAGGGGCATATTTATGGTTATCTGGAGATGGCGTAATAGCCGGTGGACGTAAATATATTCCTAAGGTCCCTAAAAGAATTTGCGAAAATTATGGAAATAGATACGGTGCTTCAAGACCTACATGTTGTATCTAAACATTGTTTTTCGCATTTATGAGCGTAGGGCAAAACTGATGGTAATCGGAATGAAGTGTATGCTGGGATTTCGTAAGGCGACCGAAGAGAAAACTAAAAATTGGTATTAATAGAGACAGTGCTTAATGAAATATAGCCGGTGGACTGCAAAAGTATTTATACAATTAAATCTGATTTATGATGACGATCGGGTCATGGAAATGAAACTATACGCTATATATAATGAATGTGATTAATAAAATAACCAACAACAACGTAAGCTCGATTTTTGGGCGTATATCGAAACTGATGGTAATCGTAATTGTACTTATGGGATTTCGTAAGACTGACCTTGAATAATATACTGCTGATAATAATATACTGCTAAGGAAAATTACCACGAAACTTACTTTCCTTTATATAATTTTGAACAAAAATATGATGGTCAACAAATATATGGATATATGTTCAATTTATATGTATTTATTTAACCTCGTATTGGCTCCTCTATAAATTGACATGAAATATGTTATCTTCCTATGCGATATGTTCATAATGATAAAATATTTAAAAAAAATTTCAATTAAAATCAAATCGGACGTTTTATAACACTGAAAAACACTGACCTGAATATAATGCAATGCATTTTTATATCGGATGTAACGGACATTTGTTCCTCAGGATGCTGAAAAGAAAAAATTGTGAACTGAATATAAAAGTGCATATCTAGATATATATTTAACCTCCTTTTAGCTCCTTATCACGTAATTACACGCATATCGCTAGATAATATTAGGGTCTTTGCAAGCAGTATAGGCCATATGACTAAATTTACTAAAGAACTGATCTGACTAACCAGCATTTGGTGGACAATATTCACCATTTACATTACAGCTTCAATGATTTCCTCTTTTAATTTAGCATTTGATGATCACCGTCGGTGTTTTATTAAATTTTGTAAAATTCTTTTGTATAATAAATATGTATTTATAATGTATAAATGTCGTTTTTTAAATATAATCAATTCTATTTAATCAATTATTTGCAACTGTATTTATTGGATACTTGTATCCTTAAAGCCTTAACACATATTAAAGTCTATTAAATTATGATGTCCAACAATTTCTGGTCTGCCATGACACATAAACAAATAAACAAACCAACATGTCGACACTGTCGCCTGCCAGTTGCAGTTGTCGTTACAGTTTTCGCTCCGTACAAATTTTGCTTGTTCTCGCCAAAGTTTTACCCTTAGCTCGAGGGTCTGAAGAAGTGCTACTGCAACTGCATCTCAATCTGCGATTTGCATCTTAAACAAGTTTATTTAACTCTCCCCTTTCCTCGCACTCTCCTAATGGTTGCCAAGACAGCCTGTTTACAACGTCATTTTGCATGGAAGGAAACGCCAAGCTCAAGCTCTGGGTATGCTCAGAGGGTGGGGGGTGGAGGGTGTTCTAACGGCATCCGTGTGTGTGCTCAAATCAAACAGTCAAACTGTCAAACCGTGTGCCGATATTTCTTTAGCGTCTACATTGCCTGCCCTTAACTATAAGGATTTCAGTTGTCAGATATTGTTGCCGGTTTGACAGGGCGTATGCGCAACGTCGGCAACCCCATTGAAATAAATCGCCTGCTTGCACTTTAACGGAACGGCCTGGTTCTTGTTCAGTTTTGTGTGGCATAGTAATGGATTATATCAACTCAAATTTATATTTATATAAATAAACACGAGACGTATCTGTTTTCATTGATTACGCTGATATCTAGGGCAAATGTGACTGTTCGCTCTACTATTCTACTATTAAATTCATTTTCAGCTACTTTACAAATTGTTTGCTCGCTTTAAGGAGACAAGTTAAGTTAAGTTGTTAGTGGTGGGGGTATTTTTCTTAAAAAGTTGTCACTTTAATCCTTGTGCTCTGTGTTTTCTACTTGACTCTTCGTGTACTAAGTTTTCTCTGCTTTCTTTTTAAGTGTTACGCATAAGAGCCAGTCCCTTGGAATGCCACTGCTTTTGGCCAACAACTTCTGCTGCTTTTTGTGCTGTGGCATTTGCAGTGCTGATTAATTGCCGCCTCTTAACGCTGTGGCTGACCACTCGAGGGCCGTCTGTTAAGAAGGATTCCTTCAGTCTAGAAACAACAACAACAACATCCGCAAACAGCTTTTTTTCTTTTCTCTTTTCCCTCTATCTCTGGCATTCTTTCAGTGTCTCTGGTCTCGGGTCTCTGGTCTCTGGTCTCTGCTTTCGCCCATCAGCTCGAATTAATAACGCATTTTGCTTATCGGCAACCCTCGACACAGTTCTTGAGTCAGGGTCAACGATGCTCCGGGGCTCCGGTCTTTTGGCAAATTCTCAGAGCATACAAAATGCATTGAGTTGCACTTTTAATTAATTGAAATGAACCTCTGACACACTTGTCTCCTTACAGCAGTTTAAAATAAGGTTAACGAATATTAAATTTCAATCTGTGTGGATTTTTATCGCACACACAAGAACTTTACTTAAGTGAAGCTCTGACTAAAGTGGAATTTACATACAGACTTCAGACTCCTACTAACTGATATGGTAAACAATGTGCAAAATGTCAAAAGTCTTAAGCAAATAGTAGTAGTTATTACACTACAGACTCGTTAACAGAATGCGAATGTTCTCCAGAGCCAAGTTGTGTAAGCATTACCTTAAACGAAATGTGAACGACATAAGTTAAACAATCTCTACTTTAATTAGAGAGAATGACTTTAAAGTGCAGTCAGAGGAAGAGGAGGCTGCAAAAGGATAAACTGTAACAAAGTGCATGTTATAGATACAATTGTGTTTGTTGTGTAATTACACAAATGCATTTATCTTGCACAGAGACTGGAACCGTCCCATACACATTCACAGATCTTTTGTATTTGTGCAGCCATTCAGAACAGAGCAGACACACACACACACACACACACGGCCATACCTACATAAGAATAAAAGTAAATAAAGCAAAGTGTAAACAAAATATTGTACATGCATGCCAACATTTTAGAATCACACAGAGATACACACACAGCCACACACACAAGCACATAATCAGTGGCATTTTTGTTTGGCTGCATCAGCACAAAAGGCAACGCAACGGCTCAGACTTAATTAAAATTTCATTGTGTGTGTGTGCGAGTGTGTGTGTGTGTGTGTGTGTGTGTGGTTCACCTTTTTACATGAATTTCAGCCATTTTTATTGTGATTTCACCCTTGGCCAGTTAAAACAATTGTTTTCTGTGTGTTAATGCGTTTCTGGCTCTTGGCATATTGTTTGGTGTCAACCCTTGAGACATGCACAATGCCCATTGCCCATTGGCCCCAGGACCCTTGCATTTAGCCCTGACTTTCTTTCGCCTAGTTTTCCCTTTCCCTTTTTCTCTCTGCCTGCTCGTAATTAGCGGCAGTTGCACAAAAGTACACACACACACATACACACAAAGAGAGATTGGAGAATGAGAGAGTCACCCGTTCGTTTGCTGTTAATTGACGCTCGTTTTGGCCAACTGACATAGCCCTGGCCACTAATTTGCAAAATTGCTCAAATAATTGGCCAACTTGATGTATTTCATTTTAAATTCAACGTCGTTTCATGCCCGCTAACTAGCTAAAAAGAAGAAATTAAAAGGCAGCAGGAAAAATACACTCGGCCACCAAAAAAAAAACCTTCAGCCAACAACCCTTCTGCAATTCGCAGTACCAATTTAACCAGAAATGCCAGTGAATACAGGCGAAAGTAATATTTCAGTTAATTAATCGATATTCAGATTTTTACTGAAATGAAAAATTAACATAATAAACTTAATAAAGCTTCATCATTCTGTTAACTGTTTTTTCTTTATGCTGAATATTTTACTTGAATCAATTCATTGCCAAAATGTGAAAGAGTAATTTCATTTTCCGCTCAGTGTACTCTTTATATATATATTTACTTTTTGCTGGCTGGTAATTTTGCCCAATTAAGCGCATTTACTGCTATTTGCCATTATTAGCCTTGTTTGCAAAATTCTTCGTGCATATTACGTATACGCCACATAGAACGCTTTAAAATGCTGCGTATTTTATGATGAGGAAAATATATATATATATAGACACAGAAACGTGTCGTCGTAAAATCAATAATCATAAATTTCGTAATATATATATATAGAAGAAAATTAATGATGTCGAATTCTCACGCCCGCGTGGCATTTAATGGAACTGCTCGAGGGTCCCACTTGGTCGATGACATAGATAGAGACATACATAATAAGTTATAGCATATTTATGGGTCAACTGATTTTTGCGCATTTTTCTGTTTTCCGTTCTCCGTATTGCATTAACGGAACTCTGCTCTGTACATCATTTATCATCAATTGCTTGCATATGGCAGTCTTCAAGTGGATTTCGGGGCTATACAGAAATTATAACCAAGGGTAGTTAAAGGCAAACAAGATAAAGATACGAAGTACGTGTCTGTGCTTAACGATGAACTTGAATGCCATGACGGAATGTGGGCCAATTTGCGTCGTCGTCCTTTAACTGGGTTATCTATTAAAGGGATATAATGTCGTAATCATTTATTCATTGTATTTATGGCAAAAATCAGTCATTACCTACGGTGCAAATTAATTGAATGTATTGGAAATAATTAATTGTATTATAATTGCCATTACAGCAGAGCAGATAATATTATATTAGGGGAAGTTTTAAGAGACGAGTTTCAGATTAGCAAATTCGATATTAAACTATCTCTCAGCTTGCCAAATTTTAGTTAAATTCTCAATCTAATATGAGTCTGAATCATTCTGTTGCGTTAATAAAAAAGTGTTGCAGCCTTTTGGGCTGTGCTTCGATTGAATTTTCATTGACAGCTAAAAGTATGCAACACTTTTCTGTAACTCAACAGAATGACTCGGCATATTTCACATTTAAGCTATGAATTCGATAATACCAATAATAAAAGTGATAACAAACAAAGTAAAAAGAACTATTTTAGGTAATTGCTATATACCAAAATAAATAATATAATAAACTGAAAAAGCTGTTTAAAATGCGTCACTTTTAGCGTCAACTAACCCATTTAATTTGATTATACTTAGTTTATGCCCATCATTTGCCCATTGATTATTTTCAATACTATTCAATTCAGTTCAATATGCATCCAATGAATTTCACAAGCCATTTCACGAGTCGAGTCTATATATTTCCATATAGACAAACCCACAGATGCTCTGCTGAGTGGTTTTTCCAAATCAACATCGAGCTGTTCATGTGTTTGGATTGCCAATAACTACCAGAGCCAGACAGATACTACTACTACTACTATATGTGCAAATTAAGTGCACTCCGCGTGTGTGTGCTAGGTCTGCGTATTTGCCAGCTTCTAGTTGTGATTGTATATAGTTTTAGTAGGTAAGCAAATTTCGCAGTAGCGTGTGCAGTTTTCAGTTCGCATAATACTATCAAATTTACCGCAAAACTACGCCATTTGTTGGCTAATTGAGCACAATTTGGTTGCAACCAGGAGTGAACACGGTTTTCACATTTCATCTACAGTTTTTGATTGCTTGCATAATTTGTGGAAAACGCGCTACTCAAATTCACACCAGCTGCTTGTCAAGCTCACATTGACATTGTTAATAGTTGGTGTTGCTCACCACCAAATTGATATGCCAATCAATATTTTTGCTGATAGATCCCATTGTCATGTGTGTCAAATGTCGAAGTTTCTCTCGTTTGATTAATGTGCATGGAGGTTAGGTTGAAATCCATGTTATCTCTTGTCACGCGAATGGGGCAGAACGTCAAAAGTCAAAACGGAATAATAAAATTGCTAATAAAAACAATTGCATAAGCAATTAACTGTTAAGCACCTAATACTCAATGATTAATGATATGCTATGTAGGTAAACATTTAGACATGCAAACCTACTCACAGTTTGGATGGAGTGGGGTTTGGGCTGAGGCGGTTGTCAGGGCGACTAAAGAGCTTCTGAGGTATTTATGGCAGATTGACCATTTGGGATTTAGAGTGTGGGATTGTGCCTTCCGCTTAAGACAATCCTTGAAATCGGATGGTTTGGGTTGAGTATTCAGACTCTCAGACTCTCCAAGGTAACACTATTATTTTTATAGACTTGTTGAAAGAGGACATTTTGTTTTGAAATTTAACCCACTCGAAAGGTAAATATTACATACATTATCTCCTCCAATATTACGGTACATTATCTCCTACTGTCGGTTGCATTCGACTATAGCTTTCCGGGCTATTTCACTTTGTAAATAATGACAAGCTAGAAAATTGGAGGAAAATTGTCTAAAGGATCAAGATGAACAGTTTCTGTCCGCTGTAGTGCAATGGCATCTCACTGGTTGTAGTATTTTGTAATTTCCCAAGGCTCTGCTGCCTGTTCATTTCGACTTGTTTTGAATTTTGCTTTAGAACTGTGAAAGTTCGGCAAGAACGAAGTGCAAATTGGATTAGCCTCTGAGTGCAAAAAGGCAAAAATCGCCGACATTGAAACCCATTTAAAAGGGAGAGACAGGCATACGCGGGCAATTTGGAAAGTTTCGGAGCATTGTCGACGAATGGACAACATACCGAGTGAGCACTTCAATTTAAACTTTTAGCCTGCCTCCAAGTGCAGATATTTCCATTATTCAGAGATTTAGTATTAAATTAGAAAACTACCTATAGTTTGAGTATAATTTAATTGTAGTCTGGCACACTAATCGCATTTGATTTTATAATAATCCATTTAAAGGCAAAAGGTTGTAGCTTGCGTGGGATTTGCATTAGCCCACTGCGATGTCCCTTGTCTCACTGCGTGTTCCTGCCACTTGGCCAAAAACTTGATGTGGGTACAGTCACCCACATCTCAATTTGACCACAAAAGCTAGCGTACTAATGTCATGAGCCCTGAGCCGCAAAAAGGTCCCTTCTAAGCACTAATAATATCATGGGTTCAATTCAGTTCAACTCTCAAACTTTCCAACAGAATTTAATAAAAAAAAAAGATGCTAAAAAACGAAAACATACTAGAATGCGAAAAAATTTCGGGCAGACAAGTTACGCAGTTGTCAATAGTTTTTCTGGCAGACCGACATACTGAAGTGAGTTCAAAAGGTGCGTGTCTAGCTAGGGGATTACACTACCCATTGCCATCTCCATCTGTCTATCGTTCTGACAGCTGAAAAGTGCTAGCCGTAAAATTGAAACTTGTCTACTTTTGGGATGCACAGAGGCCCAAAATTGAATTGGGCATAGAAATGAATACGCACATAGTAGAAAAAATTCTATTCAGCAGCGATTTAAAACGACAGAACGAAGGGTATATATTTGCTGCATTTTTCTGATAATAATTTGAAGCCAGAGAAAATGTAATAATTAAAATTGAATAAATATATTTGAAGTTTTATATGAAATATGCCGAGTCATTCTATTGAGTTAAGTAAAAAGTGTTGCAGCCTTTTGGGCTGAGCTTAGGGTCAAATTTCAACCGCAGCCACAAGGTATGCAACACTTTTCTGTAGCTCACCAGAATGACTCGGCATATTTCATATAAAAATACGAATTTTGTAATAACAAAAATATAATTGATATAGCTTGATGAAAAACCACTTGGAACTATCAAAATAATCAAACTACTAATAGTAGTCATAATATTATGCAATATCTAGCAACCTCCCTGTCAATATTTTAACTAAATCGGTATTTTAATTTGTGTTGTTCATTTTCAAAATTTTACCAGCCCTTATTTAAAAAAACAAAAATAATTCCAAAAAAATTTTAAAAATGTCTGAAGCTAAATTAAAACAGGTGAGGCAAATTGAGTTGCACTTGGAGCGGAAGCTGCAGGAAGCGAAAGATAATGAAAAAAAAAAAAAGGAAATGCTTCAAGCAGTTCAACAATTGTCCCGTGTACCCGCCACGTGTCCAGTGGGCAAATGCAATGAGGTAGTGTTTCCCACTAATATGATGATGCATATGCTCCATAAGCATAAGCCAACGCCGGACACCTACACCACCGAGATCTTCGACAATAAGCCTACGATAATCTGTTTTGATTCGTCTGGACTGGAATTTGGAGTGAATTACTGTCTGGCCGCCTTGATGTACGGGGGAGTTGAGGGAAAACTGGAGACACAGCCGGGTCTCTGTTGTCTGAGCAATCCCAACACAGCGCTGATAAATGATAATCACATTTATGAGAACTATTTACCCATCATGATGCTGGTATGCAAAACCACCTGGTATGCCCAACTAAAGGATAAACATCTCGAGCGTCAATTGGTCACCATGAATGCCTGTAAAGCTGGCATCTATGTCTTCTGGCTGGTGGCACCCAAGACAACTCGAAGGCTTTACTACACCCTCACTGTTTATGACAAATACTATCTCAATTCGAAAAGTGTTACACGGGCTATCAGGGACTATACATCGCTCCAGAATCCCAGTGAATTTCTTCCCTCTGATGATAATTATTTACTGTTGCAAGATTCGGACGTTCGACATTTCTTAAATGCCGAAATGAGCTCAACTTCGCTGGGGAAAAGGCTAAGACCCGGCATGCCAATGGAGCTTATTGTCTTCGAGAATCCACAGGAACCTCCTACGAGACATTGCAGTCAGAAAGAGGTGAAGGAGGCACTGGAAAAAGCCGAGATCCTACGTTTCCAAGACAAGCTGCCCCATCCTAAGGGAAGTGTTCATCGCAACGTCAATGGCAAATTGTCAAAAAATCTCAAAGTGTTGTGGAATAAAAAAAATTTTTAAAATGTGCAATAAACTAATAAGTCGAGGCTAAAATAAATAGACAATTGTGCCGGTCAATTATACTCATTTGCTTGACTATGGGTTTAATTCTATTGTGATTTTCATTACAAACTTGAGGCCAAACGTGATGCGCATGCCATTTCCTAGACTATTTCCATCTTCATTCCGGACAGAACGACCGGAGATATGTAATTCCCATTCATTTCTCTGCATTTGTATGCGGCTTTAGCACACAAAATACAATACAAAAATTAGTTAATGCCACACAGAGAGAGTAGAGAGAGTGGAGAGTGGAATACAATTAGAATGTATTATGTTTCCCTTTGTTGGGATTTGTTGTCGGCCAGTTTACTGCTTCTCTTATTTAATTAAGAGCTTAATTATTTAATGCGCTGATTGTGCAATATTTCACAGTTACCCTTGAATCAGTCCCCCATTCAGTTCAGGATCATCTAATTTGGGCCTGTGTGTGGTGTGTGCGTGTGCGTGTGTGTTGTATGCAACTGCTGAGGTGTCATAATTACCACATGCAGCTGAAATTTAATCAAGCAACCGCAACCATCAGTATCATCAGGGCCAAGCCAAGTCACACTCAACTGGCCCTTGGTAATTAATGATGCGTTTCCACTGTGCTGCATTTAGTCGCAATATAATAACAATTTGCTGCAGCACTGGGAGATGCGTTAATAATTGTTGGATGCTTTAAAAGACTATTGAATAATGCAAAAATGATTAAGCGGGAAATTTTACTGCTGAATTTAAGTTAGCGAAACTTTAGTTTAGGCCAGAAAAACTTTAATCAAGTCTTCAAGCTAGAGAAACTTTAAGTCAGAAAACTTTAGTTTAAACTATAGAAATTATACTCCAGCAAAACTTTAGTTGAGTCTATAAAACAAAATATGCAAATTCAATTGACTGAAACCCTTTTTCTTTACTATTTCCTCTATACAATTCTCTTGTATAAAAAATTAAAATAAAACCATGGCAAATAACACTGCATTATTGTAAATTACTAGCACATGCTGCCACTTCGTATTGCCTCTAAAAATGCTTTTAATGATATTAGTAATTATTCTTGGCAGCTGCATTTCATTTGCATATGTTAGATTTAATTAAACTTTGAGAAAAGCGGCAGCATTTGTTGGTCCCATTAGCAGACACTGCACCACACCACACACAGTGACATTTCCAAAGGGTTTTCACAATGAAATTAAACATTTTTTGCTTCAATTTTAACAGCAACTGACAAATGCATATATATCAACATACTATGCAGTTTTTATTTTACTGTAGTTTATTCAAATATTTAACATTTTACTCAATTTAAAATTACATTATTTGCATTAACAATTTCTCATATTTTTTCAATCAAATTACATGTTCAAACAATATGTTCATGTGTGTAAACAAGCTTCATTGAGTTGTATGAAAAATAAAAAATTAAACAGTTGCTTTACACCTATTAAAAATGAGTAAAGCGGGTGCCCAAGCTTTGTATCAATATAAATAAAATATTACTGTTAATATTTCATTGAACCTTATTGAGGTTAAAAATATTTAATAATTTAATCTCTTGACTTTTATTTGGATTAACCTCTGCAGGGTATCTTAATGTAATACTGTTATTATCTCGTATCAAAACGCATGTCGTGATTGAGTAAATTCAATTTAAACGCGCACAAATGTTCCAGAATTATTTAAATAAATATGCAGTTGCGTAATTGGTAAGGGTTCAGACAGCCTTTTGCCTTCATATCGTGTTAACCCTAGTATCGTCGTAAAATGGCACGCACTCACTTGCATCAAATTGTTGCATACATATAGACATACTTAGAGGCAGAGGCAGACATGGGGAGCGCATCCGCATTATTGCTGTTATGCAACACAAAATTTGCGCTATTAATATTTGCATTCAACAACCAGCACACCCGCCACCCACCACCGACCACCCACTCCCCTCTAGTCTGTTTGCCGTTTGCCTACTGTTGCTTTTCCCAGTCAGCATTTGCCAACGGCACTTCACTTGACAATATCAACGAGTGGTGGGCGGTGGGTGGTGTACTTACTGGGCGTGGCTGTTTAGCAGTGATGTGTATTTTTACTTTATGCGAGTATCTATCTATATTTAAAGCAGTCGAAGAGGGCACAGTCGGGTGCCATCAAGCGTAGGAGACCCTATACTTAGCATCGAACTAAATCAAGCTTAGCGACTAGAAATAGAATAAGCTGCACAAAAGAAAAACAATAATGAGTTTACATAAGAACATAAATACTCTCTCACTCACACACACACACACATTGCTTCATAAACTCAATAGACCCTTTCTCAAGTGCAAGTTATGTAAGCTCAAGCGGCACTTGACTTGCACTCAACCATTTGCCATACAGTAGAACTTTTGTTACTTTAAAAAAGTGTTTCTAATATTTGTTATTTATGCTTAAGAATCTCAATTGTATGGTCATAAATTTTAACTTAGATTTAATCATTTGAATGGGACTTGTACTTTCACACCCACTGTCAAATCAGGTCATACAATCGTTGCATACTTTTAGGTGTCCCTTGGCAGTTCACGTAATTCAATAGCTAAAGGTTATAGACAGATTTCTAAGTGACCAAATGGGCATCATATCTTCGACATTAGACCCTTAAAGACTTTAAAGAAGTAAAAAGGGGTCTATTAAGATTGTGAACTGTAGCTTGCCGGTCTTTTTCTTAATACTGAGAAAAGTATTTTTTATTTATTTATTAAGTTAAAGATATATTATACAATACTACGTTTAAGAGGCTAGACCACTATACACAACGACCTTCGGCTCTATGGTTTCTACTAAGAAAAGTAATTTATACAAAATTGAAAAATCGTTTCCGTTTGACTCTATGATTGTTTCACTTATTGACCTAAAGACTAATATCCATGTAACAGGCTCAAAAGAGTCTGATTCTTCCATGCTCACGTGGCAATTACTTGCTTCAACACTGCTTAATTCAAGGATAAATAGAATAATTATAGCCAAGTCTAGAGAGGAAGGAGCTATACATATATCAGGGGCCAACAGAGACATATAATGGATGCATGCTCCTTGTTTAGCCAATGTCAATTATCTGTGCTGTAGTACATATATGTATAGTATGTATAGTAGTTTTGGTAAAGAAATGTAGTCGAGGGCTCTGGAGCAACTGTAACGGCTCGCCGTCAACGGTAAACAACAAGAAAATCCCTTTTGCCAACAAAAAGCCGCACACTGTAATTAAGAGACACTCAACACAGAGGTCTCCACTCCAGGCCAAAAATGAATCCTGGCAGGCTGTGCTCCTGCTGCCTGCCTGCGGCCACAGGCAATGCGAAAACAATGATGGGCAGAACGCCTGATAGACACGACACACACACACACACACACATACACACACGGTGTGTTCGCCCTCAAAGCTGACCCAATTAGCAGAGGCAGAGGCAGAGTACGACGCGTTTGTTTCTTTTGGCATCCATCGATGGTGTCGGTTGGCATGATGATGCTGCTGCTGCTTAGCACTAGATGGATGCCACGTTTTGTTGCCACGTTAATTAAATTATCACGTGTCAATTAATGCGGCACCCTGGGCAATAAGCTACAAGAAAAACTGTCTGTTGTTCCGTGGCACAACTGTGCGTATGAGTGATTTTAATGCTGCAGCAGCTGTTGCTGTTGCTGCCACTTCCACTGTCACTAACGTTGCCACTGCCACTGCTTCTGTTTAGTGCATGACTGTCTAGCAACTAACAGCAACTGTCATCATTTTTAGCCTGCCTCATGGCAGTCCTTTTGAGCGCGTCATGAATTTATTCCCACCAACCAGTTCCACCAACAAAAATTGTCGCCCACAAAAATTTCGTTTGAGCCTTGCGTCAAAGTTGCCGCTTGTGGCATTGTGCCACCTCCCGCCCCCACTGCCCCATTATCTAACTAAAAAGTGACTTTATACTATACACTCTCTCTCTTGGGACAACTGCCGTTTAAAGTTTTTCAATTAAAGGCTTCAATTTACCACGCCGTACTGGTTTAATTAAACTCTTACCCTCTATACTCAGCTACTTCCATCCGGGCGCACTGGAAGTGAACGCGGAAAATGTTGTTTAGATTTATGCTCAATTTGATTGGCAAAATGCCTCAGGTCATATACGCCAAACATTTTGTGTGGCTTGGTTTATTTGGCCACGGTTTAGGCGAAGCCCGAAAAGCGTCTTTGAAACATTGCAACACTTACCAAAAAGGAAGCCAGAAATTAAAAAGGAAAATAGACCCAAAACGCAGAAAGTTTTCACGCATATTCGCAGAACTTTTTAAGATTACGGCAACAATTTGAAGTTTACTGTGCACTGAGGGAAAAACAATATAGTGAACTGAAAAATTTACTATCAAAGCATACCTTTATTTTCTATAAATTTAAATTGATTGAAATGAGAAAATATTGAATAAAATATATATAGAGTTAAAATATTTAAACATTTGATAGAAATGAAAAAATACTGAAAAAAATATATACAAATATTTTATATATATTTATTGTTTAGAAATTATACTATTTATAAAAAGTATTTGCTGTTAATTATAAAATATTTGTAAATAAAATGCGCGTATATTTCCAATCACTAAGTCTATTTTTTTGAGTGTACAGAGAACCATTTAAGTAACTGTCGAGGTAAGAGTCCAAGCCATTCTTGGCGAATATAAAAATGTCACAAAATATATATCATATCACTATCTTGTAATAGAATTTCGTATACTACAAGCCAAAAAATATAATTTACGTAAGCCAAACAAACAACCTTATTTAAAGCCTAACGACTCAATTGGCCCGAACACTTTAATAGGCCTATTATCGAATTGCTTGTAAATTTATTTGCTAAATACCCTTTTCGCAATAAAAGTGTGTCAATAACATATTTCACACCAAGTTTTTGTCCCTTCTCTATACCAGAGGACTCCTTAAAAGGATAACCACAAAAGCCGCAAAAATTTATGCTGCATTTGGCATTTTGGCAACATATTCAAGCTCGCCCAGCTAATACAGTATATATGTGTTTGAATACAGAAATTTCTATGTATGTATATAAAACAGGTATCTATGGCGTGGACTCAATTTTAATAGCCAATGTTTGGGCGCTGCGCCAACCACCTGTTCAGGCTGAAAACGGAGGTAGACATTCTCGAAAATGTGTCTCAGGTGTGAAGCATCAACGACACGTTATTGTCGCCATTGCAGTTGTCCATAATGGTCCTGGCCATAAGCCCTGGCAATTGAGCATACACAACGTGTACCCGCAGGACAATTGGCGAGCCGAACCCAACACTTGCATAAACATTAACAAGCGGTTTTTATCGCCATCACACAACATGCGACAATTGCAAAAGATTTTTTGTTAGTAGATTTTTTTGTGTGCTGCTGAATTTTATTATCACCTGAAATTTAACGTGTAAGCCACGTTATGCGGCGTAATTATGTACAGCGGAAACGTTTAGCGCCGGAAATTATGCTGCAGTAACTTTAACTTTAACACGGGGCCAGACGAGGCACTTAAAATATACTATACTATACTACATAGAAACCGTTCGTTGGCACACTCACGCGCCCTTAAACACACCGAATGGCAGTGATCCTTGAAGCCAGCTTTGCGTATACTCGATTTTTATTGTTTGCCATTTGTATTCTGGCTTCTCTTTGTATCCTTTTGAAGTAGACACCCCGCTGCTCTCCAGCTGCCAGTTGGCAGTAAAACTCAGCCACCAAATATGACAAAAGAAAAGTCTGAGGTGAGTGTAGACGGGAGAGGGGAGCACGGGAGAAGGGAGATATTGGGCTGACAGTGCAGCATGAAAATCTCGGCATTTGTTTTACTCACTCACTGACAAAATTAGGTTGACGATTTTTTCTTTTCTCGTTGTTCTCTTTTCATCTTACTTCATCCTGGTTATGTTTTCGTTGGTCGCTTTTATCTGCGGTTCGCTGGGTGTGTATTTTATGGTTATCCTTATGGGCGAGCTCAAAATCTTAATAGCAATTCAATCGTTTTGCTTTTGCCAAAAGGATAAACAGCTGAATTACATTCTTCCTTTTATAAATAACCAGAGAAACGTAATATTTTCAATATTGACTCTAAGCGAAATGTAACTTTGAGATACGAGTAGCAAAGCTCCCTCAGCAAATATTTCTATTAAATTTTTCGAAACCTTTGAAAGAATATTTCTATTGTGGCTGTTGTTGAAAACTTTTTAAATTATACATCTTCAATTCCGAAACTTATCTAGTACTACTATCTAAGGCCATAACCGATACTCATTACATAAAAGCTGCAAAAGAACTTGGAATGATATTTGTTAGGGGTTGATTCCCTATTTTGTATAGAGAACTATTTCTCCTTTCCCCATACTATACTGCTATGCTTTGTGAAGTTCCTTAATCGCTGGTATTCACGCTTGAGGAATCACCTCGTTGTGTGCTGAAAGTTGGCCTACTTTGTGGCACGAGCCAAGTTGCAACTAGTATTGAAAACTTTAAAAATGCAAAGAGCTTAAGAGTTGCATATCAAATTTCCCCCACACACACACTTTTTAGGGTGTGGCGGCAGTAAGCCGAATTCTTGACAACAATTTCAGTAAAATTTCAAAATCCTCTACAGGAATTTAATAAACAAAAACCAAAAATGCCCAAAAGGAAAGTCCAAACACACACACACACACACACATACACACACACACAAATACAGTAACAGTACAGGACCAGTACACTCACCCACTTGGGGATATTTGGCTGACTTTTCCATTCTGTTGAAATGCTTGAATCATGAGAAAGAAAAATTGATTTCAATTGCATAAACATTTGTTCCTTCCCCCCGAGTATATTTCGTATTGTAGCTGAACAGGACATCTAATCAAATGGACGGCAATGGAACAACTTATGGCTGGAAATGGAGGGGGTGGTGGAAGCTAGCCACCACGGGCGTTTTCTAAGCCGTTAAGCTCTCAAGTGCCATCGCAATAATAGGTTTGGTTTCCGTTTTCTATTTTGTGTATTTCCTTAGTCCACATTTCCCAATCCCCACCCCATGCCACATTCTGTGTGCTCTTTGTTCTCTGCTCTCTGTTCTCTGTTTATGTTCCCTCAATGAACTTGAAGCAATTGACTTTTGTTCTTCTTGTTCGGCTGGCAACTTAATATTCATGATTTATTTACTCTTATTTATGCTCTTATATTGTTTAAGGCCATCAAGTGCTCAACGCGACTGCAATAACCGTCGGTAATGCCATTTTAAATACATTTAATGCTCGTAAATATTCCACCTTCCATTTTATTTGCTGTCAGCGCTCCTTAAATAATTTATCATTAATCATTTTCGTGGCCAGGACATGACCAGGACATACTGATTGCCTTCTTTTTTTTTGACATAATTTCCCCATTAATTTTTCACACTTTCATTGCTTTCTCTCCGACTTCTGTTGTCTTGCTCTTTATCATTATCTATATCTGTGTATCTGTTGCTTTTTTAATGCATTTTAAATCGTGTATAGTACACTGACCAATTGTCAAGACCTGAATTAATGAGCCCCATCTTGATTTATGTATTTTCCATGGCATTTAAACGGATTTTCGTATTCCATTTTTAATTTTTGTTTTCTTTTATTTTCTAATTTTGCTGCTTATTTAAAATTCATTATTCAAACTACAACCACATTAATCAAAATGGAAGAAACTGAAAAGAAAACAAACAAAAAATCAATTTGGGATAGCTCTGGTCGAGCGCAACCAACAGAAAAAATTGCTGTACTTTATAATCACGATTTATAATGCAACAAAATTTTTAAATTTGTGTTTTGTGAATAACTTAAACCATCATATATGTATATGTAATATGCCGAGTCATTCTATTGAACTTCTATTGAGAAAAGTGTAGCATACTTTGCGGCCGTCGTGAAATTTCATTCCAAGTTCAGCCCAAAAGGCTGCAACAGTTTTTTCTTAACCCAGCAGCATGACTAGGCGTATTTCATATAAAAGTACGATGTTTACTAATATAATTTATGGCAAATGGAGATAGTTTATATGTAATTGGATATATTTAGATATCAACAGCTCTGGCCTTAAGGCTACAAAAGTAATTAACACGGCATTTGAACATCTAAAACTATCGTTATGTATTTTTTTCTTCCTCTTTTCTTTTAGGGCTGGACTAAAGCGCCCTTTGGCGCCTGGGGGTCTGCTAATTTTTGTCTAATTTGCGATACACCTGTCCACAGAGCAAATTCCCCTTTGTGTCTGGGCAGCCAGGCCCTAGATGTGTTTAGATGTGCGTGAAAATCTCCGTATAAGCAATTAAAAATCCTTTTGCCAACATAAAAATACCATTAAATCTCTAGGCCGATTATCCTCATGGGATGGGTCTGTACAGAGGGTAAATATGTGTGTATAGCATTCGTACATAGAACTTTAGATAAACACTAGCTCTCTGAGGGGCACTAATAAACCGAAACTGCTTGTTCAAGACTCTGGACATATTTCAGTTGTGTCCACTGGGCTCTTTTGGTGTTGTTTTTATTTCCGTTGTTATTGTTATTGTAGTTATTGTTATAGCCCATTGCCCATTTTTTACATAGTAGCTAGCTGTATGGCATTGCCCCTTATGCCCATAATGATTATTATTTCCATGGTATGTGTGTTTTACTTATGTTTAATGACCTTGTTTGTATTGTTTTCGGCCTACTCAAACACATTCCTCTACATGCACATACACACAATACCCATTACCCATTTAGTGTTATCGAGTCTGAGGCTGAGGCTTTTATCGAATTGTGGGCCAAGAGCATTAAAGCCTATGTGTGTCTTGTGGTTACTTGTGCACCTGATGTTGCAGATTTAACTTAAGCCTCAACGTTTCTTCCGCTTCGGGCGTCGAAAAGTCTCTGATGAATTGGAAATATTGTCAATTGCTGCCTCCCCCTCCCCTGCACTTTCTGCTGCCCCTCAAGGTATACAGCACAATTTGCTGCTTGGATTTTCCAAAAAACAAGTCATTCGGTCTTGATTGTGCTTGTACTTAGGTATGAGTGTGTATTTCCTCGAACACAGCATAAATTGCAAATATGTAGAACAGCATTTAATAGGAAATACACCCTCGGGATGTTAGGCAAATATTATATTAAATGCAAAGTAATTCCTAGAACGATGAAATTTCATATTTCTTCAAAATTATTCTCGCATTTGCAGAAATGTTTTCAAAATATTATCCAAGGTAATCTAACATCGTTGTGCATATGGTATTTGCTTCATTTTTATTAAACTTTATAAATTTTTGATGCACACTAAAAAAATGTGATACAAGTAGTTTCTTTTCCTCTTTGTATATTCACTATTGCTTTCTATGTTTATGTTGCTTCTTTTGCTGTCATCCCTTCGCTTTATTCAAAAGGTTAAGCTTTATAGCTTTTTATTGCAGTCACCAATATACGTAGATACGAAAATGCAATTTAAACTAAACTATTTTTATTTATTGTTTGCATATTTTATGTCGGACATTAAACCGTATATTATGAAACTACAAAATAAATTTCATGAAAAAACTTTACAGACTGAAATATGATCTCCATATTCTAGTGAATATTTAGACCCTGTACTTAACAATGTTCAAAAGGGTTATTAAGTTCGTTCAAATTTGTAAAGTTAAGGAATTGTTTTTAAACTTCTTATTATTATTACAGTCTGAGTCTGAGCCTCATAAGAAATTCTCTCCAAGTATCTATGTACTTTTCCCCCCGACTTAAAGATCAATCACATGGTCTTTTGCCGTCGGTTGCTCACGCCTGTAGCGTTCCGGACTGTACTGTATACTGAATTATTTGGGCTCCCATTACTTATCCCAAGTTGGCACTCAACTTTATGGATTCTTGCTCATTTGGTAGGCCTTCCGTTGCTGGAGCAATTATGCATATGTAAATCAGTTTGTGGTCATCTGTGAATGGAACTCTCTCACTAGTACAGTGGTATCGCAATTGCGGCATAATTACAATTTCAGTTCGCGTTGCAGTTGTTCCATTTATGTGTACTTTCATACATTTTTAACTGTGGCTGTGGCAAAGCCACAATTTTCTTTTGCTATTTCATTAAACTCTCTCTTTGGCTTGCCAGCCAAATACATTCACTCTATATACAATTATACAAAGTACGCGTGTGTGTGTAGAGTCCTGTATGCCACATTTCACTGCAGTTGCAGACAGCCAACTATTAAAGACCACTTCAAAAAGATACCGCAGAGAAACCAAACGCTCTAAAAACCTCAGTCTGACTGTGTCTGTTTTCTATCTGTCTGTCCATCCGTCCATCCGTCCCTTCGTCTGCCGTGCCTGTTTGTCTGTACCATTGTCTGTCTGCCCCGGACTGATTGCTTAAAATTTCAGCTACGTGGCACGTTATACGTGTGTGCCACACCTGCCCCGACTCGCAGCGTTGCACAATGGAAACTATGGCCAACGGGCGACCTACGTAATTTAATGTTTTATTTCTACATAGTTGGCCACACTGGCGTATACGTAATAACAGTCGGCATACGTCGAGCACGCGATGCCAACGTGTGCTGCGGCCTTTCTAACCCGATGACGTTAACGGTAAAGTTAGCTCCAGTTGTGTGTCCTCTCCCTCATCAGCCATGTTATGCGAATAGAGCTGAGCACGTGATCAGAAACACGAATGCAATTGTTGCTCGCCATAGTTATGGGAACTGAAATATTCAAGCGCTGTTGGAACTAAATTTGGAACACAATGCGGTTGCTGAAATGAGGAACTATTCAATGAATGATGTGGAACTATTCAACACCCCAATACCTTTAATATTGAGGTTTTCTATTATAACTAACCAATAGTTGTAATATATATTAGATATATAATATTCGAATAATAAGTGAGGTTAGGATATACTATAAAGAAATATCTCAATCTCCATTTTGTTTACTAGTTTTTAAGTAACTTTGCTTGTATTATGAACTATTATAATAGTAATATACAATTCAATTTCTATACAGCTACTATTAGTATTAGTAACTCATTCATACATTAATTCTACCTAACCTAACACACTCATATAGAGTACAATGTAACTGCTTAATCACGTGACCATCTCCGATATTGCAGCCAAAGTTTAGCCAGACAAAAGTCAAAGACCAAATCGTAGTTTTGTCGTCATTGTTGCTCCAAGTGTTTCCACACCAGTCCCGTGTACAATTAGTGTAATTAGTGCTACGTTCTTGCCACAGGTTGTTGTTGCTGTTGCTGCCTGCCGCTGACTGCCGCTAACATGCAAAGCCATTTTCGGATTCTATGTGCATGTGTCCATGTGTTCATGTGTGTGTGTGTGTGGCATGCAGAAAGTATGAAAAGTGTAAGCCGAAACACCAACGCAATCAGGTGCTCATTTGTATTATTTGGCTTAATTTTATTTCATTTATTTTCGTTGTCGTCGCGTGTTCACATCAGACATTATTGCGCTTGTTCCTACTCTCTACTCTCTGTGTTTCCTCTGTTATCGCTTGTTATTGTTGATTTAAGTCCCCAACATCGAGTCCCTGACATATCACAAGTCCTGCCCTGACAAATCTGACCCTGTCTGATCCTGTTACGCAATAAATTACCAAAACATAACAAAAACAAAATGTATGTAGATATGTATGTATGGATTGGAACCCTGTCACACAATCAGAATATATAATTAGTACATTTATTTTGCAGACTGCCTCATGTTAATTTTATGTACATTTCATCTCCACGGGCAATGGTTTGCATAACCCGTAGCCTTTCCTGTTTTTCGCCTAATTAATATGTGCATCAAATTAAAGCTTTATCAATTGGTATACAACTGGACCCATGTATGTATATTCCTTTAATATAGAGTACACTTTTACAGTATAAATATAATTCATTTGCATTACTTTAGCAATAATATTGAATGATAATAAATGCTACTTAATTCCGCACCTAATCCACTTATGCGGAATCTTATCTTGATATTCTGACGATGCAGAGAATTTCAATCGGAGGCAAGAGTGGACCAACTGCAGTAACGGTTTCCATTTAACGGTTTCCTGTTAAATCTAATTAGAAGCACAAAAGCCGCTTTCACAACCGCAATGAGGCGTTCAAGCATTTAGGCTTCCATCGTCTGATGCGATGCGATGCGATACGGATGACCTTAGTGCCTCACCCGCATCTAAGCGCATTAGGTATGCGTCTCGTGCTCCAATTAAGTTGAGTCAGCTTTGGCGTTGGCTACCGTGTGGTTAGCTCCACAATTCTTTTTCATCAAAACCCGCTTGGAAAGCAATTAACCTATGTGCCTTACGGCCGCTTAGTGTTTGTAAATCTTTTAATCAGTGAGAAAAAAAGGAGGAAGCAAACTAAATCTAAAGTTTATATTAGCCAAGCAAGAACCTTACCTGGTCAAGTCGCCCAGAGCTCACACATAAAAGCTATACACTCGGCACACTACACTTTGGATCCTTTCTATAGCGTTATCAAATTATTGCACACACGATGTCAAATTAAGTCATCTTTTCATAATATAATTTGTTGCAGCTGACGAAAATAAGTTGAAAGCAAAGAAAAACATTACACTCATCTTTCCCTGGCCTTGTTCACTACTTCAATTGAACTGGTTCAGAACGAATGAATCCAGCATTAAATGTGCTGACTAGTAGTCAGTGACTACATTAAATATGTATAAATGCTCGCCCAGCAGGTGCTTTATATTATGTTTTATTTATATTATGTTTTATTTCAATTCGAATAGTTTTCTTAAGTGCAGTTAGCAGTGACAAAAGTATGTATCGAAAACAGATATGTAAAGGTTAATAACTTTTGCCATCTCTAATCCTCTAATTGCCTTTTCCCCCCATTCGCACGGCTAAGAATAGATGCCGGCATCAATTCGCGTCGTTTGAACCTTTCGCACGGTTAATTGTAAAGGGTTTTTTTTTTACTTTTTATAATAAATTATTTTTTTGATTTGTGTGCAACCAAATACCTACATATGTGAAACACTTTCATTTATAAGTGCATGCTTAAATTATTTGTTTGAGTTTCGGCTTTGATATACCATTCACCAATACAGCTGTTAGATCGATCGGTTCTATTGACGTCCCGCTTACACTGAACACTATTTGCATAAGGTATCTATTGCTTGCTTTTTCGATTTTTATTTACAGTTGAACTCCAAGTCTAATATGATTGTCGCCTTTTTTGCAGTTTATTATTTACTTGGATAGGAGTTAATAATACAAATGAATAACAACTGTGGATTTATGGATCTGAGCAACTCAGATGACAGTGTTGCATCTTTTGCTAGTGCCGAAGAACCGGATTGGACCCTAAAATGTTCCCAACTGTTGCCACACGAGCTTATGTCGCTGAAGAACAAACTGAAAAATATTATTGTTATTCGGCAAACGGACCAATATTATCATGCAGCACTTGCCGACATTCGAGATCAGAGTATTATTTCGGTTTTGGTAGAGCCATGCTTCTATGGACGGCATTGCAACATATCCGTCCTCGTTATTGCCACTGCTAATAACACATATGTGTTTGATCTGAAGGCATTGGGTGGCATTTTTCAGGAACTATCGGGTCTGTTGCAAGCGGAATATCCGAAGAAGATAATGCACTACAGCCATCGTATATGTGATCTTCTGTTTTATCAATACGATATCAAAGTTGACGGAATCTGGGACACATTTGTGGCATTGTGTGTGGCTCGCAAGGAGCGCAGTGTTTGCACATTGAGAGATGCGTTGTCCCTAGTCTTCAACATACCTTTGACCGAGCTAACGTGCAGTGAGATCGAAGGGGTAAATACCATATCAATCAAGCATTTTATTGTATATTTACATGTTTGTCTTGTTTCAGATCATCGAATCGCGTCGTAATTTTTCTGCGCGCCCATTATCCAATGAGCAAGTCTGCTATCTAGGAAAACTTGTAATACTCCAGCAGAAACTTCACGATAGGTTAATCTATGGCAATATTTGCTTGAGTCTCGAAAATATGTCCAACAAATTTAGCTGTGAATTTCTCAAATCCACGAACGATGATGAAGTAGCTATGAAAATGAATCCAAGTAGCAAATTTGGCATGGAATGCATCGATACTGAATATACAATTTCAACAGAAATTATCAACAACAACAACAAATAAATCCGTAAGTTTATCAGATCAATGTACACATTCTTGACTTGTAAAAGTTAATTAATGTATTTATTTTATTTTAGTTAATACAAGTTATACGCGCTCCGATATTGTTACAGTCCACCACACAAACACAGTGTAAGAAAACTTCCAGTAGGATCGCAGGCTCATCCAACAGTAGAGTATTCTCAGTCAACGAAATGAATGAATCCAACAGTATAATACCCTGAATCGAAATTTGCTACATACAGTCTACAAAACTAAACCGGAAAAATAACTTAGATATCTTATGTAACAGAATAACATGAACCGAAACCAATGTTACCGAGATCCAGATGTTCATACAGACGGGCATGGCTATATCAACTTAGCTCGTCATTCTGTTTAAGAATATATAAATACGTATGTATGTACTACATATGTACTTTTTGGAGTCTATCACGCTTCCATCTGCCTGTTACAAACTAGCTTTGTGCTTTAAACTAAGTACGCAGCAAAGTAAAGTCTTACTACTTAAAAATCAATTATTTTCATTGATTAAAATTAATATAAAATAATGAATTAAATATTAGTGACAATGATTTGGGCACGCCAATGCTCTGGAAGCAGACCCTGCTCCGTTATTTCTCAAATATTACATAACCAGAATTTTAGGGTTTTTGACCCCTCTATGTAATCAAAAATAAGTACATTACTATTTTTTTTTTTTTTTTTTGCATTGAAGATAACAGCTAATTTTGACTTGCGACTTACGACCGTTTGCTCAGTGTGAACACCTAAAAGGTCGTAGCCCCAAAAAAAAGTCGTAAGACCGCAATGGAAATTGGGTATAACCAAAAATAATCAAAGTACAGCCTATACATGGTAAATAAAAAAAAATAATATGCAATTTATACTCTGTATACTTTCATGAATATATCAATAACTTTGTTCTTATAATAACTTAAAATTATTAAATAAAGAGATTGATTATTATATTTCAACTGTTCAAATATATTTTGAAAAACAAATTTAATGTTTACATTTTTTTCACCAATAAGAAATTTCCAATATTAAAAATAACGCCTTTTAGCAAAAACACCAAATTTGGGAACCGTGAGCCACAAAGCGGTTTAAATTTGCGTTTATCGGTTAAACAGACTATCGCTTATAAAATCTGTCATCGATATGTGTTTTTCCACCACTATACGAACTACGCCGGCCCGCACGTGTACTTGCAATTAACTTGCAGTTTATCTATTAAGTTTTGTTGAACTGAAGCTCCCAGCTTGCATTTAATATTATAAAAATGGTAAGTAAAACATTGAATTGATGAATTATATCAAATACGCATATGTGCACACGAAAAACCACGAAGTTCTCGTATGTTCCAAAGCTACTGATAAGTGCCCTCCCAGACCTGTTGTGTAACTCTCTAGCCCCAGCCTTAAACTGAGTAGAAGCGATTGTGCCTGTTATTAATTAAACTGATTTAAAATGTGTATTTTTAGGCCGCCGCTATTAAGAGAATTATCCCAATGCTGGATCGCATTTTGGTGCAACGTGCTGAAGCTCTAACTTCAACTAAAGGTGGCATTCTGCTGCCTGAAAAAGCTGTTGGCAAAGTGTTGGAAGGAACCGTAGTTGCCGTTGGGCCAGGTGCACGCAATGCTGTATGTATTTCATAACAGACTGACAATTGCAGCATAACTATTTTCTTAAACATTTTTCTAGACCACTGGTAGCCATGTCCCAATTGGAGTTAAGGAGGGTGATCGCGTTTTGTTGCCCGAGTTTGGCGGAACCAAAGTCCAATTGGACGAGAAGAAAGAATTATTCCTTTTCCGCGAGTCGGATATTTTGGCTAAACTGGAATAAAAATGCCACCCAAATTCTGTTTTCTATTAGTACGTAATCATATATGCTTAAATTGAAATGCAATGTTTGTGTTTGCATAGCCCAAGAATAAAGTTGGAAACCATTATTGTATAATATATAAAATTCTATTTTGTACAACATATTGATACTCCTAATCTAGCTTAAGATTACTCAACCCGTAGACCTGGTTGAAGGCCGATCTTCGTTTAATATCTGGTAGACCCTCCACAGCAGCTCGCTCACGGGAGATATTGACCAAAGTCTCGAACGAGCGCGGTTCCCAAATTGCCAAATCCGATAGCATTTTTCTGTGGAGAACTACAATTAGATTCACAACTAGATGGAGTGATATAAAACTTACTTATTTAGTAATATATCTGAGCGAGCAAGTCCCTCTTTGAATGTATCCAAAGAGACTCCATACTGCTGGCACCCGGCTTCAACTCGCGTCGTCCACAACGCAGCCATGTCCAGTTTTTTGAGCTTGCGACCTTTGGTGGCATATGCAAGGGCTCGATGGACACTCCGTATGGTTAAAGAGTAAACATTACGCGTACGGCTCCGATAATGCTGAAAGGACAGTGCTTGCCGGTTAAAATGTGGACTAAATATTTTTTAAATTTTACTTACTGCCGCGAGTTTAAAAATACGTCTCTTGCGCCAAAACTCATCTGGACCTCGGGCGCGAACCATTAGGGGTATATTTAAGAATACCATGATGTATTTTATTTAAGAAATATTTATTAAAAACTATTTCAATTAAATCTTCCAATTTACATAACATGCACAGAAATCATGTCGCACATGCACAGCTGACTATCGATAACTTGTGTGCATACAGTCCATAAGTATCGGCATGCGATAAGTCGTGCGATGTAGAAGGTTGCGCGATGAATATCTATAGAAATTTGTGTCGTCATTGTTGACTTAAAATAATTTCCAAAAGACATACGGCTAGCAAATAAATTGCACGTACCCGCTGAAGTAGTTACAAGTTGTGACCTTATTATTTGGATACTTTGGCCTGCCGGTCTTACACTGTTTATTTACGTTTACAAATGCTATAAAAATATAGAAATCAAATGCATTTCATTCGAAACTTTGCACAAACAGTCTTGTGATTAAATTATAATGTGCGCAAATCAACGACCCTCAACGTCTGCTGGACATCCCGCTATGCTTTGCTACGATGGACGCGTCAGCCTGTATTGTTTTGTGGCCACAGCAAGCTTAATTCTTTTGCCATCAATTCCACAGATCTACTATGGAATTATTCCAAATGTTTGGGGTGCCATATTATGGGGACCAGTACTGTACTATGCCCTAATCAACATGATAATTCGTTTTGTACTTAGGAACCATAATTATCAGGTGACTCATACCAATCCACACTATAAATTATTGTTGTTTTAATTGCGATTTTATCTTTCAGGTTGCTGTACGAGCTTCCTTCCTGGGATTCACCATAGCGGTGAGCATACTTGTGATTTGTTTTGCTCCCGCACCTTGGCAGCAATTTGGCGTATACGGATGCTACATGTCCTTTTTCCATTACTCTGAGTTCCTGGTTATAGCGTGGGCCAATCCACGTACTCTATCGCTGGACTCATTCATGCTGAACCATTCGGTACACTATGGCCTGGCGGCGGCGGCTAGCTGGCTGGAGTTTGTTCTTGAATTGTATTTTCTGCCCGAGTTTAAACGTTACGGACACATTTGGCTGCTCGGAGTTGTGCTCTGTACCTGTGGTGAAATTATACGCAAGTTGGCCATCATCACAGCAGGTCGCAGTTTCACCCACTTGGTGCAGGATGAAAAGCATTCGGATCACAAGCTCATCACCCATGGCATATACGCCTACAGTCGACATCCTTCCTACGTGGGCTGGTTCTATTGGTCCATAGGCACGCAAGTGATTCTAATGAATCCGCTGTGCATTTGCATTTATGCCCTTGTCAGTTGGCTATTCTTTCACGATCGCATCTATGTAGAGGAATTCTCTTTACTAAATTTCTTTCAATCCGATTACCTTAATTATCAGAAACGCGTGTCAACGGGGCTTCCATTCATAAAGGGTTATCAGATTGAATAATCGCTGGGGGCAGAATGATCAGATCAGTCAATGTCATCCAAACACAAATGCAATTGAAAGCAAAACCAAATTTAATTATAACTATTATTAATCAAAGAAAAAAGAAACAAGAAAATGTTCAAAACGTAACTATTTGTTCAAAATATTTCCATTCTTTCTAATCTAATATAATCATAGGAAATGAATAAATTTAGACAGCAAGCACAACACAATGTTATTGATCTATTAGCTCTTAGTAACAACAGACTAATAAAACTAACATTTTTTAAGCTAACTCTTAATGACCAATTCAAAATTTAATTATAGCCTCGCCATTGTATTAGCAAAAAGTATTTCAATATGAATCCTAACTTTTGCATTTACAAGTTCTCTAAGTAGGAAATAAGCGACAAGTTACAAGTTATTTATAGTGTTTACAATGACCTACGCCATAATATATCGTTGTAAATCAAAACATGGAATATAAATTTACAAATGGGTCATAAAACTATTGTAGAGTCGTCTTAGCTGTAATCCATGTAATCTAATCTGAAGACTGATTCACTATAACTACTGTGGGAGCAGCCAGTGGTTTGGTGTACAGATGAATAATAAGGTAAACATGGTGCAGTTTTATTATATTGTTTTTAGTTCTTTTATTATCAAATTAAATTCGAATATTGCTCTAACTTTTGTATAATAAGCCACAAGACCCACTGTATCCTTGGCAACTGCTTGCTGTGTGTGTGTGTGTATAGTTTATATGTACAATTATCAATGTTAACAAAGTTGTCTTAGTCACTCTTTTGAACTCAGTTGTAGTAAATCTATTTGCGCAATGCTGTTTATAACTCTTTCGAGGTGTGTGTCAGTTTGTTCCGAGTGTGTGTGTGTGTGTGTGTTGCATGCTCGAATTATGTTATTGTGATGCTGGTGGATTATTCGACAAATTCTGGCTCGCCAGAATACGTACAACCTGGATTCTTAATGATATGACCAGCCGCATAATTGCCACATCGTATGCACACATCCAACGACTTGCCCTGGACAAACTGCGACAAGAATCCACCAACGAATGCATCCCCAGCGCCATTGGTATCAACAATTTCTTCAACCGTCAAACGTTTTACTGGAAACTCCTGGACCGAATCGTGCTGTATTAACAGCACGGGGTCACAGCCCTGCGTGAGTATGGCAATGCGTGGTCGATCTGCATTCAATTTGGGCAGATCACACAACCGCTTGCCAATCTGACGCAGGTCTTCATCGGCTGGCCAACCTTTAGCGGTGGCAAAGGCATTCGCTTCGGCCTCATTACCGAATATAATGTCCACATAGGGCATAACATCCAGCAGCGGTTGCAAGAAGGCTTGCGATATGAATGGTGCGCTGAGGTTCATTAGGAACGGTCGTTGCTTGTCATGGGCGGTGGCAGCCACTAGCATTATGCTGGGCGGACTTACGGTCAGAAAGAAACCCTAAAAAGCATAAATTGATAAACCAATATTCAATATACGAAATACTTCATACTATACTTACAGATATATAGTAGTAAAGGGCATTATCAATTAGCGCTCTATTGGCCGGCTGTTCTAAGTGATCAATGGTGAAATTATTGGCTGCCGCCAAGTTGGCGCACAACGAGCGATGTGTGCCGGTGATGAGTACAGCGCAGGTTCCAGTGGGCGTATCCGGATCAACTTGATAATGCGCATCAACACCGGCGGATCTGGCCTTTTGCCTTAAGATCGTCGCATAATCATCTTGGCCCACACAACCAAAGAACACAGCCACGTTCGGTTGTCTAAGGATCCATTGAGCTATACGCAAGGAATTCTGTACGGAGCCACCAGCTAAAAATTCCGCTTGGTAACTGTCTACCAGTTCACGATAAATCGGCATATGACGTTCTGCAGCTAAAATGGCATCATCCTCCTTCATATCATATCTCTGAAGAAACTGCAATGGAACGGGTGCGGAAATGTCCAGCAGAGGATTGCCGCAGCCGACCAGGATACCTTCTCTGAAATTAAATTGCAACCCAGAAGATTAGACATCAGTTAAAGTTGTTTTTACACATTAAAAAGTAAAGTATACGCAACCTCGCGTTGCTTTTATTTTCACACTTTGCGTCGGACATGTTTCCCAGTGGAGCGAACTTGGCATACAGTTGGAGCGGAACTGAACACATTAGCGACAACCGTGGAAATAGAATGGTCGCTATCAGTTGTTGATGAACCGCAGCGATAGCCTCCAGAACAACGCCACAGTGAAGGCTAAGAATATTGTCTCCTTGTGATGCTATTGTTATAGGTAAGTTATTTATGCGATATTATTTCAATGTGTATTGGACAGACACTTGCATAGGAACATGGGGAATGCGAAACTAATCTTGATATCCCAATTGATTAGCTGCACAGACTTCATTGGTGACCAACACTGTATGTAGTTGTCTCTGCAGTTGTTGTTGCTGAGAAGAATGCTAGTTATCAGAGCTACACACATGTATTCAAGTGTATCAACGATTGGAAAGTTCATTCATTCATACCCCAACCCGATGTCAAACGAATCAACGCTGCTTAACATAATAGATAAGACAAGTACACACACAAGCACATACTCATTCATACAATAAGCATAGCGACTGGCACTGCTTGGGGCACACGATTTTCACATGCCGCCGTAAATTTCGGCAATTAGATGCTTGAAGAGAACACGAGCACGTGGTGCCATTTCTATACACATTAATAAACTACGAAATGTTGGCCATGGGGTAATCGGTTGAGGGAGTAGGGGCGGTAGGCCGCCACACAACTTACTGTAGCCTGCCTGACATCGTTGTTATTGTTGTTGTTGTTATGTCGTGTTGTTTGCTTATGTAAATACATAAACAGGGTATATTGCACAGTTTAGTTAAAGTCCACAATTGACCTTATTCACTCCTCTATAACCTATGACTTAGTCAAATTACTATTATTATGAGCTATTTATAGCGTATTTGCTGTCTTGCGGGAGCTGCTTGGCTCCGAAGTTTTTGGGCGCAATTATGAGAGAAATATCTGCGGCAAAAAATATACTAAAAAATACCTATTTTAGCTGGCTTTGATAGTTGTTTTCTACAATTCATTAAAATTCGAATAGTTTATAAATTTCACCTTTTAAAAGTTTATAATACTTTTCTTTTGCATTTCTACTATTTTAATTTGCTGTTGCAATCTAAAAAGAATAAATATCGCAACTTTTCCTATCGATATCCACCAGATCAAGATCGATATGGTGTTAATTAATGCTTTCAAAGATTAATTATAAAAGTAATACTTAATTATTTTATTTGCATTTATTGATGCACATCAGTTAAATCAAATGGCTGTGCTTGGCGCTTTATTTTGAATTAAAAGTCAGCTGTGCTTATCGATAATTCAGAGCCTTTATAATCCCTAGCTAGAATGGTGATTTTATGGTCACTTTGGTTCTTTTTTCAATCATTTTATATGAACGTTCATATTTTCAAGTGCAACCCTGAAAAGACATGAAGTTGGCTGCTAATCCAATCGGGTCTCTTTCTTTCCGGTTGTCAAAAAGGTGCGAAGTATATTTCGTGGTGTAGCGGCATCAACTATTTTAATTCGGAAATATGAGTGTAATCATAATCAGTAACGCTTTTATTAATATCATTTACAGTGCAGTACAGCCTCATCCTATAAAATATGGCCGACGTTGATGTGTAAGTGTAATATGCGATAAAAAAACTGTTGCCGCAATTTTGTTGATGAAATTAATTGGTCCGTGTTTATGAATTTATTTTGATTAAAAACTCTCCAATTACTGAAAAATTAGTTAAAAATCAGTTTATATGCTCATATTCAGTCATCGCTATGTTCAAATTACTAATTTCAATTTATTTTCTTCAACAGAGATGTACCATCCGCTGCGCCCGTCATTGGCGGTGCCATGGACATAAACACTGCCCTGCAGGAAGTGCTGAAGAAGTCCCTGATCGCCGATGGACTCGTCCATGGCATTCACCAGGCCTGCAAGGCATTGGACAAGTAAGCAACTAATGCAACAATAGCTTCTAGTTCGGCGTTTACACGATGAAGTTAATTCTAGAGTGCATTAACTTCAGCATGTAACCATTGAATTATTGGCCACGCTGATGATATTAATTGGTCCGTGTTTATGAATTTATATTGATTATAATCCTTCCAATTACTGAGCTATTCGCAACTTAAACGATTCATTCTTATAGTCTAGAGGAAATCACTAATTAGTTTTTCTTTTTCATAGGCGTCAAGCTGTTCTCTGCATTTTGGCCGAATCCTTCGATGAGCCCAACTACAAGAAGTTGGTCACAGCCTTGTGCAACGAGCATCAGATTCCACTGATCCGCGTGGATTCGCACAAGAAATTGGGCGAATGGTCTGGTCTGTGCAAGATCGACAAGGAGGGCAAGCCCCGTAAGGTGTGCGGCTGCTCCGTTGTTGTCATCAAGGATTTCGGCGAGGAAACACCCGCATTGGATGTGGTTAAGGACCATCTCAGACAGAACTCCTAAACATATTGCCCGTTGGATTCCGTCTGCTGAATGAGAGACTACGTAGCAGATTTTTATTTCTAAATAAAAACTAATAATCTACCCCCAACGACTCCAGCGTATTACATTTTTGGAATGTTCTTTAACAACTATATAAAATGACAATGTGAAAACTCATTAGATGGCTTTGCATACCTCCTTGTGCTGTGGCCAGTCCTTCAGCTGGCAATCTCTGTAAGAGTGAACAAAGGTTAAATCTCGCACAAATTGTTAAATGCAGTGGAACTCACCGTGAACAATAGTGAACTTGCTTACAGTTGGCGCACTTCTTCCTGGCCGGCTCCTGGCAACTACCGCATTTGCGAGTCTTTTCTTCCTCCTCAGGTGCAGGAGTTTCCACATCTGGCTTACTCTTGCTCATCTCTAGATCTGCCATATTCTGTTCCAATTCACATAGAATCTCTGTACCATAGGCATTACTCAGTTTAGTGGCCAGTTGGCAAATCTCTTCCTTATCGGTGTTGAGAAAGATGCCATCTTGACTTTGAGCAATTTGATAGAAGCCACCATCACTCTCAACCTCCTTGATTAGGTTCTCCTGTATCTGTGGCATATCCTCCAGTATAAGATCTTGCTTTTTGCTCGACGAGTTGCCGCTGAGTGTCAGGCAGCTGAGGAACTGCTTCAGCTCGATTAACACCGGCAACTGGTCTAGAAGTGTCTCGTGCATCAGTCCCAGCAGCTGTTAAATATGCGTATCAACAAAGTTGTAAAATAATCAGTGGAGGCTAAGATTACCTTGTACATCTGCTTGCAACGCGCCTCGTTCAGCGGGTAATTTTCCATTATTTGCGGATTGAGGAGCAGTTGGCGGACGCAGAACCAGGCATGACCCTCGCATTTGGTAATTTTTGCAGCATCTTCAATCGCAGTCCATTTCTCATCGATGAACCTCTCGAGTCCCTTGCTGGTCTTACGTTCCCATGGCTTGAAGCATAGTACATCAACCATGAGCCAGGGTATATCGTGGGTCACCAAGAGTCTTCGTGCTGCGCCCAAATGGAACAGGGCGACATTGTCAGCCAGATAGTTGAGAATAGAGACGCAGCGTAGCCCTATCTTATAGATGAGATCTCGCTTCTGGCGCTCCAGTTCTGTAAGCACAGCCTCGTCTACATCTAGCTTGGTTTCATTCTCGTGGTATCCCATGCTAACTAGTCCGATTACCTGGGCAACTCCTTGAGCACAGTAGTCTATTAGATCTAAGACCGAATCCTGAAGGGACTCGCAGCCACTAGGGTGATAGAGGCACAAATCCAGCAATGCCACCACAGCTGCCTCATGGTACATCACAGTGTAGATAAAGAACGTTGCCTGAGGATTGGGATTAATCTCGAGCAGATGCGGCAGAACTCGTGACTTCCACAAGTTCACACAGTACGCCTCGTGTATGAGCACCGACAGCTTGTCCCGTGAAATTAAGAACTCCTTGACTTCCTCTTCACGATGCTCGGACACCTCGAGGGACGCCTGTTGGCTCAATTTGATGATCATTTCATGCACTTCCAGCCACTTGGCGCTGCCCACATCGCGTACCTGGAAACAACGTATACTTTCCACAAACAAATACAGTTCTTCCGGATACACAAAGTTGACCATATTTATTATTTTTGGAATAAATGACTTATTTTTGCTGTTGAAATTGTTTGGAAAACAATTCAGTTTATACTAAGGGAGTTGAAATTAATCTGAGGAAGTTGAATATGTGTAAATAAACTCTGCGATTGTCATAGAAACTTGGTTGCTATGATCCCATTAGAGCGGCATCATTTCTGTCCTTGACAATAAAATAGACGCTCATCAGAAAAAAAAATGGCGCCAACCACCTCAACAAAGTAGGCCGAGAACAGCGACTCGAAATCCATGGCATCCTTTGCTCTATAATGTTTTCCGCCGCTTGAGATTAATTCTCAAAGTCCTTAACTCAACGTTTTCGCTGACTTTGAGCTCAGACGCTTGTTTATTGCATCAGATATGGTCCAACAGATACGGACTGCCGGCGTCACCCAGTGCGTGTGTTAAGAAAATTGGAAAGGCTTGGTCCGTGGAGCGATGTGTTGGTATCCCAACGTACAGCAACATATCCACAATTGACCAGTTCATGTTTAAAGTTAAATGACCGAAAAAAAAATAAAATATTGGTACTAATCGTGTGCTTTGATGCAATTAAACAGCCACCAGTCATTAGAGGAGCGCTAAGCAGCAGGACGACTGCGCAAATAATGGGATCGACGGATGGAAAACGTTTTTTAAGCTTTAGCGATAGAAATGCTCTTATGGGCAAGCCCACCAGGCCAGCGATTATTGTAATACATCCAAATTTACATGCGAATCCCGCCGTGGATGGCATGAAGGAACCATTCCGCAGCAGTAGGTTGATATCGGTGCAGTAGCTAGTGTGTCGCATGTCGAATTGATTCTCGCTGGCACCACGCTTGGAATCCCGGATCAGGTTGAGTTGGATCACAGCAATGAGGCCCAGTATGGGCCTGCGCCAATTGTTGGCCAAGGGCGCCGTCTTCGCGCCGGCAATGTAACCAGGTAAGCTCTGTCGTTAAGAAACTAATTAGGGAATGCACATAATAATACATTTATTCACATCTATTCTAAAATAATACTTATTAATATTAACATATAATAGCTAAATCATACTTCAACTCCGAACAAGTAAAATAAATAGTTTGCTAGAGGTGTGTCGCTAATTTGGCATGGGTCACGTAAATATCTAGAGGTTTAAGCGAATCTCTCTTCGCTGACTAGCGATATAGTTTCACTTGTTGCTTGAGCTCAGTGTCACTGATACGATCCTTCAGATTGAGCTCCTCTTCCTGTCTACGCAACAGTTCAAATATAGCAGCCAGTTGTTCACGTTCAATGCGGTTCTCCTCCTCGATTTGACTTGGCGATAGACTCTTCCTTATCTTGTGCTTATAACGTTTAGCTTTTAGTTTGCCCATTAAATTACTGTAGTTTGTTAATTTCTCTGCCATTGGGTCACTATCCTTATCGGTCTCATCCAGTTCGTTCTCCGCCTCCTGATCTTCTTCGTAGGCTTCATCGTCGTCGGTATCGTCTTGAAGTCTGGTTCGAATCTGTTCCTGCAGCTCGAAGTTATCCTCTTCTTGTATTACCTCATCGTCGTCTAGCCCTTCGTCTTTTAACTTCTAAGAGAAAGGAAATTAAGAATTTTAAGTATACATTTGGGATGTTTATCCAATTATCCACGTACCTTGCCGTTCCTCAGATAATCGACAAAGTAAAAAGAGATTAATATGCACAAGAGCAGTGAACTCAACGCCAAAGCATAATATCCGGTTGGGTCAAACCATAGCACATCATTAATTGATACACGTGGAGTCTTATGCATTACTCCGATTTCGACAATATGTTGACAAAATAATTCTGTTTACGTTTGATTCGCAAATATCGTTTTCCTTTTGTGTATGTTGTACCGTACCAGTGTTGCCGTTTTAGCAGTTTTCCTGACAGATCTGTCAGGTTTTTAACGGCTTCAGCAGGAAAAAATTGAAAACAGCAGCTATCAGGAAATCTGTCAGGTTTTTGTTAATCCTCTCATTTTTTTTATCAGTTTTTTGAACTGGTTCAAATGGTTAAAGTATGCTTCAAATTGTCATCAAATTTAGTTGTGGGATTCCTGAAACTGCTTTTGATTTGATTTGATTATGACCATTAGCTGTTCGCAGCTGCTCCATACAAAATTTTGTGTGTGGGCACATAAAGTACGGAAATGACGGTCACACTAAAAGTTTTAGCATAATCAGCTCCAAAGTTGATTTTAATTTTAATTATCTTGCTGTGAGACCGTTCACCCTTGTATGACCGTTTACTACGTAGAAAACTAGTGGCAACACTTGGTGTTTATTTCAGCAATTTGAAAATGGAATACTTTGTAAGCATTCTGCAATTTTATAAAAAATTACTGAATTACTGAATCTTGAAGTGGACGGAGCCACTGTTTGGCAAGGCTGCCAGATGTTCTAAAAATCAGAAGCAAATCAAAATCAAATCATTGCGCAAAACAGGTCATTCCGTCAACTGATTTTGATTTTCTACAACGGCAAGATGCCTGTTGCCATAATTATCAGATACCGGAAAAGTATCTAAAATTTATTAAATCAAACGAATCTTATGATTCAGAAAATATCGATGAAAATGAAAAATTTATTGACAATATTATTAAAGACTTAGATTGTAATGAGTAATAAATTATCTTCATAAAATGAACGAAAACATTTTTGTCATGTTTTCTATCACATTTTGGAAAATTTTAGCAGTTTTCTGTCATTTTTTTGGGAACAATCTGTCAGTTTTTTGCGCGCAGCTGTTGGCAACACTGTACCGTACTTAAAAGGAGTGTGACCAGACACCACAACGCATAAAATCCCACACCTGGAATACCAAAGCATTGCAATTTCTTTTACTCTTTTATTAAATGATTTACCTTAACAGATTAGCAGAGTTCTCGGTTAAATATTTCTTATATCCAGTATAAAATTAAATTTAAAATGTTAAAACTAGACGGAAATAATGCACATAAAACAGATATTAAAAATGTTTACAATATGTAAGGAAAATATTTATATTATACATCTATATGAAAAAAATAACTTGATAAAGCATATATTATTTTTGCTCTGTGACACTGGGTTTTAAATATTGTTGGGGATTTTCAAGGAAGACTTCCAAGAAAGCTATTCCCTTTGGCAAATATTGTATCCTCTCATCGAATTGATAAAGTGGCGGCTGGACAATGTCCTTGAATGAAATTTCCTCAATGTTGCCAACTTCAATCACAAAGTACGTTTTCTCCCTTCGCGCGTATGCCTCATCTTTGATTTGTGTAAATTTTGTAACTGCTTTGCGGATAATGGTACGGCCTTCTGGTAATCTGTAAAAGTTAATATTAATCAGATTAAATAGAAAAGATCTGTTTCATCACTTAAAGTTTACCTTATGAGCAGCGCTTTCTTCGCGATCAGTATTAAGTACACATCTTTGCATAGCTTCTGAGTCTCCTTGCAAATCGTGTCGATGTGCTGAAGAAATTTGATGAAGTCTTCTACTGTATTCCCATCCAACAGGCAATCTAGATTTAACGGCAGCTTAAGTCTTAAGTGGAAATCCAGGATGTGTTGCAGAGACGTCCAATTCCATAGAGGAATACAACTGCTACGAGATACCTCAAAGTTGCGCACTCGTATTCCTGTTTCCAAGCTGTCCACTGGCTCATAGTTAACAGTAATTTGAAATGTTGTAATTTTACGATGCGAGAATATATATATCTTATTGCATTGCAGCTGATAATCGAATATCCAACGACCAGGTAACTTGGCGGATAAGTTCGTCTCCAAGCGTTTAACGAAGGGTTCCACTGATTGACGAACTGAGCACTTTTGCTTATATCTGGAATTGAATGATATTTGTGATTGTTTATAGCGAAATCTGACTTGCAAACTTACTCGTCGAAGCGCTTATTAAAGATGCTTAGCATTTGTGGTACTGTTAGGACAGCGGGTTCGTTAGCTTCGCTAGCTTCGCTTGTTGTTTCACTCAAGTTGTCGCTGGCATTTGATTGACGTTGTAGATTCTTTAGCTCCCAATATTTATGGACATCATCAAGATTCGGCTTTTCACGCAAACGTTGCAAGTTCTCTAATTTTAGCTGCATATCTGCACGCCAATCTGGTAACACAAAAGACTCACCAATCGAACGTCTACACTGTTTACACTTTTTACAGGAGCTCTCAGATCCGGCCACAGCTGGTGGATTAACAATTTCGAGACAGGATTCGACTAGAACTGCCGGCGAATTCGGGTCACACTCATTGATTTTTTGAATATTATCATCAGTCTCCTCGTCCGGCAAGGTAGACACCAGACTGAGTCGCGTTTTCTCAAGTTCATTGTAATCCGATGACGGGACATTGATTTCAGCACCATCAATTAGTACAGTATCTCCACTAAGGTTTATAAACTGCTTATGGGCTTTTGCATAGCTTTTATTGTGATTCTCGTTTGAGGTGCGACTAGTGGTACCTAAAAGCTGCACATCCTTGTGCTCTGACACGAAGTGAATGGATGCGTCGGATATGGTAATTGGATTGTCATCATATGTTGGTGGCTGCTTTTGCTTCACATCCGGCGTACTGATAGTCTCGCTATCAATATCGATGCGTGTCTGTTGCAGCATTTGTTTCCTGACCAGTTGAACAGTTGCGTCCAGTTCAGTATTATTCAGATTAATGGTCTTTGATAAGACTGGTATGCGGGATCTATTGTGGGAAACCGGCGTTCCATCCAAGTTTTGATCGGATCTAAGTAAAAGTAAACATTTCATTAGTAGTAAAAATTTAGTTTATAAACTTTAAATTCAACTTACATGTTGCGATCCACTAGATGTGTGTTACGCTTCTTCGGTTGGGGCAAATTTGGGGTCAAATGTTGTGACATACGCTTGGTGTTGATAGAAATAACTTGATTGTTCATATCGTCTTCTATATCCATAGAATGCTCTTTCAATTGCATGTCACTTGTGTTTTGGCATAGCTCCTCCAGATCTTCATACTCAATCATGGAACGACCCGGCGTAATGGGGAAACAATTACGATTGCTTGATTTACTTGCTTTTGGTGTTTCGAAGCTGCTTCTAGCCACTATCGGATTTAATATATTCTTTTTTTTCGGAGTGGCCACAGACATTCCCAACGTTTTCCGGGTTTTTTCTTGCATCCGAGCTAACCATTCGGCTGAGTCTGATGGTGATGTCCCGCTGGATTTCTCAGCTGTAGCATTATCAGAACTTCTTCGAGGGGATTCTATATCCATGGCATCGTCCGTATGGATTGTTGGCCGTGGAGCTGAGACGGTAGATTGAACGCAACTTCTGCCTATATCTGCATCTGGCGCATCTAGGATTTCTTCTTCAATTGGTTCTGACATATGCAGTGTTTGCTTTCGAATATTGTGCTGCAGTATAGGAACTGTTGACCTCGATACGCGTTCCTTTTCTGCTACATCATCATCAACGGGGTTGGACATATTGAGCATTTGCTGATGAGTGTTGTGTTGTTGTGGAGGTGCCATTGGTTCATTTTCCAACTGTAGTAAATCATCCTCGATTGGCTCCGATAGATGCAATGTTTGCCTACGAATGTTATGTTGCTGTGTGTTAACTACTGGCATTGGCTCCTTATTAATCGGTTTTATTGCAGAAGCTACCAGGATATCTTCTTCAATTGGCTCCGACATATGCAGCGTTTGCCTTGGGATATTGTGTTGAAGTATGGGAATTTCCTGCTGCATGTTATGTTGTTGTGGAGGAGCTCGATTTGATTCTATTAGTTCTTCATCCTCAATCGGCTCTGAAAGATGCAATGTCTTCCTGTAGCTATTATATTGCCCTGTGGCAACTAGGCTCATTGGCTCCTTGGTAATCGGTTTGATTGCATTTGAAGGAGCTACCATGATCTCTTCTTCTATTGGCTCCGACATATGCAGTGTTTGCCTTGGGATATTGTGTTGTAGTATGGGAACTGTTGACCTTGGTAAGAGATCCTTTTCTGCTTGTCCTACAGCATCATCAATGGAGTCTGACATAAAGAGCATTTGCTTATTAATGGTGTGTTGTTGAGGAGGAGCTCGATTTGATTCTATTAGTTCATCATCCTCAATCGGCTCGGCGAGATGCACTGTTTGCCTACGGCTATTATATTGCTGTGTAGGAACACCGCTCATTGGTTTCTTGTTAACCGGGTTCAATGGAGATGCAGGCTCTAGCAAGATATCTTCTTCAATTGGCTCCGACATATGCAGTGTTTGCCTTGGTATATTTTGCTGTAGTATCGGAATTGTTGATCTAAGTTTCTTTTTTGCTTCTGCTATGTCCTCCTCAAAGGGGTCAGGAATATGGAGATTTTGCTGATGGCTTTTATGTTGTTGTGCAGGTGCCATTGGTTCATTCTCTACCTCTAGTAAATCATCCTCAATCGGCTCCGACATATGTAATGTTTGCCTACGGCTAGCAACTGCCATTGATTTTGTTTCCATTGGATCCTCCTCGATGGGCTCTGACCTGAGAACAGTTTGCCTGCGATTGTAATTTTGCTGTAAAGGATGTTCGGTTTTCCCTTCTATTTGATCCTCTTCAATGGGCTCTGAACTGGACACAGTTTGTCTATGTTTGCTGTTTTGCTGTAGACTTGGATATGATTTTGTATGTGTATGTTCCATGTCTATTTCTTTTTGGTCCTCCTCAATGGGCTCCGACATATGCAGTGTTTGTCTATGCATGTTGTGTACTGAAGCTGAAAGCTTTGCTTGGCTGTCTTTGTTAGCAATGACTGGATCTTCCTCAATAGGCTCAACGAACTTTAATGTTTGCCTGCGGATTTTATATTGTTCGGAAGCTACTGATTTTGATGTTAGTTCTCCCTCTGATGCTATTACATCCTCTTCTATTGCCTCGGATAGATGCAACGTTTGTCTGCGGTTCCTGTATGGCTCAGCAAGAGCCGGTTTTAAATTAGTGACACTTTTCTGGCCTGCTAGAGAAGGTTGGGTTTCTACTATATCTTCTTCAATGAATTGAGAAATACGCTGCCTGTTGTGATCCTTTGATAGAATTGAATCATTACGCGCACAAATGCTGTCTTCTTCTATGTCTTCCACCACTAACAATGTTTGCCGACGCCTGGTACATCGAAACCCAACTGGAGCATCTGTGGCTTTAATTGGTTCGTTTTCTTTGCCGTTATTCACATTTATTTCTGGTTGCATGCCCGCATTCGCAATATCTTCCATTTCCATGTCTTCATCGAAGTGCAGGGACTTCCTTCGTAAGGGGAATTCATTTTGAACTTTAGTAGCAGCAGTTCCTTCTCGATTATTTGTAAAATCTTCTTGAATGGCTTCATCCAAGACTAATGTTTGTCGTGGTTTGGGCAGCTTCATGCCTTTTGCCATTGGTTCATTAAATTGCACAGTTGGGATGGCCATTTGGTCCTCTTGGGCATCAACTGTAATATTCGCCATGTGTCGCAAAGTTTGTTGTCGGGTGGCATGATCGAGAGCAGCGACAACGGCTGCTTCATCTTTTTCCAGATCATCCAATTCCATGGCCATCTCATGAGTTGTCTCACGTCGTGACGTAATCTTGGAATTATTTCTGGAGTGCGTTTCGTCACCCACTTTGGCATAAGCTAAAAAGTTTGTGTTGTCCAGCATTTGCTCATCCGCCTGTGAGAATCGATTATTTTTCAACTTATTCTGATTCCTTGGTGGCTGAGATGATGCACACACCGGCGACATCATCATGCTTTCATTAAAGTTGAGAGTACATCGTGATTTCAGTTCATTTCTAACTAGTGGCTCAGCCGGATTGACAGAATCTTCCAATCCGGCAAAGAAACGCTTTGGTTTGGCTCTTCGATCTGTGCTTGGAGTTCTTGGACCTTTTGGAAAAAGCTGTATACGGCCCGAGTTCAACGCTTCGTTTAACTGTCGAATGTTAAGTGGTCTGCTGATGTTATTTTCTGATATAACATCTGATGGTATTAACGGCGAGTTAGATTCATCTGTTAAGTAATTTATATAATCACGTTCCTCTTCCACATTATTAATATATCTAGGCGTTGCAGGGCGATTAGCAACAACTGGATGCAGATCTAAGTACATAATAAAACATGCTATTAATTAGTTTAAACAGATAGTGAACACCTACTTACCAGTAAAATCGCAAGATATGTCATTATTTTCAAAGAGAACTGTCTTTTGTTTTATAATCTTTTCCTTTGGGTCATCGCAGGTCATATTCACTGGATTGATATTTGTATTTTGCATACTGGTAGCTTGCAGACTCTGTGGATTTAGCTGAAATCAGAAGTAAAATAAATTAAATTTCTTCATAAAATAAGCGTCATATTGTTTCCAATTCCGTGAACAAATTTTTCAACTTACTCCATCAACAATTGAGTGCATAAGATCTATAGTCTTTTCGTTAAGCGGATTTCCAAACACACTAGTTTTGGATAGTTTCTCTCGTTCCACATCAGATAACGATAAGCTATCAAGCGTAGGACATTCCACCGCTGTCAATTCGCCGAGATGACTGCGGCGATTATTGTGCAATTCATGTGGCATAAGAGTCACATTAACGCTGGATTGAAGTTGCAGCGTGTAATTGTGCTGGTCACGCATAAGGTATTCCGACTGAACACCTACAACTCCTTCTTGACAGTTCGGTGGCGGTATATTTTCAATACCCCTCTCGAACGAAATGCATGCTGTTGTTGTTGTTTGCAGGCTTCGCGCTGGCGCAGTTGCATGGCCGTGGCCTGTGCTGTCGTCGCCATTGGTGTGATCCGAAATTTCATACGAGTTGTCATATTCCTTTGGTTTTTCTGTTGTGTCAAATTCTCTGCATATTGGTAAATTCAAAAAACGGCATTTAATGTTTGTACTTCGTAAAATATGTATTGCAAATTTACCTAATGAACTTCTTTCCGCTAAAACTGATTCGACGCGTTGATAGGCGCGCAGAATCCACTTCTTCGGGCCCTTTTTTGAGCTAATAAAAGTAAAAATAAATAAACGGCGCTTATTTATTTGGTAAAACTATCACTCACCGAACTTCTGGGTTTCATTTTATTCATTATTAAACCTTATTAATATATATTTCTTTTATTTTAAAAACAGACGCCAACACTCAGACCAATAATATTTTCAATTTGTTGCTTGTGTCAGTTTTCCCAGAGAATGGTTCTTATTTCTATCGATATATCGATAAGATAGTTATCAAACAGTTACATTCGAATTAAGGTATTTATTTCGATTGACCCCGCGTTAATTAACTGTAAAAAAAAGACTTATTTATTTAATTATATTTTGATCGGCAGCACTGTAAAATAGAAATACAACCAGGTCTGTCAATCTGTTTTCTAATTGTGATGATAGGTTGTACCCAGAGTAAAACACAGAGATTTTAGATACATTTTTTGCTTAATATTTATTTACAAAATTATTGGCTGATATTCATAGCAGAAGTATCTGAGCTCACGTCGGCAATGTGGAAGGAGGCATCCTCTGCGGGCATATCATCTTCATCAGTGTATAAACGCCGCAAGCGCTCCTTATACCTGCAAATTTAAATATTACAAATTATTGCATTATTAAACAGAACGAGCCCAAGTTTAGTTTCCTACTGACAGTTCACTATCGGGATTATTCTTTTGGTTGCGGCATTTGTCTAGTTTCTTCTCAATGGCCTTAACCTTCTCTCGTTCAGGCAGCACATTGTTTTTGACCAGGATTCGTATTTCTTTAAAGGTGAAAAAGATATATGTGTTCAGTATGAGCCAGGGTTCACGAAGGATTCTTTCACTTCGACTTACTGCGCACGGCATCTATTAGTGCTGGAAGCTTCTCACGTGCTGAGACAAATAGTAAATCAGTGACATAACTATCGAGATTCTCTTGCTCCTTGCTGGCTGCGTGTAGTACTGCGGCCAGGGCAATCTGTGAGGGTGTGTGCAACAGGCAAGCGTCTGTGAAAAATGTTGAATCTATGAAGCTATCAATTTGTGAACGCAAACGGTCTGGATTTTCCATATTGCCACGAGTCTGGGGACGAAAATGTTATCTTAAATTGGGCAGAAATATAATAGCACTCTACTATTACCTTTATGTCGATTATAAAACCTTCAATGGGACGATATGGGTTGTGTACTGTTAAATAATAATTTAACTGTCCGATTAACAGGAGTTCGTTGGAGAGCACAATATCAGTGGCCTTGTTGCGGTCACCCTTTATGTTGTTCACAAATTGGTTTATAGATACATTGAATTCCTCCACTTTGCAGGCAACAAACACGCAAGTAGCTCTATAAATGCAGATAATCATTATAGTCAGTGTAATGCGTTGAGTATAAATACATACAATATTTCTTTGGGATGATAGTCCATTGGTGTGTTGTTTAGATAAAATCGCTTGTAGTAGTGAAACGCTGTACCAACCACACATTTCGGCATTGGTGGATCGAATCGTCGGCAGAAGTCCACTAAATATAATTCATATTGTTTTAAAAGCAGTCGCTCTTCGGCCGGCGTCAAAAAAAATTCGTCCAGATTGCAGTCGGAAGGTGTCTCTTCTTTATGTTCCTCTATATATTTGGTGTTCTGTTCTACCCGGAATGCGTGGAGTTGCGCCTCATTGGCAAATGTCCATGAACGTTTTTGTGAACTTTGTGAAAACATTTTTATTTATTTCTATTGCATATTGCAAGACCACGAGCCGCGAATTGTGTGCAATTACAGCAGTTATCGATGCTGAGTTATCGATATTAATTGTTTCGATTGTGTGCGCGGCTGCCATTTTTGGCACATTTGTACCAAAATTGGTGTTATTTCTGAATTTTATTTATTTATTTAGAGGTAGCTTAGAATTACCAATTATATGCTAACGTGGTTGTTTTCTTCTGCAATGGCATCGAGCGTTAGCATACTTTTGTCCAAATCGCTAGTTTTTTAACATATTGAAATGCTAGCCGTGGCTCTCAAACAAAGTACGCCAAATTCAAATGTTAATTTTAATTTGTTTTTAATTATTTTTTTTAAGCACTGTTGACCGAATTTTAACACTGAAATATACTAAATTAAAGATAAAATAACATAGTTTTAACTTACTGCAAAACATTACAAATTTATTATCAGTATCCATCTATAATTTTCCGTCCATGGGTTGTTAAGGTACATTTTATGTTAGTACAGGTTCTACACTTAATAAATAAATATAAAAAAAAAATAAAAATTTATGTGTATGCCGTAGAGTATGCTGCAATTTTTTGTTGAGTAAAGCAACTTAGGTAAAATTGTCTGCTGGCAAAGTATTGCATACTTTTGGGGCAAAAATTTTGCTTATGTAAACAGAAGCCGGGAAAACTAATATATCTATATTTCGTTACACGCTCATAACTTAAGACAGACCCACAGATAGACTTATATTTTGTACTGTCTATTTAAGGTTTTATACACATTGAGATTTGAGTACTCTTTTTACAAGTAACAATGCCAGCGGTTACCAAGCACATGGGCAAGCTGCCTATGCCACTTTTGGCGTGTGTGTAGTGAAGTGTATTACACTTTGTATGCAGGTGCTGACTTGGTTGGCAATATAATTGCAATTAATTTTTATTGACAACTCTGAACTTTTGTAACTGCGATTGGTTGTTGAAATTTTTAGCGATTTCACTAATGCAATGTACCGAGTGTGTAGACTGAAATAAACATGACTGGAGATGATTCAAGCTGTTTGTTTATTTATTTTTGTCTGAGCTTTTTCTTTAAAGTAGATCAGCAGAGACCACCCAGAAGTCGTATGTACTTATGTAATACAATACAAATATATTTGTGTGACGATTTACGACTCTTTGAAGTTCCAAATAAATAAATAAATCTATAGCTGAGGAAAGAAAGAAATCAGTTTACAATAAAAGTTGTGCGAGCATTTACAAACAATGAAATTCAATGCAATAATTCAATATTCAATTGAATTTTAAGCAGAGCTCTGCCTCCTTTTGGGTCTATGAAACTAGAAACTGACGAGCGGTCAGACTCACTGACGGCAATCCATCTCTGCTCTGGCCTCTGGATCGCTTGTCAGTCGTGTGGCGCACGCGCATAGGCAGAGGCTGAGTCAGACCGAATATGACTGTACGAGTAAGAGGGAATTGGCCTCAAAATAAACAGGGCTTAATACGATAATAATAAAGTAAATAGTAGTAGAAAAACTAATATCGTATTAGTGCTAGTTAGCCAACAATTGCTCTCGCTCTACACACAGCTGATCGCTATCAGCGACATCAATAAAATCATTGCAAAAGTATCTACAACAAGCAATCTAAACACGCACACACACACACACGCACACAGTACACACTTGTTGTTTGTCCGCTCTACTGTGCTGCATAAATGCATTTTTAAAGGCATCTGCTAGACGTTGTTCGCTGTTGTCTGACAGCATCACAGACTCTCTCTCTTGTATTTTATTTATTTGTTTAAGGTATTATGCTGCTGCTGCTAATTGTGCGTACATCGTGGATTATGTTCGGCTCTTGGCATCTCGCATTGACACTGCTCTCAGGGGGTGTGTTTCTACACACATACAAACATGTGTAGACGAGTATAGCCATGGTATAGACAGAGGTGTTTGGCCAATCGCAGGCACCCAGGCTGATTGATTCATTCGCTGCTTTGTTGTCTCTATTGAAAAGTCAATGGTGTGTATATATGAGAAGAGATAACTTTTAATATTTATAAGAATTTTAGTAGCATTAGCCGCCTTCATCAGTTAGTCTGAGCTTCAAGCGTTCAGTTTGTGTCCTAAGTCATTTGTTTTTGATGTAAGTTTTTTCCAGTTTCTGTTGTCAAGTGTCCAGTGCTGTCATAATTTCATTAATGGAGTGAATATTGTATGTACATAGATCGCATTTGGAAAGAGAGAAGCGACTTACGTAATGAATAAGGCATTGCGATCATCATCGGTCGCAACATCCGCTGTCTTCCAGGGACTTTTTGATGGATATACACATAAACGAAGTACATGTGACAGCTGAATCGCAAATACATACGAGTGTATTGAAACAATTTGCTGTAAATGGTCATGTAAAGTCCTCTCATGTGTCAATTCGAGGCAGCATTTGACGTGAAAAGCCATATGGGAAAGCCTTGTACATGGCGGCATAACTTTCATAGCGAGAACTCGACTTTATATCCGAGCTATAAGGTATAATATAAAATATGTAACGAAGTCTTAGCTATTGCCCTATTACATTTTCATTTTCATTTATTTTTAATTTGATTTGCAATTTGTGTTTTATTTCTTCTGTCTGCGTTGTACATTGTGTTCAACTTAAGTGTCTAGGAAATAAATTATTTAAAAGTAAAAAACGATCGAAAACAACATTTAACTTAGCATAGAAATGTTAACTAAATATAGTACACTTTAAATAATATAAAATAAATTAAGTAAAATAAATAAACACACAGAGTACTGATAGTCTGTTGTAAATTTGACTACACAATATTTATGTCTATCAATAAATTGAATTATATTTAATGCTATTGAATTGAGCTAAAAACAAATGATTTGTACATACTTTCACTGGCACCAATATATATCTGTATCTGTCTGTATTCTTGAATTTCAGAGTGACTGCTATACCACTAGAGAACCAACTCAACTCCAATCCATCACCCTGTCAGAGTTTGCGATCGAACTAGCGTCAGGTCGAGTGGCGTGGTCTTGCGCACAAATGGCGAGGATGAGGACGACGCGGATGGCAGATTGGCTGATTCAGAGCTGAGGGGACTATGGGAGCTGATGGCCACAGGACTTGGAACATTTGTACGCGCTCGTAGCGATAAATCGATGGGCTCCTCTTCCGCTGGACTGGCGGCGGGAAAGGGAAACAGCAGCTCCGATTTCAAGTGATCCTTAAATAAGGGCAGGGGCGGCACACCGCTGCTGCCCATAAGAACTGGAGGCAGTGTGAATGGCGTAAACGAACTGTAGAGCGGTTCCGAGTGACTGCGAAAGATTTCCAATAGCTCTCGATGGCGACGCTGCTGTTGCTCCACCAGATCCGCCTCTGAACTGATGGCATAGGAGGGAGTACTCTGATGCAAGGCTTTTCTAATGCTGCTGGATACGCTGGTCCCGTCGTCCGTTGGATCGCCGGCTGAGGAGGCACCCGAATCGCTGGGCGTATTACTAAGGCGGGATTCGAGTTTCAGTTGGCTCTGCTGCTGCTGCTGGTGATCATTTATATATTTGGCTGCTTGCAACAGGCCAGTGGCAAGCGGAGTGCTTGCCTCAGCTACTGTTACAGCTGCTGCAGCGGCTGCTGCTGTCGCTGACTTGATGCAGGGATTCGTTTTATCCTGATACGTTTGCCGCGCCTGATGGCTGGCCTGCTGCAGTCGCGCCAGCTGATCCACATTCGCATTGCTCGCACTCCCACTGCCAGGTCCCACCCCGGTGCCACCCTGCTGCTCCTGCAGTAGACAGTGTATCTTGAACCAGTTGGAGCGACGACCATACCGGGAGCCACTCTTCGACATCCCGACAAGCAGGCACTTGCGCAGCCGGCAAGCCTTGCAGGCGGTTCTATTCTTCTTGTTGATCACGCAGTCTCCATTGTGCTTGCAGCCGGCGATGGCAGCGATGTTGTTGTAGGTGCGACCAAAGAACGACTGCAATAGAGGTGGGTAAATGTCATTAGTTAACTCAAGCATAGCTACTTAGAAGTTAGTTAGTCACTAGGTATTAACTACTGCTTACTACCTGACTTGTTGAACCTTTTCACCTGTGATTAACCGCCATAAAGTGGCATCATTTCACCTCTGATCTGAACTGATCCAATCCGATCTGCTTCAATTACAAAATGTGCGTTAATAAATTGCCAAGTACCTCTCGGCCACGCTCCACATGGTAATTACAAAAAGAAATAGAGATTTATGCATCACATTTTCATTTTTTGTCTGTTTTGTTTATGTTTTTGTTGTTTTATTTCAGCCAACTCATGGCAGGCTCTCTATGCTCCAACCAACTTTGTCTTTTTCCACACATTTTGATGCTGAAGTTCATTGAGCGCCATGTTCAACAATAAGAGGCACGATATCTGCCGACTCATCTAATATGCATGTAATTTTTATTTGATTGACTGCAGTTTACAATTGTAGTAGTAGTTGCCTTGATCTCAGTATGTATGTAGTGTGTTTAGCCCATCTGAGATCGTCTGGTGCTCTGATCTAAATTCGCAGAAATTATTTTCCCATGGCATTTGAAGGTTCGTCCATTGTGTGTGCACACACGGACTACTTGTAAAGTATCTACTTAAAGTCAATTAAAAATCAATTAATCTACCGAATTGAATTTTAATTACAGTAATAACACATTGTGTGCTCCTCCTAGAGTATTTGTAGTAAAAGTAAAAGCCGAGCTCATTTTTGCACACTTTAGTGAGAGTGCCAAAGCCTTGGGGCCAAGTAAAGCTAATATTACCTATTCGGTGGTTCATATATAATTAAATAATAAAATTTCGTTTCTAATTTTACGTCTAGGTTGGAGTTTTGTTAGTTTTGTAGTTTATTGGGCTTTATTTCTCACCTTGCATCCCTCGCAGGTAAATGCTCCAAAATGAAAACCAGCCGCCGGTTCTCCGCACACTTTGCACAGCTGGTTCATCTGCAATTGATAGGAAAATAAATGTTTATAATAAAAATAAAAATTTATAAATTTAGGTATAACTAATATGTAATGACAGCTGCATTTTTTATAGCTTTTTCATACATAAGAAGTGCATATACACACATACTTTGACTCTTCAAATGTTGCCCCAACTCCCTGGCTCTGGCCTTTCAAAATTTAGTTGTTGTTCAATGATACATAGATACTTTTAAAACGGAATAATAATGCTTAGACCCTGCACTTTGAAAACGCACTTAAGGGTCTATTAAGTTTCTATAAGATGTAGACGAGCTGAGTATTATAGTCTTGTGCTTCTCTGCCCATGCATCTGTCCGTCTGTTTGACCACCTACAACTGGCAAACTATAAGAGCTAGAGCCACCATATTTTGCATTGTATATAATTGTATAATAATAAACACTTTTTCTAATATATGTACATACTTTCGCCTATCACACAAACACAAATTAGCCATTTTCATTGGGTGCAGGGTATGACAACAATCAGAAGTTGAAGAAGCATAACCGATGACCTACTGCGTTTCTCTTTATTTTCTTGAGTATTTCTGTACACCTTGAAAACAGGGTATATTAGCTTTGTGCAAATGTATATAGTATAACAAGCAGAAGGAGGCCAGGACAATGTATATATATTTATATAAGAAGACTGTGAATATACTTATAAGTTCTATATGCAGCTCAAGAAGGTCATTCGCTATATAGTATATTCTTGAGCCTTATATTACTCTATTCTGAAAATATGCATTTCAATTCATTATATATACAGCATACTGCAACTGTACAGTTAAGTGTATACATGTATATGTATGATTATGTTATATGTTAGCTGCAGCAATGTCTGTAGCAGTGCATTTTACATTCGAGTGCGTTCGACTGATCGACATGGTTTTTCTCTTCAGATTTTTCTACAGGTCGTGGTTAAAAAATTGAGGTATGCAACCGACCGGTTTGGGCTGACACCATATCCAAAGACTCGATTCCTTGGTCGTCGCTATTTTTTTCATCATGTGCTTTTGTTTGGGACTCTGCTTCTTCCCTTTTGCCGGCAACTCTCACAATGTGCGGAGGTTCACACATCTAATGTAAGTATGTAGTTACTTGTTTGTATGTCCCTGTGCGCGATCATAAAGCTAAGGTCAAGACAGCGAGACTAAAATACTCAACGTAAGACTACTCTATTTGGAATGAAAGTTTTTATGGGATATAGTTTTACTATAATGATAATAATTATTCTAAATGGAGTGAAGACAGTCGAGAAAAGAGTGGGGTTGGGGATGTAGTGGGTGACAGACTTAAACACCAAACTCTACTAAACTATATTTGATGGTTGAAGATAGCGATAAGCTAAGTAAGAGCTAACATATAGTACTGTCTATCTGTCTGTATGACTACCTAGATCGCGGAAACTATAAAAGCTGGAGGCACATGTATTAAGCAAGTAGATAAAAATGGTTTCTAATTTTCTATATATAACCTTTTTCCCCCACATGTCACGAGAATACTATCTTTATCTACACAGCAATCACAGTTTTTAAGCTACTGACTTCTGATTTAGAATTCACAATTTGTCGGCCAATTGAAACGCAATCTAAAAAGTTATTAATGTGAAGAAATTCCAACTAATTGCATAGTAGAACTCTGCTAATGATACTCCGTGAAAAGCAGTAAATATATCTATACATTTATACAACTCCATGCAATAATATTGATTACTATAACTCTGACCACATCCCAGCTGATTGACATTCTACAAACAACATTATAAAGTTTTTAAATACCAAAACTCTCTGTGTTTCTCACAGTGTACAGTATCTGAATATAGTGTTTTCCAATGAATTTTTTCTAGCACTTTATCGACTCACTACACTCTCAACTATGTTGCTTTGGTTTCTGAAAAAGCGCACTGCTGTGCCTAAAATTGTCGCCGTGTTTTTTTCCTTCTATTTTTTGTTATTCCTCTCAGCAAAGGAAGGTTCAAATTTAATGTTTGCCAATTTAGCAGCACTTGGCTGTCACCTTTGGTGTCCATTAGAGCGGGTTTATATGCAAAGTGGCGGTGTGACGTGTTGGCCATTATCACAGGAGCAGCATCACGCTGCGGCTACCACCTGCTGAGCAGAGCTAAGCTGTTGCACGTTGCCAGAGTCGAGGCAGCTAGGCAAAGTCAATGCTAAGATATGGATACAATGAACTATACTAATACTAGTATATAGTGCTAGTACCGAGACAATTGGCAGACATGAACTGCCTTCTGAATGGAACTTTCATTGGGTCAAAGTGTTGGGGTCTGTTAACTTGTTAGGAATGAAAGTAAAGTATAAATATTGTGCATATAATAATAAGGCATTTAGCAAGCAAGTTTTCATATTTGAAAATGACAAATAACATTTCAGAGATACATTAACATTAATACCAAAGATACTCTTATTATATTGGCAACAGTTTTTGCTCATCCGATATTGAATTCGATGATTCGCCACCCTTTCTTTTTATTGTGCTGAGAACTAAGGTATTCGTATTCATTGGGAACAAAGGAGAACAAGATCAGTGTTATGCATCTACACATTCTCAACGAGCTCATCAAGTACTAGTCGCTGACAGAGCAAAAGGGATTTGGGGGCCATAAGTATGGCAAGGAATAACAAATAGTAGAAATGTGTCCTTAAAAACAAACAACCTTTTACAATACAAATCAGATGAGAGATATTGCTGCGATAGAAAAAGGTGTTCAAACAAGCAAACCACGATTGTTGAAAATATTTTGAAGCAGCTACAAAAAATAGAACAAGAATTGCGACAAACAGGAGCAGAAACAGACAATTCGTAAAGATCGCATGGACAACAATAAACAATTGCCCATAATATGCTTTATTATTAGCCTTTTGCCCAAAAGACATTTGCCATATGCAAATCCATTCAGCAGAGTCACACGCTCTAGTTTGAATTGTTCGCTTCCTCTCTGACTGCAAGCAGACAGCCCTCTCCTAACCCATACCCCTACCCCTACCCAGTTCCAGATCTCCAGCTTCTGCTACTCCCATCTATCCACAGCCCTTTTCTGCTTGATTGCCAGCAGTGAGCAGTGAGACAATTAAATACCTGAATCAACTTTATCTTCAACTTTAACTACTCACACTCATGCATGTATCTTTGTGTACATGTGCTTCATTTTCTTTAGCCCTATTGTAATCATTTCTTGACACTTATCGCACAAAAGGCAATAACATAATTAATGAGCATGTCAATGAGTGTCTTTTGTCTTTTCCGTTTTGCTTCCTGAATGTCGTTCGTGGCTTAGGTAATCCTTTGGCTATGGCAAGTGTCTCAAGGGGAGAATGGGTTGAACAATTTGACAAGCTCAAGGATTAGATTTCACTTTAGCTATAAACTGTTTAGAATGAGTTGAATGTCCATAGTTTTTATAATACAATTCAGATATGAATTGATTAATTTTTAACAAAAGTATTCAATTAGTTCCAGCCTTCTTCTCTATATGTATATCTAGTATATTTCAATAATATATTTAAATATTATTAGTATTGACAAATATCATTAACAAGACAGTTCCATTTGTAATAATATCAGTAATAATATAATTATTTTTTTACTATAATTTTTGAAATATTTTGGTTTTTTTATATATTTATTTTCAACATATTTTTCACTCACCTTTTCACAGTGTGATTATGCAGCAAACTGCATAGAACTTTAATTCAATTGAAACTCTGTTAACTTAATTGCTTCGCTTTAACTTAATTTACACACAAATTACACACACATGTAATTTCCATAAAAAACTTTTCATTTATCAATTTCAAATCAAGCAATGCATTCAATACATTTATAGCTTGTATTATTTATTTTTGGTGTAACTTAGCGACGGGTTTTTTTCTTGATCAATCACGTGGTGCACATCACTACTAATACGGTAGCGCACGATGTATAACGCGCCAAAGATTCAGAATAAGCTGATTGTATACCCGGTATCTGCAGGCTTGCGATGCTTTGCAGCGTAGCGCCCATCCGAGACTAAATCGTCATCATCGTTCAGAGCTCCAAACAACCGACAGACGACTGACTGGCCCTGGCCTCAAAGATCATCAGCAGAAGTAACAGTAAGAGCAACAGCAGCAGTAACAGTAACAGTAGCAGTAGCAGTAACAGCAGCAGCAGCAGCACCACCACCACAGCAGAAGCCTCGCGCGCACGCGTCTTGACTCTGAGTGTGTGTGTGTGTGTGAGAACGTTTTGTTACTGTGACACCGCGGCAGAAAATTGAAGATGAGACATTTCTTATTGCTCAGTTTTTTCACTATAAATAATTTATTTTTTAAATATTTATTTCCATTATTTCATTAGATTTTGAGTTTAATAACTTGTGCTAAAATTAGTTAATTGTATTTTTAGATTGATTGATAATAATGCTTCTACTTGCAGCTGATCATAGACTTTACAGCAAATTTGCATAAGGTTTACTTCTATTTAGAGCTACTAGAATACATCGAGAATAATATATAATAAAAAATAATATATAAACATTTTTACATCTGCGTAGATATATTCATTTCAGAATACAATCCTAAACTGCGTGAAAAATCAACGGATGATTTCAGTTGCTTTATTGCATCGGCAATGTGAATTTCCTGTTTTCGAACAGCTGCTGCTGCTGTTGCTGCTGTTACTTCTGCTGTTACTGTTGCTGTTAATGTTAACTGGCTTTAACAGTGCGCGCTGTTAAAAGCCGGCTCCAGTTGAGCATTTGCTCTTATTGTTGTTGCTGCCGCTCTGTGCTGCTGCACTGTGGTTGGCTGTTGGCAGCGGCACGATCTGACAGCGTTCGTTTGTTTTCATTGAATACCTCGATGTGGTTGGCTGTTGATTTTTTGTACGATTTGCTTTTTGTTGTTGATTTTACACACAGTACAGTTATTATCGCTTGATTGCATATGCCAGCGAGTCTGCATGTGTGCAGATGCCTGTCTGTGCGTGTGTGTCTGTATGTGTGTGTGTGTGCGCTTGGCTGAGTGTTTATATTGTAAATGTGCATTCATTTGTATTCGTATTGGGCTAATGTGCCAAAGAGGTGGGCACTAAATGCCCGTCGAGCTGTGTAAATAAAGCGCCAGAGCGAGCGCAACGTTTCCAAATGAAATTAGTAGCTTGTTTACAAAATGGTGAAAAACGAAGAAGAAAACCGAAACGAGTTTGTTGCCTAAGTCTTTGTTTAATGACTGCACAAACAGTGAATATTAAGAATATATTTTGAGTCTGATGTAAACATTTGGGTATAAGTCAAATATAATACACTTTAAAGTAGCAGAGAAAATGGAGAAAAGTATCTAAAATGAATTCTAACACATAAAATAATAAGTAAATAAAAATAAATTAAAAGTGAATAAAATGCATTCCCTCTAGCTCTGAAATTGACAGACGAATAGTTAGTGTTATATCAGCTCTATAATATGTGGAATCTGCGGTCTCTAGCTTTGGATGAGGACCTAATCGAGAACATCCATAGATCTGATGGTAATGGGGAAAGTGGTATAGAGCAGGGTAAAACAATATGTATTAAACAGAATAATATACAATCTATGGAATTATGAAATACTACTCTTAATCTATTATATATCGGTAAGGTTAGGTTAGACCAACGGATCCCGGCAGAGAGATTCCACATAGACTTCAAAGTCCTTCGTGAGATATAAGGTAGCGTAAATGATGCGTATGAGTTTTCACTTAGATAATCGAGTGAGTTTTTGAACTTTAGGAGAACCATTGTAGGTCACATATCAATCTGTAAAATATAATATTATATTATTTATCGATGCTTATAATCATTGCCTTTAATACAATATTAATTAACTGCTTTTAATTGATTTTCAAACACATATATATGCCCAGTTTAGTTGACACGAGCCACTGAATATTAACCCTAATTAAACTACATTTAAAACAAAGACTAACTAGCTCTCTGCACATGATAAATAACATTCAATTTTAAGCTAAAAGGAAGTATTAACTACTAGGACCCTCACAGTTTTAGTTTCTCTGCCGAAGAAACTTGCTAATTATTCCATAGCGAAAGAAAAGAATTATGGTAGCTCTTTAATCGCATTTCTGCTATATCTAATTGAATTCCCTTGTCATAAGCGAGATCTGTGCAGCTACCGAGTGCTGCCAGCACCACTTCAAGCCAAGAGCAGAGCCCAGAGGTACGAGGTAAGAGGCAAGGTGTAAGAGACGCGCTTGTGTCAGTTCGTGATGATGATGATTTCATTTTAATAACACCACTTGCAGTCGCACACCGTTCCGAACCGAAGCAAACCGTACGAACCGTACCTAACCGCAACCTGTCTGAGTGTGTGTGTCAACACCAGTTGACGGAGTAACAAGGAAGCGCAACACTCTAAAACGACGTGTAATTTATCACAGCACGAGCAGCATTTAGCCATGAACTGAAGTGTACGAATACATTTCAAAGAGACTACGATGCGGTTAGTTTTTCCTTTTCCTTTTCCTTTGCCTCTGTGACTTTGAATTGCGCTGTCAGCGATACGCTGAGCACTGTGCACTCTACTCCTCGTCATCGTCGCCGTCGTTGTCATAATCTCTTTCTGTACTCTCGTATACAGAGTCGTTATCGTCATCGTCATCGTCATCGCCGTCATTTCTTTTCGGTAGGCAAATCTGTTGCATCTGTTGCAGCGTTTTAATTTTAATTAAGTTTACGCGCCACTCAGATAGTCAGAGCAGTCTACAGGTCTTAGCCAGCTCACTGGCACTGCGACTGCTTTTATTATTAGATTCATAAGCCTGGCTGGCACTCGCGTGCTCATGGTGATGAGTTGGGGCATTAGCTTTGATGCCTGCTCATATTTATTAGAGCGCTATCTGCTTCAAAGTATTGTTGAGCGGCCCCTGCAGATGGAGATTAATTTCACAAAAATCAAATATAATACAAGCAACCATCTCTCTGTGTACACAACGGTTTTCGTTATTGTTTTATAAAGATTGGGCAAGATATTTGCAAAACAAAATATGATAAATGAAACCTACTATAAAGTTTTAACAAGTTTCTATTGTCTACGTTACGATGTATATGTTTATAAAAACAGGATGAAAGACTGATCTGACAGACTATATAGTAGTTCTTTGTCCTGACTTATGGCTGATCATCAGTGCACAGTCGAAATAGTTAAACATAGCGACCTAATTTCTTCACGAGATGAAGCTTTGTTTCTCCTAAAAACACACTAAGCACTTAATAATCCGAAAATCCACCTGCAAGTGGCTTAAATTTGAGCACAAAGGTTACAGTGTAACGCATTGGCACTAGGTAATCGTTAAGGTAGGCAGTTCGGCCACAGTCGGTCAAACTGTGCACTGTCTGCATTACTACTTTTACATCTGACTACAGAGTCGTAATGCAAGCATGGCATTCGTTTGTAAAATTATGCAAATTGCTAGCCGATAAACATCCCAAACCCTTACCTGAATGAAAATGCGATTATTGGGCATATATCTATATGGAAATAATAAAATATGGCTAGTTTATGCAGAGTATTACTATGCTTTTGTATACTGATTATCCCAAACAATATTCTGCTACTGATATTTAAAAAACTCCGAAGTTTGATATGCAAAAATTGAAGCTCTAATAGTGTGATTAATGTGTAAATTTCATTTCAGATTTAAAACGAAAGGCAAGGCCACATATCAAACGACACAGCGAATACCGTTGATGAGGATGTTGCAAGAGTTAAACATGCAACATTTCCAAATACAAATTGAGCATTGCCAAAAGCAGTAAAAGCCAACAAAACAGGCGACAAATCTGCTACCGCATGGAGTGAGCCAGCATGGCCAAGTAGAATTAGTAGCAGGACTAGAGAGACGAGGGAAAGGAGGCAGAGAGCACAACAACTACATGGCGACATTGCAACATTGCGACATTCGATCGCGGCCTGCCAAATCGATCCAGATACAGAAACTTTAAATCACAATTTTAGGCGAACGCAAGCTGTCGAAGAAAATAAAAAACAGAGAAATAATAAAAGAGTAAACTGAAAAATAGCTGTGCGCACATGTCAAAGCCAGCAGCAGTAACAGCAGCAGCAAAAAAAGCGACAACAACAATGACATGGCTGGTAGGAGCATTTTATTTCAATTTCAATTGATTGTCGTACAATCGCCATGAATAATTCAGTTTTACAATTGCATTGCCCACTGTGCGTCGGCTAGACAGGGATAGACACACGCACACACACACACGGTGCGAGGGCGATGGCAATAACATAACAGACACGGAACATATTTTACTTACTGTTGGCTCTGCTGCTGTTGCTGCTACTGCTACTGTTGCTGCTGCTGCTGATGTTGTTTCTGGTATTGCTGCTGTCAATAACAACAAAAAGCACAGCAGCAGCAATAACTGTAGAGCCGAGAATCATTATGCAGACGACCACCTGAGGCATTTTGCCTTTACCTATTATACAGTATGAATCAGAACTTGTAGAACAGAACTACATAGTAGGTATATAACTGTAGTATAATAGTATATAAAGTATGAACGCACTGTAGGGAAATTTCAATTAAAAGCACTATTTCCGGTATAGTAGTAGTTATTCTTAATCAGAACTACGAGCTGAGTTCATGTCTGTCTGTCCACCCATGCGGATGAACATCTAGATCTCGCTAACTATAAGACTAAGAGTTACCAAATTTGGCAGTTAGATTATCCTATACTACAAGCAGATCAAGTTTATTTTAGATTTTCGATATCTCCTTCTTCAGATCATTACTAATACTTAATACTTTCCTTAGGTTTAGGTTTAGGTTAGGCGGTAGCTGAGGAATAGACCTCAGCTCACTTAGGCCAAAATACTTTCCTTACTAATTATAAATATTTTAACCTTAACTAATTTATATAACGTCAGTTCATATCACATTGATTCTATACAACAATTGATAGCTAAATACTCAATTCTCCTATACACCAGGATCAACACTCACTGCCTCCTCCTTTCAACCACTTTTGTATTGCTAATTTGTTTGACAAAGAGCACAAATGCTACAAATGATGGCAGCTGAGTCGAGCAAGCGTAAAAAAGAAATGGAAAGCTAATTTAAATAAACGAAAATTCATCAAAACATCATCTTGAACCATTAGCAAGAGTTGAAGTTGAAGTTTATTCTCGGACTACTAGTTCACTCGTCAGTTGATTAATGTGTTTATTATGCGACAATTATGTATATAAACATTTCCAGTTTCAAGAGCACGGCTCATGTCAAATTAATGAACTTGGCTCTTGACTTTGACACTTCATAAAGGTGTCGTCGCGCTAGGCAAAGAGAATTTCACAGGACATGCCATAGTACTGCAGTACTTCAGTGGTCTGTTCCTAATTTCATTTGTCGAGAGTTTTATGCAGAAGCAGGCACTCACATATCCCGATCCCATTTCCAATGCCAACGCACATAAATCATCATACTGAAGAGCTTGGCACAGAATTTGCATAACTTAACACCGCTGACATTGAACCGCTTGCCCTGGAATCTGGCACTGAATTCGTTCCACTCTCGAAACTAGTTTGCATCCTGGCATGGGATACTTACTTGCCACAGTCTCTCGTCTCCCGTCTAACGCCTCGTGATGAACGAGTGTCAAGAATGCCCCTGAGCCGCCAGACAAATGTCCGGGCATCTGCGTCATCATATACATCTGCGCTGCAATGTGGAGTGCTGAGTGCTGTGTGTGCCGCGCCTTTTGGAGCACATACAAATTGTTTGGCGGTGATGTCATCAGCTGGCGCATTTCTCCAGTTCCAATCCAAGAGCATCGTACTCGTAAATTCGTAGCCTAATTTGTTAAGAGCGCGTGCTTCAGTTTCGCTCTTGGTCTCTGCGGCGGCATGGGCTCAAAAGAGCCTAATAACAATTATGCGATCTGGTTTGCTCTTGCGGTTGCTTCACATCGTTGTTTGTAGGCGCTCCTCTTCAGGTATGAGTATGAGATTATGGCGAATATCCAAATGCCCTATAGTGGGGGTGGCAAAAAGTGGAAAGATTAGAGATTGATTACGTTAAACAGATGTCAACTGAAACTTAATAATAATGATAATAAACTTATTAGGGAGTTACACCAGACAGTATATTGTATCAAGAGTGTTTTCTATTCATCCGCTACCTCCCCTTATGAAGCAGAGAACTTCCTGTATATGGGAGGCTATTAATTATTCCCCCTGTATATACTTTAGATACTAAAACATACCCTTGACAGTAGCCACTAAACCATTCTACAAATGTATAAATATTTGCAAAATTTATTCAAAGATAAAGAAATTTCTTACAGAATATTAAACCCTAATTATATTTGCCTAAATATTTTCTATTCACTATTTAAAACCACATTTTAATTACGTTAAATTTGCAAGTTATATTGATAATATTATGTACTATAAGAATACTTATTAGGTTCCCTAAGGACTCTTATTTTGTTAGAGCATATAACACCTTTTGCATTCATTTGTGCAGGTCTAAAAAAATTAAATATTTCAAGAGGAAGAGTGACAAATTGGAGCGCCTTTAACTTTGCCCTGGAACGTTTTTAGGGCTTGGCTTTAAGTGGATTTCATTCCGTTGCGCTCCGATTTGCTGTTTGCACTATAAATCTCGAGCTGTGTTAATTTTAATTTTTTTTTACGACCGACAGTAATTGAATTGAGCTTGTTGAGGGGCGAAAGTCAAGCCTAACACACACACACTCCACACACTTCTGATTTATATGCATTGCGTAATCTGCTTTTACAAATTGCCAAGCCAAAATTGAGAGCCAACTTTGAATATTAGTATTTTGGTAGTCAAATGAAATAATCGAGTGTCTTGCTGTCTGATTCCAAGTGGGAATTGGTTAGGCTCGCCCCAGCGACTGAGGCGGCTTTAGAACAAAGTGCAATCCGAATGCCAAAACAATTGCTTCACATTTCCACTCTCTGTGTCTCTCTGGACCTCCTCAGTATTTGCAACTTTCTTCTGGAATGCCTAATAGTAGCATAGTAGTGGTAGTAGAACCTAACCCAGTTGGTGCTAGTCTAGTCGGCCTCGGGGCAAGATCAAAGCTCGGCGATATAATTGGTCGTTGTTTTGTTTTTGACCGCAGCAAACGGAGGCATCCTCATCCTCATCCTACATTTCCATCCTCCACTTTGGCTGCCTCCTGCTTAATAATAATTCGTTTTGGCAAACAATGTAAATTCTTCATTAGCCTAGCATCCTAATTTGCTGGGGAGAGACCGTTCTTTCGCTGGGTGCTTTGTAATTGAAGTCATGTCTGCTGAACAGAAGCAAAAACTTTGCAATATTTCTCAGAGATCTGGATAAAGGTATTTATGAGCGATGCCATGAAATTCGTTACATTTTCCAATGCTTTTGCTGTATATGGGGAAAAGGTAAGTCATATATTATAGTTAGTTATTATAACTAATATAAACATGCTTCATCTTATATTCTCAGGTGAAAGAGCTGCAGCTGTCGTGAGTTTCACAATAAAATCGATTAAACATTCTGTGGTGCATATTCGAAATGCCTCGGTGTTGCAATTATTCACTCCACATGGAACACGGCGATGCCTCGCTGATTGATCAATTGATTGGCTGATTGACAACGGCGCCAATGAAACGCAACTGTCTACCACACTATTATATGGATAGTTCACGTTCTCTTTAATTAATTAAATACCAAAGATGTCAGGAAAATCAAGGTAAATATGGCAACAAGTTGACCAAAGCTGTAACCCGACTCTCTCCTTCCTCCCATCACACTAGCATAAGTATTCTACTATCGGGGTCTTCACTAATGTTGAGAGTATATTACAATAGGAATTTCTTGTTTATTTGTTTCTCATTTCGGGCTGGGGAAACTGCAACCATTCTTTACGACCGGCAATAAATTTAACAATTTGTTTAGTGCAGACAATCACACACACACACTCACGCACACACACACACACACTGAGAGCCAGGCAAAGTGTCTACATAGCACCATATATGGTATACCTGCTGCCTGAGGTGCAGATGCCAAAAGCACAGCAATTTGTCGAGCGGAAAAAAAGGCCCACTGCTAGCTGCGCCTGGCTGGTCTGGTTATAAGACCTGAAAGTGTATTGTTCTCTAGCCACTTGTACTAGAAAGATACATGCTCGTACTTTGGGGCCAAAGGAAAGCAAAAGTATGACAAAATACAGTTAACGGGTTCAGATGATTTTAAAATTGAATTTATAGAATTTTAATATCAATCTCGACATTAATAGAGCAATCCATTTCTCATTTCTTATATTTTCATATCAAAGCAGAAGAAAATTATTGTACTATGTTGCAGTACACAATGCTAGAGCATTTCCTTGACATAACCTAAGATAATTAGCAATCGAAAAGGCTACAGTGGAACACCCTGTACTTGCTTTGTCTCTGCTGTCGTCAGCATTGCAGAGACGTCGCAATGTGTGGGCAGAACTTCAATCATACATTCAAATGCATTGGCAGTCGATAATGCACTAATTAATCCTCGCTCTATTTCTCACATTCTTTCCATACTCTGCGAGCGCCACACAAGAAGAAACCACACGGACACACGCACACTGCTAAAGCCTACGCCAAAAACTCTCTCTTCAACAATTGGACACTCTCTGTCGGCAATAGTTGCGGGTGTGTCATTGCATGTGTTTGTGTGTGTGTCGAGTGCCCATTACGCATTAGTTCGTTCTCTCAGCGACAGCAGAGACGCCGGCAGAAGTCTAGTTGCTGCATTGCTTGGACACTTACTGATTTTTTGTTTTTATTTTGGCATACTAAACTGCAGGAAAAAGAAGAAGAAACGAGCGTCAAGAATTGGGAAAAGTAGACATAGCCGGGTCACGGTCGTTTCGTGTGCATTCGCGTGCCTTACTTTGGGTCATCAGTGTCAACGTCAACGTTAACGTCGGCGTCGGCGTTGGCGTCTGCGTCGGTGTCTGCGTCTGGCCATGGCTATATACAATATATCTTAAATTAAATTATCAAAAAGAATTCCGCTAGTTGGCATGCCTATCCCGAAAAGAGTCAAAGCAGCAGAAGATATTTGTCCCGCCACGCCCCACAGCTTACAGCTGCAGCCCCAAAAAATAAAACCAGTCTTTTTCGCGCGAGGGGCAAAGAAATTCCGAAAATTTTCCCACACTTCTTGGCGTCTGCAACATGAACAGAAGAAGAAGAACGTGAAGCAGAAGAAAGAAGCTAGCACAGGCTACACCGCTACTCATATTTGTTTATGGCCAGGTCGCGAGAGAGTGTCTATGTGTGTGTGTGTGTATGTATGCAATAGAGCACATGGTGTACATTTGCCATTGCCTGTTGCTGATGAGCTGCATTATACATATGTATGTATGACTGGTGGTATCCAAGTAGAAATTGATCCGATATTTTGGATACATTTTCCGATATTCAACATTCAATATTTCGGTATGTACGTTATGGAAATAAAGTTAGAGAAAAGATTATAATGTTATTTAAACATACATTTAGTTTCAATTAATTGCATCAACTCCTCCTCAATTGTACTGTATGTTCCCCCACTGTGGAATAGGTATTAAGCACACTCATACCCAAACACATACACACACACATACATGAGGCAATGCCCAATGCCAAATGGTCATACACTTGTTGCTGCTATTTACCTTTTGGTTCTGCTTGTCTCCTTCTACATCTCCTTCTTCTGCTGCAGCTTCTTTCGGCTTTTCACATTGCTGCCTGTTTGTCTTATTGTTGCTGTTTATTGTTGTTGTACCCGCTGTTGCCGATGCTGCTAGTGTTGTGTTTGCGCATTGACACCAATTCTGTTTGTAGTATGCACGCTTTTACTGTAGGAGCAATATTCTGGCAAGTGGAAAAGCAAGTGAAATCGAAATCACTCGTCTATGTGAAGACTTCTTCGACTTGAACTAGAGTTGGGCCCGTCTTGCTTATTCTGAACGCTAAATATGAACAGCAGTAACTGTATTTACTCAGTCTTCCAGTTCTCCGCTATCATAATGTATACTGCAATCCTTGAATACTCCATCGTATCGTTTGTACTTCATCTGTAATGAATACCATTAAAAAACAGTTTTAAAAACTAAGTTTAATTGTAATTAATTTACCTTTTGCTACTTCGCTTATATCATTTTTATTTATAAATTGTAACAATTAGCGAATGCAAAATCAAATTGCCGCCATTTTTGCATATCGAAATCCTCACACACAGTACTTGTCCATTATCGAGTAATGAGTATCGATATACGCATATTTTAAATACATCGATAAATGACTTAACGTTACTGAATTCAAATAATTAATATCGAAAACATATATGAATAACCAATAAATAAATTTTATAGATTACAATTTACTGTCTGCTCTTAATAAATAGCTCCTTGCCATAATCATTTCCATCATTAGCTTTATCAGCACTATTATCAGCATCATCATCGCCGTCATCATAATTTGCGACACATTACAAAGATCTCGTTTAGCTACGCATAGTTTAATTTATAACATCGATTAGTTGCACTATAAGCAACACCTTTAACTGCCAACAAATTACAACTTTATCATGCCGCAAACGATGGGGCTGAGTGCGGATGCGAGTGTGAGGATGACTATGAATGGGGCCAAGCCATTCTATATTCCATTCTCTCCATCTGGCTAGAGAGCAACTCGCATAATTAATGTAACCGAGGAATGGGAAACAGTGATGCCATAGCGAATGAAGCTGTTGCCTGCTGAGCGAAGACTTCATCTCAGCCTCCATTTACGCTCCTCCTATCCGTCCTCTGCTTCCTATAGCTTCTGCATATTTATATGGAGCGAACGCGTTAAATAAAAGATAAGTGGCAAAAGTGGCGAGTGTCACGCGCTCCATAATTGCCTAGTGGAATGGCAGGAGGTGGAAGAATGGAGGTGCATACTTACATAATCCCAGTATGCCACAAAGTTCGCTGTATTAATATTTTAATTTGGTTATTGTAATCGTTTTCAAATTAGGTAAAGGCGATATATTTTTATATTAGTTATTAGAAGTTCTTTTCATATTTTGAATAATGATTCCTGAATAATAATACCTTAAACTTAGGTAGATCCATTTTTGAATACGTATTCTGCTCGCCGATAACAATCGTACATAACGCCACCACGATCATATTTATGTGCCAAAATTGGTCCCACTCTATTATTAACCGTATTTACAAAAAGAAATACTAAAGGAAAATTTTGTGTGATTGTGAAAAAAGGAATTAAAGATGGAAATATAATGTGTATAAAATAGTGAAAAGCGCCAATATATGGCAGCCCAAGAGTTTGTTTGTCGTGGGCAGACTCATTATATTATCCGCTGTGTTTTACCTACGAAAAGAAAAGGAATTAAAGGTGGAAGTAAAATGTGTATCAAACAGTGAAAAGCGCCAATTTATGGCCAATAGTGTTTGATCACGATGACGGCTCTTTTTATATTAGGACCTTCACATTGGAGCTGAAAAGGGGTTAGTATTCTAATGAACATCCACACAAGTTGCAAACATTATCACATTATTCTATTTCATTTCTTTCAGTGAGTGATAAACTTATATTTTGATTGGATTCGTTTGAAATGTGCAACGGAAACTAATAATCCAATAGCATTTAACATGTGTCTCAATGTACAATAATCTTTGATTTTTGTATGCTTGTGCACGTCGTGTCGCTGTTATTGTTCCCAAATGCATTTGTCAATGTCGCCAACGTGTCGCTTAGACACTGCGAACTGCGAACTGAATGAAAGCTGCATAGTCCTCTGTGGCACAGAGCACACAGCGCAGAGCACAGAGCAAAAAGCAGCGAAAAAAAACTTTCGCCTGCACTCGGTTATTGTGGCATGAACAGCGCTGCGGGGCAACTGGCTTGTGGAACGTTGCAAGGTGGAGGAGTAGGCAGTAATGGCAGTGACAGTGGCCACAGGTATGAGTGGTACGTAAAATGCGTGACGAGAAAGAGGCTCGAGTCTGGAGTCTGGAGTGAACTGGGTTTTATTTTTATTTTTTTGCTGCCCTATTGAGAAGGGATTCCAATTTGCAGCATTTCACGTTCATGGCCTAAACAATAAATACGTTTTGGGGGCAGCCCCAGTTAGTGGCAAATGAGTTATGGACTGTTGCACTTGGTCCCGACACATTAACAATGTTTGACGAATGGTAAAAGAGTCAATGGATGCCACAGTTCTCATCCCCGCAAATCGCAAAAGCCGCAGCTAAATTCGTATTTACCTCAACTATACTGCCTACCACTCTTACCAGAGTTAGTCACTACTACTACTACTACTACTATGCAATCATGATGCTCACACTCAAATAGTATACTGGAGACGACTGAATTCATATGTTCATATACTCGTTTTGGATGCTTTACGCACTTGTCCCTCTAAGCTGATCCAGCTTTGCCATGCCTGATTGCCATCGCTATGAGGCAGCATCGTAATTAAAATGAAATCAGCATACGGCTTAATTTCGTCTTCACTTGGAAAACTCGGGCTCTCGGATTTGTTTTTCGACTTGCCTGACTGCTTGTTGTTTGTCTAATGCGTAACATCGTTTGCTGACTGCCTCGCCACAGTCCCCACTCCACACACACACACACACACACACTCACACACACAGCTCTGCAGTAGTCCGCTCCTCTGATTAGCCAACCTCTCGATCCAAATCTGTCCGTTCTCATAAATCTGTCTGACATTTTGCATGCCAGTCATCAGCTACTCTCGCCACTAACTTGAGTTGGATTAATTTAAATCCTTTTTTTCTGATTTGCTGAGGAATTTCTGAAGCCAACTCTTATCCCACTCTTACCGTTATAGATTTATCCCATTTATATGCTTTTCATAGAGATTTTAACAGCAGAAAAGCGTGAAAATATGTGCTGTTAGTATATTCATATGTATGTTCTATTGGAAATTGTTTAACAATCATAATTAACTTAATAAGAAATAAGTTTATATTGAAACTTAAGTTAAACTTCCTCAAAAGTTATGTTTTCCTTATATCTAAACACATTGTCTTGTTAATGATTAAAATATTTGATGAAATAAAGAGAAATTTTAAATCCTGAGCACTAGAAACGACTGACAACTGCAGAACGAACAATTGAAGGCTTTCGAAAGCACAATTCACCTGTTCACGTCCTGCTTGTGCGTCGCGCTGGCGCCGTTTACCAAAAAGTAACGATAATATCAATGGGAGCATAAAGAGCAAGAGCGTATATATATCTATTCATCAATTTTCTAAATACTCTACCTATCAATAAGATAATCCAATGAAGCAAGACGTATTTTAAAACCTTATATTCAGAGCAGACAATGAATGATATTTAAGTTCAAGAACCTCTGTTTAATTTTCTTCTTCTTCTCAAGTCACTTGCTGCAATCTTTGTCACATTATCAATCACATTGCCATAGTTATTGTGGTTTTAGGTGTGTGACAGACTGTCATGGAGCGCTGGAGCATATGGGATTGATTTTGATCTAGATTGCCAATACAGACGTCACATAAAGCATGTAATTAACCAAAAAAATAAAGTAATAACAGAATGAACATGTTGCATTTGCCGGCGGGCTGTGACTAAAAAACGAGCGAATCTGTAGAATACATCTATACATATATGTAGTATGTATGGAAGTGGTAGTGGTTTGGTTTCTTTTAGTAGCTACTAGTGCAGTGGTGAACGTGTAAGGAGAGCCCAAAAACTAACAACAAGAGATGATGCCCCCTAGGCGCTAGACGTTGTCGAGTCCATTTCAAAAGACAGCGGCAGTGGTGGAGCTCTGGGTATCATCGATCATCGATCATCTGGCGGAGGCTAAAAATGGTTTCCAGCTGTGTAGGAAAACACCATCGCATGACCAAATCACAATCCTTAAGTATTCGATACTTTCTTTCACTCCTTCTCTGCTCGAGTTGTGATTACGATTTGCGACAGGTTTTTGCGGCGAGTTGCCTTATTTTGATTATGTTATTATTATTATATTCTTACTATTGAATTTCGTTATTTATGAGATCAACTTATGCCTATGGCCTAGTGATGCTCATATTTATTTATTGTTGTTTTTTTTATAACAGAACAGAAGCCAGAGTCTGATTCGTTTCGACCCGACCCATACGAATACTAACATATACTTATAAGTAATGCCAATTAATGACCAAATTAGTGGACAACACTTGACCGCTTATGGCTGGGGATTTTCTACTGATTTGGTTCGAAATTGTGATTTATTTGAGCGCGATGTGATGAAGGCCTATAGGCTTTGATTTCTTTGTTAGTCACTGGCGTTGGCGAAAGTCCGTTTGCTGCAGGAATCGAATACAGATACAGTATCGTAAAGAGAACCAACTAACTAAAATGAATACAAACCGATGTGGCTGTGGCACTCACTTAAAATCGAATTGCCTTCAATGTCGCAGTCTGTCGCCTGCCATATTCATAGTTCTGCGCATCGACATCAAAGCGCGTTTGCCTTTCATTTCATTTCGAGTTCCCTCCAGTAAAAGGACTCCAAATCGAGCTATCCCACATCTTTCGCAGTTTCGCAGTTTCTCAGTTGTTCCGTCTCTCATCACGTACTACTAAAAGCCAACTGACCATACAAGGGTCCGGCTATTGCTGTGAAATATGATGTGCACTAGCTTGCAGTTGGCAAATCAATAAAGAGTAATTAGCGCCTCGCATTTCATATACCAAATTAAGTCACTTTCAATAACAGTTGAGCACAACAGTTAGCTTTAGTTAGAGTGCAGTTATTCAATTGGTATTCATTACAAAGCTATCACTAAATGTTTCGTTTATAATTCAAAATTAACCATAGAAGAAAGCTGCAGCTCCTTATAGTTATACTACTTATAGCTACTACTACTTGCTAGTATTATATTCTAGTATTTTATATCGATCATCTTGAAGTTTCTGTTCATCATATTGCAGAATAAGTCTTGGTTTCTTGGCCATCGTTCAATAGTTTTTAGTTTAGTGATAGAACGATAAAACTGCTCTATATTATAACCAGATTTCTTGGCTCTAAGTCACTGTCTATTGCAGTTTCTATACTAAACAATTTACTTTTCTTTTGCTTGATTAAAAGTGGCTCAAGTCTTCTATACGTTTTCTATTACAACTGCCACAAATTTGTTGCATGAACTGAGCAAGTGATAGTCGCCTCAGCTACATCTAGTTTTTGCAATGGTATTTTCCGATAATGTCATTATTGCAGTCCTGCTGATCTTGCAGCAACTACTTACTAACAAATTGAAAAACAAATTACTGTCATAAAAGTCAGCATTACTACATGACGACAATCAATACATCAACCTGTTGTCCGACAGAAACACAAGCACACAAAACATCTTGCTAGAGCACAATACAATAAATTATGACAGTTTTGAGTTTATAAAGTAAAACCACAAAAAACATAACAAACAAACAAACATACCCAGGTGACTTTTCCCAACAGTGTCTGCTGCTAATTCTGTCTGGTGTGGCAATTATAAACCATCATCAACTGGCGTCATTGTGAATGGATGAAACACATTCGAGAAATTCTATAGATGGCTGAAAGTCAGCGAATGCTTTTAATGAAATCAAAAAACAGCAGCCATCAAAAGTAACCTTAAAAAAACTGTGCTACAACTAAATGATTACAAAAATCTAAATTGAATTTTGCCATAAATTGAATCAATTGCATTAGACGATGACGATGGCAATGGCGATGTCTGCGTCTCTCGACTGTCGGATCATAGTCGCGCAGCTAATCCCAATATGAAAAATGTCGGAGAATAACCGACTGCCAGAGAGCGACTGTATAAATTGTAAGGAGCACATAGATGAAAGGCAAAAACTACGGAATAAAAGTAGGCTGACAATGCAGGATAAGCTAATACCCTAACTAGATGTAAGAGTAGGCTGCTAGGTCCTACTATTTGGTAGTGTATAATCAGTAAATTGTGTCTTAAATTTCTATATAATTTTTCATATATCTAAAAGCATAACCAAATCATCTAAATCATCGATATACCCTCAGCAACCCTCTTTTTTATAAAGGGCACAATGGGTGCTATTGTAACGGTGCTGAGAGACATCTAAGTGACTAAGCCCAGGTCGCCAGCTTAAACAGTCCATGGAGACGTATAGAACTGCAGAAGTGGAAGATGGGGAATGGCGGGGGAATAGTAGGTTGGCTGGCAGCTTGTGGAGCTCACATTCGCAGCGTGGCTATCAATAACTTAAATTACAAAGTAATTGCAGCGGCATTCACAGCACCCTGTTGCAGCTCTGATCTGCAGCAGCAGCAGCAGCCGCATCAGCAGCACCCGAGGCATCAGCAGCCTGTCTATCTGTCTGCCTATGGGTGTCTGTCCGTCCGTCTGGCTGTGTGTCTCTTCGCTGGTTGCCTGCCTGTCGTCACAAATGTTACACTTGATGGTAATGATGATGGACAGATTGGTACCAAAGTCGCTCAAAAGCGTTGCCTTTGCCAGCTCCTCTCAGTCTCTGTCTCAGATACATATCTTTTGATCTCTCTCATCTCTCAGCTAAGCTGGGGCCAGGCCAATCCAGTAGCTGCTCTGTCAGTAAGTTGAAAATTGTTTTAAAATTGCTGTTACATGTCTGAATGCAAGCAGATTGAATTACAAGCTCACTGCGCTTAACCACCTCTCCCTCACCCTTCCCTTCTCCTCCTCACCCCACCCTATGCCTTCCACTCGGTTGTTGGAAAAAAAGCAACTACCGTTTCCAGTCCAAAATTTAATATTACGCCTGTGTGTATTGCCTGCCAAATATGAGCGCGATTACAGTCTGCGAAATCAGTGTGCGCGCCTATATGGTATAATCTAATTTTAAGTGTTGTCACATTCACATTTTAAGCTACTGATCGATGTGGCAAATAAATATGTACGTACATGTGTGCATAAATAAATGGACTTGAAATGTAAAAGTTGCGACTAAATTGGGGCGGTTAGTTTGAGCCATATATAATCAGGCAAGGGTCTGGCAAGGCCTTAGTCTAAAGTAGAGCTGGAGAACGCAGCCTCCTATAAAAATATAGTAAACGATAGTAGTTCGCAAATTTTCGACCTTAGGGGAGACCTAGGAACCATAAGGTCTCATCTAGCGAAAGAATTAGGTCGCTAAAACTTACCGTTTAGGCTGTGCAATGTTCATAAGTCAGTCATCAGTCAGTCATTAGTCAGGACAAAGAACTTTATAATATAGATAATTATAGAAAGAATTAGTTGATATAGTAATGTCATAACATTGGAAATGGCGTCTGGTAGAGTGATACTATATCGATAGTCACCGATAGCTGTTCGCAAATTTTCGACCTTAGAGGAGACCTAGGACCCATAAGGTCTCATCTAGCGAAAGAATTAGGTCGCTAAAACTTACCGTTTAGGCTGTGCAATGTTCATAAGTCAGTCATCAGTCAGTCATCAGTCAGGACAAAGAACTTTATAGCATAGATAATTATGAAAAGAACTAGTTGATATAGTAATGTCATAACACTTGAAGTGGCTTCTAATGTGATAGAGTGAGTGTGAAATCAAGCGCGTTGAGCATTCAGCTACAATGTATCTCAATGCATCGCTGCAGCAGCTTATCATAATCCTGCCTTGATTAATGGACAGCCGCAGCAAGACGTTTTGTTTCGTGGAGTGCGAGTAATAATAAATTTCACTTGTAAGTGTAACAATTTGTATGTTAAACGCGCCCAGAAAGCGTCGAAATGGAAACAGCTGCGCGAGATGGTAGTAGTAGTCCCCTGACGATCAGTTGGCGAGGATCAGAGGCGAGCGACCATGCCACTGTAAGTGGCATGAATGTAACAGCAACAGCAGCAGAAGTAGCAGACAGTGGAGCCTGCCCCTGGGGGAGTCGCTTGTGGCGCATCGCATCGCATTTTGCTACCAAGCAGCGGTTGCATTTGAAAAAGAATAGACAATTGTTTGGTGCCGGATAACAAGTTGAAGGCAAAGGCAAAGGCAACGCAACAGCAATAGTCAAGTGAGGCAGACGCATACTGAGAGAGAGGCATGCAACATGGAGCAAACAATATAATACCAAAGCCAAACGAAAATAGATTTGTATCGAGAGGCGGCTTCTCTGAAGCGCGCCTTGCGATTTGCAAATATTTTGTCATTGTGTGGCGAGATTTATGGAGTGGAAGCAGTAACAGCAGCAGCAGCAGCAGCAGAAGCAGCAACTGCAACAACAGGGGCAACAACAGCAATAGCAGCACCTACAGCACTATCAGGCAAAATGCTGCACACTCGACGATTGTTTCTAGGAAAAACTTTGGCCAGCAAATATACAGATACATTGAAAGAACCAAATGAAATTATGAAGTAAACTCTGAACGAAATGGAAATAAATGTGATAAATATATCATATTTTATATAGAAATTAGCTACAGATATTTACGCACAGTTCTTCAAAATATATATAGTATTTTTTGTTAATTAAATAGAATACTTCTTGGAGGCATATTTTACAGATTTTATATTAAGCTTGTCTCATTTTTCAGTCACTCATTTAAGCCAGAATTATTAGTATATACAATAGTATATTATTTGGTTTTTTTCTCAGTGTAGATATGCCACTATGACTGCACTTAGTCTTAGTCTTAGAGCCACATTTGAATCTAGACATAGACCGGGAGAGAGAGAGACTCTGGCGAGTGTCAGCGCCTGACTATGTGACACAATTCTCACTAACCTGACAACCTCAGCATGTGGGAGGTGGAGGGGGGCAGTGGGGACTGCCAAACAGTTAGCGGGGGCTGCCAAACTGTTAGCAGCTCAGCATGTGCCATGTGAATGTGTCATGGGGCAGGCACGCTCAGAATCTGGCTCATACTGCTCGAAATACTTTGAAATCAAACTCCTCTTAGTAAGCAAGCTTCTGTTCCTTTGTCGAGCCTGTACTAACCAGTTCAAAAGGGTCTATTTAGCTTTTAAATGTACTTGATCAATACATTCTAATTAAATGAATTTTAATATAATGTAAAAATCATAACAGCATTACATTAACTACTAACTGATCATCATGATTAACTAATCAAATTGAACACTACAAATTAGCTGTAGAATGACTTTGCCCTGAGGAATTCACCTTGGTAGAGCTACAACGACAAGACAAATGACCAACATGAAAGCCATTACCAACACACACTTACCTCAAATCTGTTTAATCAGCGTGTGTGTGACGTTTGTCGCTTAAGTCATTCGTTTTGTAGTCAAGTGTTGCTGTAAGTAATTGGCCCAAGTGGCAATGTGGTTTGATTAGCATGTAGATCATTGTATGACCATGAAAATGTGTGTGTAATGACTACCACATGGTGGCACATACTATCTTTGAAGGGGAGCTTTGATAGAGAGACACCCAGATAGACAGGCACACTTAGATAAATTGTTTTGGCGAAAGATTGCCTCGGCTGCCGCTCAACGGGCGATCGTATAGTGTATACTATGTATCTGTAGCCTGGAAAAACGATTTACCGCTCCACGGCAGTTTGTCGCCATTAGTGTCGAAGTGAAATCAAATGTTCCATCCTTGGGCTGCCGCATGCAGGCATCAGTTTTCAGAGAGACTTGAGACTTCTGTCTGATGCGGCCACAGATCTATCTGATCGCCTGTGACGGCATTTGAAATACATACAATACAATAAAAAACAGCAGCAGCAGCAGACGCTCAGCCCCATACATTTATGTCATTTGTATGCAAGAGTAACAAGCGATGCGATCCAGCCGAGATCCAAGTCGTGTCCCAGCAGATTAGCAGGGGCCGACCAGGCGACCAGCGACCAGGCCAAAGACCGCCCCAGAGTCAAAAGACATGGCCAGAGGCAGATAGACTTGGACAGCGCCAGATTCATGAGCACACACAATGAATGGCTGTCTCTGCTCTGCCATGATCAGAGATCGATGCCAGAGCTCCATCGATTTAATTACAACAAACGCGTCAGCAAATTGCCTGACGCGAACATTTGCACACTTTAAAAGCAAAGCAAATAGGGGAAAAAAACATACTTCGGGGATGTGGAAGATTTTATACCCTACAAATAAGGATAATTGTGTGCGATAAACTGCTTGATTGAGTCAGGTTTAGTTAATAAAAATTAGAAATAAAACAAGTGAAATTAAAGCTAGAAAAGGCGAAGGAGTAAGGTTAGTTTCTATGTAGTTGCTGTAGAATATAGAAATATAGATATAGAAATGCTTGAAGATAAAAATTATAAAAGCTCGAAAATCATTGCTAAAATTTATTTGCTTAAAACTTTAAGCCTCAATCTAATTTTTATAACAAAATAAATACCCAAAATAATTAAGGTATTTTGAAATAGTCTACTATATATGTCATCTCTTAAGCCCAATATAAGTTAAAACGATCTCAGATTCTTTCACATCTTTATTCATAAATTATATAATTTATATGGAACAAATTTCAGTTATATTATAAACATAAGTATTGTTAACATTACTAATTAATCTAATTAACTATTAATATTGTTCTGATTGGCATTTTTTGGAGTTGTCATCAATTCATCCATATTCAGGACTTATATTCATTATTTTGTTTATTTTTGTCTCCCATTTTTATCTACAGTTTATTATTATTATTGGCTTTAATTTGACTTTACTTATTTCAACTGATTTTCATACTAATTCTATAACCATTGCTGAAACTACAATGCCTTTGGGTTAGAGTGTTGACAAAATAAAAGCAATGCTGATGTCGCCCTCTGTGAAGCCCCTCGAGAGAGGCCTCTAGACACTAGTTACACTCCACTTCAGTGGCGGTTTGGGTCTTTGTCCAGGCACAAGTACAGGTAGAGCTACAGCAGGTACAAGTACTGGTCCAGTACTGGCCAGTGCAGCCGTGTACTTTGAGCGCCATCGAGTTAACAGCAAGTGTCGGTGAAATCGCTTTGATCTAAAACTCAAATCTTTGTTTTGTTGACTGTTTTTCCAGCTGCGCTTTTGGCATTGCCCTCTTCTTGTTACTGCTCTCTGCCTGCCCCGCTGTGGTTCGCATGGCAGCACCACTGCTGCTGCTTCAACCCGTAGAGTTGCAGCTACCTTCTTCCCCTCCTCCTCCTCCCCACTCTGCAACACAACACACAGACCCAACGTTAAATGCCACCAGGTTCACTTGCTGTGATTGCAATTGAATTACATACGCTGTTTGTATCTCTCGTACGCCATGAATGACATTGACGGCAGAGGGGCTTATGTGTAGTGTGTGTGTGTGTGTGTGAGTGTGTGCATTGGATTTGCCATCGATATGCATTAGAGGTGTGAAAGGCGTTTAGTAACGACTAATTGTTGGATTAAAGTGACGCATACAAAGTGGGGAAAACTGCCGTTGAACTAATCAGGAACAGTAGAAATATGAAGAAGGAAAGAAGGGAATATAAGTGAAACTGTTTGAGATTAGAGACTCCAATAACAACCGATTGAATTCCTTTAAAATTTGAAGAATTTGCTTGTATTTTTATCGATATTATAGCCTGGTTTCCCCTTCCTTTGCCTAGTACACCAAATTGATTATCAAATATCTCCAGTGTTTATTATTCGATTGGGTTACAATTCACAGCATAGATGAATGTAGCCATAAGTTACTTGTTGGCTGTATGGCAAGCTTGTATCTTTCAAATTGTATATATTGTGTATATATTGTAATAACAATCTAATTTGAAACCCCTTAGGTGTTCATTTGCAATTTGAATTGTCAAAAAGGTTGGCAGTAAATAAACTGTGTCACTCCACACTCCTTTATAATGAAGCATTGCGAATTTGGGTCCTTTAACGAGTCACAACAAATTGATTGTTAAATAATGAACTATATATTGTTCCGAATGAGTTATGCGTAGCAAATGCTATGAAACATACTGAAAACTCCGCTGACAGCTCGAGAACAGAGTCGCAATATCAATTGTTCGCATTTCGGGATGGCACTTTCCGACTCGTGTAGTACATTATTTATGAGTTTGGTCTAGTCTGTTTTCTCAGTTATTTTTACTGCTATGGCAGAAGGTCATTGTCATTGCGATTATTGAGTATTTGTGTGTCAGTCGCTGCCCTTTGTTGTTGCCCAGCGAAATGGGCATTAATCAATAAATTTGTTTGCCTGCCAGCGACGACACACCGCAGTCAGAACCCTCTACCATAGACCAAGTACCTGGTATCAGGACACATTGTGAACTATCTATTCCCTAACAAAAGCGCAGTGTTTGCCAACAACAATAAAGCCAATGAATGGCATGTGCTATGGAAACTGATTCTCTTCCTTTGTGTATACGTTATGTTTTGGGCTCTCTGCCCCTCTTGTTGTGACACAAAACCGAAACTGATGATAAAAGTCAATGGAGCGGGCGGAGTAATGCAGCTGCAAACACCCAGAGTTACATTTACCAGAGGGTTATAGCTCTAGAAGTGCTATTCGGTAGGTGTAACTATCGCTCTGTATAACAATAATAATAGTACTATGAACTCCCTAATTTACGGCTCATTGAACTTTGACTGGATACTTAAAGTAAACACCCGATTAATGGAGTAAATGTGCACTCGATGAAGTCCCATTAGTACTTGGTTTGCTGGGCTGATATGAGAGTCAGTAAAAGTTTTCTTTTCATTTGCAAAAACGACAATTTTACAGTCGGTTGCGCCCGACTATACTTTCCACTATAAGCAGAGTTCGACAGCATAAACAGTAGAGTAAAACTGGGCTTTTCATCATATATTGTGATAACGTTTTCCAATTGTAGAGTCGATAGGAATATATAAAATTTAACAAGAATTAAATTCAATTCAATTAAAGTCGGATAATGAGAGTATATATACATAGAAAGTATATTTAAATGATCTGTTACCTGTTCAATATTTCCGTCGTTTTAGTCAATGTATTTCAAACAATTTAATCCCAACTCCAACACAACCTCTCTAACTGTTTTTGTTAGCTTTCCTGCCTCTTATAGTCCGGCGAGGAGTGTGTGGGAGCAAATCTGAAATTCCAGATGATAACCCAAGTCGGACGCATGCCAAACATAGCGTAAATATCTGCGCGTCTTAAAGGAGAAAAAAGTGTGAAACGCATGCGCAAATGTGCGATAAAAGCGCAGGCAGCTCTTGTGGTGCAGTGGTGCAGTGGTGCACTGGTCTCGATCGTTGTTGTTGACGTTGGCGACAATGGAGCGACTGCGACTGCGACTGTTTCCAGTTACGAGTTGAGTTTTAGTTTCAGAAATGGTAACAAACGATTACATCAATTTATGCGAGCAAACACTATAAAGTAATTTTCAGCTCAAAATAGTAATGGAGCAGCGTTTGCAGCTGACAATGGTCAACTTGCCACTTGCCACTTGCCACTTGCCACTGGTCACTGGACAGTGGTCACTTGCCACTTCCCAGTAGCTAGTGGCTATTGTTGAGTTCTGTTTACTGTTGCCAATTTAGTTACCATCATGTATCTGTATCTGTATCTGTGTCTGGGATTGTATCTGTATCTCTAACTGCACTCTGTTGCAACTTTGTTTCTTGCCTTGCTGATGGGTGTTTTCAGTAATCGATGTTGCGCTTAAGCTTTTGGCATAAACATACACTAATTAAGAGGCAACAGCAGCATATCTACATATATGAGCTGGCAAGTGGAACTAACTCAACACTAGTCAACACACTTCATGTATTAAGAGTGGTAGAAATATGGCAATAGTTCAAGTTCTCATATCATCATTGCTCTTGGCTGTTGGCTCTTATCACTGGCCTGGTATGACAGTGAATAGCATTGAATGACTTAATATATATATGTCATGTCTCTAGGGCTTAGAGTCTAGGCTCTTATCACTGGCCTGATATGCCATAGTATGACGTTAAATGATTTTGTATGTCGTGATATATGTAATATCATATGATCCAAAGGCATAATACGGTATTATATGGCAATCTATGGCATTACATGAATTTATATGACATGGTATGGAATTGTCTGGCTTGATATGGCATGGTTTTGAATCATATATAAAGTGATATGACATTGTAAAGGCATAGAATGTCATCATATATGGCATTATAAGGCATCATATCATATGGTTTTGAATTGTCTGGCATGATATGGCATGGTATGGCATCATATATAGAGTGATATGGCATTGTAAAAGCATAGAATGTCATCATATATGACATTATAAGGCATCATATCGCATGATATAGAATTGTCTGGCATGATATGGCATCACATATAGAATGTTATGACATTGATATGACATAAGTAAGGGCAATAGGCTTGGCATGACATTATATGGCATCATATGACACCATTATACCATTATATGAATATGGGTTAAGGGCATGCGATGACATCGTCTATGTATGGCTTGGTATGGCATCATATGGGCTATGGCCTCTGGATTTTGTTTGTTCCATAATAATTCAAAATGTTTCGGCTACCAGTAACAATTGCCGACATGCAACAACATGCAGCGAAACGCCAGAGCAGCGGCAACATGTTGCCAGCTACCTGAACATGCAACCAAAGACAAATGCAACAGAAAGAAGAAGAAGAAGAAGCAGCAGCAGTAGTAGCACCGGCAGCAGCAACATTGAAATCAGATAAACAAGGCGCGTAGTTTGCACTAATAACAACTCAATAAATAATAAATGCAACATTCACCGCAGCAACAGCAGCAGCATCAGCAGCAGCAGCAGCAACAACAATAATAAACATGCTGCCGATTTATTATTATTTTTATTATACTATCTACTTTTTTATTTACCTCTACTTTATGCCTTATTTGCCAGTGCAAATTTTGTTTGCAGTTCATTTGGCTGCTGCTTCCCACAGGCTGCAAATGGTGGAGGTGGGGGGCAGAGGGGCCTCCCCACCCGCGGTCCTCGATCTCGTTTCCAATTGCGATTTGTTGCCAGCAACATTTTGTGGCAGTGGCAATCAACTGCTGCGGCTACATTTTGTTGCAGACGGCGTAAAATTTATGCTAATATCCATTATGTTCAACATGTTATACTTTGTATACCCTGTAAAAACGAGACAATGGGATGGGTTTGATTTGCTCTCATTTTATTTTATTTTATTATTTCTTTATTGAAATTTAATTAAAATATTTATTTAGTTTCTAGACGTTTAACAATATCAATTTAAATTTCTTTTAAAAAATCCCTGGGTATGTCTCGAGTTCAGTTAGCTTCTCCTTCTTCACATTGTCTTCTTTCTGCTTCTTCCTTTTTGGCAATGCGGGGCGTTAACTTGCATATTGCTGGTTGCAAGTTGCCCGCTGCCCGTTGCCTGTTGCAAGTCGCGCAGTAGCGCAAGTGTTGAGCTCTTAATAGAAAAATCGAAACGCCGACATTGCCAAGATCCGTAGGCGGCAGCAACTGAGGCTGAGGCTGCGGCTGGAGGAGCATCTGCATGCGATGCTAGCGTAAATCAGAAGGTGTTATCGTCTGCATAAATATTGATATTGTTGGCGCGAGTGATAGCCGGCACTGCGCTTGCAGCAGTAATTGCAGGTTCCAACTCCAACACCAACTCCCTTGAAATCCAGCTCCAACTCCACTGACTCGCGGACTCTCGAACTCCTTGGGAAAATTCGCTATTGCCCATAGTCACACTAATGCCGACGCTTAGGTGCGCCTAATGGGAGTCAATGTCGGTGTGTGTCGATGTGTGTGCGTGTTCCTCAGTCGGAGTCTCTCTCTCTGTGTGTGTGTTGCCTCTTCTGTGTTTCCCTGGTTAACGCCTACTGCCTTTTGCTGGCTCCATCGACTATTCAGTGATTGAGATTAGGAGGTGTAAATGCGCTTTGAAATTAATTTGTTAGTCACAAATTTAATTTTTCAATTCGAAATGCCTTTGCGTGTGGTTTCAATGCTTGCAGACTGTTCAATTATAATTGATAATTATTAAATGATTGCATGCAGAGTCGGATCAAGGTGAAGATGAAATGTGATATTAAAACGGAAAGCTTTTCTCTTAGGAGTAGATGCTCTCACTTAAGCATGCTCGACCTTTCACACACGCAGTCAGAAGCCATAGTCACTCTTTCACACTCAAGCGCAGTCTCTCAAAGTTGCACTCTCTTTCAGATGCAAACTCACATTTGCACTCTCTTAAAATTAAGTTAATGCGTAGTTTACATTCCGTTACTTTTTCATAAACGAAATTTAACTTCTCACCAAAGCTGCGCTGGCCGCAGTGGCGTTTGGCATCACAACAATTAACAAAAGAACTTTGAACTATAAAACATAGATGGCGCTAGTAGCTGAATTTAAAGTTCCGATAAACATTGCCTGCCGCTGATGTCGCTACACAACACATAGTTGCAACTAAAATTTAAAATTTTATCAGTAATATTAAGTAATTAAACTAAACAGAAGATATTTATACAAATTTCAATTAATTTCACGCCCACTAGGCATGGCAAGGCCAAACAAAGGCTCCAACAATTTTATTTTCTTGCTGTGCTATTTTCTTCCTAACCTCAACTGCAAAAACCACCAATAGGCAGTCGATATCTGATCCATTAGCATAAATGAAGACATTCCGACGGTTATTAGTGTTCGGGTTATTTCTGTATTTGAACTGAAACAAATATCAAGATGATCACGCCAATAATGGGAATCAGAGCACACAAAGGCAGTTGGGAAATTTTCCCAGCTATTATTATCGTACAGCGATCTGGACTTAACATTGATGTTGTTGCTGTTGCTGTTGTTGTTGTTGTTGTGCATTGACTTAAATTAAAATTCAATGACAGTATTCAGCGGAGGAAGGGGAACCGGGGAGGGACGGGGGAATTGTGCACCTACGATACGCTCTTGTCGTATGCAAAGTCTTTTGTGTGGCGCAAATCAAAATGGAATCACGGAGAGAAGAACACGCCAAATGGTTTGTGTCCAAGTCAAGCTCAATTCGTGACTGAAATGAACCGCAGAAGAATCATTGCAGAAAAAAAAAACAAAAAATAAAGCAGTAGCTAAGCAAGTGATGAGGAGAGGGGGCAGGGTGCAGAGGCGCCATGACAAAACAAGATCAGTTATGGTAATGATCATGGCAGATTTTCAATACACTCCATGAACACAGAAATGGACATTAGTTGAATACGAAGAAGAAGACCAAGACCAGGACCAGGTCTACTCCAGTCGAAGCTACCACTAATGTATATACACCTATCGACAACAACAACTGCAACTGGGAACAGCTATTGACATATCGAGTAGAGTGGAGTGGAGTGGAGGGGAGGGGAGTGGAGTGCAGTCTGGGGACAACGGCAAATGTGAACGGAATTGGCGGCAGAAATTAAAAGCTTTTTGCGCACAAGGGAAAAACTCGGTGAAAAATTATAAATTTAGGTGCAATGTCAACCTTATCGTCGCGCTCATATCTATTCAATGCATCAGCAGCAAAAGTAGAAGAAGAAGAAGCAGCAGTAGAAGAAGCAGCAGCAGCTGTATGGAGAGTCTGCTTTTGAAGGTCAACTGAGTACACTACGAGAAATTAGTAGTAAATTAAAGAATTTTAGAGTATAGAGAGTCTTAGGACCAGAACTAAAATACTTTAACATTTTTAAGGAAAGTTTCTGCTTTATAAAATGAATAAAAATTAGAAAATAATTAGCACATAAATAGTGTAATAAAATCATATAAATCTTAATAAAAATATATATAAATTTAGTTAATTTAAATTTACAATTCCCTTGGAGTATTTTTCCCTGTGCTTAGCGAGACATTAAGGCATTTGAACTCCGTAAGAGTCTAGTAGTATAATGGCCACAGGCATTTGGTAGGTGTTTCAATAGTGTAGCCATCAGGTTTTCTACTACTACTATAGTATAAAGTTGAACCACCAAAAGCACCAAACCACCAAACCACGCCAAAGAAACAACAATCGCCATCGGCATCGCCATCGCCCCATCGGGCGGTTTGGCTGTGGCGGCAGGCAAATTAAACTGTCGAAACTATTTCATGTCCAATGCGCGATTTGGGAAACAATTTGTGACATTTGAATGGACGCTCAATGACAATTTTGGCTTGGCTTTTAGTCAGTTTCGAACCACGGTTTTTGATACGCTTTCGGCATCGCATCGCATCGCATCGCACATGAAATTCTCCTATTGAACATTGTATTTGGGGTTGGGTTCATCCATATGGTCAAATGTGGGAAATTTTATGATAGACATGGCGTAATCATTCTTAGGCAAACGTTACAGTGAGGAGATTGAATGATAAAAATATATATATATACATTTTACTGCCTTGCAGTTAAATTAAGTAAAAGGAAATAAGTGAAAAGGTGAAGCAAAGAGGTGAATTAAATTGGACTTTTGTGTATTAAAAGGTATGATATGTTTGTATAAGTTGATAAATTTGTACAGCAAATTCTTTATAATTTGAATCATATGAATAGAGTTCAAATTGTTCCCAAAGGAATCTATTACACCTATAACCTATTAAAAGATATGATATATATCTGTATTATAAGTTGATAAATTATATGCTTCAATCTGAATATTTTGAATCACCAAAAAGATCATTCTATAGCCAAAGGAATCCATTATAGTATGTATATCCATATCAGACTGTAGTAAACTCCAAGTCTAATAAAGTACTTTCAATAGTTTACATTCGATTGATTCCCCCTAATTCAACTAGTGTCAACTTATATACCCAAGAATATCCACCAAATGATGAACCTTTCTTACCACAAAATCCATTAGCCATTTGAGTCTCTATCGCACAGGTGTAAACCCATTTAACAAATACTAATGATTCGCTTCGCTTAATCTTTGATTAAATGAGTGTAGTAGCAGGATTAAGTCTGTGGCCAGATCTTGTGGCTTGCAACAGACAATGGCTAAATGTACATTTTGTTATTTACAAAGCTCTCTTTCAGACCATTTCTTGAGGCGAAAGCCAAAGAGCATTTTGTAAAATGTCTCACGTTCTGATTTTTAATCTTGACCACGGGCAATTGCTACCTTTCTAATGCGCGTTTTTATTGGTTTTTCAACAGCAGCTGTGCTTGTTGTTGCTGCTGCTGCTGCTGCTGCTGTTGTTGTTGCACTGCCACTGGCTGTGGCACCTCAGTATTGGCAGCTCGCAGCTGGAAATTGTGGCTGAAGCTGGAGGAGTAGGAGCCTAGAGAGGTTGCCATGTCACTGCCAGCATAATTTGCTTGCAACATTTTCAAGTGTAACACACACGTTGCACGTATGTATGTATTCGTGTGTGTGTGTGTGTGTGTGTGTGCGTGTGTGTAACATTTTGCTGGACCCGCATTTAATTTGCGCTCATTTTAATAGCAAAAGGCCAAATGCAAAACTCATGTTGCACACGCACATTCATGCCACAATCCCCCTCTCCCCCCGTGCAACATTAGCGACTTGTTTACACTGCCTGCCAGCAGTTATGCCACTGAACTGTAGCAGCAGTCGGTAGTCAATTAACTGTGCTCACTGTAGTAGTTACCATTATGCTAAGCTTTGGTTTAACAATGTTTTAGTTAAAGCTTTGTAGTAGGAATAAATAATGGTAAGCAATTAATGAATAGAAAATTAAATTCAACTAATCAAATTCTATTTCTGTGTATGATGTGATAAATAAATGTATTAAAACTTCATATTTCTCTGTCATAAATAAATATCAGCTGTCACAATCTAAAGGCCGAACATCAGCAGCTGAATTCGCTCTGCGTTCATTACAACACAAATTCGCCTGCTTCAATTCGCCGTATTATTATTCGCATAAATGATTATCAGCTGTCACAAACTCAAGGCCGAACAGCAACAGCTGAATTCGCTCTGCGTTCGTTCAAATGCGAATTTGTCTGCTTCAATTCGCCGTATTCATTTTCGCATAAATGATTATTCGCCTGCTTCAATTCGCCGTGCTTACTGCTTATTGTTGTTGTTCATTTCGTTGTCTGTGACTGACAGAATTAATGTGACCAATAGACACTAACACTAACACATGAATGTAAATGCTAGTGAGATTCCTAGCCATTTTTTGGCAGGGTTGCCAGATGTTATTAAAAGCAAAGCAGTGGAAACAGAAGGTCGTTCCCTCAACTGATTTTAATTTCCGAATGAAAATAAGAATTAGTTTCAGCTATTCCAATACTAATTTCCCATTTATTTTAAATTAAAAAGACTTGCGTTTATTAATGAGCAAATGAAACTTTTATGATTATTCCAATTCATCATTCTGTATGCGATTATAGCCCAGAGGCCTTGCAGCAAAAAGTTATTGTAACTAGACAAACACTGGCATCAATATGAATCACATTTGGTTGAGATCATTGCTCATATTTGTAATTCCCATAAAAAAATGAGCTTTGGCATTAAATGTCAGTGCAAGCCATTTATAAGAATTTGTAGCGATCGCATTTGTGTGTGCTCCATATTAAGGATTATTATTGATTTCATAGCCAAAAAGGGGCACAATTGCCAACGATTACCAGTTGCAGATAGACTAAACTGTCAATGCGCAAAGAGAGAGAAAGAGAAATAAAAACCCAAATTAGTGTAACAATGAGTGCAAGAGAGGAGAGTGAGTTGCTCTCAGTCTGTGCTCTGGAGTACCTCTACTTATAACCGCTTAATGTCAAAGTGTCCCGCACAACTTGGCAACAATGTTAATGCACCTTTGAAACTGTGTCTTGCCATGTTGGTGTTGAGTTGTACAGTTGTTCGGTTGTTCGGTTGTTTGCATATGAATTTTAATTAACGCTCTTGCAACAAACTTGCCATTAGCCAGATTTTACAACCAGGCGATTCTTTGCAACGCCCGCATTACAAATAACAGTCGAGACGCATGTTGATGATGATGATGATGATGATGAGACAAGATCTCAATAGCTTTTACTTCACTTGTTTGTTTGCAAAATTTAGTAGTAGTAAAAAATTGTTAAATAGTCTGCGGCAAGCCAAGAGGTTGGCCCAAAACGCAGCAACTACTGCAGCAGCATTAACATAGAGTCGAAAAAGTGAAACCTTTTCGACATTCATTACTAGCATGATCTCTCAGTGTATTAGTACGCACTTTGGGCAGCTACTGACATAAGAAAAATATGTAGAAAAAAGTGCATAAATGTAGGAGAGTTTTGCTAAAGGAAAATTACTTTCAGATATTTTAAAATATAAGAAAAATAATTAACTAAAGTGGGGAAAATTTTGTACATAAATGTAGGAGTGTTTAGGTAAAAGAAAAATACTTTTAGATATTTTGAAATATAATAAAAAATAATAAAGTACACTGGGGAAGTTTTTATAGCAAACTGTAGAGCGACTTTTCACTATTTTGTTTACTAGTGTAATTATACAAATGTTTGTAATAAGTTGACTTGAAATTCCAGTCGAAAAAGAACCTTTTACTTGTTGCCTAGTGTAACAGATCATCTGCCCATACACTCATCAGCTGCTGCGATAGTTCAGCCTATTCTTAACCCACATTGTTGCACCTGCAGCAGCAGAAAGTTCTCCTTGTGGCATTGTCGTAGGTGAGTTGCAGATTCGTTTCGTTCCCATATACAGTTGTTGCTGCTGCTGTTGCTGCTGCTACTGCTGCTGTTGCCTCATTGTCTAGGTATTGTGTAGTGAGCAACAGGTTTTGGCCAGCAGCAACTGCAACTGGAGGCTGATGCTTATTAACTATTTGATTTATGTCTGGTTTCAACTAATTGCCAAACGTTCAACTACATTTGATAGATATCGATGCTATTTTTAAAAACTGCCAGCTCTGATCTCACATATTTCAATATTTTACATAATGTGTTGCAATAATATTCAGAAAAAACATTCACTTATAACTAAAGAAAATCAAAGTTTAAAAACTTCATCATAATATGTAATATGCTATTCAAATACCTTTCTTCAAATGCTATGAATGTATACGGATACTCAACACTGCCTGCTAAAAGTCTTCACGCAGTTGGGCTTCTGCTTTTTTTTTAATCTACCGATCTGTTTAACTCTTGTTTAGTTTGCACAAATTTTTGGCATTGCCACAGAGGCAATTGCCACAGAGGCTTTGGAGTCTTGGAGTCTTCGTCGGCGGCATTGCTACTCACCTCAGAGGTTGACAAAATCGTGTGCTTGTCCCCGACCATTAAACAGAGTTCCGCATTCGAATTGCTTTAAAAGAAATGGCCGAACTATGCTGGCATCTCTCTTTCAGCTATTGCAAATTTTCAAACAGAATCCGCTTTCAACTGCAGAGAAACATTTTAATGAAATAAAACGCTCGAAATCATTCTGTGGAAAGATGTGGTAATTATTATAAGGTCTCATTGCTTTTTTAGGGGATAAACGACAGTATAAAGACAGATTACAGTTCTTACTATAAGTATTAGTGTCAATATAAAGAGAGATTACAGTACTTACTATAAGTGTCCCCTATAATCTTAACCTCCGGGTTGACCTAACCTAACCTATAAGTTCAATAACTTCCTGAAATATATATTTATGGATATTTAAAACATTTTTTGTATTACATTTGTAATTCTAATTCTCACGACAAATACTCAGACATTACTACACTTTCAAAAGTGCAAAAATAATGTCTAATTTATACCCATAAACTAGTCATACCCTCTAAGTAATGAGTACAGTACAATATAAGAACTTTACTCTAAAAAAACTTCTATAAAACTTCCCATCCATCCGACATATAAATGTTATATCAGGCTATAGTCAAGCCCAGCTAATCAAAATGTCTAATTTATATCTATAAACTTATCATACCCTCTCAATGAGTACAGTACAATATAAGAACTTCAGTCTGAAACGTCATCTATAAACGCTATATCAGGCTATGAATGATCAAGCCCCAGCCAATCAAAATGTCTAATTTATGCCCATAAACTTATCATACCCTCTAAGTAATGAGTACAGTACAATGTAATAACTTTACACTGAGACAACTATTATATAACCCTCCAACCATTCGACCTATAAGCACTATATCAGACTATGCTCAAGTCCCCCCAGCCAATCAAGAGCAATAAGTCTTGTCTTATTGCAGTTTTGGAGTAATTGCCGATTGATGCGTTTTGCTAATGGAGCTATCGAGTGTCAATACACGAACATAAAGTGTCCAGATAGGAGCAGATGCTAGTATCCTTAACCAATATGTGAAGTCAAGTCCGACTAATCCCCCAGCAGCTGTCAGATAAAATATTTGGTGCCATTCAATTGACTCCGATGTCCCCTCCTCCTCATCGGGAGGATGACACAACATGAGCAGCGACTGCTGCGAAGTACATCGTAAAATGAACAGCAAGATCTGCTGCAGCAGCTCCTCCTCAAGGGGAGAGATGTGTGTCTGTTTAGTACGTTCCGGTTTTGGATACGTTTTTTCTGTTTAGTTCTTTCATTCTTTCGTTTTCATATTTGCTTTTTTATATTTCGCTTTTCGTGGTGCGAAAAGCAATGCAAGGGATTCGAAAAATTCCCAGGCGTATGGATACGGGCAAGAGATAGCCATCTAATAAATTCAACTAATTAATGGCGGGTATGAGAGCAGGAGCAGCAGCAGCAGCAGATTGACTCGACTGGAGTTGCAGTCTTGGCCAGGCCAACTCTTCCTCCCCCTCCTCCTCCTCCCTGTGGCTATGTCCAAGTCACACATTAGCAAAAATCTACATGATATTGAAATGCCGATGGCGTTGCACACACACAGTTGAAGAGGGAGCTCATTACGAGCAGGCTGGCTGGCAGAAGCGTGTCGGCAACGTCCTTAGATACAGATTTCTTATCATTAATTAAACTTAAGCATGTTAGCTACCGTGTACACAGATATCAGGCGCACTTCAGCCCACAGTCTTGCAGAGTCTCCTCAGTCAGCATCTTCTCATCTTCATCTGAGGTCAATTGATGGAGCATCTGCTCCAACTTTGTGGCAACAACGAGCGGCACACTTCTTATCACGGACACGCAATCGCCACACAGAGAATCTTTATGTAGTTCTCCCTAAAAATATCATAGTATTATTAACATAATTAATAAACAATAAGCTCCAACTTTAGAGTATACTTTGTGGTATACCCAGTAGTGCTGCATGCCACATAATGCTCAGGCGACTTGTCAGCAGCAGCAGCAGCAGCAATAGCAACAATCACCAAATAGACAACAGCAACGACACGAAGCTTCGAAGCTAAAGATTTGCAACCTCTTCACAGCCTCCTAACACACGGATCAAAGCAAAGTTGCCGCTCCTTGTGGCCGTTGTGGGAATCACAGTTGCAACAATGGCAACACGAAGCAGGCGCTAAACGGTGGCAAACTGTAAGCGACGGACACATTACGTTGCACATACGCCCAGTTGGCCCGCCGACGAAGCGACGATCAATCTATTGCCATGGAGCAGCAGCCACATCTTTGCCTGGGTCACTTGTTAAGCGCCTCGGAGCATTTTCTAAGAACATAAATCCTTCAGCTGTTACTGGTAGCAGCACAACCGCCGTTGCCGACGCCTCGTAGCTGGCATTTGAATACTCCTATACAACGCCTGACCAGTTCCCAGTTCACAGTTCCCAGCTCAGCTCAGCCTCCGTTCAACTTCAACTTCAAATCGAATTCCTGCTCTCTCTCTCGCGATGGATTCGACTTTTTTATTGCCTTAAGTGGCAGGTAATTATGTCGCTTACCTGATAAATTACATTGTTGACAATGCAAATGGAGCTGCGATAGAGTCTAGCTGATCGAATGACCACAGGCAACAATTTTGGCAAATCAAATTTCAGATTTCTATATCATGTGGTTAAATGTGCTAATAGCATATGAGTGGAGCTTCTTTAGCCCAAATGGAATAAATATTATACTATGGGAGCAAGGTTATTACATTTTAAACAGTGGGTAAAGCTACAGTCGGGCATAACCGACAGTAAGAAACGCAGTCCCTACTGGTTTTATATTGCCTTCAATCTTCTTATTTCTCTGCTGTTTAGACTTCGCTAAGCTGTTTACTTAGTAAAGCTTGTAATATCTATGTATCGTCGATTACTTTTTGACTAGATATAGATGTAAAAAGCAAGAGTATATCACAAATATACGGGAGTATACCGCCAATAGCTTTTATACTACGAATGTGTTCTTAAATGAGGACGAGACATTAGCAATTACTTATATAATTACTTACATAAAATTTATATTTTATCTATGATATATACATATATCTAACCAATACGAGAAACTTAATTCATATTGATTGGATATATATTTTATACACATTGTACTACTTTTTAGTCACAAGTTCTGAATAGTGGAATACTAATTTTAAGGTTTTCCTGATGCCTTTCGTTTTGAGTGTTTAATATAATATATTAAAACAATTTCATAGAAATGTCTCTCCAAATATTTTGTGTACTTTGTCTTAGCTTCAGTAAAAGTAAAGTATTTGAATTGATATAATTTACTTCAATATGCTATATCAGTTAGATAGTATTCAAATAATTTACTTTAATATATAATATATAATATTTACATATTCAATCGATCTTTTATAGAGGTATTTCACTTCATATTCCCCTCTTGTCTTCTACACCTAATACACACTTAGTTAACTGTACATCTACTCGCCTTTTTCTCTCACTGTATTGTCACGTACATGCTTAAGTGAGCCAAAGAATTCATGAACTTCTTCTCTTCAGCGACTTTGACCTCGAGGCTGAACCAATGCACCCACCTGTTGCAGGCCACAATGTGCCGTTAGACGCTTGGTAAGGCAATGGAATCATGGCACAGGAATCAAGAGGAATAAATAAATGTAGTCTGGGCAAATTCATATTTTATTGGCTTTCTGCCATGACCATGCCCGGCAGAGAGAGAATTAACAAACAATGCGAACAACTGTAGATCAATGCACAGCGAAAAATGTTCACTCTATTGGGAGTAGTAGGGAGGAGGAGGAAGAGGGTTGGGCTTATTGCCTAATCTGAATATAGCTTCTGGTTTTATTTGTTCAGTTACTGTTGGGTTGTATCTAGTTGTCCGTTGTCCATTGTTGCTGTTGTTGCTGTTGTTGTTGCTGCTTCGGTCAAATTGCAATTTGAACATAATTTTCATATGTCGAGGCAGCAGTTATAATCACGTTCACAGCTCGTTAGACCTGGCTGAAGAAGCATCTTGGCCTCAACCACAACCCACCTGTAACGTGGCTGCAGTTTTTTTGGCCATAATTGTGCCGGGTCCACATATCGTACATAAAACGCCATCAGCCTCAGCCTCAGCCTCAGCCTGAGCATGAGTATCTCCATATTGACCATTAGCTGAGTGCGTTTGCATTTTGTGTGCAGCATCTTCATCGATTTCACCACTTGGCAAGCGGCGCATAATTGGCCAGGCCCGGGTCAACAGAGCCGCCAGGCAACAGACCAACATTCAACTTTGCAACAGGTAACTTGCAACACGTTTTTCTTATTTTTTTGTTTTTCGTTTTTTTGTTTTTTGTTGCTGATGATTACCGATATTGCCAGGCAAGTGAAAAATGCGTCGGATGCGTGGAAAACTTTTTTCACAACCTCTGCACATTTTCTTGCCAAAAATCTGTTGGCTTCATGACAGAGCGAAACGAGGAGAGAGAGAGAGCCTCAGATTGCCGCCTTGGAATTTCCATTCGAATATCCGAAATATTCTCTGGCACCCGCGGGTGCTGTTCGAAATGAGCGCGGATTCAACACCCGCAGCATATACAGGAATCTTTGACTTCGTAAACCACGTCAACACAAATTAATTTAATTGAATGAGGGTAAGTTAAAATTTTACCTTGCATCGAAAACTTTCAAAGATTGAGTGCAGTCTTTAATTTATAATTTTATTTACTATAAACAATAACATATTCAACTTAAAATTCTAAAACAGTCAGCAAATGAGCGATTCATTCAAATTTGGCGCGCACTGCTGACAGCTGTTCGTTGCCGGCATTGCCAGCTCAAAATATGCATACAATAGGCAGATATTACACTGTTATCACTTGAAATTTAGAATTGCGCCAAAAATAAATAACATAAACGCCAATGAGAAAGAAAAATGGCCAATACTTTATGTTATAATTATTTTTTTAACAATCAACTTCGATATAGAGAAAACAGTAACTTGAATAATAATAAATGCACTAATAAAACTTGCATTTGAGTTTCGACTTTGGCGCACTCTGTTTATTAACAGAACAAGAATAAAGCGCTAATTTTGCCAAGCTGTGGCTTAGCAGCACTTTCATGCGCCAGGTGGCAGCACTGTTAGCGGCTAGGTTCGAAAGAGTAATGTGACAAGTTCGAAGAGTGCCAAACAAGTTTGCAGTAGAAACGGTTGCGAGTACTTTTTGAATTGTACGTAGATGTATTTATTTAACTTAACTTATAAACAGCATTAAAAACATTGGTTTTTATTGAAAACAGACTCTTATTCTTACAGTTGCCAAACTTCCAGTGTTTTGATTGGTATTGGTGCTATTTTATATCTTTTTGGCGCTTTCATACATTTTGAAGTGGCAACTCGTATTGCTGCCGGGCAAACAATACCAATACTACTAACTAACCACACAAAAGTCAACGTAGACGTCGACGCTTACACAGACGCCGGCGCCAGCACTGAAAGCTTTACTGGCTGAACAGCACTCGGTGCAACCTCTCAGCTTCAGTCGCTGTTTATTTTCTAACGGTAACGGGTTTACGTGCTCGCGCTGTATTAGTCCAAAGCTTGCGACGTCGCCGTCGCTTTGCACTACACAAACAATAATAATAAAAAATAGCGCTAGACACAATAAAATTGTTGCTAATTGGCTGCCATTGTGCTTGGGTCGTCGATTCATTTTGCATACATTAAGCATAGTGAATAAAAGCAGAAATGAAATAAGCCACAAAATAAAGTGAGAACGAAGAGTGTGACAATTGTATAAATATAAAAGTTTAACAGAAAAATTCTTACTACACATACATACAGACACATGTACTGTGTTGTAACTGTGTGCGTGTGTGTGTAAAAATGCTTCAGTGCAGCGAGTTTTAGCGCATGCGCCTACGTTGACGTTGACGCTGACGGTGACGGTGACGCTGACGTCGCTTTAGGTAAAGTCGTTGTCAAGTTTTGCATTAATTGTTTTTCGTGTGAGCCGGAGAAACCCAAAACGATATTACTGTACAATCCAGAGACCCGAGAAGGTATTGTAGAGGCAACATGTATTGGGTATCAATTCAAATCAAAGATTTGCTTAGCGTAAAACCTGGCTTAAGTCTCGTCGGTGTTTACATAGTCCCCCCGCCTTATCCAGCATTACCCACCCACACGCGCATACAACCAGTCGAGCGGCTTGCTTTACCCCACTCGTTCCCCCGCTCTCACAGCGTTCGACTGCTCCACCACCCGCACATTTACTACGCGCGCTCTCCGAAAAGCTCTGCCCAGTTGTGTGCTCTGTGGCGTCGCTTAACATTAGCGTAAGCTTTTTCTTTCATTCAAGTTGTTCGTCGTACTCAGTCGACGCAGACGCCGACGCCGACGTCGACGTTAACGTCAACGTAGTTATGTTGCGTGAAAGTTAATTCCGTTTACTATCGGCATTCATCACAATCATCAGCGTTGCCACTTTGCCTTCTTTATCCCCACCTGAGCCTCTGCCTCTGCCTCTGCCTCTGCTGCGCCGCATGCCATTAAGTGCTGTACTTTTGCCAGCGTCTTGACGGCTTTTGCTTTAAGTATTTAAGTCATAATTGACATGCATTTACCGATATGTGCTGACAGATAACTGTAATTCTCTTTAGATCCTTGCGCTTAAGCATTTCAAGGGGGAGGGAGGGGGCGTAGTCATTATGCGGCCACCCAGTGGGATTCTCGTTCTAAAGTAAAAGATAATAATGGAATGGTTTCATCAAGTGTAATTGATGGCATTTTGAGGGGGAAGCACCTTAATTAACTTAATAAATGTCAGATTTAAAAGTAAAACAATTAGAAGCATTCGGTAAATGAAATACTAATTAAATCACGTTGATTACATTTTGTAAAACGCTTTTTAAGTTGAATAGTTTTGGAATTATAGAATGTTTAATGAAAAAATACGACTGTACCAACCGACTGTAGCCGTCCATTTTAGTGAATTCGTTAACACTAATATTACAAAAGTTCTTAATCAAATTTTAGAGCCAATAAGCAAAGTGAATATGAAGAATCGTCTACCATGGCTATAGTTTTAACTACTTTTATATATACACCAAAATCGAAAGTGTGAAATCGGTCTCTATAATTGATTTGTTATATTTTGATTGACATATAAGTGCGATAATATTCATTTACCGTAGACGTAATGGAATTTAAGCGGATTGAGCCTAATGTAATACCGTAGTCTTAGCCCTATTCCAAATGGGTTTTAAAACACTCGCTATTCAAATGTCATAAGACGGAGGGAGCATTTGCCATTCTGAGGTCACTTTAAAATTCAGCGTGTAAATTACATTTGAAAGGACATAATCCGCTTTTTGGCTTAGCATTTTGTGCGAGAGACAAAAGGAACCCAAATTGCGAGCATCCACGCCCCCCTCCCCCCTCCCGTTGACACATTTGAGCTTAATCAGAGCAACGTGCAATTACTTGCATTGGAGAATGGGAACGGGAGAATTAGAGAGACGGGGAGAGATTGTTAAGGGGGGGAAGGGAAGGGCGGGAAGAGTGTGGGCTCTCTGTGCTCATTCGCATCATTCAGTTGGCTCTTGTATTACTTTTCAGCACCTTTTGTCATCATGCCTTTCGGCAGTTCAACGAAGCGTAAAGCGGGGACATAGATAAGTAGAGAGGGCGGAGGGAAGAGAGAATGAGAGAAACAGTGAGAGAGAGAGAAATATATCGCACTTAAATTGCACTTAATGAAGCTGCGTCATCACATTTTGCATTTCTTAACAAGTCTATTTCTTGCTCTGCCTCTGTCTGACTGTGTGTCTCTGTGTCTTTGTGTGTTCTCCCACTGTGCCCCTTTCGCTCGCTCACGTCTTGGCTTTTGTGGGAAACAATGAATGCAGCAGACAAATGAGTGGAAATTATGCCAAGACACTGGCAATTAATAAGTGCAAAAAGGCGATGCTCCCGCTCACCTCTCACCTCTCACCTGGCCACCTCGAAGTAGTACACTAGTAAAGCACACCTGCCTCATTTGGCATATTTGCCCAATTTGTATGCTCACGGCGAGGGGGAGGGGCAAGGGTATTGTGCCATAATAATCCCCCACAATCAGCACCAGGTAATTGTTATGGGCCCAGGACAACATTGTGAGTGGTGAATGTGCAACTAATATGCATAAACAGACACGCAACGGCAAGGGGCAAGGGGCGAGGTGGGATTAGGCAGAGTCTGACACACACACACACACACACGCGTATCATACACACACTCCCGCACACACACGACAATCAATATAAACGCATTTTCATAATTAATCAATGCTGAATAATTTGTCAGGCAGCTCGAGTTCAGGTGTGTCACACACACACACACACACACATAGAGGTTAGGGCGTGATTGTGTGCGTAATAAGTGTAGGCTTGTGCTTAAAAGCAAATCTCAGAGGTTTACTTCTGGCTTTTATCGGTCGCTGTGGCGGTTTTTGTGGTTGCCCACACAGTATATCAATATGAAATCACATCAACGGGTTTCCACTTGTGGGCGCACTTGGAAAAATCACAGCAAAAACAACAACTATAGTATTTTTCTTTTAATAATAATGTCTGTCACCTTTTACTTAACTCAGTGATTGATTTGCAGTTGTTGTATAAGCCAAACATTATTTATAGTTTTATTATTAGTATTATGAAACTATTTTCTGAACGATTTTGAGGTTATGTGCACCCGTTAAAGTCTCTCCTATCGTTTATTTATTAAAAAGTAATATTTCTTATTACTCAGTGATTGATTTGCTGTCGTTGTATAAGCCAAACCCTAGCTATACTTTTATTATCAGTATTATAAAACTATTTTCTGAACGATTTTGAGGTTATGTGCACCCGTTAAAGTCTCTTCTATCATTTATTTATTAAAAAGTAATATTTCTTATTACTCAGTGATTGATTTGCAGTCGTTGATTAAGCCAAACAATATCTCTACTTTTATTATCAGTATTATAATACAATTTTCTGAACGATTTTGAGGTTATGTGCACCCGTTAAGGTCTCTCCTATCATTTATTTATTAAAAAGTAATATTTCTTATTTAATTTACATTGTTTACTTGAACCCAATTCGGTCTATATAGCTAGCACCTGTTAGGTACAGTAATAAAGCAACTGCAAGTACATAATGGTAGGTAGAGTATATATGTATGTACAAGCAGACTCACACACACACACACACACACACAACTCGTGCATACGTTAAATTCCGTGCATTCTCGCGGCTGAAGGAGGCACAAAAGAAGCCGCCTATAAATATTTTTCGAAATAAATTCTCGTTTACAAATTATGATTTTATGACTTTTTGATGGCACAGCTACAAGCACCTACTCGCCCACCCACACCCACACCCACACACACACCCACACACCACACACTCAGTGTGTGTGTACACTCGACACTTACATGCATACATAAATCTTTAGATACACACTGAGCCTGGCCTGGGGAAGCTGTCATTGTAAAACGCTTGTGTATTTATTGGCTCCTTATCGCAGTCTGACCTTCTCCATTAATACCAATGCAAAATATGTCGAGGTTCAACAGATGTGAGAGCTGCGTTTAAAATGTACTCGAAACGGTTGCAAAATGTTCGATTGAAGCGCGTGATGTTCGATGGCGCATCGAGCCGAAGAAAGTCGACGTATACGATCAGTATAAGAGTTGAGTTCGAACAGCAGGTTCGATCAAACTCTGAGCGCTCAAACGAACGATATTAATAGGCGAATATGAGTATTTTCGCTCAGATCTAGATAGAATCTGTTTTCCTCAACCTGCACAATCAATCTACTCCTTACACATTTAAAGTACAGGCAACACTGACCCAACGACGTATAAGATCAGTATAAGAGTGAGCTCGAACAGCAGGATACGATCAAACTTTGAGCGCTCAAACGAACGACATTGTTAGGCGAATATGAGTATTTTCGCTCAGATCTAGATAGAATCTGTTTCCAAACACCTGCACAATCAATCTACCCCTTACACATTTAAAGTACAGGACAACACTGACCCAGCATAAATATAAAAAAGTGACAGCAAAAACAAAGCGCTGCAAAGTAAAAGCGAAAAACATATTAGTAAAATGCGCGAATGAATGTATATGTAAAGTTGCCTAGCACACATATGCAACTGCGAGTGTGTGTGTGTGTGTTGGTGTGTGTGTTGGTGTGCGTGTATGTAGCACGCAGAGAGAAAGAGTTTAACTGCAGCACCAGCTGTTGCCATTTCCCTGCTTGTTCCCCAATTTCCCCTAATTCCTTTTTTTTTCATACATTTCGTTGCCTACTTTTCGGGGGGCCCGCATAATTTATGACCGCCCAGCCAAAAAGTGGAAAAAAAAAATGAAAATTAGCCAAAGCGCAGCATGAAAAATGGCCCATAGACGGCAGGGAAACTTCCGTCGCTTATACGAGAGGAAGGGTAGAGCACACATACATACATATGTACGTATGTATATGTGTGTGGCTATGTATGTATGTGTGCTCTCCCTGTGCTATTATTATTTCGGTTTGATTCTGGATAGTTTTGCGGACTTTTGTCTAATTAGTCACAGCGCACTGGTGGCTCAAATGAATGGGTAAATAACTGGCTGGCTGCCAGGCGTAAACTGGGCATAATACTAGCCTAGGCGAGGGGTGTAATAGGAGTAGTCGGACTACGGAAAGATAAGATGGTGTGGCCAAAGAAATGTAGCATCAACTCCTGTTCCCCACTCCTCCACTCATGCATCTGGAATTGTATTGCTTTTCCTCTAATAAGTTCCTCAAGTATCTATACCAAATTGCTCGTACTACCCTCGTGCCTCTGAGTGTATCCGCTTGTCAGTGTGTGTGTGTGATTTGTTTGTATTTATTTACAATTATGAGTATGTTGTCATCTTTGTCGCCAGCGTCTTGCCTTGCTCCGAGTAGAAGACCTTCGCCATCATCGTCCTATCATCCTCATGGCTGTCTCAAGCATTTGCACACTTGGCGCTTTTCACAAAACTTTTTACACCAGCCCTGCCTTGCCTGGGGGCGTGTAGACACAGAGGGGGGCGTGGCAGCGCCAAGAAGTATGCAGCATTGCAATAATAATTACAAATGTTGCACAATAAATTGTAAAGTAAACAGAGTTCTGGCGACGACGACGATGACTGCGATGCCATGGAGAGGGAGGGGTAGGGAACGGGGGAAGAAACGAAGAAACGAAGAAGCGAAGAGCGATTGCAGTGGCAAAATTACTTCCTGCTTAAGCGTCAGCGTCGGAAATGTACATACAAATGACAGAAACGCGTACACATGTGCAGAGGCAAGAGGAGAGGGAGAGTAGTCTGTGTGTAGGGACTGAGGAGTGTGCGCGGGGCCAGAGTCTTTTGTCAAAAACAAAATCAGACAAAACCTGCATTCCCCGCAACGGCGACAAGATGCGTAATTGCAGTACTTCTTCCCCTCCCCCTACTCCTCCGTTCCCACTGCCTGTGCTGATGATGACTCTTGTTCTACTGGAATGAAGGGTTGAGGAGGAGGCGATGGCTGCACAGGATGCACAACATTCACTGCATTTACATTCGCTGCCTTATCGGTATGCTCCTCCTGGTTGCTGTTGTTGGCATCGTCTTGTGCTCGTGCTCTGTTATGAGCGCGCATCAGTGGCATGCAATAAATCTACAGCAGCAAAACAATGACAAATGTTGTGGCATCCTGTCCCCAAATGCTGTACTCGCCCTCTCGGACACTTCATTTGATATCCGCCAACACCAAAATAGTACTACCTTCCATTCCGATTCTGCCCCTGGCAACTGTGACTCTGCGACTAACTGAAGTTCGGTCTTAGTGAAGCAGAATTTCGGTGTTTATATTTTAATTAACACATTTACATGTGACATATGCAGAAAGTATATCTAAAAGTTCGGAAAGGCGAAAGGTAGAAGACCCTCTTAGCTGTATTTAAATGTAGATTTACTAGCAACAGTCCTGCATATAGTATATATATATATATATATATATATATATATATATACTATATATACTATAATATTATAAAACTGCTAATAGATTCACCTGATTCCAAACTACCAAGTCCATGCTCTACTTTAGGCCAGCTATAGGCAGTCATATCTATAGGTACATCGAATAACGAAGTATATTACAAAACTCGGAAAGGCGGAAAGTAGAAGACCCTTTAAGAAGTATTTAAATCAAAATTTACCACACTATGTATATTATTTCTAAAAAAAGTGAACAAAATACTATAAGACTGCTAAAAGATTTGCCTGCTTCTACTCTAGGTCAGCCATAGGCACCCATAGCTCGTGGTAGCTCTGTGTGTCTACAAACACAAGACGAAAACCAATTTGAATGCGTGCAACTGTGTGTATGTATGTGATTCATACACTGACCGCTCTCTCTACTAAACGGTCCTTTGTCCCAAGACTGTTCCCTACTGTTCCAAAAGACCCTCTTCCTCCCTTAAGAAGACTCTCCTTCTCCTACTAAATAGAGTAATTGTCGAATAATATTTTGTTGATATATTTTTATTTTCCCATAGTTAAAACTTACTTAATCTCTACTTAATTTTCTACCTCTTACAGATTGAATCGCTTACAATGTAAAGGGAACTTTTAGAACAGTATTTTCACATTGCTTTAAGCTGGTCACGTCATGGTGGAATCATCTAGTTTGGGCCGTGCCCCACCAGCGGCACAGCAGCCCATACCACAGCAGCATTCGCCATCGCCATCGGGCATGCGTTGCGGCAATCTGGAGACGAGAGTGCGTGGCTCATGGTATCGAGTGATGGTGACACTCGAAACGGACTTCCTGGCGATTAGCCTGGACGAGTCCTGTGAGACGTCGCAGCATTCGAATGATGGGCAATCGACCACACTAAATGGCACACTAGGGTAAGCATATCAGCTGCGAAATTCTAGTAAATATATTGGCTAAAGAAACCACTCTCTCCTTGTAGAAGTAATCACAGCGGAGGAGGAGGCGGCGGCACTCAGAATGGCACGTTACCCAGCTCGGCATCGCTGCAGGGCATGGTGGTGCAGGATACCGAATTGGATGGCACGGGGACAGGTGCTGGGAATGGCTCTGGCACGGGCAACGACAACGGGGATCTTTGCCTGACTAATAACAATAATGCGGATGCCGGTGGTCTGGACATGTGCGATGTACCTGATCATGTGGCCAATCAGAAGCGTCATGTGCGCATCATCAAATCCGACAACAATGGTCTGGGCATCTCCATAAAGGGCGGACGCGAGAATCGCATGCCCATACTCATCTCAAAGATATTCCGTGGCATGGCCGCGGATCAGGCGAAAGGACTCTATGTGGGCGATGCCATCCTAACGGTAAACGGCGAGGAGCTGCGCGATGCCACACACGATGAGGCGGTGCGTGCTCTGAAGCGTGCCGGTCGTGTGGTCGACCTGGAGGGTGAGTAAACCGTAACTCATCTCATGTTTAGCACATGTCAAATGCTGACATTGTTATTTGCCGCACACACAGTAAAAAAAGAGGGAAACCCGTGCACTGGGGAGATGAAGTCAGGTCTTAAAAAAATGTGTAGCCCAACAAGTAGAACTATGTGCTAAGCGGAAGCGGTTGACAGTAGCGCTCTAACAAACTATATAAGTACACTGCAAGAAACGCAAGACAAAGGAATCATTTGAGTCATATACCACAGCTGTGTTGGACTAGAAATTCTCGCAGTGTAGCTGCCAAACTGCATACGTGGGATTAGTCAGTTTCTCTTACTATTCCTGTATATTCTTTTGCCACTGCAGCAAAGTACTGTTGCCACTATAAACACCCCCCTGCGAATCCCGCTCCTCCTTGTAGTTTTGCCTGTTGACTCTTGGCTGTGGACTACCGTTAGTTTCGCTGGTTTTGTTGGTCGTACGGACGGATGTTCGGGTTATATTCGTTTTGGCTGGGTTCAGTGGGTTGACGTTGGGCTGGTTTGTTTGTTTGCCTTGGCTTTGCAATGAGTAATGGGAAAAGTTTTTATTCCATTTCATCAAAATGGCTCCAAAATACGAGTACACACACACACACACACACACAATGTTGCCATGGTGGTGGGGGGTGGGTGGTGTAATGGGAGGCGGGGGCCCATTTATTCCCTGTTGCTTTGTGAATTGAAATGATTTCTACGCACTATGTTCTCATCTGTTGAAGTAGTAGTTGTTGATCTGCAAATGGAATGGTGGCTACAGTTTATTACACTGTGCAAAATTAAGGCTTAATTTGGATTATAGAGTTGATTGTAAGCGAATAAAATTCCTTAGAAAAGTCAGGCTGGATAGAGAAGTCGAAAGAGCTGAAAAAGTAGCATCATGAGAATAGGACTGGATTATGATTGAGGGTATGTTGCTAGAGTGAACAATAATTTATTGATTAACACTTATGTTGACTGTTTGTCTAAGTGTAGTCTATATATAGGTATGTATATGTAGGAATCTTGGCAACTCCAAGCCATCATGGCCAATTGCAGAAATTTGTGAGAGAATAAAAGTGTTATGGGAGTCAAGTTTCAGCAGAGTTTATTACACTATGCAAAATATGGTTAAATTGGTTTATAAAGTTAATTATAAACGAATAAAATCCTTTAAAAAGTCAGGCTGGATAGAGAAATCGAAAGAGCAGAAAGAGTAGCTTCATGAGAATAGGACTGGATTATGATTGAGGGTATGTTACTAGAGAGAATAATAATTTATTGATTAAACATAAGTGTTAATCGACTGTTTGTCTAAGTGTAGTATATACATATATAGGTATATGTAGAAACCTTGGCTCTTCTCAGCCATAGCAGGAATCATGGCCAATGCCAGTAATTTGTGAGAAGTCAAGTTTCTTAGCTTCGAAATTGTATAAACTGCAATTAGACGATTACACAATAGCAAAGGGAAAGTTCAGGGAATTGCAACAATACAAAAGAAGTTGAGAGCAATCCATGGCATCAAGTGGAGGAGATGCAACTCTCCTGTGTAGTTACACGCAGTTTGGATGGATTTGTGCCAGGTGAATTCCGTTTCCGGCAAAGGAGCTAAAGTAGAAGTTGTAGCAGAATAGAAACAAGCAGAGCTTAATAGCTTAATGGCAAATATTTATTTCAGTTGTCATGGTTCACTTTCGTCTGTATCTGTACGGGATTAGCACTTAGTTCCGGCGCAATCGCTCGCTGCGTATGCGTTGGCGTCCCAATCGCTGTTGCTGCTTGGGCTGCTCCACGGCCAAGATGAGACGGCCAAACTGAGCACCTGCAGCATTGATGGGCAGCAGTATGAGTCTTCCATTGCTCAGACCGAATGCAGCTTCGTTTAGTTCCTGCTCCTGTTGCTCCTCCACCAGCTCCACTTGGGATTCCTCCACCTCCAGCTCGTTCTCAGGTTCATTCAGCTCTGGAGCGCCATAACTGCGCGCCGGAGTGTTGGGAGCACCATAAGTGGTGGCTGGGCTTGATGATGACTCCTTGGTGGCCGCTTCCTGCTCTTCTGCTTGGTTATCGTTCAGCGTCGACTCGGGTTGGTCCAGGGCAGGCAGATCAGCAACAGGCTGCTGCTCAGTAGCAATGCCATCAACGGCAACAGCGGCAAAATCCTCCACAGCTTCGCGTACGGGTGGCTGAAAGTCTTGTGACGGTGCCTGGGCGACCACCTCGACGGTATCCTCTGCAGGTCCTCCATAGACAACAGCCGGAGTACGTGGATTCGTTTGCTCTTGCTCCTCGGGCAGCTCGATCTCTGTAGTCGTAGCCTGGTCCTCTACCTCTGTGGTTGCCACCGGCTCCTCCAGCTTGGGCTGTCTTTCGCTGGGCAGATCGAATGCAATCTTTGGCCTAAAGCCAGCTGCCGGATACGGCGTGCTGGCCGACACCACCAGCTCCACTTGACGCTGACTCTTCAACTGGCGACGCTGAGGCATGGCCAAGCTGCTTCCAATCAGCAGCAGGCACATCATGATTAGGCTAGTGGTGAATGACTTCATGTTGCAGGCTCAACCGGAGTAAACGGTGTGTGACTGGCTGCTGTGGGTGCACTCGCTTTTATACGAGTGAAGCCGAACGAGTGGATCGAGGGCGATCGAAAGCCTGGGAATTCTACATCAGAATTCAGTAATGGTCGCAAGGTCGAGTGAGCTTAATTTTTTCGGCTATGATAATGATAACGATAACTCTTGCCTTCCTCTGGCCGCTGCCTGATGCAAATGGCACACAAGTCGCAATATTTGCGCATTTAAAAACGTATCGAAGCCCATCAAATTAGCCATCAAGCTCAATGTTAACGTCACATTAATATGAAACAACCGCAACTCCGTACACTTTATAGTGCCCCTCCCCCCATAACCCTCTAGTGGCCAAGGTGTACCGCCCATACCCATGACGGGGGCTTCGGTATCGTCGTCGTCATCGTCATCGTCAACGTGCCCTGCATGCAGTAGTTCCAGTAATTCGATTCGATGCGTGCCACCTTCGCACATGTCTCTGATCCATTTCGCCGAATCATTTTTAGCCAACTAAATACTAAAACTAAAGTGTGTTTATTTTAACGAAAGAGGAAGCATTAAACGAATGTGTAAACACTCTAACAATGGGAGTAAGTTGGCAGCGGTTCGATTTTGATTTATATTAGAATAGAAATATTTGTATAGCATATTCTTAAGTGGGTTAAAGAGCTGGTAACCCTTGGTGCACAGGCATACTATAGGCTTATCTGACTACCTAAAATGTAATCCTTTGCTCAATATATCAGCACTTAATATAAGTTTCTCAAGAACTAGAAAAATTATATGTAAGGCCAGGAACTCGTTTAGTATTTGAAGTTCTTGTTTATAAGCTAGTAAAATTTGCCATGTGGAGATAGTCTCCTTATAATCAATAAGTTAAATTATATTTCCCTTTTACACATATATATAAATTTCATAGAATGCTGTGATATTCACCCATTTCTTCGATAAATGTTGAAGACAAAGTTAAAAACACTTGTGGTTCGTTTTTATCTTCAAAGTGTGGTATCTGAGGTTTCCTTACAAAAGAGTACAACTTAGACTTTAAATAAAGATACAGTATTGGTTATGAAATTAGAAACGACTACAAGTAAAGTATGTTTTTAACATACAATAATAAGCTCTATAGTCAAACTAGAAGAATACATAGAAATATACCAAATTTAATCAGCATTTCATTGGGGAAATAATATATATTTGGACTTATCACTTCATCTGATTTATAGTATGATTTGATTACACTAATAAACAGCATTTTATAGAGTATTATTTTACATGATCACATTACAATTTCAAGTTTGTTTCGAGTACGCTAAAAAGAGCATTACATGGAGAAATTGATAAATTTGTATCAAATTACCAAATCCTTTAACTAGTCCAGCGACTCAATTGAGTGCAGAGTGTACCTGCATTGAATTTATTTATTTCTTTGTCTCTCCATCGACTGCTCATAATTTCAATGGAACTCTCCGGGATGGTAGTAGTAGTAGTAGTGAAACTGGCCCACATCTATTAGCACGTAGAGTGACACAAGCTAAAGTTTATAATGAAAACAAACACACAAATGTGATAATGCAATCAGAAATATAATCAAAAACTGTGTATATAAACTCTAGTCGAAATGCAGCCCTGAGGGAGTTTATCTATCCATGGCAGCAGTGATCCAGTTGCCATTAGCCCTTAGCAGTCGTGTGGCGCCTTCAACTGGAACTGGAACTCTAACTTGGAATTTACAACTTGTGCAAGTTGTTTGGCCAGAAGACTCGTCTCAGCAGTCGTCTCATTGTAATTTAAATAAGCTCCTGCCGGTGCTTGGTGTGTGTCCTTAACTGGGATTCCGATTCGGGGCGACAACTTTTGTCGTCCAGTTCCTTCGCACACCCACACACACCCACACACACACTCACAGAAATTCCTACAAAACTCTGGCAACTGGCAACTGGCAAATGTCAACTGCAGATTTCGTCGCCCTGGCAAAAGGCGTCGGCGAGCACATTGACTCTCCTCTTCCCTGCCCTCCCCTCGGCACCTTATGCGCTGCCTACCAAAAGTCCATTAGCAATGGGTTTATACAACTTGGCATACTTTTGTGGGCAGTTCTTCCCCTCTGCCCCACACACACACACACACACACACAGTCAGTGAGATTTCCCTCTAAAGTTTGCTCAAAGTTTTAACGCACGATTTGCGAACAACGTTCAACGCCATCGCCATCGCCACCGCCTGCACTTGATATCATATTCGAACGAAATCCCCCTAGCCACGCCCACTTTTCTTGGCTGCTCTTTGGCGTGATTTATGCGGGCGGTCAGGTGGCGCAACTTGTTCCGTGTGCCAAAGGTGTAAAAAACTTCTTTGTGCCTCTATCTGGCTCGTTCAATGACTTTAGCTCTTGTTCTCGCTTTTTGCATACTACCGAGTTATATGCAAAGCGCGTTAAGCTGAGCATTGCTTAATTTATAGCACTAATACTTATTTAATTACTAATTATTTAATGAATTAACGCTACGATCGATGTAGATTCCAATTAAGTCTAACAAAGCTCTCACAGCGAGCACATAAACACACAGAGCAGCACTAGCATTGCTCAAGTGTTTGTCTGTATGTTCGCTACTCCTCACAGCGAACACATAAACACACAGAGTTAGGCAGAGAGTGAATTGCTCAAGTGTTTGTCTGTATGCTCGCTACCTCTCACAGCGAACACATAAACACACAGAGCGTGGACAATCACTTAACTTGACGTAGGAAGAGAAGTGACACGAGTGCTTATGTAATTATGATTAGACATTGATTTTATTGACATATACCTCAATTCAAATTAATGCTTAGGTTCAATTATGTTGCCCAGTGTCTAAAATTTGCTAAATTAACAATAATGAAATAAAATAAACAACGTCCGCTTGAAGTCAACTCTTTGCCTTCTGGGGATTCATGCTGGTCATAGCAAATTGCAGCCTTAATAATGCATGATTATGTGTTTAGATTTTCATAAGGCATGTAACTATATACCACCCAGAGTACATAAACATACAGTACATACAGACATTTATTTATAAAGCGCAGTTTACATTTGGCTTACAGCATTTGCAGTTTGTTTGCTGTTTGTTCTCATGTATATGTACATATTTGCTTTTTTGCTGGCAATTGCAACTTTATTTACACTGGAAATGCAAAAATTTGCACAACTTATTACAGTTGTTATTGTTGTTTCTAAACTTTGAGCTTGGCTTTTCGGTTGTTATTTGCTTTTTTCAGTGCACTCCGCACTGCACACTCTGCAAGCATAACAATCCCTGCTCTGGCTCTGGCTCTGACCGGATGCCAGTACAGCACCTCAACGCTAGTCAACATGGTTCTTTTTTCTGTTTGTTGGTTGCATATTTCCGTATGTAAATGTTGACTGAGTCACGGGCTTTGGGTTCTAAGATACGAGCTCTAAGGCACGTGAATGCCTGGCAATTAGTGGGAGATTGTGGCGACTGTGGGTGGGATGGAGGTGACGTCTGCTTTAATTAGTTGGGCTAAACACACAAATTGAGTCGGCCTAAACCTAAACCCAAAGTCCAAACCCCAAACCCCAACTGTTGGCATTAAGTGTGAAAATTGAATTTCCAAATCACTCGAACGACAACAGCGTCGCAGTCGCAGTCGCAGTCGACGTCGCCAGCGGAAATGTGCAAATGTTGTGGGCGGCAGAACGCCCACAGCCAGACAGACGCGGCTTAGCATCTGCACATACATACATACATATGTATGTACTATAGGTATGTACATACAGACGTTATGTAGAGCTACTACAAGCCACCTGCCATCATCATTTGCATAGCGACTTAACAGTGGGACGAATGCTATTAAAAATGGAAGTCAAAAGGAGACTAGACTCGAGTGGAATTGAAACAGTCTTAAAGGTAGTTTAATTTCAATTTAAAATACATATTTGCATATAAGGCTTGTGACATTTTAACTCTGCTAATCTGAATCCTAAAACATGCTCTACTCCAGAGTTTAACATCCATTATTCATACATAACTCAGGCACACAGTATATTGATTTAGTAACATTCCGAGCTAACAGAATTGAGACCACAAATTTGCAACTATGCAAATTCGTAGTGGCGGGGACACTGTGCACAGTGCAACTGGTTTAACGTGCAAATCGAATAAAAATGGAGCGGAAATTCTAATGAATTTATGCGGCGCAACGTGAGTGTTTGACGCTCGACGATGTCGATAACGGACTGATTGGATGCTGTGTGTGTGGGGAGAGAGTGTGTGTTGGTGTGCCACATCCTGGCACACCTGTGCGGCTATAGACACAGTCACACCACATCCTTTTGGGCATGCAAATTCATATTCAACTTCATGCTGATGTCTCCATTTGCAGTTAAATTCCTGCGCGAGGTGACGCCCTATTTTCGGAAGGCGAGCATCATATCGGAGGTGGGCTGGGAGCTGCAGCGCGCCTTTCTCTGCCCACTGGGACCAGGCGTGCCAACATCTCCGCCAGCGCCGACGCCCAAGACAACGCCGCGTGCCGATACACGTTACATTCCCTTGCAGTTGACGCATTTGGCCCGCAATCTCAAGTACATCGATCCGGGTAAGTTCTGCTCTTGCTGCCTTTGACAATTAGATTGAGAATCTACTCCATCTAATCCGACTGTTTGCTTGCAGAGAATCGCTGCCTGGAGCTGCACTCACCGGATGGCGTTCACTCGTGCATTCTACGTGCGGCCGACTCGGCAGAGGCTCTCGTCTGGTTCAATGCGCTCCACTCAGCCATGGGCAGCAGCACGCAGCGCGCCCTCGTCGAGGCCAATCGGGCATTGGTCAATCTAATCGGTGAACTCAAGCACATTGGCTGGCTCAGCAAACGTCTGAACAGTGCCGGCAGTGGAGCAGCCAGCGGCGGCAGCGGCACGTCCAACAGCGGCGGTGGCGTCGCTGGTGAGGTGGTAAGTGTAAGTTGAACCAAAAAATCTTTATTTCTCATAACAAAGATTCCGAGAAGAGTAGAAGAAATGAAGTAACATTTATAGAGACGTATTTATAACCTTTTTTAGTTCAATCTTTGATTAATAGCTTGTCGTATAACTTAGTTATTGTCGATTGCGTCTGACTGTAGCCTTAACTATTATAAGTGCTAGTATACTGTTTATTAACTTCTATTCTAATTGTTTATTTTCGTTTACTAATCTGTGTTTTCTTCCCACCTTAGCCCAGCGGTCGTTCCAGCTCGGAGAGTTCCGATGAGAGTGACAAGTGGCTGCCGATTTTTGTGGCAGTAACCGAACGGGAATTTCGGATATACGAGAGTGCGCCCTGGTCCGTGGAGGCCTGGAGTCGTCCCATCGAGAGCTATGCCTTGGCCACGACTCGATTGGCGGGTGCTGGCAATAATTCCTCGTTAAATGTAAGTCCTACTACTACTACTTCTGCTACTATTATTAATTATGATTCTCCTTTTATAGGGTCAGCAGACGACTGTCTTCTGTGTGCGTTGTGGCACGGCCAGGGGCGTGTTGGTCTATTGGCTGCGATCGGAAACACATCGGGATATGGCATCGTGGGCACGAGCCCTTGTCCAGGGCTCGCATCAGGCTGTTAATCTGCAGCGAGAATTCTCATTCCGCTGCCTGTACCAGGGCAGGCAGTGTCAATTGGTTGTGCACATAAATCGGGGATTCTTCTTATACGATTGTGGTGGCTTCGCCTCATCCACGCCCACAGCATCGGTGGCTGCCACCAAGACGCAGCTCTGGCAGTTCGCCTTTGACAAGTTGAAGGGATCGGCGGACGATGGAGCGCGTATGTTGTATTTGGATTTCGGAGACGATGGCGAAATTGTGAGCATATCCTAGACCATATATCGATGGGTGTATAATGATGTTATCTTTGTTCTTGCAGGAACTGGACATGGAGTGCTGTCCAAAGCCAGTTGTGTTTGTGGTACACAATTGCCTCTCGGCAAAGGTGCACAACATTGCCTAATCCCTTCTCAAGCGCAATGGAAGCTGATATTAAACATGTTATAGTATTAGTTAAACTTTTATATATTCTGCCAATTATTGTTTGAGTATAATTTAGAGTTTATGATTAAGTTCATATTGTATTGAGGTTTAGATTGATTGGGATATCATAGGCATCAGGCGAGAATACGTGCTTCCCCGATGAATTCTGGAATTTATTGGAGGTTTATGAAAAACGAAGTAGAATCAGAGACATTAAAATGCAACTAATTAAACAAATACCGAATAAGCACAAACCAAAAACGGAAAGACACAAACAATTTTTATATTGTAAGTAGCAGTAAATTCATTTTATACGCTGGTGTGTGTGCGTGTGTGATGGGCGCACAGACCACACACAAAGGGGGTAAAGGAAGCATCTAGAAGAATATAAATTTACATACAATCTGAATCGAATATCTAACAACTAAATCAAATATCTACATTGCATAAATGTTGAACAATAATTATCGTAATTGTACTTAAAATCAATTGTATCTTGTATCCAAAAATGAAGTACACATATCTCGATGTATTAAGCCCAACCATATCATATAGCGTCGGAAATTCATATCGAATTCATTTCATACTCTATACATACATACATTCAAAGACTAATCATACCCATTGGGACAATTCTGTATGCCAGGCCCTTTCGCAACGCCCCCACTCTACTCTTGTACAAGGTCAATCGATATTTATTATAAAGAAAATTCTTATAAACTTGACATACATATTCGTTTTATGAAATTCGAAATTTCGTTAGAAACATAAAACAGCCCGAAAAATTCAAGAACTCAAGAATTCTACATCAAATCATTAAGACGTACAATATTTTTAACATAAGTAGTGTTGAATCTTCGATAATAAACTTATTTATGATATTATAAAATGAAAAGTGTATTATATATAATATATATTATGTGTATAATATATATCTTATAAGTTATTTAACAAGCTTATGTTTAAAATGGCCAAGTTAAAGTAATGTAAGCAACACCCTTGAAAAACAACGCCAAGTATATTTTGCGGATCACGGATCATTTATTGAGAACATAATAAGATGGTAAATAATTTAATTACATTTCATTAGAAGATATAGTTTTTTTTCTATATATACTATAATTTTGTATAATTTGTTTATGTTTAAAAAGTCCGGAAAGTGACAGTCGATTGTGAATACATTACATTTCATTTGAAGCTATATATATTGTATAAGTCTTATAAAAGTATGTAATGCATATAATATTATGTATAATTTAATATGTATGTATATACTATGTATATATACTTAGCTATACGTATCATGTGGCTATTTATTTCAATTTTCCCAACTCGTATTTAAGACGAAAACAAACTTAGCGAGAGCACGTGACCGGCATAAGGAACGTGGTCAGTGGCAGCAGCAACAACAACTACAACTACTACTACGACTACTGCTCTTGGTCAGCCGCAAAATGGCACACAGCTGAGAGGCAATAGAATCAGTAGGACACAGTGGTTGGAAGCGGAGGGTGGGGAGGGGGAATGTAAAGTGGTTTTGGAGCTGACTCGGTGACCATCAGTGCGGTCAACACGCAGGTTTAAGGTGTAACGAACGATGTTCGCCTCTTGGCCTCCCACGATGACACGCTGACCACTGACACCCGCCCAACTCACACACACACACACACACACTAGATTACATTTCCGGCTTGGGATGGCATGCGGAAGCAGAGCGAGTCGCTTTGGTCGCCTTCAGGGTTAAAATTATGACAGTTCAGGGGGGGAGAATGGGGAGGCAATGCGGTTGGCAGGGTTGTGGGAATTGATATAAATACTCGTCGCTTGTGTCAGCGCTTTAGTTATAGCATATTCCATTAGCCGAAAAGATGAGCCAAGGATTACACCTGTTCTACTATGCGACGTTGGTGCTCTGCCTGAGTGGCCTAAGGCAGGCAGCTGTCCTACGAGAAGCGGAGCAAGTGGAGACCACCACCATGGATGCAGTGGATGCCAGCACTACAGTGGCGCCTGAAGTAAGCACACAACTTCCACTGGCATTGAGTCGCGATCGGGATGCCACTGTGAAGATTGTATTGGGCAGTGTTGATCCCGCACCCGGCACAATTCCTGAGGATTTAGCTGTGACCCAGGACAAACCGCAAGACCGTTCAGCCAGGCTGCTGCTGTTGAGTACTCCAGCCAAACGACCTGCTGAAGTGGAACTGCAGCTAGAGGAGCTGGACGAGAACGAAACTGCAGCAGCACCTGCTAGCAGCTCAGAAGCCACAACTGAGCTCAGCTCGGAACAGGATAGCAGTACAACGGAATCTAGTGAAGCCACCACAGCAACCACTACCACGGAAGGCACCACGAAACTGTTTGCCATCAATGCAACAACAACCGCACAGGATGCAGTGCAGCCCAACATAGCCGTTGCTGTTGCCACCGACAACAGCACCTCCATTTCGGTGGCCGAGCAACCACCCACTGCTGGAGATAGTAATGTGGCAGTGGAACTGCCCCTGCAGGCATATGAGACGGATTACGTGCTGCTCGATGAGGGATTAGAGCTGTCATCTACCTACACACATGATGAACTGCAGCTGGGCAGCTTCACGCACATCGACAGCGATGTCCACTTGCAGCCAGTGGTGCACTCAGTGGAGATTGTGCCCACACGCTTCGATGATCCACTGATTGTCAATTATGTTCACAACTTCCGATGATTCCCTGACTATAGACACTTGCATTCGATGGTTTATGCTTAAGATTGTTGTGTTTTTATTATTGTTTTGCTGTTGTTTAACTAACATTATGTTTATTTAACGATTTTATTAGGTAAAATGTAATAAACATCAATACGAATAACATGAACTCATTGAACTTTGGGTGAATAGTGAAAGGCTTTAGTATATGGAAAAAAAAACGAATATCTAAAATGAGAATATAGTTATAAAGCATCTCGTAATTCAATCTTAAAATAAGATCATAAATTCTGGCTATTCTGTAGGAGTATACAATAGTGTAAGAGTTCGTTTAACATATCCTTTCTATTCCTATAATTTTTAAAAAATTCTCAAATAATCCTTGAAATGTCTACAGTCGGGCGGAACAGACTGTAAGATACTGGATACTGAGATAGAACAACATTATTATTTTTAATTTTGGTTATTTTATAATAATAAATCTAGTATTGAATACAGGACTTCATTAATTCAAACGAACGCTGGCTGCTAGGGCCTTCGACTCGATACAATATTATTTAGATACATAATAATTTCCAAGTAATTTGATAAATAATTTTAATGAGTTCACTGTAGGAGATATTCAGTTCATATAGAATTGAAAGAATTTAATATTTATAAAAAAAATACTAGTTTAGTTATTCATTATCTTAGACTATACTTCAATTTTGATTCACTGGCATATTTCTTTATCTAACTCCGGTCTTATTTGACTGCACCCAACCTCATGACCTTCGTTATTGAAATAAAAGATATCTTCAAGTTACATAACAAATAAAGACTTTAATAAGAAACAATAGTTAAAACTAAAATGTTAACAGTGTAATTGGATCAATAAGCAACGTACTACCAACGCTGCTCCACAAACGTTGTATAGCTGAATCCTGGTCGTCGTGGTGCCTGGATTAGAGGCTGAGAGCGCAGTGGAATGGCCATTGGAACGACATTGGTTCTGGGCGCCCTGGCAACTAGGACAGCTGGTCCCAGATTGGCGGTAATGACAACACTCTCTGCATCGGGTTCAGCCTTTGAGCCAGGCTCTGGTGTGGGCTTCAATGGATTTGTACTAACACCACAAACTGGGTTATCAGCATTGGTCTGATTCTGTTGTGCCTGATTCTGTTGTTGCTGCTGCTCCAGATTCAACTCCGTGGGCAATAGAAAGGCTTTGCTTGGCCTGTAGCCAGCTGCTGGATACGGTGCCTTCGCATAGTCACGTCCTGATCTATACACAATTGGAGGAACTGTTGGCAGAGCTATGGTGGTGGTTGTATCTACTGCATCTGGTGCAGTTGTTGTGGTGCTCAAATCAATTGAATCTGTTGTGCTGGTGATGATTTCATCCACTGGCAGTTCCGTTGTTGTGGCACCCAAGCCTGACCCCTCGCCGGGCAACCAGAAAGCACGACCCTGGGGCCTGAAGCCAGCTGCTGGATATGGCGTAGGAGTAGCCTTCACCTCTCTCACCACTGCCTGCTGCACCCCGTCCGAATCCTCCTGCACACTGGCTGCATAACGATTGATGCGTATCTGACGTGCCTCAGCGATGCCAGATGCCAGAAGGCCAAGGATCAATATAAGTATCCGCTGCATCTCGTCTATATCTAAATCGGCTGAAATATGTATTCCAACTGAGTGGAGCTCCGGATGCGCTTTATGTTTTTATAGTACTACATATGTTCTCGGACTGTCTAGAGTCTGTCGAGCAATGAAAGCGAGAGTCGAGAATCAATATCGATTTACATACTATATACATATATATTATTAGGCGCACATTTAATGATTTAATTTTTATATATTTTTATAGATTTTTTTCATTTATTTCGCCTCCGGTGTTTCGCGTGCTTATCCACGTCCACCACGTCCGGATTTAGTCGCCATGTTCTATGGAAATTAAATGCGTTTCCTACGTGACACGCAATCCAATGGAGCCAATGGAGCCAATCGGATCAGCCTGGACACAGCGATTGAAAGCGAAAATGTGTGTTGTCAATTGCATTATTATATGATTGTCCGCTGTTGTGTCTGCGAGTGTTAGAATATTTGTTGTTTGTTTTTATTATTAAGCACTTATTATCGATATTTATGCGAACAACGACTGCGGTGCCTGAGGTGACCGCCAAGGACAGTTATGACCAGACTCGGACAACTCGGCACGTTCGGGCAGTACCCAACATTGAACTTTATATATAGTAATTTCAATGAATTCTCATTATATTATATTGCCAAAGATTGCCAGGAGTTGATAACTGAAAGACCTAAGAAAACAGATAGTGACTTCATATCAAAAGAAACAGAAAAGTTACTTGGAAATTCTTGGCAACCTAAGTGTGTTAGTCTTGATTTCTTTTGGAGATTTTTTCCAGCTTTTCATTTTTATGTATATTCAAAAGTTTATTGAATAAATAAAAAGAGTAGCTACATAATTCTAAATTCTATTTATACCTTGTTAAAAAGTGCTCTATACTGTATTATTGTTTTGCTTCTCTGATAGAAATTGGGGCAGTCCCAAAACTGTTGGGAATTTAAACTAGCTTATTTACGTATAAATTAAGAAATCAATTAATGAAAAAATTTTGATGGAACCAGTTTGTATAAACATCTATAAAATACTCAAAATCCACATAAATTAATCATCCGGTTAGAGTACCTTAACAATAGAAATAGGAGAAGAAATGGTAAACATTAGATGAGTTGATGAGATGATTTGTCTTCCATGGGTAAAATACATAAACTTCACTTTAAATATAGACTTTTATTGAAGCAAGAAAAACTATAATTATATAAATTCGCATAACATTGAAAAGAACCAATCAAATGAAAGGCATTTCCGGTAAAAACTCTTATTAGTCTTATTCTATATTAATGAAAGGAATGCCCTCTCTAAAACATAGAAAACATATATATATAAAACATATTCTTAACTTATCAAACTATAACTACTCCTTATCGCTACACCTATAGTCACCGGACAACATTCTCCAAGTGCCTCAATACCTAAGTATGCGACCCGATTTTGGACTGATTAATGGCGGAACTATAAATTCGAACTTTCAGCTCTTCTGATAGCTATTTCTTGTCACGTCTTTTGCACATAAAGCCACCCAATCAACCATAGTCACTGTGGTGCCGACAACGTCAGAAGCATGCACCAAAAAAGGATGTCCAAGCATGGAGCATGCGATGCGTCGCACACTAAACAGCTGCCGATCCGATCGAGCGCCCAACACTATCCTAGGTATAAAAGCTACTGTCCAGCTAGTCGAGGGCAACAGTCGTCAGTTAAGACTCCTCCACGATATGGCCAAGTTTCTAGTATTGTTGATGCTGATCGCCGCCTGCCTTTTGGCCACCAGTGACGCACAGCAACGCCAGCGTTCCTCACAGCGTTTGAGTCGTGGACGTTCGCGTCAGTTCTCTAGACAGGAGTTGGCTCCAGTGGATGCAGTGGATGCGGCAGCAGTCACACCATACCCCTCTGCTGATGAGCTGAAACCAGAGGTGCCATTTGATGAGGCAGCCGCTCCTGCAGCTGTTGAGCCCACCCCCGATGCTGTCTATGGACCACCAGATGCTGCTCCAGCAACCAACAATGTGCCCGATGAGGTATATGGACCCCCAGATGTTACAGGAAATGATTTGCCTGCTGCCGATGTGCCAGCCGAGCAGGCACGACTTGTGGCTGCTAGACGGGCGGCAAACCTACGTCGGGCTCAACCCAATGCCTATCGTCGCGTTGCCCCCGCTGCAGCGGCACGTCCGGCCAAGCTGACTGCTGTGAGACGTTTCTAGACACGCTGGGAGACTCATCCCATAACGATTCAACTACGACAAATGATGACGACATACACACATCCACACACACACACACACACACAAGTATAACCAAGTACAGTACACAGCATTAAACATATCATTGTTAGCATTGCAAATAAACTCTTTGCGCAAATCAAAACAAAAGAGTACTCTCCACGGCTGCAGTCGCAGATTTGGTGTGTCTTATGAATCACAGCGGGCTGGAACACGATGTTTCGGGGACCATTATTTAAATCGCGTACCAAAAACCGGTTACGGGGCGTGCGAAGTGCCGAGGCGTCGCGTGCAGCCGTCATAAAACAAGAAACTGATGACGAACACGTCTCTGGCCAGCGAGATTACAGTGGAGCTTGGGTATCTCCCTGACCGCAAGTAAACAAGTAGAGGGAACTCTCAATTTGTCTAGGAATGCGCCACTGGGATACCCTTACAATGAATCAGAGTAAGTAATATAAGGAGAACAGCGATAACATAATATTATGTGAAGAAGGTCAGATGAGACCTACTTCCGGGTAAGTTATTTATTATTATTAATTTATTTTATTGTTATTATTATCAGTGCAGTGTATCTGGGTGAGAGGTCAAGCCATTTGCAACAGATTATTTCTAAGTATCTGTGAAATACTGCTCTTTGATAATGGCAATATAATTGTAATTATTACTATTCTTAGTGAATAATTATAATACAATTGTTGTTATTATTATTCGTAGTATTTTTTATTATTATTTGGAATATTGTAATATTATTCGAATTGTGGGTTTAGCTCAATGCGGATCATTTTATATTTTTAATTTTTAATTTATTTTCATATCCACATTATGATAACTCATATTCATTAGCTTTAACTTGAATAATCTATTTTGTTATTTAACTTACATTTACATTTAGATTTTAATTGTAATTTACATATGATAATTCATATTCATTAACTTTAACTTAACTTAAATAAGCTTTTGTTATTTAATTTACATTTACTTTTAATTTTCAATCGTAATTTACATATGATAACTCATATTCATTAACTTCAACTTGGATAAGCTTTTGCTGTTTAACTTACATTTAATTTAAACTTTTAATACAATCTTTTAATAGTTCACACAATGGCTTTATTATTCTTATTCTATTCTTTGTGTTACTTACGTGATGTAATGTCATAAATTGCATAAATTAAGCAGATTATTGCTAGTAACTGGCATTAACTTTAGCGCTAACCAGGTGTTAAATATATACTTTTAAATTGTTTAAAATATTCAGTGTATGGTGTGAACTTTTTAATGTTTATCTAGCAGTTACAGTGGCTCAGGCTCAGGCTCATTAAGCTACTCCAGCAAGTCAGACAGTAAGTCGTTATACCCGTTAATATGCCAAATACTTGAAAACAAAAGCGACAGTCACTCTGAAAATCACAGCCATTCAGCCGTCAATTACCACATACATATTTACATACATACAATTACTTATTTACAATTGGAAATTTTCAATAAATATACACGAAATTGCGGTACTTGGGAGAGATACGCCAAATCAGACAATCATGCCTGGGGTCAGGCTGGGATTGAATCGATGTGATAAGCCGCCCCACCACTTCTCACTCTCTCTGAGTCAGTCTTGAGTCTCTCTCTCTCTCTCTCTGAGTCGCCGAAGACCATCTGTCTCAGGTTATTTAAATAAAATTGCCAACGTTTTCAGCTCTCAGTCTCAGTCTCAGTCAAGGCAACAACAGAGTAACGTGACGGATTACAAAGTGAAATTCACAGTCGAAAATAAACCAAAAAGACAACCTAATGATGTGGAATGTGTGTGTGTTGCTGCTTGCTGGAATGGTGTTCAGTCTAACGGAGGCACAGCGTCCCTCCTTCGCTGGAGCTCGTCCGCCTGGTGGCCTTAGCCAGAAGGACAAGTATTTGGGTACACAGAATACGGCCTTGGAGAACATCACCGGTGTGGATATTGCCACAAGATTTGGCGAGGAATCTGCGCCGAATCAGACGCCGCTTATTAACCTGCCCTACGGTGCATCACAGAAACCGCCAGTCGGCGTGCCACTGGTATTCGCCGTAAGCAGCAATGCCCCCAATGCGCCGCCAACGTTGCCTCCGACACAACAGTTCAATGTGGTCAATCGTTTCGGTAGTGACAGCAATTCGAATGTTCCCAGCAGCAGTTCGGGTTTTGTGCCTCTGTCAAGCAACGGCGACAGATTTGCACCCTCCTTTTCAACTGGCAGTACCAGTGGCCTTGCACCGACTCCAGTGACCAACGTCAACTTCAATCCCGCCTCGACTGCCAGCGCCAACTTTAATCCCGCCCCGCCTTCCAGCTCCAATGGTGTGTTTGCTTCCAGCGCCAGCGCCAGCTTCAGCCCTAGTTCCAGCTCTAGACCCATTGCAAATGCTCTACCAATTGATGCACGTGGCGATCAGGAATACATAAATCATCTCAACCAATTGCCAGAGGATAATCGTCCATTCTGGTTTATCAACTATCAGGCCATTGAGGCACTGAGAAATAGCACCAGACCCAATGTGAACGCAATTGAGACGCGGGGCAACTTCTTTGCTGGATAAATCTCAATTTAGTACAGTATGAATAATAATACTCACACACACACACCTATACAACAAGTGTGTGATTTTTTTAGGGAATTTCAATTTGGTGAATAATTAAGTGACTCTATTTAAATGTAGTATCTATTTATAGCAGCAAGTGTTGGAGAGTTGGCTTTATAAGCAGTGAAACGTTATTACAAATAGTAAGCGTAAATTAATAAAATTACTATTAAATTAAACAATTAAAAGCGCTGATATAATCGTGTTAAATTAATAGACAAAAGAGAATTGAAAGTTCTAAATTCTGTTTATTTCAAACTGCTTTTATCTTTATCATCATTTGTATGGTTTTTATGGATTTGCCTCTATTGCCCAATGAGTGCACGCCCCAGAATAGGTGTTCTTTGTTGTCCAGCTTTGTGGTCGAAAAACTGCCATTGGGGTTACTGCAATAAATAGGTATAATTAAAATAAAATAGAATATATTATTTGAAAGTATCTTACCAACTGGGCGCGACTCTCTCCGCCCACCACCAACCGCATTTGTAATTTTCAACTCCCACGCCGAATACCCTGCACTCACTTAAGCGCATCATATCGTTGGCATTTCCTTCATAGTTTCCCAACGACTTTAGTAGATACTTTTCCTCTTTGCCGGCAACCACAAAGTTATCATATCGCGCGTAGTGAGCTTTGCCATCGAAATCCACCATGTGTACATATAGTTCGTGTCTCTGGAAGGTTGTGATTCTATGCAGCTTTTCCAAACCAATCCAAAAGTCCCCCTTCAATTCACCGAAACCATCGTAATATTGGGCCAAGTCCTTTTGGAAATCCACTCCTCCACTCATGCGCCTCTGTATTACCAACCAGCCGGGACCCACTGTCTTGTTGTCTACAACAGGTCGAAAAGGTTTCAGTTTGGGCACAAGCATGAACGTCGGATTAACAGCTCCATATCTCACACACATGGTTATCATTCTGTCGCGTTTTATAATTAATCCATGAAACGCTCTGTAGTTTTTCATCATATCTGATTGTTTTTGTATTGAATCTGCACTGATTTTAGCTTCCTCCTGAAGCGTTTTTATCTGAGACTGCAGCTTCAACAGCTCGGCATCTCTGCTCTGGGCGATAAGTTGTTCATTGTATGATTTCATTTGTTCCATCATGGCATCGGTGCGGCTCTTCAATGAGGCAATATCACTATTAGACTCCGCACTGTTCCTGGATTTGGATAACTCAACGGATAACTTTAAGGCAGCAATTAAATCATCTTTACTCCTGACTTTCTCCTCAAACATTTGTTCCCTCTCCTCGTAATGCGCTGTTTTCATTTGAAGCTCCGATAATCTAGCCTTTAGATCATTAATTGCAATATCTTTGGTCTGAAGAGTATTGCGCAATGCCGCCATATCTCCACCTCCAGGTTGATTATCGTAATGATCCCAAGTGTTTACCTAAATGGAGTTTCATTCGTATTATTTATAACATTCTTACAAATATCTCTGTATTATACTCACCAAATTATCCATGACTGCATAGTCAATTTCATTTTCACCCCAGTTCTTATTATCCATTCTACTACTGTTCCTCGCCTTCTGATATCGAAACTACTACTGAACACTCATTGCTCATTACTTATATATATATACATATTCTTTGGCTACCAGTATTTAATGTCTTACAAGACTGATAATAGTAAAAGAAAGCCCCTGAACCTTATCTATTTCGACAGAATGTGGATCTATGCTTATAATATACATATCTTATCACTGCGTTAACTTTGACTCATCAATAGGCAACGAAAGCAAACCGACAAGTCTATGCTCTAAAAAACTTAACATATGTTAATTATTGGTTAACTTAAGAACTAGTAAATTTGGCAAATGGATTCAAAAGACTCACAGATATTATTATTTTAAATATCATGAGTTTACAGCAATCTGTTTTTAATTTCTATAATATATGAAGTTATATAGCTAACATATAAGGTAGAGTATTTACTATAAGACTTTCACTTTAGCAAAATTGTAGAATTCCATTACAATTAAATCCCGATTTGATTAGCGTATTTAAATATGTGAACAGTTATAGCTCAATGAATCAGTTAAGGAAAGTGTTCAAATGGAACTTTTATTACTTAAAAGCAGTGGAATATAATTTGTAATGTTTGACTTGAAGTATTCTTTTAAAAGCCAACCTGTTCGATGCCCGAAAAAAAGTGCAACTGCATTGAAAATGTTTACAAGAAAGCTGAACAACAGGGGGTAGAGTTAAGGATGTTTTGAAAAGACTTTACTCTAGCTCTTTGAGTTCAATGAAATGGATTCAAACAATGCAAAGTGCACTGGTTGAGTGTAGAACTCTTGAGATTCTCAGGCGCTTGTTAATGGCGAATGAATTGCAAGCGAAAGGAGCAAATATGTCAACAGAAATGCGGGATGAAGAGCAGAGCAAAACAAGAGACTGGAAGCAACAGTTGACCTTTCTAAAGTAAAGGTTAAGAAGTTACATCAAATCTTTAAGATAGATTGCTATTGAGTTGCTAACATAATTCATTAGTAACAACTTCTAAGTTAAAACCTCTATTATCTCTAGTTAATCGAAATCCATTTTATTATGCGTATGAGTTATAAGCAATCATCAGCCGATTACCAACTGGTCAGTGGCTGTGGCACTTGATTGTAGGCAAGCACGTAGGGCTGCTGGGCGTTAATATAGTAAAACTGTGGAACTGGAGCAACTGCAGCAGGTGCGGGTACTTCAACGGGTAACTGTTCCAGTCGTGCGAGACGTGTACTCTTGGTTTTCCTCTGGGTCAGCTTTGCTAACCTCTGGCGGCTGCTACGAAGGCGAGCAGGAGCTGTTGGTGTGGTTTGCTCCAGTGAATTCTCATCAGTATCCAATGGCTCCTCTTCGGCTTCGGCTTCTGGTTGAAAGCTGTCAACAGGTGCCTCCTCCTCCGCAGGCAACTCATTGACATCGGTGGACGGAGGTGGGCCATAGATGAGGGCTGGTTCCTCGGGCTTCAGATCTGCTGCCGAGGGATATGGCGTCGGTTGCACCTCTTGTCTGGCAAACGTTGACAATCGCTGGCGAGTATAACGCAATCGCCGAGGTGCCTCAGCTGTCGATTGGGCAATCAGCAAACTGCCGAATAGAAGGAAGGAACTTATGAGCTGATAGTGCATAGTGATGGTATCAAGTCTTGAGACAATTTGTTGCCATTTTTATAACTAGGCAGTACTTTTATACTTATAGTTGTCTACTGTTGTGGCGATTCTAGACCAGGCCGCAACGCAATGCATATAAAGCAGTCTATAACTCAATAGACCCAGTCGACACACACACCACACACCACACACACCAAAACCATTGACCTGCATGACAAACAGGCGCCACGGTACTATGGAAATAAAAACATACATTAAATTATAATGACTGTTTTGATTCGGATATTCGCAAAGGTCATTGCAACAGGTTTCTAGGAAGAATACTAATACCTTGACGCAATCAAGACCAGCATTTTCAATGAATATTTATGGTTTTTAAATGGTAAATTATTAAGCAAGTCGATAAAGTTATAAGGTCTATTATGATTATAAGAGTTTTCTTTACATAATCATAATTTATCTCTTACCTAAATGTAACTTCAATTTCAGTCCGAATTTTCTTCTATAATTTTCACATTGAATATAAATTATGAAGACCTTATGCTTTACAGTCTTAAACCTTTTGTAAGACTGCATCCAAAATGCCGTTCAATATTCAATAAAAATACAATAAATTAAAAGTACTTTGGTATCCAAACGAAGCGATACGTAGTTCAGAGTTAAGTGAGCATTGGCCATTAGTGGGAAATGGTTATGGCTTCGACATGGGCCCTTGACTAAATATTGTCACGTAGGAGCTATGCTTGCCATCGTCATAAAGGGTGTCCCTCACATTGCCATTTATGACTGCCAAAAACTCTGCTGCCCCGAGTTGTGAGGTGTATAAAAGCATTGCGTGTTTTACCACAAAACAACATTCTAACACCATTCGGCAATTCAGCAACATGGCTTACAAGTTTACCAGCTCGGCTCTGCTTATTTTGGCAATCTTTGCTGCAGTGGCAGTGGCGGAACCAGGTCGTCTGCGCAGTCGATCCTCACGTTTTCGTTTGGCCCGTCAGGAGGCGGCACCTGTGGATCCGGCACAGGACATTGCTCCCACCCCTGCTTCAGCACCCTACCCAGCAGCTGGTGTGACACCTGCTGTGCCATTTGATCTGCCCACGGAGACTGAGGCTCAGCCAGATCTAACCTACGGTGCGCCAGATAACACCTATGGTCCCCCACCCGCAGAGCCTGACAACACTTATGGCCCACCTGCTGAGCCCGATAACACCTATGGACCACCAGCTGATGCTGCAGCAGATCAGGATTCAGCCCCAGTTGACCCAGCATCTGAGCCCATTCCAGCCAGCCTGATTCAACGTAGTGGACGCCTGCGCAATAGCCGTTTTGAGAAGCTTCGTTCCGCCCAGATCATTCGCTCGCAACCTGTTCTAGTGTATAGGATCTGAGTACCAAAATGTTGGGAATGTTTAAACGACTTCAGCGAACTTATTTGTTATTAAACTTATGATTGTTAAATATATGAAAATATTATTGAATATTTAAAAAACAGTTGTGGTTGTTGAAGGGTCCTTTAGTAAACATCAAAATATATCTCAACTACAAGTACAATTTACTACAATTTCATATTGTAACATTATTCTTAACCGATAGCCGATATTTTAGAGCCTGCCCTGAGGGAAAGTCCATTCGAGAAGATTTAATACTTGTGGAGGTGGAGCCCATGGGTATATCATCAGGGAACTGAGTTGCTGTAACAGTTCTGGTCAGAAAGAAAGGTTTGAATATTAAATACAAGCCTCAATTAATATGATATTATACGAATATAGCTTACCTTGCTCCTTTTTGTGCTCTGCACAAGCCCAGGAATACTTTGTTGTTGCTAAAAATTTGTGGCACGAATTGTACAGATTGTAGATTTTCTTGACGGTTATGCCTTCATCGCATCTCCATTCTCCTCTCCTGTCTTAAGACCATTTACCGGGATAGATCCGAACCGAAAGTTTAATCGGTTACCCTGTGAAGTTATAACATGCCGAGCAACCTCATCTATTTCTATGATCATGAGTGCTCCTCCTCTCTCGTCTTTACGTGAGATAACTTTCCAGGAGGGTGTATAGATACCATTCTGCTTCCCAAGCAATTTCAGAATTCGTCCATTCGTACGATCTATAATTCTTGGCAAAAACACTGTAATGGTGTGTAGCGATGGTATATCATCTCCCGTCCTTACAGCTAGAGGTAGGCCTTTCCATGTCCTGAGGTGAGACGCCGCCGACATCAGCCATTTGGCTGAACTCTCATTTTTACAGTCGATCACCAAGTGACCAATACGAAAATGAATGCCCGTGAAGGCAATGGCTGACTGCCAACTTGTGGTTTCTATTTGGTCTAGAATTGCTTCCTCGAGCGAAAACAACTCTGTATACTTTAGAATTGCCAGGGGATACTGCACAGGCAATACGCCCACGCGTATCTTCGTCACGCCACTATGTGAAGGTGCGCGAGGCTTCACGTTTGCTATTGATGAAACGGACTCCTTTGGTTCAGGGCTGATCTCTGCTTTCATTGCTGGACTGGAAGTTGTTGCTACCGATTCCGATTCCAAAAGGCATACTCTCTTTGGCGTGTCATCGGGAAGCGTGAGGTCATCACCAGGTCTTTTCGTGGCCTGCGCTGTGGTCAGCCTCTGTTTTACCGCTTTAACCATTAAAAATGCCTTGTCCGCCGAATGTCCCTTTTGAAGGAAACGGAGATACCATTTTGTTGTAATTGCGCATAGACTACGTCTATTTGGGTCATCAAGTCCACCAGGTTGCCCTCTAGGTGGTAGGTATTCTTCCTTCACTGGTTCAGCTGGCTTCAGTTGTGGTGCTGCCAGGATGGATGGTACAACAGTGCTTTCACTAGGGGCGATTGTGCCAGTAACACTGTCCGTGGGATCCGAGGGATCCGTGTGATGCTCTTGACTTTGTGGAGGCTGCTCGGCAACATCTTGGACATCCACATTAGTTGCAGGCAACTCCAGCGGAGTATTTGTTTTATTTGAATTTGAGCTCATCTCGAATCCCAAAAGATGCAGAGAAGTAATCTATAAATAAATAAATAAGCCGTGTTATAATATTAATTTGCAATGCAAATATAAGAACAAAATTGAAAACAATAAATATTTTATTATCTACGATTCAGCTTGACCTAGATGAGAATTATGTCAAATGAGTTGCTTATACGGACACCAAGTGTCCACCAAGGCCAATGAATATCCAATAAAATTATGAATAGTAAAGAACCCACGAAAATATACATACAAACTGTTCAATTACGAACCAAAACCAATTGGAACCACTGTGGACAGGGTGTTAATGAGACATCTACTGCATAGAGAAATGAAAAGGCAGTGTGTGGAGGAGGGGAGGCGTACATGGCAGCACATGTTAACATTGGCTACTAAAATTGGGAAAAGGGTCACGTAGGCAGCATTAAATCCGAAATCACAGGCACCGACTCGATCGGGCAAACATAATCAAACCTCTGCTGAGCTGAGCGAATGGAAACAACAACAGTAATAGCCGGAGTTCAAATGGGAGGCCTGAAATTGAAAGTGACGAGCATAAATTATGACAATGATCTGGTGGGAGCTCGACTATATATAAGTGAAGCCATTGAGCAACACAGAACATAACACAGAGGAAGTCGAAATGTTTAAACCAACCTCAACCACACTGCTGATTGTGCTGGCCATAGCTGCCTTTGGAAATTCCGAGGCACTGCGCCAAAGGTTTGTGCCTCGACGTGGATTGGCACGTCAGGAGCAGGCATCGCCTCCAAGCCCATCTCCAACTGGATATCCAGAGGCGGGTATTACCCCTGACGTCCCATTCGAGCTGCCAAGTTCCACCGCGCAACCAGAAGTGAGTTATCTGCCACCGGATAATACATATGGACCACCGGACAGCGTTTACGGACCACCCACAACTCTAGCAGAGCCCGAGCAGGCACCTGCTCCAGAACAGCCAATCGAAACGGACGACATACCAGCCCCAGAAGATGAAGTATCTGTAGATGCAAAACTGCAGCCAGCAGATGAAGATGTCCTCGTACAAGTTGCCGAAGATGGCACAGTTATCGCGGTGTCCACCACGCTCGACCAACCACAGGAAACGGCTAAATCAGCTAGATTCTATCAACGCTTTCCACAGTCAAGACGACGACAGCAGCCAGTTCCAGAGCGCCTAGTGCTACGCCGCAACTGGTAAACCCAATATGATATCCAAGCCATGTAAAAGATATTAATAAAGTTTAGTCACCCAGTATTTGGTACTAACACGTGGTTATGACTGTGGGTAACTCATCGCACGTAAAGTCTTTTGGATTTCCATAAAAGTCACTGCGACCTCGTCTTTAGTAGACAAGGTTATTAATAGGCAGTATATATGGGCGCCGATGGATTGGCGGAGGCAGCAGTTCGCAGTGGATCAGCAAGATGTTTAGTATTCACATTGGTTTATTGGTGGCAGTCCTCAGTCTCACTGTGGCTGCGGGTGATGTGCGTTTTCCAGGACCCGTCTTACAACGACAGGAAGCTGCTCCGTATCCAGCAGCTGGTTTAATGCCCGATCCACCGTTTGATTTACCCACGGAGCAGGAAGCTAACTTTCCTCAACCAGATTTAGCCTATGGACCGCCTGATGATGTCTATGGGCCACCTGATGATGTCTATGGACCGCCTGATGACGTCCCTGACAGCACATATGTCGTACCTGAAGCTGATGACCCGACTCCACCTCAGAGTGCAGCAACGATAAGTCTGGCCAGCTTGCGCCCGGCGGCACAGTTGGTTCTTCCTTTTGTACAGCGTTTCACGGCCTTCCGGCAGGTACTGCGTCCAGTTCAGCCTCAGCGTCGACCAGCAAAGTTGCAGTCACCTCGGCCCGCAAAACTCATCACTGGCAGCAATGCTGCTTTTCCTGTCACTCAATTAACTTTGCCTTTTGTGGAACGTAGAATTCCGTTCAGATCTGCCGGTCGGTTAATTCTTAATGCTCCACTCAAATCAAAGCCATCGAAAATAACTGTAAATTCACCGTTTATTGCCCAGTTGACTCCAGCTATTCGCAGACCTATTTTTTCAGGTGGTCGTATTATTGCCTATTCTGACAGAGCGCAGAATTGGTAAATAAATAAAAAAGCACGTTAATATAACCTACTCAAAAAAGACTTTTACAATTTGCGCTGTTCTTTAAAGCAATGAACGGTGCTTTACCTATAAAAAACACCGATTTTGCAATAATGCATTAGATTATTATCGATGTTTCAGTTATCGTCTTACCACTGCATTAACATCGAAATTGACTACTGTTAAAAAGTGTGCCAAAAATGAATAAAAACAGGCCGAGTAGAAAAATATTTAAACAATAAGCATCGATATAGATAAAACAGTACGAAGCAAACTCTTCCAAGCAGTACAGTTTATCAAAGTGTACATCCTAAGTGAGCCAAATTCACAACCTTAGTGCATGCCAAAACCAAGCTAGTGGCAATTTAAAAAAAAGCGCCAACATATAAAATGTGCCAAGTGTGGCACATAAAAAGCACTAATTTTGTGCACAAAAACACCAAGTGTATCACATAAAAGTGCCAATTTTGGCGCAAAAACGCCAAATGTGGCAGAAGTAGTGTGACAACCGTGCTCGTCATTAGTGTTGGGTAAGTACTGCTCACTTTAGTGAACATGTTCACTTGTTCTTTTCTTGGAGGTGAGCCGACTCGCTCACTTGTTAGGACATTTGATATGGACCCACTGTGTTTTCAAATTAAAGACATATTTGTTTAATATATAATATTAAATCGTCAATTTAATAATAAGTGAGCAAAGAGGCAGAAAAGAGGCAAAGAGAGCAAAATTGAGCAATAAAACATAATGATCACGCGCATCACGCGCGCAAGTACAGCTCAGCAACTGTGCAACTGAGCAATGAGTAAGAGCAGGTAAGCAGCTGAGTAATTAGCAAGAGCAGCTCGGCAACTGAGCAATGAGCAAGAGCAGGTAGGAAACTGAGCAAGAGCTGTGCAGTAATTACTGAGCTTAATTAAGCTACTGAGCAGTGAGCAGAGCTGTTCAGTATTTAAGCAACTGAGCAGTGAGCAATAGCTGTTTAGTAACTGAGCAACTAACCAGTGAGCAAGTGCTTATCAATAACTGAGCAAAAAAGAACAATTTGGGAAGAACACGTTCACTTGTTCAGTTTAGTGAGCAGCTCATTTTTGTTCACTCACTTATAAGCAACCCAGCCCTAGAAGTCATCAAGCACGCTGAACCAAAACAAGCAGAAGCCGACAAGTATAAAATTTGGAATTTATTAATAATAAATAAAGGTAATTCAACTGTTTTATCACTGTTACTGTTGGTAAAAGCGCGCTCATGTCTACGACAACGTGAACTTTACATAGCAGTGAATTTTTGCGCCCAATATTAATTTATTGTATTTTTTTAGTTGAAATGGCTGGCGTGTTATTTGAAGATATATTCAATGTTAAGGACATGGACCCTGAAGGCAAAAAGTTTGATCGTGTATCTCGCCTGCACTGTGAATCTGAATCTTTCAAAATGGACCTTATACTGGACATCAACTCGTGGCTGTATCCAATGGAACTGGGGGATAAATTTCGTTTGGTGCTGGCCACAACATTGCGCGAAGACGGCTGCCCCGACAGTGGCGAATATAATCCAATGGAACACGAAGGCACACGGGCAGACAGTTTTGAATATGTTATGTACGGCAAAATTTACCGTATTGAGGGCGACGAAGCGCACAACGAATCTTCACGTTTGTCAGCGTATGTTTCATTTGGCGGCCTGCTGATGCGACTGCAGGGTGATGCCAATAACTTGCATGGCTTTGAGGTAGATCAACATATGTACTTGCTAATGAAGAGACTGGCTTTCTGAGCCTTAGAAAATAAAAAAACGTTTATATATAAAGTCAATATTTTATTATAATTCTGAAAATAAAAAAACGTTTATATGTAAAGTCAAAATTTTATTATAATTCAAACAATGCTTTGCTTATCGATACTACGTATCGATATTCTATGCAGTATTAAAATACTAAATTTGCCAGATGTACTGATAAATCGTATGATATCAAAAACCGAACTAGTTCCAGCTCCAACAAAAATTAACAACCACGGCACTACAGTGTGAAAATTAATTAATTTAGTAAAAATAAGTAAAATCAGTTCTAAATCAAATAAATATACAAGCTGGGCCTAGCGCTTGCACTTGCAGTGTTGCTTCTCGGATTGCATTGCTGAAGGTAATCACATTGTAAAGTGTTCAGAGAAGTTGACGATTTTTATAGCGCGTCTGCATAAAGTATAAACAAATTTTCATGAAGAAAATGTAGCCTGCAGCGACAAGCTGGCAGTCTGCCTAGTTGTGCATATGGATTAGTGAGCTAGCGTTGGTCTTGGGTTCAGTTTGCAGTTCCCAATTCTTTGATCCGGTAAGTCGCCATTGGATTTGTCAATTTTACAGTAGCCAATTGTAGTATTTCTTGTGGTGCTGGTATGCTTATAATCTTAATGAAAGTAAATGAAAATTCTAATTGGTGACGGTACATAACTAACAAATCTCTCAGTGCAATATGTGTTAATCGTTTGATGTCTTTTGAGGTTGACACAAACAAAAGACTTCAATGTCGCCATGCAGTTGCTACTGTGACGCTTCTGCCCCGTCTATTTAGCATTACAAAACGTCTGTTCTTTTTGTACTCTATGCTCCCCACACCTTTTGCTGCTTTTTCGCTGTCGTTCGTGCTTTTCCAGCGTTCTCTTTCATTATAATGAATCGCAAGCTATTGTATACATAACTGTATGGAGTGTTGTCGAGGATTACTTTCAATCCAAAAAAAAATAGCTAAATCAATTTAGCTATAAATTAAAATCGCTAATCAGTTGATTGAAAATCTACTAATTGCTGAAGTGGATTACATACATACATACTGTTTTCGGTGGTATTCTTATTGGAAACGAGACCACTTAAGATATTGATATTTTATTGATTTCAATTTAATTGGGCACTCCTTATTCTATCTATAAACTAGCCAAAAGCGCTAGCACTGTTCCGTTCAACTGCAGTACCTACAGTTAAAGTCATATTGAGTATGTTTTTAGGGGTTTGGTTCGCGCTTTTAATTTGCCTTTTCAACAGTTGTTTTCATTTTTGTTTCACGCTTCATTTGCGTAACGTGCAGCTGTGTGAACTGTGGCCCTGTCCCTGCACTTGGGCAATGGGTACGGTTCGGTTTGGTTTGGGTGTTGCGACCAATCCCATGCTTCACTGCCGCGTGTCGTCGCAAGTTTAATAGAGTCGAGAAATGTATGTGTATGTAAGTGTGAGTATGTGTGTATACTGTATAGTAATTACTTAAGTTTTTGGATCAATGAAGAGTCGCTCCTCGACATGGTCAATCTGTTTACCAGATGTGCACATACTTTTAGCGCCAACTGTGCTCTCAGGGTCGTCATCGTCGTCTGTTCTTGATTTTTACAGTTTTTCTTTGTTTCGCATGCATTTTTCCATTTCATTAGAAGTGCTGAGCAACAACAGCAGTAGCAGTAGCAGTAGCCAGAGCCACAGTAGCGATCCAGCATTTTCAGAGTGAAAAAGTCACCGCGTGTTTATGTAAGCAGTTGTCTTATCGCGCTTCTTATAAGGCATTTAACAGACAATCGCTTATCAGTTATTGCCTCTATTTCACGCTTATCAGCCGTGCTCTCCCGCTCGCTCAAACAAAAGATTGAGAAAACAAACTAAACAACTCTTACTCATAGAGTGTGTGCGTGCGTGTGTGCGTGCGTGTGTGCATGTGTGTACTACCTGGAAAGTCTAGCTGATAACGTGATAAAGGCAAACGTGTACTGTACAGAGAGAAATGATTGTGTTCATTCTAATTCAATGGCATATATACTGCTCTGCCAACTGCTCAACTAGCCGGACTTGATTGAACCCTCTTCCAAAGTTCTGTTAGAACATAATCTTATCAGTATATAATTACAATCAAAAGCAACATGTCATCGGTAATTCGTTCAGTGTACGAGCACATGTACCTCTGCTAGCAATTGAAGTAATTCTTATCGTTGTCGTCAGAGTTCTCAAAAGTTCGGTGGACACAGCTGAAATTCTTATTGTTGTTTTCTTTTGTGTTCTGTGAGTTGCTTGGAACGTGGCATTAATAACGGAACGTAAACTTAAATTAACTAAACATTTTTCCTTGCAGCGAAATTATAACTATATCGCTATAAAAAGTATCCAAAGGTGAATGGGAAATCCCTCTTAAACGTAAACGTAGTCGAAAACCAAAGCAAAACTTATAGTAGACACAATAACCCCTTCTCCTGGTGCCGGGTGCAGTTATCTGTAATAGTAGCCATAAGACTAACTCAGCATGGTACGCAGTCGTCGCAGTCTCTCCAAGGAAGATGTCTCTCTGCTCACGGATAGTGGCATCTCACTGTCATCGCCGCCGGCGGCGACACGCGACACTTCGCCCTCCACGGGGGCCAGATCCATAAAGCGACGCAAGAGCAGTCTCAACAGTTTGCAGTCTGTGCTCGTGCATGCTAAAGCCGAGGCGGAGCCGGACTCCACAGATAGCGATGCTGATGTTGATGCCGATGCAGATGCAGATGCCGATGTTGACTACGTACAGCCAAAGCCAAAGAAGTCCATTCGCAAAGTTGAGTTAGCACGTCGTAAGCAGCATGTGTGCAGCCATTGCTCCAAGGAATTTGGAGGCAAGACAGATCTGTTGCGTCACATGCTCATCCATTCAGATGAACGTCCACACAAGTGCAGCGAATGCGGCAAGTGCTATCGCCAGGCGGTAAACCTGAAAAATCACATAACCACCGCCCATGAGCACAAGAAGCAGTTTGCTTGCGAACAGTGCCCAAAATCGTTTGCACTCAAGGAGCGTCTCAGGCTGCACATGCGTTTGCACTCGGGCGAAAAGCCATATCCATGTGCTCTCTGCGACAAACGCTTTGCCCGCGGCGGGCAGGTTAGTTCTGAAAATGAAATTAGTTCACTTAACTGCATATTAATCTGCCTTTGTCTTGTATTACAGTTGCAACAGCATGTGGTATCGCATCATAGAACCAGTATACAGCAATTCAACTGTACCAAATGCTCTGCCAGTTTCTCGACCAATGCCAATCTGCGTGTGCACATGGAACGCCATGAGCAGGGCATGGAGCACAGATGTTCCATTTGCGAGAATCAGTTTGCCACTGAGTTGGCTCTGCGCGCCCACATCAACCAGGATCATCACAAGCTGAGTCAATTCAATTGTGATATCTGCCACAAGACCATCGAACCGGATGAGGATCTTGCCAGCCATATGCAAAAGCATGCGCCAGTGAAGACGCACGTCTGCGAGGTGTGCAATTCGTATTTCACCCAAAAGTCGCAATATAATGTGCATATGCGAATGCACACGGGAGAGCGACCTTATCAGTGTCGGGTGAGTGTGAGGAGAAGTCGTTACAAATCGCCATAAATAACTTATTTACTTTTATCTTGCAGATATGCCATCAAACATTTGCCCACTCGAGTGTGCTGAAACTTCACATACGCAAACACACCGGAGAGAAACCCTTTGCTTGCCAGCTTTGTACGGATGAGGTGGCCTTCTCGCAGTTGGCGCACCTCAAGAATCACATGAAGAAGATTCACAAGCAGCAGAAACCATACATGTGTCCGGGTTGTCATGACTTCTTTAAGATCAAAGTCGAACTGCAGGCACACACTGAGCAATGCGACAAGTGCCAGGGAACGGAGGAGGCCAATGATAATCAGACAGAAGATGCCATGACTCTATCAAGCATACGTTTTAATATGGCGGTAGTCCTCAAGAAGATTAGCTCCGCGCAGAAACTGCGTCATTTGGGCTATGAGAAGCGTCTTATTGACAACGTTATCATCGCCTCGTTGAAGCTAGCACAGCGTCCCACGCATGATGATCCCACATTGACTCCGCTAGCCAGACTACGCTTAAATGTGGAGGAGTTTCTCAAATGGATTGTCCCAGCGCCCACCATGAAAAAGTTCAGCGAGGAGCTGCTCTCTATCGACACGATACTGGACAAAATAGCAACAATGTATATGAAGCAAAAGTAGAGGGTGTATGCATAATTTTCTTAACGACTGTGCCATAGCGTCAACCCCATTTAGCATTAGATCTTGCCATTTATTTTACTGCAAACTTCTAACCAACAGAAGTTGAAAATTGAACCAAATAACTGAACCCAAAGATGTTAACCATTTGGTACTGATGAAAGATTACCTAAGAGAATTTATTTTATCCTATATTATATATTAGTTTTGCTATAACCAAAAAAAGAAATTTAATCCCAAATGAATGAATTATGTTCCGTTTGATCAATACTTGCCAGAGTAGTGAATAAGCTACAGTTTAAGATTAAGAACATACAATTCAATAGTGGCCATGCTAAGTAAACATAGTTTTCAACATATTTCATTTAATCTCATTAGTTTTTAATGTATGTACTAAACTAAACTTAGAAGCAATTGTAATATACAACACAACGAACTGCACTTGATTAACCTTAGAAATGAGAGCTATCAAACCAAATTTCATAAATAAATACACTAAACAACAAAATACAGACTAACGTTATAAAGATCTTAGCCTGTATTCAGACTGTAATTCAATTGTTAATGTAAAGTATTCATTTGTACATTATGTGAAGCCATTTGAGATGTATGTAAGAGTTCTGATACAGTAAAAATGTGCCATAACCAGCTTAGAAGCAACAGTTAGCCACTATCAATGGAAGTGCTCTCCCTGTAAGACCTTGTATGGTCGTGCTGTTGCAAATTTATAAGCCACTCACATTAAGGCGGCAAATATTTTTATGGTCATGTTAGGGGCACAGTGGCATCAACTGAACTGAACTGCACACTGACCACCTGAGGCTAACGCCTAGAGCAGCTACAACATCTAAATGGGGATTAATGAAATTTCCTCAGCGAATTTATTAAAACGACCACTTGGGAACAAATTTGGCGCGAGAAATATTGCCACTAATATAGTAAATCTAATATATACATATTACAAGAACGAACACATGTACATAGGTATGTATGTATGTAAGTGTGTATGTGTTATGTACATACATATGTATTAAGCTTTTTATGATCTAGCCCATGCTCTGTGGCGGTGGCGTTGGCGTTGGCGTTTGTCCATTGCGTGTCACAGATTGTTAAGGCGCGCCTCGTCTACTTTGGCCAGCAGCCAGCAGCTTAATATCTACATTTGTTCTGGTCATTGCATGTTCAGTGGCTGCCCTTTCCACTGACCAGGCTCTCCTCACCCGCGCTGCTTGAAAATGGTCCGAGTCACTGCAACACTGCAACTCCAGCTACAGCTACAGCCTCAACTTCAATTTCAGTTTCAGCTATGGCCACGGTTCCAGCTGCTGCCATGGTGCATTAGAACAAATTGTTCTTGTTACGATAGGAGGATGGACATGACTTTTGCCTTGTTTGGACCGATGGACAGAGTGCCACTGCTGCTGCCGTTGCTCTGGAATACCCTACATGCTTAACAGGTAAGCAATGCTTGACTATTAGACTATTCAATATTTATAAAAGTTAATCAAAAAGTGTAAGGAAATGTTGGGTATTCTGTCTTCTATAAAATCATATAAAGTTCAGTTTATTCTTTTAAAATTAAAAGTTAAAGTTTACATAGATATGTATATAGACTAGAATTATATTCTTTTAGAGATACTTTTGTAGATACATTTCTGCTGCGTTAACAATTCGAAAACTTTTATATAAATATTCAAAATAATTATCTGCTTTATAGGATATCATATAGTAGAGCTGTTCTCTCCGATTGTTGTAGAGTTGTTTGTTATTTATCAGTTTTTTTTTGTTTTTGGTATAATGCGCTGCGAATTCGTGAAACAAATAGTCAGAGCCACAAGAGCTCTGTAACTAAGTACGCATGTTTGTTAACCAGACTTAACTTCATCTCCGTCCGCATGCAGATTTCGCCTGTTTCAATGTTAATGATGGGAAAAATGCGAGCTTGAAATGAAGAGATATAGTAGTAGTAGTAGCAGTAGTAGTAGGCAAAAGACTGGTTGACTCTGCAGATCAGAGTCATTCCCCAGTGACGAATCTGGTTCTCGTTTTCATTTTTGTGTAGCGCAGCAAATTGATTTGCCTTTGGTTTTCTCTCATTTCACTAACCAGCCATTTGACGTTGATTCGCATTATATAACATAATGTATCGTATATACATACTACACACATAAGCGAAGTATATAATTCTTTTGTTGTCTGACTGATATCCCTTGCTCTTTTGAACTTAACTTTAACCTCAAAGACTCTGGAGTAATCATGGTAGTTGACCGGTTTCAACGTTGATTGACATCTAATTGTGTCTCGCGTGTGTGGAGCTCAGCTCAGCCAAGAAGTGGGCATGCAAATTCAGCTCTAAGTGCTTGGAAGCTCTTTAGATAATACGAGGAGTGGTTCCTACTAAAGTACCACTTTATATTACAAACAGTTTAGTAGAGTAAATTATACTAGGTTTCTGAATACTACATAGTATGCAGTTCCATTTAAAATGTATTTACTATAGAGTTCTCTTAGAGTCTCCTTCTTAAACTGTTTCAGTTAGTAGAGTAAATTATACTAGTTTTCTATATACTAGATAGTATAGAGGTTAATTTAAAATATGTTTTCTATAGAGTTGCCTTTGAGTCTCCTCCTTGAACTGCAGTTCGGTGTCTCGAGGCTACCTCATTCGGGCGTGCTTAGCACATAGGTAAATCTCTATTATAAATCTTAATTTAACACGGCTTGAGTGGAATTTTGAGAGGGCCTGGAAAGGATGCACAACTAGTAGATATTAACCTTTTAGTTTATGGGCATATGACCATGGAATTTGGACAAAGCTCATCTGCCGCCATACGAGGCGGTCATTCAACTCCTCTCAACTGACCACAGTCGAACTGAACTCAAGTCAAAAGTCATAAAAAATATGCAAGCACACGAAGACTCGATGTGAGCACAACAGCAAGAGAGAGAGAGAGAGCGGGAGATAAATAGATAGAGATAGAGTGTCTCATGTGTTGGAGAATGTGCGTCTGCTATGTCTGGTAATCCTTTGGCCAAGTCTGCTGCCCTTTGCAGCTGAACAACAACAATTACAAATGAACGACTTCTTTGTTCTGTCAGCAGCAATGACTTCAGCTCAGCCTGAGTTCGCCTCGCTCGGGATGAACTTTCAGTTGGAGTAGCAGCAGCAGCAGCAGCAGCAGCAGCGGTAGCAGCCCAAAGAGGGGGCGTCGTCAGCTCAGCTCAGTTCAGTTCTACTCACACAGAGAGTGTACTCTTCAGTCTTCAGAACAGCAGCTGCTACGCATAAAGCATAAGGCCATTTTACCGCTTTTGGTTGTGCGGATGCTGGGCATGGCCAAAACAAATATACATACATACATACATCTGTATAGTAGAAGGATGCTACGACTATGACTATGACTGTAGTAGATATGGCTGGGCTAACAGAAATGTGCAACGTTATCATAACTAAGTGCATGGGATGCGTGAGCTCCCCGAAAGCGCCTGCTGCATATGCATAATTCATGCTATTGAACCCTCTTTGCTCTACACACACACACACAGAGGGACTGAGGGACAGACAGACGGACAACGGGCTGCTTCAGAAAGCTATAACAACAGCAAAAACAACAAGAGTCTGGACCCTGGACATGGACATGGACATGAACCTTGAGTGGATGTGGATGTGGCCTGGCCGTGGCTAGAAAAATTATAATTTCACAAGTCATAATAGGATTTGCAATTCAAATGCGAACGCAGCCACAGACACAAACAAGCACACAGACCCAGACACACACAGATACCCACAGATACACACAGAGATCCAAATAAACGCAAATACCTAAGTAACTGCAAGTCCAAGTCCAACTCCAACTCGAACTGAGTTGCACAAATTTCTTTGGAAGGCGCAGTCAACAAATGACGACAACAATGAGCCTCTCATAGGCCATAGGCAGCCTCAGCCTCAGCCTCTGCTTCAGACACAATGTTTGGGGCACACAGCACATAGCCAATATGTCAAAAATATTAGGAGACATAGGAGGGAGGGAGGGACATCGGGGCATAAATATGCAAACGATAAGCGTTCTCCTTCGCGTTTGCCTCTATAAAGTTGTAAAATTGACAAGCGTTGCCAGCGATGCCCGGGCTTTCAAATAAAGCAATAAAATGCGCTAAAACATCGCCAAAGACATGGACATCGACAACGACATGGACAACGACATGCACATCGACATGGACAACGATAGAACGAAGAGGGCCAAGAGCAGATAGCCAGATAGTACTAGGTAGCTAAATGCAGATATAGATAGATAAAATAGTAGAAACGAATGCCAGATGAGTACTAGTATCAAATATTTATGCCACTTGCTCAGAGTCGACTTAATCAATGGAGAAGCATTCTCAGTGAACGATTCCATTTCAAGCAGATCAATTTATGACTCCACTGTTGTTGTTGTTCAAGGAAGTGCAGCTCAAGTAGCTCGGCAGATAACTAATGCGATGGCCCCTCGACTGACTACACATCGTAATCATGTCAACTGTATGCTGATCTGGCCCTTCCTAGGAAGCTTCTTAAATGGACTCATTGCTACTTTGTGCTACTCTTGAGATGGCTTATCTTAAGTAGGAAGTAGAAGAGTTGCAAGAAGAATTTCGCAATATCTCAAGTTACTCACAGGTATTCATGTTATTAAATTTTCATAAAATAATATATTATTCTGCTATATAGATGTTTTCCTTTACCCTGTTCGAATGTAAACAAAAGACTGAGGCAACGAACTTAACAGTTTCTGCTGGCTTAGAGTGAACTGTTGCCAGTTTAGGTTAGGGCTTAAGTCTGTGTATGTGTGTGCGTGTTTGTGCTCAGCCGATGTGTCATAAACATTTAATAATAATGATGACATAATAACGTCCCTGCACAGCGATTTGCCTTCATAACCATAGCATAACCTTGATCCCAGGCATTTCTGCTTGGCTTTGCCTTTAACTTCAATTTAAATCAAATGTGCGCCTTGTGGCTTTAGCTTTTATGTTTATTTTTATCTCTATTTTTATTTTTAGTATGAGCACATGACCGACACTCACACTCACACACACACTCACACTCACTAGCATCCATCAGGCGATTGTGTTGTGTGTGTTGTGTGTATCTGTGTGTGCATGTCGTGCTATTTTTAGAGCTTAATTTAAGCTGGCGACCGCATTTGCTGTTCTGAACTCTAGCTAAAATGTGTCCTGCTGTGAATTATGTGTCTACATAAATTATCTGGTCAGGAATTAATCATTTTTTATGCAGGACTGCGGTCCATGCTCCATTCGTATTTGAGTTTAGTTTAGTCCAAGTCCAAGTCCCATCCTGGCCATTAGGCACCAGAAGCGAAAACTTTAACTGGTTCCGGCTTGAGGGCACTTAAAGTCGCCTTGCATTTGGGTAAGCATCAGTTGTAGTAATTCTTTTACCCCATTTTCCATGTCATAGGCCTCTTCAACTAGACTTGAGTTTGCTGCAAGTAAATCATATTTAACTACTCATGATATATTACTACATTTGCATAAATATTGAAATACTAATATTGCTTTTCGGCTGTGGGTTTTGTATTATAAATGGGAAAAATCGCGGATTTTGGGAAAGCCATTTCGTTTTCTTTGAAAAGCCAAAAATTTGCTGATATAGATTTATTTCGTGATACCCTGCAACTAGTGAATATAGGGTATAATCGCTGGGTAGAAATGGAGGCAAGTTTATCATGTACATCATGCAAAAGGTTAACCGATAGTATGAGTTGAGCTAACAGTCCTATCTGCTTGTCTGTCTGTCTGTATTCGGCAACTGTAAGCCTGTGTTGGTTGTATCCGACTGTTCGTTCGGTTTGTTTGTTGTTCAGTGTAGTGCAAGTAGTGCTTACTGTATGTTGCCTGCAATTGATACGTGTTGCACTGTGCGCAAAGACATAATCTGTCTGCGGGCTATTTGCTTTGGCTGGTCGCTCGCTCGTTCCAGCAACGCATCTGCTACACAAATGGGGCGTGTCAGAGGCTGGGGTTGGAGCCAGAGTTGGGATTGGGACCAGGACTGCGACTGGGATTGGGACTGGGGCAGGGATTGAGCAAGACAAGCTGCACCGCCCCATTGCGTCGGCAGTGGCGTGGCGTGGCGTGGCAGTTGCATAAATGTCAAGGAAATCGTGTGTCTACCCCAGTTACTGTGTGCAATTTTATTGCAGAGTATCCCTGTTACATCGACTAAGTTCTGAGTTCTGGGAGAGTGGGCGTGACAGTCCGTTTGGCCAGGACCCACTTGTAAGGTATTTTATAATTTAATTTTCATATGTGAACGAACACCATTGAACGATCGAACTTGGCTTGCCTTGGCGACGTCTGTGTGCCTCTAAAGTGGGTGTTGCTATCGATTAATATCGATTTGTTTTGAGCCTGGCAGAGAGCATAAATCACACAGCAATTCCTATACAACTCGTTGACACACCCACTCCGCCTTCTCCTGCTCCTCCTCCATCTTAGCAGAGCTTTCAGCAGTTCAACAGTTTCAGCAGTTCATTTATCTCTGAAGGGGAAACAAAAGACTTGGACAACGAACCACACACACATGTCAACTGTCTTCTAACGTTCTCATCTCTCTCTGGCGTCTGTCTGCAGCTTCTGCCACTTTTGCAACTTCAACTTGTGGCATGCTACTGTCCAGCAACAAAAGTGATAATTAATGTGTAAACTGAATCCCCAGCCCCACTCGCCGGCCTCTCCGCATCTGCTTAATTCATGGCTGCATCCTGGCCAAGCACAAATTGTCAACAAGAGGGGCTCAGTCGAAGGGGGTCGACATGGGAGGGGAGGAGGGGGCAGACACTCTGCGTGCTAAGCGAGGTGCTGACACTAAGCACTTGTCACCCAGCTTCAGCTGGAGTCTTGCATGTCTCTCTTTCTCCTGGCTGGAGTGGAGTCTCTGTTCCACAGGCTCTCTGCTGGTCTGTTTGTGTCTGGGGTTGTCTCAAGCAGCTGGACAAATTGCAGTTGTCGTCGTTATCGTTGTTGTTGCTGCTGCTGCTGCTGCTGTTGCTGCTGTTGCATATGCTGCCCACTTTCGCCCCTTTTATTATATTTCTGCCAGTTGCTATGTGCGTAGTTATGCAAACAGTAGCCGGGCATAAAACAAGTTGCTGTTGCTCTTGCTGCTGCTGTTGCTGTTGCTGCTGTTCCTGCTGCTGTTGTCGTAATTAAAGGTCAACACTTGTGCATGTTGTCAAACGGAAAGGCAAATTAGAGCCAGACACTTGCAGCAGCAGCCGACTTGTGCCCAACAAACAGTAGCAGTAGGCAGGCAGCATCTTGAGTTCGTCTAGGAAAATGCTGTTAAAGGGTATATAGAGTTTGCTTTACTATATCTATAAAAAACATAGTATTTTGCAGCTACTTCTTCTGCTTGTTATTAATCAGATTGTATTGAAATTTGTATGTTCTTTTTTGTATTTCAACTTAACATATCATTGAGAGATCTTGCATATTGTACGTAAATCGATATATTGATATACTATCCATATCGCAAAGAGCATATTATAAATTAGAGTTTATTTTATAATTCAGTTACTTCTAATTGCATATCATGCATATCATGCATGCATATCATGCTCCATTCCATTTATATATTTTAATCACGACTTCAATTGAGACCTAAAGATATCTTTCAATGCTCACAATATTTTCATTTTATAATTATGATATTCTAGATTATATGTATGTTATTGCAACTCGTTGAACTCTGCCTAAATATGCGGAAATAATCATAGAGTAAAGGAAGTATTTTCGACTATAAAACAATTTGATTACTTGCTGTGTTTTTATCATCGGCGATCAGTGTCACTGCATTAGCAATGACACTGGCAATGGCTTTGGCTGGTTTGTTTCGCATTTAAAGACTCAGACATGCTCATTTGCAATTTACTAAAAAAAACAAGACGAAAACATTGTTCATGCACAGTTCATGTTGATTGGCTGAGCATCAGCAACTGTTGCCGTCGAGTTGCTGGTTGCTGTCGATTTTCAATTGCTCATGGGCTGGCGGCAACAACAGGCAACAACGAGCAACACGATCAGGTGAAATTTTCACTTTTTTCATTATTGTGGAGCATTATTATTACTATTGTTATTCAACCCAAAATAATTTTAATTTGAATTTTGAATGAAAACTGGCCCGAGTTGCTGCTCCATTACTTGCACAAATTACAATCTGTTCTTCACTCTTGGGGGCTGGCTGGCTGCATGCTACAGGCATTTTTAGCTGCTGCTTTGACTTCGTCATGCTTTCTTTGTTTTTAATGCACAATTGTGCATTGTTGTTATTGCTATTGTTGCTATTGTTGTTGTTGTTTTCCCTGCGCTAATTACAGAGCTCTTGCTATAGCTTTCTGTGATTGATTGCAAGTGCAACGTTTCGCTGCAGCTGCCGCTGCTGTTGCTGCTGCTGCTACTGCTACTGCAAGTCTGCTCCCATGAAGCGTGGCACGTGTTGAGTTAAATGTGCAGTTTCTATTACTCTCGCCACTTCTCGCACTTCAATTGAAAGTGAAACTCTGCTTTATGAGTTGAGACTGCGACTGAGACTGAGACCGAGGCTGGTCGTACTTGTTACTTATCAACAACGACTGACTAGAGCCCCAGACCTGGCAACAACTTGCACTTTTGATAATTGACCTCATTTAAGATGAGGCTGCTGCGATAAGACGATAGGAATTAAAAGCGGCATCCACTAATTTAGCCGATGCCAAGGCTTCAGCTCTTAACCAGTCCCAGTCCCAGTCCCAGTCCTAGTCCAAAGCCAAAGCTGATTCAACCAGCTCTAGCTCTATTCAGCCTGTGATGCTTATCGCACGGCCCTTAAGCCTAGACCAAAGATGTTGACTAGCTGCTGCATTTGCTGCTGCTGCCGCTGCTGCTGCTTCTATTGATGCAGCTGATGCTGGTGCCATGGTCAATTGCCAATCGCGACCAGCAATCGCGCCTTGCTAACGAGACAATGACGACAGTATGCTGCAGGCACTAGTAAAGCGAGGGTGTCTCTATGAGTGTGTGTCTTGCATTGCCCTCAATTGCAATAACATAATTAAAAGAAATATAATAGAAATAAAAAAGTTCATGGTAGCAATTGGTATGTCTAAAATTTTACAAATATTAATAGAGACAAACAAATTTATTGCTTAATTTATTATTCTTTTTAATACGATATTTAATCAAACACCTTGGCTTAGACTCACTTAAAGCAGCTGAAGTAAAATTTTAAATAATATATTTCAAAATTAATAATATAGAAATTACACTTTCGAAATACTTCAAAGTTGAAGTAAAGCTAAACTAAGTAGTTTAGCTACCTAATTTAATGCAATATTGAAGCTAATAAGCAAATAGTTTGAGCGGAATTTAATAGTAATTTAAATGTCAAATTTATCACCAATTTATCACCAGGCCAATGCAATAATTATACTTACATAATACATCTAACCAGTACAAATAAAGTGTTCAGTGCAATATCTGAATGTTTTCAAATTATTAACTGGAAGAAAACTTCATACCTTTTACTTCAATGAAAGTCTTTTTCACTTTTATTTGCATTGTTTTCAGTCTTAGGCTCAGCTTTCTTTTCAATTAATTTGCCTTGAAATTTGATATTTCTTTGAAGCTCTAATTGAAATCAATTAAATTGGACTTGAATTATTAATAATTACTTATATTAATGCTTTGAGGCGGCATAAAAATAATAATAATAGTAATAAAATAAATAAATAAATTGACTATTAATTTTCATACCACAGTTTCTCTCATATTAACATCTGTTTAATCTAAATAATCTTAACCCATTATATTATATTCAAAACTTTCTGACAGTAGCTATTCCGCAGAACTGTTTAAACTCACTTCGTCGGTTTTGGGTAGATTCTAAAACTGAACTTGAGACTCGCTTTTGCGGTGGCTGCCGCTGCATAAGCATCTGTAACTTTTCGCGCTTATCTAAGCAATAAATCTTCGATGGCGGTGGCAAGTTCCAACTCTCAACTCTCTAGATCTTCACTCGCAGTTCATGTTTAAGTCGTGCGGGCGTTGGCTTTGCCTTTATGTCAGCACCATGGCCGCGCCTCGGCTGCAGAGTCAGAGCCAGAGAGTCAATGGGATATGGAGGACGTCATCCACTTGATGGCTAACTGACTGATTCGAGAACCGACTGACAATCAAAGTCACTCTTCGATCCAAAGATTTGCGATACTACGCGATCCGCGATTCGCGATGTTCGATTCCATAACAATCTACCTTCTCTAATGGTCTAATGTCACACTTCCTACCGCTAACAATAGGCCCGATCGTCGGCCAAATTGCAATCACAATTGCTGCTGGAAAAACGCCTAACAAATACGACCCACATACGCGACCAGTTGTTTGACCAAATTTTATTTTACCTCCGCATCCGATCCCCCGTCCCAATCAACCCTTGGAGCACGTACTCGCATGTATTCCATTCAGCTTGTTATAGAACTTGCTTGCATTTCCAGTGGCTCAATAGCAATAAATTTCAATTTGCTGGCTTTGAGTCTCAACCTGAGCCTGAGTCTGAGCCTGTGCCTCAGCCCAAGCCATGGCCTGACTCTACGCCTGTGCCCATAGCTGTATCTGCATCTGTGTCTGTATGGGTATCTGTGGCTGTGTTTGTCTCTATGCCCGTAGTACTCGGTATCTGGCCAAGCTGCCTGACCTCAATGCAATGCGGAGGTAAAATGATACAAATTCGATTACATTCAGGTGTGAAACCTACATACACACAAAGCTACGTTAGACTTTTTTTTATACTTCTGAAGGAACATTATTAATATTTCCATTTGGTTGTTAGATAATAGATATATTTTTGAGGTAGATAGAGAATTTAATTAATGTAGTTTAGCTCAATCAAAAATTTGCAATTTATTTAGGAATTTGTAAGAATTTTCTTTATGTGGAAACAATCAAAATTCTATAATCTATAATCTTTTCTCAAAGTCGAAGATTCCATTGCTAGCATTCTAAACATTAATTCTCCAGAATTTCATACGAGAAGGCCAACAAGTGACTCAAGCTCATCATCATGCTCATTCTTTTAAATTTTATTTGAACTGAGAACAAAAAGTTCTCGTACTGTGTTGCCATGCCGAAGCCGTGAATCCGGTGGCAGCAATCTTTCCATCTGAGTCCGAGTTAGCCACTGCAGTAGCTCATTGGAAAATCGTCTCAAATATCATTCCAGTCGGTGCCTACTGCCTACTGCCTGCCAGCAGTCAAAGCCAGTTCCCGACCTGGTCTGGCATCCTTTTTTTTCGCTTTTTCTTTATTATTTTTTATTTTTCTTCGCTCAACTTTACACGACTTCCATGGGGATTGACCCGGCCCTTGCTGGTCATTAATCATGCGATGTGAACGACAAGCGTATAAGTTACTAGCGCATTGGCCCAAAAAAGGCCAATGGAATGGGATCGAGCCTCTGCCTCTGGCTGAGCTACAAAAGGACTACCTCCCGCTGCCCTACAAAAAGCTGGGCCAGTTCAGCTAATACCTAATTGAATGCAGATGCCTAACGGACTTGCAGAAATACCAGTCTTAGTTGGTTTTGGCCATAAGTATTTGTTGAGCTTGGCAATGGATTTGTGTCATAATTGAAATGTTGCCAACGGAAGAGTACAATCAAGTTTATTCTCTTAACAATTGAAGATATTCAAATGCAAGAGTTGCAGAGGAATTTATACAATCTAACACACACCCACAGAGCACACTCAATATGCTATAGTCAGTATTTAGTTCTGGCCGTCTCTTTGAGCCGTCAATAGCCATTAGCACTTTGGCACATAATTGATACGTAGCCAGGCCATAAAGTAAAATGCATAGACATCCATTTCCAGGTCTCCCCATTCCATGTGCACATCCACTTCGACAGCACAACTCTGGACCTGAACATGGACACTAAGACACTTGGAGATCTCTCGGCGAAATGACGTTGTAAAAACGGCGAGACTTTTTTCTAAGCAGAGCCTTTTCCCTCAACTGATTTTTCTTACTATATACTACAACACCTCGGGGGCGTTTTGAGCCATTTGCCATGCGACACCAAAGGAGGAACAACACAGAGCTGGCTAGAAGACTGCTGAAGAAGGGCAGAGCGGCAGAGAGGGGAGAGAGTGGAGTGGAGTGGAGTGCTGAAGTACTCGCATGCAGCATGAGCTCTGTGTCCGCATCGTAGTCGCAACTAACAATTTATTTAATACGCTGTACGTGCGCTTTAATAAAAGGCTCAATCAATCTGCACACGGCGAAAATAATAAAACCCTAAAAAATATACATATATATTAAATATGTGGGAACAGCACATTAATGGCTGTGCGACTGCCAGATGCTCTTGACACTTCATCAATTTCAAGTAGTAAAACAAGGAATTTTCAATGCATTTCATATAAAAAATGTTTCATAAAATATTAAAAAATTCTACTGAAATTTAAGTTATTCTGTTCAGCATTCCACTTTGCATTCGGAGCACAGGGGAATTCCGAATAATATCTTTCAAGTGTGCATACAATGTCTCAAGTGCCTTAGGGCTTAGGCCGCCAATGTGATCGACCCTCTGATGTGATGCTTTCCGGATCGAGGTCCCCAGGTCCAAGTTTAGTGACAGAGGGCAGCAAAGACTCAGCTCGGCACCGTCTCGTCTCTTGACGACTGGCATCAATGTTGATCCTTTTGGCACAGACTGCAGACAGCGTGACGAATGGCATATGAGAGAAGCTGTGGAGGTACGAGTACTGCTGGTAGTAAGTGTGGGGTGTTTTGCTTGCTGAACGGGTCTTCGTTAATGAAGCCATAAAGATATGTATTATTCCATGCCATAAATTTAGACAGAGCCGCCTTGTGCCTTGACACCCACATGGAAATGTTGAGGAACGATGAAGGGAGTGGAGAAGGGGAACACAGGAAAAGGGCCCGGTGTCTTAGATTCCTGTGCAACTGGCACGTCGCCGAATACATAGATTATCTGGAATTGTTTATGCATTTGAGGTTGTTGCCCACATTTAGGTTTTTAACAACAATTAGCCACGCTAAATGCCCGGAGTGAAACGTTCGCGTACCCATTATTCCTATTCCCCATTCCTGTTGCTGGCCTTGTGCTAAATTAAGCCCGAATGTTGCACCTCTTCGCGGAGTCTCTTTCAAACGCCTAACAAGGTGTCAATATCTTAAAAATGTTATCTTTCTGCACATAAAACTCAGGCGGATCATAGTAAATCAGCCTTTGGTTTGGCCCAAACTCAGGCTCAAGCTCATGCCCAAGCTCAACTACTACCATCCGTCCAGCCCATAACCCATTCCATTCCATTCCACGCCACGCCACGCCAACCCCACCCAGCCCAGCGTCCAGCCTAGGCGGATCCACAACAATGGCTGCCTGGCCAATGCAGTGAGCAATGTGGCTTTTACACGCCGGATTTACGAGCTGGACCGACGATGTCGTGGCAAAGAAGAAATATTCGATGGACAAGCAACGATTAAAACGGTCTCTTCACGCATGCGCGCGCGCACACACACATACGCACACACATCTACACACACTCGGCGACAGCAACAGCACGCGGCATCTGCATTATGGGCAAAAAGACTAACAGTGATAGGCAGCTCTTTAAGGCAAGTTTAATAACAAAAGGTTAATATCTGAGTAAGTATACACATGTGAAATAATAAGAATAATATTATACTAAGTAAATAAAATAAAAATAAGAGTTAATTGTCAAATATTCGCACTGTGAATAATGTAAAGTAAGAATTATTTCTCAATTATTGCGCACACATTGTATGTGCACGTATGTATGTATGTGTTCGTGTGCTTGTCTAAGCAGCGCAGCAACTGCACTTCTGCTGACGCCTCTGCTGCTGCTGCTGAGAGAACGAACTAATGCGTAATAGGTGCTCAAGTACACACACACACACACAATGAAACAGCCGCAGCATTTGCACAGAGAGAGTGTCTTCGATTGTGGGAGAGACAGTATTATGCATGAGCTTCAGCTGAGTGCTGACTGTCTTTGCTTCTTAGGCGGCTCTCGCAAAGAATAGAAAGACGATGTGAAGGAGAGCGGGTGATTAATTAGTTCTTTTTTGGCTGTCAATGCATTGCAAACACCCGCAATATTTGCCAAGAGAGAGAGTGTTCGATTGTGGGAGAGACAGTATTTTGCATAAACTTCAGCTGAGTGCGTGTGTGTGTGCTTGATGCCTTTTCTTCTAAGGTGGCTCTCGCAAAGAATAGAAAGATGATGAGAAATAGAGCGGGTGCTTAATTAAGTAGTTCATTTTCGGTTGTCAATGCATTCGGATGCTTGGCTGTAGTGTGTGATTGAAAGCTGTCGTCAGTTGAGCTAAGTGCCAAGTGTTATATTGTGGACTTCTTATAAATGCATTTTAAAGAGTCTGTTTAAATATCGTACTGATTCTATTCGCATGCTGCACACTGTTGGCGGGGCTTACCTCGAAGGTAAGCTTGCTGAGTGCCTGGCCAGCTGGGTGTTTGCCCTGGCAACATTTGCAACACCGCAGAGGAATCAACATGAGCATCGGCTTAAGCCTGAGCTTAAGGCATGGGGTATTGGGATTGGGGAACAGTCGCATCATGTGAGCATTGCACGCACGTGATTAAAGCATAGCCCCATAGAATGGGCTGATGGCGAGGGGAGGGGCGCAAGGTTTGCTTATAAATCAGAGTTCAGAATTCTGTTTTATATATGTATATTTTTTGTTGTACTCCCAATGATGTGGACAGTGAGCAACTGCTGCAGGTACGCAATACGCAATACATATTGATAAATAAATAAGTTTGCCAAAAGGCTTTTGTCTTTAGTACTTCTCAGTGCTCTTCTTGTTCTCGTTGTTCTCGTTCTCGTTGTTCTCTTTGCACAGGTTCAATGCACTGCTGCGACTGGTTTAAATTAAAATTTGAAAATTCATTTCGCTTGATTTATGTGCGGTATCTTTTGCTACACGTTGCCGAAATTAATATTAAAATGCTTTACGACGCAATGCAAGAACCAGGAACCGGCAACCCGGCAGTGGCAACTGGGAAGCTTCCCAGTCTCCAAACTGGCCAAACATTCAAATTTCAAATGGCGCCTATATCTGACTTTTGACCCTGGCGCCAACGCTTCTTGTTCAACGTAAATTAAAGCGTTCAAAGATATACCGCTGGGTCAGTTAAAACCAGTCGGCAAGGCTACAGTCGAGCGCAACTGGCAATGAAAAACACAATTTAAATTAGACAGTGGCTTAGTCGGAAGTCAAAGCCTATAAGACGATGAGACATATCTGATATCAGCAACAATTTTAAGATACTTAGCAGTGTTTTATTATATAGATATCATGGAGTATTTCCACCTTTTTTCCTGCTAAAAAATTAATAGTATTCTATTAAAAGTAAATTGTTTACTAATCTTTTTAATTTAAGTTCTGTCCGTTAGCTTAGTTAGTCTCACTAATCCTGAATTAATAGCTTACCGTTTAATCGTTTCAATGTCATCTTAAGCCTCGACTCCCTCAGAGCGTTAGCTGAATTAAAATGTCACTCGGCTATGCACATGGTAGTAACTTTAAGGCCTTTAGCATAATCCTTAGCCTCAGCCTCAGCCTAAAGCCTCAACTTAGCTGTATTCAGGGAAGAGACTAGCCAGTCCACAAGGCCTACGCAGACGTCGAAGAGTGCGCTTTTCCACATCGTTGCTCGATCATATTTCAAAAGCAGTAAAGTCCCATTGACAAACGGGAGACATATTGCGTTAGTTACTGATGACTGCACACAGCCAGACAACCAGGAACAGGGTTTAGCTCGTGCTGAGGTGAAGAGTGTGCATTTCATGACCTTCTTGGGCTTTTGCAAAAAGTTTTTCTTATTTTGCAATGAATCATGATTGATTAAATTTACCCAAACATAAGCTGTAATAGTAGTGACTTGACTGAAACGCTTGATTGAATATTTCCCAATATTTATTTCTTTTATTTTAGGTTTATTGTCTATGGTCCAGTTATTAAGCACTTTCCAAGCGATATACTTACAATTTCCATTGTTAGTGAGCTTGTAAAGTGCAAACTCGACTTACTTCTAACGGTGCTCTGGAACAATAAAGATCAGAATGTTACCGCTGTGGTTGGCCAAACACACACAAATGTACACACATACAGATGTATGTACATACTCGCATATCGATATATCATTAACAGTTTTTGATTTACAATCGGCATTGTTAGCCGGGCTTTTGTTCGATCCCATTTTGGCGCGGAAGGCGTGAAGTGTGTGTGTAAACTGTGCTCTGACTCTTGGCTAATACACATAATAGCACTTTCCAAGCCACAGACCGATTCATATACTACATGCATACATATGCAGAACGAATGAAAGTGTTCTTTACAACAAGCTCCAATTCCATGCCAGACTGAGCTGAGATGAGATCGAGCCGAAGACGAAGACGAAGATGGGGAGCGAAATGTGTTTGGTTTGAGTTGCAAGCGACTTCAAACATGTCTCAAACGTCTGCAGCTCCACCAAAGCTCGAACTTGCAGAGTTCGCGCCAGCAGTCGATGTTGGTTGGGCCTTGCGAGCGGACGTGACGATCGCGTTCAAAGACGAAGACCAAGGCGTAAACGGAGAACGAAAAGCGAGTAACGAGAACAACAAACAGCTACAAACGAATACAAATCAAACGAAGAATAAACGCAAATACGGTCGCGAGTGTTAGTGTGTGCGTGTGTGTGTGAGCATGTGCAGTACGATTTGATAGTGTCTCTGCCAAACTTCCACTGATCTCGATCTCAATCTCGATCCAGATGGGCACCAAACGGACTCTGCCCAGCCACCGGATCGAGGCCAGCAGGCGGCTCTTGCTGCTACTCTTCCTACTGCAGTTAATAGCAGCCGCTCCTGCGGTGCGGAATCCCAACACAAACACACACAACTACAACAATAACAACAGCAACAACAACAATAACAACATATGGCGACGCGTTCGTTTGGTGACCAGCGTCAGCGCCGGCTCCCCGCAGGAGCGCGAACGTAATGCCTACCAGCTGCTCAAGGTCAATAGCAGCACCACAAGTACTACCACTAGCACCACCACCACCACAACAACAACGGCTGCACCAAGTCGCAGTCCGAAGCAGCTGCTCCTACATCGCCAGGATCTCAATGTAGCCGAGAGCAATATATCGAGTGCAGCACGTCTGGAAATGTCCACAGAGTTCTTTGTGGTGCCCACTCTAGCGCCCAGCACCACCACCACTCGAAAGAACCCCACAAACACCACAGCAGCCACGCCCACGCGCAGCCAGGGCGCAAGGGCACGCGCCGCCAACACACCGCGTGCCACACCGGGTCATGGGAACGCCACGCCGCCGAGCATTGTGTCCACCACCCAGTTGCCATTCGCTGGACTTCGCAAGGAGGTGTGGGTGGTGCCCGTCCTGGTGCTGGCCAGTCTCACGATGCTAATGATGGGCGCATTCGAGATCTTTGTGCTGTTCAAGGCCTGGCGAACTTCACCCTCGCGTCGACATCTCTTTCTGGGTCAGATGCTGCTACTGGGACTATTTGCCTGTGCCGGATTGGGTGCAGTGATAACGGCCCAGCCCACACTGCTAAGCTGTGGCGCTATACGTTTTGGTGTGGGTGTGGCCTACGCCCTCGTCTTTGCCGCCCTGCTGGTCAAGTGTGTCTTCCTGATCAGCCTGAACGGAGGCGTCTATTTGCCCGCACCGTATCAGGGTCTGTTGCTGCTGTTCGCGCTGCTCATTCAGGTGGCCATTGGGGCACAGTGGTTGCTCACGCAACCGCCAGAGATCTATACCACAAGCGTGCCGGTCATGGGCAGTGGGTTCCTCTCCACCACAGTGGCGTCGCAGACCAACTACTCCGCACTGTTCTATCCCACTTCGTACACAACGCTGGACGGCACACCCGAGATCTATACGAGAATTGCGGCCGTTAGTACCGTCTTGATACCGTTATGCAAGACACAATTCTCTGAGCTGCTCTTCTCGCTGATCTACATTGTGTTTCTCATCGTGTTCATTGCGGTGCTGGCCATCAAATCGCGTGGTATTCGGGACAATTATCGGGAGGCGACCTACATTGGTCTGGCCATCGGTGGAGCCATACCCATTTGGCTGGGCTGGATGCTGTGCGGCTTGGCGGTCGCAGAGCGGCATAAGGATGCATGCATCGCCTTTGGATTGGTGGCCACATCGGCCACTGTGTTCCTGGTCATGTTCATGCCCAAGGGCAGACAGCTGGCTGCTATGGGCAAGGAGGGACTCTATGTGGAGGATCGGGAGGAGCAGTTCAGTTCCTTAAGTCGCGCCGGCTCGGGCTACTCGCCGTCATTCTTTCACTTCAAGCCCATTAAGTATGGCGTGATGAGCGGCTGTGGATTGCCCAATTCGGCCACAAACACAGGCCAGGGTCTCAGCTCCAAGCACTGCTCCAGTGCCAACAACGGAGGAGGTGAGTGCCGCTTTCCAATCTCTAAACTTAGACCCTAAATTATTTCATTTATCAAATTTGGAAGATTGTCACAATTGTCTGCATCGAAACAGGCCCAGCCTTAACTGCAGGGTGCAGTGTGCCCCCCACTCTCCTCCTGCTCATTCCCCCAGTCATAGTCGTAGTCAGCTGTTAGTTTCAGTTAATTTTGTAATAACTTTCTTTTCTTGCCTCACACACGTGAGGAGTGGGGACTGAGGAGACGGAGCACAGGGGGCCTCATGTGTCGCTTGAGTCCAAACTCTTGAACTTTTGCCTATCCGCTCGTTCGCTCTTTCTAAAAACAAAAACGTATAAAAGCAAAAGTCTTAACTTTCAAACGGTAGCCAACGCACTGCACAGTGGTGTGAACGATTAACTTTTGGTTAAGCAGAGAATTTAACTAATTGCTGTGGAGTTCTTTATGAATACACCATTTCGAATATAAAAGACTTAAGGCACGAACTCATATACTTATGTTTGTAGTGAGGTTTTTATTAATATTAATATTAGTCTTATAAATTTCCATTATTCATGTAGGAAATGTATATTTGAATTCTTATTAGATTCCCTATAATTAGAATATGCTTAATATAATATATTTCACAGGAATTAAATACGATATTCATATACCCATTTTCATAGCTAAGTCGCTATAGCCTTGCTCGTCTGTCTGTCCAGTTTATATGTATAAATGCCTATACATACACATGTGTATACATTTTTATACATTTCTATACATTCCACACTTATTTCTTAAGTAAATAGTTTCAGATTCAACTCAAATATCAACATATTAAAATCCAACTTACTCTTACTTTACACTCTCACAATTTCACTGCACAGTGATGTTTTGATACCACTGTGCAACGACTTGAAATGAGCTTAAAATTGTTCGCTACGCCATGTAATTGTTTGGCATATTTATTTTCTCGAGGCCGTCGTGTAAGCCAAGTGTAAAAAGAGCACACATGGTGTTATCCATCTGTCTATCTGGTCGCCTCCATGTCTGTGGCTCTATGTCTATGTCTGTCTGTCCCTCATTCCATCTGGCTGATAGTCTAAGTATCTCTATGTTCATTTTTCAGTATTTGCCTCTAACACTCTTTGCCTGCGCTGCTTTCATTTTCATTTTGGTGAGAACGTAGCTGTAGGTTCGTTGCCTAAGTCTTTTGATTTAGCTGGTGTTTTCTTGAAATTTGTTGATAACTGCCCCACAACTGTCAAGACCATCATATTTATTAGCCAGATTTCACATCTGGTCATTAAGTGGTGTTAAAGGCCATTGTCAATTTGTAGAAAATGTTCGTGAACTCTGAAATGGCGAGTGTCACATTTGAAAATAATAACCACACTGTCAAAGAGCAAGTGAAATATAGCCACAAGATGCCCCATCAAAGGAGGCGATTTCTTAAACAAATATTGGAATTTATGTAGAGCTCTTAATGCAGAAAAATATTTGCCAACTATATTGTTTAAAGATTTCTAAACAAAACACAGAGAAAAACAGCAACAAAAGCAACAAAAGCCTTTTCTTTTGGCTTTCTAATGAAAGCTTAAGACTGTCGAATGAGTTCCTCACTGCAGTGAGTCGTGGTAATGGATGTGCGTGTCCGAAGCATGTAATACACATTCCTTACACTTTACGTAACTTAATTAATAATTGTACATAAAAATTTATGATTACATCAAGTAATTAACAAATATTTAAAGCGAAAATAATAATTGCCTCGAGCAGAAGAAAGTTTGACGAAAGCCATGTCTCTGTTCAGATCTAAAAACTAGATTATTTATTGTAATTTTTAAGTGAATTTCATTTGAGTATTATTTTGATTAGAATTAATTATATTTATGCCATAATTACGCAAGTCGCTTAGGCTTTTATTGAGTGAGCTTGCTATTGTCTCTCAGCCATGCGAGGTCTGCTGAGCCCCTTACATAATGGCCGAAGCCGAAGAGGCGGCTAGCGTATAGTAAATGTTGCAATAATTTACCGAATTATTACAATGCGCCTCTGGGGCTAAGTAGGAAGCGTTATAGTACATTGCAGCTACTTGACGACGATTACGCTATGTGTGTGTGTGTGTGTGTGTGAGTGTGTGCGTGATGTGGCAGCTCTTTCCACGCATGAGGCAAATGCAGCCGAAGCTCCAGTTGGAACTGCAGCTGGAGCCGCACAGCCCACAGCCCACAGCTGAAACGCTTCGACTCACGCCAAGTGCCTGTGGGCAGCCTCACTTGGATCTCAGAGCTATCTTGGGTATAAAGAAAGCAAGACTGAGAGACTGCGACACACAGACTGGCAGACTGCAAGACTGGCAGACGGACAATTGAGACAGACAAAAATATAGGTAGATACATATATAGATAGATAAATAAAAGATATAGTACTTTTGCTGGCTACATATATACGTCAAACTGTCTCAATTGAAAGTGCATTTCTTGAGGTAACAACAAAAAAGAAACACAAACAGAAACAGAAACACAGAGACAAATGTCTGGAGACACAGAGCACAACAATATCAAAGTTGGCGCAGGGCTTAACAAGCAACCGGAGCTGAACTGAGCTGAGTTGAGCTGAGCTGAGCTGAGCTGACATTATCGGGTACGGTCTCCAGGTCCGGACTGTGGCATGTGTGTGGGTTGTAGATGTGATTTGCGGCAAGTCATGAGCCCAGTTCAGTTCAGTTGAACCGAGTAAAGTGAGTTGGGTACAGGCAAAAGGGTTTGCTGCTTGATTTAGGGCAAAGCAAAAAAACATCACATTTTTGTATGAAATAAATGAATTTCAAGTAGTATCAAATTGAAAACTAGATAAGAAATGCTAAGAAAAAATACGTGAAATGACTTGAGTTTATTGAAATAGTAAAAATATGTATACAAAAAAATACTACTAATTTATATATGAGAAAAACTTCAAATTCCACAAGCATATTAATTTAAACTCATTTTTATAGAGATCTTAAGCTTAAGTCCGATTTCACAGTCCATATCGAATCTAAATCTACATTTAACTTTAAATGAATCAATTTTGTAGCCAATGCAAACGATTGCTAATGACCCTAGTATCAAATTTCAACTCAAACCCTAGTCACATATAAATGTGTGTACGTGTGTGTGTGTGTGTGGTCGTTCGCAGTAAACAGTTCGGCACATAATTCACTGAGCAATTTGCAACCATGAGCTAAACGACAGCTAACGGCGTTGACGCTCAGGAATGAGCTAAAGTCAGAGTCGAGGTTGAAGGCAGAGATGACTGGGACTGAGACTTCGGCTGCGACTGAGACGCCCGATGATTGAAGAGGAGAAGACGAAGAAGAGCTCAGATTGACAGCTTCAGTTATAGCAAAAGCCAGAGCTACAGCCTTGCTTACAGCTTTGGTAGTAGAGGGGCCTTTAGCTGGTATGATTTGTTATTGTCGTTGTTGCTGTTGTTGTTGTTGTCGGCGCGTTGCCAATATGCCCAAGGATGGGGCAAAGCTTCTGCTGACTCGCGATATACACGATATGGGAGCAGTAGTTGTCTTGGTCTTGGTTGCTCTTGCCGTTGATTGAACGCGCATAAACCGCTTGAAAAGAGTTCAAGGTTGCCTCGCTTTAATTGAAGGCGCATTGGTGTAACACACAGTTACAACGCCTGCCAACCTGACCAGATAACGAAGACGACAGCTACAGGAGGGAGCAACTGAATTGAGCCAGCGATGACAGGTCCGTCACAAAAATAGACGTACCAGAGGGAAGCTCAAACAATACGTGGCTTAAACGAAAAGAAACTGGTGAGGTAACAGGGATATCAAAATATATTCATCGAAAGTATTTAGATCTTACAAACACTTCAAAATATACATACAATTCTTGAACTTTTATCAATACTAATAATCTGAAAATTAACTATTATGAAAATAGGAAGTAAATAGATATAACTTAACAGATATTATTCATCTTCAAGCCACACTTAATCCCTGTTAAGAGCTTAAGTAAACTCCAAAAGCCACCCAATTACAGCTGCACTTCCGTCGTGATTACCTGATGAAATCATTTTACTATTGTAGTTCTTGTTGTTGCTGTGCCACTCGAACTGGCAATGGCCCTTTGCCTTAGCTTGACGAGGTAGATTCATCTCTGTGGCGTGGCGTGGCCTTTGTTCCATGCGACTTCACATTTTTTCGTAATTTTATTGGGTGACTTTATGCCAGGCAACTACATACATAAGATCAATCACTCACTCATGCCAATGGATCGGAGTGACAATAACAATAATAGTAATAATAAAAAACAGAAAAACAGAACCAGCAACAATGTTGATTCAGTGACGTGCGGTTGTGTTGTCAACTAGCGATACTTGGAAGAAGGTTAATACTCACGACTCTGCTGAAGTTGTTGTCTGGCTTTACTATAGTAGTACGAGTACGAGTGTGTTTATCTTTGGGATATGTCAGTACTTATCGCAGACCATAAGCCGCTAGGGGAGGCCATAAAGCTCATAACCATTTAACCATTTAACTGTGCCGATCGACTCCAAGACACTTCAAAATTTGTTGATTTCGATTTGATTTCTCAATGACGCGAATCCAACAATCGATGGCAAAAGTTCTGTTATAATTAACATAATCCAGAATCAGCATAATATTCGAGTATGCTGAATGAAATTACAATACTTTTGCCACAGTCTTTTGTTAAGCATAGAAAAACTATGTTAATAGTATACAGCTGCAAGTTTCTGTTTGAATTATAATATAGTTTTTAATAACAATTAATTGATAACTCATAAGAATTAATACGAGTATTTTCCAAAACCAAAATGAGACTGAGTCTTCGACTTCTACTTCAACCGGTCTCGACAGGAAAGAAAAGAAGTCTCCTGGTAGCCTCGAGTGTTTTCATTGAATTGCTTTGACCAGCATCAGCTGTCAAAAACAGCAAATTTGAAAGAGAAAAAATCGATTAGCCCCAATTGTTCTAAGCCCTCTTCATAAAGCACACAAAAAAACCGAAAGACTTAGGCAACGAACTTTAAATTGAAAATTGAAAACAAAACGAGAAAAAAGCAATTGAAAATGAACAGCAAGAGAACACGACGTCGGCGACGACGATGACGATCGCGTAACGTACAAATCTGTGAAGTACGTGTTGCTGAGTATCGCTATAAAGATTCTTCATAAGTGTCTGTGTGTATGAGTGTGTGTGTGTGTGTACTGGTAGCTTAATATATGAGCAGAGTAAACGCTGCAGCACGTGCTTGAAACGAGCGTCGTTGTATATTACCACAAAATTATAGCGGTTTTGCAATAATAGCTGCGGCAATAAGGCGATGCTGCAAAGAGCCTGAGATGATATTTAAGTTTTGCCCAGAAGTCGCAGGCAGAGGCAGGGGCAGCGGTAGAGGCAGAGGCAAACGGCGTTGTAAACGTAATCGATAACCAGTTCCGAATTGTTGCAATGAAACCGAAAGCGGAAAAGCCAAGCGATTGAAGTAGTCAACCCAGCCAAGCAGCTAAGCGAGTAGAGCAGCCAGAGCAGCCAGAGCCACATGGACATGGACATGGACATCGACATCGACACCGACATCAAGCAAAGCCACAGCCACAGCCATGCCAACAGCATACGTTAAATTATTACGCTAAATTGGCCAAGACCAAGTTGAGGCTGCGTACGGTACTCGATGGCTGATAGGTGGATAGGTAGGCGAGTGACTGTTGTCTTGGCTTTGCTTTGGTTTGGCTTGGGTTGACTTGGCTTGTGGTTAACGCACATCATGTAAATTGAATTGTAGCAATTTGAAGGTCATACTTGCCCTTAGCCGAAATATGCAAATTACACTCTGTAGAATGGCTAGAATGCAATTCTTCCGCCTAGAAGAAGGTACTGGGTACGAGTCGCTGTTCGAGTCGCTCTGGACCGGCAGAAGCCACCACGTACATGACAATGAACTCTAGAGGGAGAGATTGAAAAGAAAGAAAAAGGGGGAGAGTGGAAGAGAGAGCAAGTTCAAGCTAACTCCCAACGAACGTGGCCAATTAGTTATAATGCTGCTTCGTGATATCACAACATCTGGCAACTCACTCTCGACGTACACATAGACATGGACATAGACATAGACATAGACGTAGTGGTAGTACCCAGAGCTCAGTACTCTGTACTCTGTACTCAGAGACGGAAGAGCCCAAAGAACTGAAGCTGCAGTTGGAAGTTAAAACTGAAGCCAATAAGGAAAACTCAACGCTCGAGGAAATTACTCAGTTCTGCAAAGTATGTAGAAGCAAAACAACAGCAAAGCAACAGCAACAACAACAACAATGAGAATGCAAACACAGCAACAACAACAACAACAGCAACAACAAGAGGGAACAATGACAATCTGCACGTAGCAATCAGTCAACGTGCGGCAGTTGAGTTTAACTTTTAACTTTTTGCCAGCGATACTACAAGTGAGACAGTGAGAAACAGTGAAAGAGATTGACAGAGAGCGAGGGGGAAGGGGGGAGGTGGTGGTGGTAAGTGAAGATCCGGCAAACGACAACGGCAAAATGCAAAACGTGGAAAAACGTTGGCGGTTAGTTCACTGTCAATAGAGATGGGCAATTATGTGATTTTCATGGTCAAGGTGGAAGGCTAGGAAAATCTTCTGCTGCACTGCAATGCGTGATAAATGCCAATTTCGAATGCTGAAATTCTAAATGTGCATAATTAAAATCGAGTATAGGAAGGGAAAGATGAAAGAAATACTTGCTCAAATTTGAAACTACATTATTTATATTGAATATAATAGAATTACTTTACGACTTAGTTCCGCTTAAGTAAGCTTTACTTTGCCAGTATAATTTTGTCGCGTAAAGAGAAGATGAAAGAAATACTTCTTTAAATTTGCGACTATAATATTTATACTTATATATTATTGAATATAATAGAATTACTTTAGAATTGCTTCCTCTCAAATATTCATATACTTTTGAATATAATAGAATTGCTTTCTCTCAAGTAAGCTTTACTGTACCGGTTGTATATGTAGTACATCCCTTAAGGTACTATACTTAACTGTTGTGTTCAAATCCAAGTTAAATTTTGTAACAATATACGATTAGTAGCTTACTTTAATTGCTCACAATTAGCATCCACTGACAGTCACTGTCATCTCTAGCAAACTGTGACTTGGCACCCACACCACAGGCAGAGTCACAGTGACTGCCATACATACTCGTACATGCAGCGTGGAACACGCACGAGTTGAGTCTGGTCATACATATTTGCACTTAATTATCCGTTTTTATTTTGCTGCTGTTGTTGCTGGGGTTTTTCGCTCGTGTCCCTAGTCTAGGCTCTTGGAAGTATAGTAGCAGTTGTTGCTGTTGATGTCATCGTTATTGTTAGAATGGGGTGGCATGGACAGCTGAGTAAGTGGCAGCAGTAATATAAAGTGGTATATTTTATGCAGGCGAGCATAATTCATATGCTAAACTAAGCTGACAGACGCTAAAAGTAAAGAAGATGATGCACAAGTAGAGGCAGAAGCAACTGCTGTTGGAAATTCTCATTTTCCAGAGCTGTAAATGGAATCAGGCAGCAGGCGAGAATTAAGCCAAATTTGCCGCTTCAGCTGGCGGAAAACGGCAGCAGTAGCAGCAAACTAGTTTGCAAATCTGCACATGCACACACAGACACACACACCGCACACCGCACACACACTCGAATTGGGAGAGAGGCGTATATACACATGTATTTTCATTTTCTGACACATAATTCCAGATTCACAGCTCGTGCGCCGCCAGGGCAGCCGAACAGAAACAAGCGAGCTTAATTGCAGTATTTGTTCTAAGTTAATTAGAAATCCAAGACTGTGAACTAAAAGCAGCCAGAGGTGCATAAGAAATAAAGCCAATAGTCAGTCTAGTCTCTCTCTCAGTCAGATATGTAGATGGCGCATGTGTGTAACTGCTGCATTTAACACTGTCAAGAGTTCAGCTGCCAGCCCCAAGCTCAGGCCGCAGACCGCAGACCCCAGACCCCAGACCCAGACACCAGGCACAAGCTCAGCTGCAGTTCCAACACCAGCACCAGTTACCGCCCCTTCACCCAGTATCCAGCACCCAGCTCCCAGCTCCAGTCGTACTTCATTCCAAGCTTTTTTTTATACTATATAAATCTGCCTCTGTGTTTTTTATGTCATTAACATAGTTTACTGCGTGTGTGTGTGCCATACATATGGGTGTAGTTGTTGTACCTTTACTCTGAACTGCAGAGAGCTGTTGAAAATATAATAATGATAATTTATAAGACTGAAATATCGGGTAGGCGACAGGTATGCAACTTAAGCCTGATTGTGCTCGCATTTGTTTGGCTTTTAATTAAACTTTGCCTCCTCTCTTCCCATAAGCTAAACGCTCTGTCCAAGTTTGATTAAGCAGCTATCAAACAAAAGACTGAGGAAACAAACTTGCCAGTAGTGGTAGTCTTAGCTAATTGTGCCAAGTGTGTCTAGTTTATACTGTTATCGGGAATACATACATGCTTATAGTCAGGTAAAACAAGCACTGAAAAACCGAAAGACTTAAGCAACAAACTTGCTTGCTGTGAATATATAAAAATACATTAAATTACAGTTGAATAATAATGAAAGAAAAGTAAAGAAATACTAGTTAATAATAAAATGAATTATGCTCTGATAGAATCTATTGAACATAGACTTTGCGACTGTCGCAGCCAGCCAATGATCAGCTTATATATTCTCTCGGCCAGTTAAATTATAAATAAAATATATCTCGTTAATAGTTTAACTAATGAACACTACTAAATCAGCCAAGTCAAAGATAAACATGATCTTTTCTGTTAAGCTGTGGTTCAACGACATGAGCTCTTATATAAAGAGCCGGAACATGGTCATGGATGGGACATCTTTTTAACCGTATAAGCTTATCGTTAGCTTTAAAAGTGTCATATTCGTTGAAGCGAATTATAAATCGATGTGCTGTTAATGACCTTGTCGCAGAAATCAAACTACAGATATCGTACCCAAATTCCTAGTAGACCGATTAGGGTTTTTGCTTAATTGCCAAAAAAGTGTGTGTATCGAACGAAGACTTTCTCTCTGGCCGGAGGGTGTAATAAAGTTGGCCCATTGACACGAATGGTTTCAGCTCCATTTGACATCATTAGGGCACATAAATTGCTGCTGCTGCTGCAGAGACAACGGTGTGAAATATGACGGGGTAATTGTGTATTTGGGTTGTTTGTCTGACCAGTCGGGGGTCAGCTGGTCAGACTAATTAGTGGCCAGTGGTAAAAGCCACGATGTGTGTGTGCTCGAATGCAGACATCTTGTGACATCTTTCGAATACTACAATGATAAACTTATTAGTTTTTACTATAGCTTTACATCAGGCTTAGGCTAAGGCTGCCTTGCACTCAATTCACTCATACAACTTATAAATATCAATATTTTCATTATTTTTTATCATTACTCCGTCAACACTTGAAACACCATCATCATCACGATCACCGTCATCATATTGTCATCATCATTGCGTTACCCAACACACAACAACAACAACAACAATCACATGTAACGGCAACGACAATCCACAATTCACAATCCGAATATGGTTACCCTCGACGATATTTTGTCAACATCATGCATGTAAAATTCTCGACACGCTTACACTCGCACACACACACACACTCGCATACACATGTCATTACATAATCTCTTGAAATTGTTTTTTTTTTTTTATTATTTTATTCATCAATCATTTTGAATATTTCTGTGTTTTGGGTTTCTTTCCGGTATTTTACCTTGTTCAAATTTAATTAAATTTACATTTATTGTTAAAAACAACGAAAAATAATTATTGTACATATATATATTTACCCCTTATGCCTGCCCCTGCCTCTGTGTCTGTGTGTGTGTGTTCCTCACGTCTGGTCATTCTAATGGTTTGGTTTGGATATGTACTCTTATCGATAAACGCACACATGCACGCACGCACACACACGCACACGCACGCACGTACAATACACACCAATACCAATGCCAATCGGTTCACGGGGCCAACAGATCGAGTCGCTTTGGTCACCGCCGCACCGCCGAGCTATACACGTATGTATCACTATTTTCCAGCACATTTGAGCGCGCACCCGTTTTGCTATTACCCACCCGCACCACCACCACTACCACCACCGCCAGCACCGCCCACACAACTGGCCACACCGCTGACCCTCAAACAGTTGGGCAACTCGCTTACCTCCATGACACAGGCGGCACAGTTGGCCAAAACACTGCGCTATGCGCCAGGTAATGACAAAAGCTGAGGTAGCTAATACCCAAATCCGAACGGATATAGTTCTATGTAGGGAATGGAATGATAATGTGTAGATATATGTAGATATATGGGCAGCAGTCGTAAATTCGTACTTCTAGAGAAATTGCAGTTTAAATATGAAGGCTTTATCAATGTGTATTGTATAAATTAAACACACTTTTTTTTAGCCATGAGTTGTATATAATTTTTAAAGTAAACTAAAATGTATTTAATGATCTTTAATTTTTATGAGAAATATGTTTATTTGTTAACCAAAAAATCCTAATTATTTCGAGGTAAATACAAGTAACTGATGAATATTATTTGAGGAAAGGCAAACATATTTATGCTATCGAAACAAGTACAGTTTCAAAATTGTTTTCATTGGACGTTTTCTTTAATTAATTGTCCATACTTTTATATTGCCAAAATATAATAATAAATTACTCTGAAATAAATTAACTAAATCTCTTCGTCCAAATAAGCCTTCAAATAATAGGAGCAAATATGTATACATTCTTTCTTCAGAGGAACATTTAAATAGAATATAATGTAGTAAAATGTAGTAAACGCGTAGGACTTTTATATATCTGTATAAATAACATAGGTGTGTGTGTATCTTCAGTTAACAAATTCATTTATCGCTACAACTAAATTTGTATGCAAACCTTTACTACCTTGCAGGTATGTTTATTCGACCCGACGAAACGAATCTGTATACTACGCTGGAGCCGACATTAAGCAGCAACCCGAACGTTTACTTCCAGCGCAGCGGCGCTGTACACCCGGGTATATTGTATTGACTGGAGGCAGAATGCAATTCAGATGCGGTTACACAGTGGAGGCGATAACCGCAGGAGCTGAGCATAGCAAACAGAGCTATCGAGAGCACTGGAACTGAGTATTTTTTTTATAATTAAGATGCAGCACATAGCGCTCCCTCTCCCTACACACCCGACACACACACACACACACACACCACACACACACACTCCCACACAGAAAGCATCCTTAATACAGCTCCCAAGGAGCGGTGTGTAAGAGTTGTATTCTTAGGCGTAATACGAATGATTTTGTCATAATTGGTAAGTTTATTATAAATAAATTATGACGTATAGTACATTATTATACATAAAATAGATGAGAACTGAAGTAAACACAGATTGATGAGCTAGAGGTGGATTCGCAGTTGGTAGTCCTAGACAAATACAAATACGAATACTTAAGCGTATGCAGCACAATTTTCCCCCATTTTCACAGGCCATATAACTATGAGAAAATCAGTTATAATTAGTCTATACTTTATTAAATGATGAAGTCAAGGCGTATGGTAGATGCGGTAGATTTCAAATCTATATAGTAGGTGTACATATTTTGTTAAGCTCAAATTGTAATTAGAGAAAAACGATTCGATATTTTCCAAATTTATAAATAAATTTAAGGGAAAAGTGTACAGAGAATGGAATGGATTAGTGTGTCGAGTTTAGCTGATTTTAAATCCATAACGACTAATATAGAGGTGCAATTTCTACAGATTTGAATTATAATAATTAAGTACCATAATAATAATAATAGTAAGTGTATAATTTCCTCTATAAACAATTAAGACCCCATTGTAATGGCCAACACAATTATATTCATTTAGTTGACTAAGACATCGTTTAGGCTAACACCAAAATGTTATTTAAATAATGCACACACACACATGCATACACACACACACACGAAAATATGATCAATAAAATAAGTAAATGAAACCATAGTCAATTACGATTGGATTGTATTGCAGTGCCATTCCACTTACTATTAAGTGTAATTGCAATTATTGGCATCACCTATTAACGCCTTTAAGCGGACAACAGGTAAGAGCCTATTGGATTGGCTATTGGTTATATTGGCAGCGCCACAGCATGTTTCAAATGATTAAAAAACAACAATGTAGTTGGGCGAAATTCCAAGTGATTTCAAAGGAATTCGCTCACATGATGCAAGGGCGTAGTTTAATATTTTTACTACAATTTACTGAGCGATAGAACTTTCTTTTATTATAAGAAAAATAGGAGTATAATATCTGCCAAAATGTAAGTTATATTTTATGTAATTTAAAATTATTTTTGTACACTGACCTCACCCCTTTCCGCTTTGACTACTTCCATGCCAGCACTTGGCCCTATAAGGAATCTCTCGCACACTCATACACACATACTGCAGGCATACATCACACCACACACACACACACACACACTCACACACACAATTCATTTGAGAAGGCGTTCATAGAGGAGGTAAGAAGTGATCCACAGCCTTGCAGCAGCCTTATATTAATTAAGTGCAACAATGCGGCTTACAGCCCAAGGAGAGGCCAAAGCAGTCTGAGAATGGACACAAACGTAGTACTTACATATGTACATAGTTACTCCAGTGGAACCACTAGAGAGACAGATCCACATCCACACTGCACGTCGCTCGTATTAATGACATTTCTCACGAACATTTTTTCCCCAGCTACCGACAAGGGAAACGCACAATGAAAACACTAAGGGTGGGCAGGTGGAGGAGGGGGGAGGGAGCAATGGAGACAGAGACGATCGTGTCATGTCCAAATGTCCAGTCTCCGAGGCATGTCAGTCTCGCAGCTGTGCTGCTCCCTTCTGCAGCTCTTCCGTGTCCGTTTTAGATCCGCATTCGACTCCACTCAAATTGCCTCGCTTCAATTAGGCGCGCCTTCAAATCACAAGTCAATCAAAGTTGTTAGATTTGCTGTCCTTAAAGCTCTGTCAGTCTGCAGTCTACGGTCTGCAGTCTACGGTCTGCAGTCTACAGTCTACAGTCGGGGTCTCTAGTTCTTTGTCCGCGTCTGTGACTGTGTCTGTGTCTGTGATTTTGGCCTGGAGCATCAGTGCGGCGGCATCAATTACAACATCTATGACAGCACAGCGTGAAATGTTTGTACATATCTTGGCGGCGCTTCCGATGGGACCAATTAGCCCTAAATAGGCATTTCAATGGACTCGGCAATTAGCCAAAATCGAATGACAACAATTTCATTTCGTTATTCTATTATCTTCATCAGTAACATCAGTATCAGTATCAGCATCAGCATCGACACCGATTGATCTGCAGCCTCATTTCTATTCCTATTCGAAGCCAATGGCGTTTGGTTACGCTCTATGGATCTAATGGAACAACACGACTTGCATCTTATGCTAGTATATGCAACTAGAGCAGTGGAGGAGGACTGTAAAGTCGAAGTGTGCACAGTGGATAAAAAAAGCCAAACTGGCGACGATTAATGAATTAATAAATGAGCGAAGCTGAAATTTAAACTTATCAGCTCGCTCAGCTTTCAGTGCATTTCGCTTTCATACAAGCAGAGGGTTTGGTATTTCGCACTGCTAAGCTCGCTGATAATTTCGCTAAAAAAAGCTCGCTGATAACTCAGCTACAAGTTCTGCTTTCAGCTTAATAGTATATCTATTCATGCCAATATGTATGGCTTTTCATAAGTACTTGACAATATTATTCACAATTTTGCATGCTAAAAACTTATCTTATTTCCGTGCGGAGCTTAACCGCCACACAAACAAATACGTATATAAACAAATACACATAACAGCAATTACATATTTAAATTCGTTATCAGCTAAAGTTGCCACTGTTTATTCATTTTATTCGTCATAAAATGTTGATGCGTCGTCAGCTAAAGTTGCTGCTGTTCTCATAATTTCAATTATAAAGAAAAAGAAAACTAAACATGGCAAATTCCGACATAACGATGTTAAATGAAGATTTATTTTTGGAAATATTGAAACGAATTGAATTGAGTGGAAGTGGTAATCGAATCTTCAATGTAATTTCTGCTTCGGATCCTAAAAGTAAATGGTTTTTCAATGTGCTCTGGCATAGAAATAGAGATGAAATCGCAACACGCCTAGAGACTAAACACATCTACTTGTTGATATCGAACTCGGTTTTTATTGATTTTCCCGTGATTTTTAACCAAATAGAAAACTCTTCGCAGAAAAAGAAAGACAATTTCTGGAGAATAAATGTCGAAGCTCTTAAATCAAATCATAGAATGCAAGAAATTGAACTACGATGCGCTTCTGAGCAATACTTTAGAGAATTTGGGGAAATATTTGAAATGACCATTAGCGCTCTTCAAAATAAACGCGAATTGACAACATTAAAAATTGATATGGACGGTGAGTTGAATGGTTACTATCTACGCAGAAATAGTGCATTACTTTGCTTATCATTTCAGGGTACTATTTTGATTGTGTATATCCATTGGGCCACTTAACTGAGTTAAGTTTGAATGTAAAAATGAATGCCGTTGATTTGGTGTATTACTGCAAGTCGAATCCAAAGATTACAAAATTGGAATTTCTAAATAACGAAATATATGGGAAGCTGACCGACATTGTTCCTTATTGCCAAAACTTAGAAGAGCTTAAATTTGTGATCAAGACTGACTTTTGGGATTCCGAATACAAAGAGTTTGCCAACTTGCCTAAACTAAAGAAACTACATATATTGGGAAAAAATGAGAGCGGCTCTCTAAGTCTGTTATTGAACGCTCTCGCCGGCAAAGAATCTAATACTCTGAAGAAACTAATTATAGAAGAAGCAACTATCGATGGTGATGCAATTACTAATGCATATAAAATAGAGTCTCTAAACAAATTAAAGTGCAGATTAAACCAATTGAAGTTGTCATTAGATGGTGGGATAGACAAAGAGCAACTGACTTTATTTTTTGAGGATGAAGCGGATGCTAGGAACATTGTCTTTCTAGCAAAATTATGCACTAAATGCACTTCCCTTCGCATAGTCGGAAGACCCAAAATTGGTACACTACAGCCCCTTTTCAAGGCTATAGTATTAGCTGAATGGCCAAATTTGGCAAAAATAACAACGGCTGCTATTCCTTACGACAATTTAAATCAATCACAGGCAATTTTCAATAATGACGAGATGCTAGAAATTTTAAAAATTAGCAGCCTACAATATCTGCATTGCGGTTTCTTTGACGAGAGTTTGGTGTGTCCTAAAACATTGCCTCAACTTCGTATACTCCATATTAAGTCTTACAAATCTGGATCGTTGGAAGGATTATTCAACTCCTTTGCTTCACAGAAATCATCAAAGTTAACTCACTTGATCATAGAAACTTCGCCTACTGCCTTGGAAGAGCCATTGAAAATCTTAACAAAGATATGCTACAATGAAGTGCTCGGAATTTCTCAAATAAAAACATTAAAGTATTTGGAATGCGGATTCCCAGAGCCCACAAGTCTAAGATTACTGAACAATGCTCCCAACCTCAGGACCTTAAGAATAACATCTGTGCACAACTTGAGTGATATTGCGGAAGAAGTTTTAAATGAGCTGTTCAGCTGCACAATGAAAGTAACTGTCATTCGTTCTGGTCGCGAGATCACATTTAATAGGTCTACAAGAAATTTGAAAATTTTAAATAGATCCTACACAAGTGAGGAGTTTGATGCTCGAGAATATGCTATACTAGCAAAACTATCAAATGTAAAATCTCTACATTTAAGAAGCAAGTATAACCCTGTATCATTTAAATATCTCTTCAGAACGTTGGCTACCAACGATACTTCTTGTCTTGTGGAAATTATTGTGGCACCCGAAATCGATTGCTTAAATTTAAAGGAAACTTCTGAGCTTGCAAGAATATCATCGGTGAAGCGACTTCAATGTGGATTCTCAGATGCTTCAAGTATAGCACTGCTAAGCCAGTTACCAAACCTTGAAGAACTTATAATACTCAAACATGCAAGGGGATCACTACTACAATTTCTCGATATAATTACTTCCAGAGAATCGACAAATCTTCAATCCTTGTCCATAAAGGACGAGTCACTTACTGCTGAAGAAACTGCACAGGTCGCTAGGTTAAATTCACTAACTCATTTAGAATGTGGATTACAAGGAAAAAACCTTGAGCTTTTGGCTAATTTGAACCAATTGGAAGATCTAATTATAGTGGATATTAAGAAAAGTAAGGCATCATTAATCTACTTCCTTTTGCAAGCAATGTCCCATAGGTCAAAAACTCTTCGACACTTGGATATTGGGAAAATATGCATATCCTATGACGAAACTCTGCTGATTGTTAAAATTAAGACTCTAACCAAATTATTTTGTAAAATTGACGACATGAAATGTATAAAATTATTACAAGAATTACCAGATCTGAAGGAATTGTCTATACATCTGAATATTACTGCTGGTATTGAGACCTTAGCCCAGTTAAATAAGCTGACTGATCTAACTATTGCATCACCAAAGCCTGTCTCACTTATCGAGCTATTCAGAAAATTATACATGAGGAAAGAACAGATTCTAGAAAGCTTAGATATAACAACAAGTAATGTGAACTTTGATGAAATCACACTTATAGCGCAATTGATATCGATAAAAAGGATCAAATGTGGATTTGACAGAAATCGAGAAAATTGTTTTGAGCCATTAGTAAATCTCAGAAATCTTGAGGACTTGACAATAACATCATTTCATTTAATGGAAGACATTGCCCAGTTTCTTTTCAACATTCTTCAGTCCTGCAGTAAACTAAAAACTATTGAATTTTATAAAGGTTTTCAAGTTACAGAATCAAATTTTCTGATTGAGGCGCAATATATATTGAAAAATGTGAGAGATCCCAAGGAGCAGGAGCCCTTACGACTGCATATTCCATATTTCGAAGGTTTAACGCCAGAGCAAGTGAGTTTAACTTAAAATATGATTCTTGTAATCACCAACTAATTTTGTATGCCTTTTTCTTTCAGATTGCGGCTGCAGATGAAACATATCTGCTAATATCAGGACCTAGAAATATTTATGACTGATAAACTTTCCTTTTGCCTGTTGCCTGATGCCAGATGCCTGATGCGGGCTTTATTATTCTTGTGGCACTCTCAATAATTATGAATAATTAATTACATTTACTATACTGCCGCAACACGAAAAACAATAACAAAAGTCATAAAGTTGTCGAATTTCTGTTCTTTTAAAATTTCAACTGCATTTTCTAACTTTTCCCAGCGTCGAGAAAGAGATATCTTGAGCACCTTTAGCTGGTATTTTTGAGCTCTTTTATAGCATATTTGACTCCTTGTGCCTTTTGAGGCAACTTCACTGTTTTCTCTGCTGGTTGGCTTTAAAAATCCCCATTTTATGAGCCAAAAGAGAAGAGAATCTTTGGGAAAAGTACAAACGCAGTTTAAGCTCTACTACAATTGCAAGTCTGCACAAAGCTTAAGTTTCATCGCTTTTCTTTTGGTATAAGCTTATCATAATTCGTGTTGGCAAATTAAATTAACCATAACAGTATCCTTCAATGAGTAACCGAAGAACAACAATGGCCAAGAAGTGCTGGGAGCTTTGATGGGAATAGCATTACTACTATTATTGCAGTGCAAATGTTATGGCCCGGTGTTATATATAAGACAGGGCCACGTTATGGGCCCCAAGGGCAGCATCACGTTGCTGATTTTGATGGTCCGCAGATGGCAGATAGAGATGAAGATGGAGATGGAGAAGGCGATAGAGCAAAAGTTGCAGATAGAGTTTCCAGCGATGAAGTTGAAGCTGGAGCTGGAGTTGGAGTTTGTCTGGTGATCGGCTGCTGATAAGCCAGTCACCAGGGATAGACTGAGACAAGACTGGTGTGCGAGTAATGCGTGCATTGACCGCCAGCCCTGAAGCTCTTTTTCAGCTGGAGTTGACGTAAGCTGAAATTAAATTTGAGGTACGGCCTCTGTTTTGTTTTTGGCCCGTTTGGACAGTATAGTAAGTACAGTTAACCTCGTTTAAGTGGAGGGAATAAGTAATGGGGCATGGAGTAGGGAGGACTGAGGCGTGCCAGAGTGCAAGTCCAATTAACAGTACCCAGAGCATGCCCGTCGCTCTAACTATGTGTCGTACCTGTCACATGCGTATCGTCTTCCCAGTCCCAGTTCCAGTCTCCAGTCCCAGTCCCAGCCTCAGTCCCAGTCCTGAAGGAAGTCACACACAGAGTGATGTTGGACATTGGACGGGCATTTGTCGCATGCTCCTGCTTATAACCGACTCTCGATATAACTGGTTCTGATTCTGGTGCTGGCGACCGACAGACCAGCCATGCAGCCATCCAACTAACCCAAGTGAACCAACACCTAAGCTTAGAACCGGCAACTGAAGCCGGCATACAAGTTTATAGCGGATGCGTAAACGCATTTGGCTCAAATGCCGTTAGGGCCTTTGACTAAATTGAATGGCCATGGACAGGGCCCCCATTCGCATTTGCCTTCGGCTTTGGCGCATTCTCTGCTTGGCATTTGCATGCCGCTGAGTAACGAGAATTGCCATCTACTACCCATCCTCCTCCTCCCTCTCTTCCCTCTGCGTTCCCACTGTCGCTGTCGCCATCTCGAGCATAAGCAATGCTAATGCATTACAAGCAGTCAACCAACAAGATCGCTCAGATCATTTGACGTAATCAACACAATGTGGCCCAAAACGTTTGGGTCATTGAATTCTTTAGCTCCATATCTTTGGATCTTAACGGTTTCTCCTCACTTTATATAGAGGCACAAGATCAATGTACCAAACCTTTGGCAACACTGCGTCAGTCTGCCAGTCTGTCCGCACGTCCGTCAGGTTGAGCGCACGCTGGAGTATCATTCAGTTCAGCTCTCATGCTCTCATGCCCTTTTATGTACATGCTCCATTGATTAAATAATCTTCACAAAAGAGATGATATGTCAGTCTGTTTAAATTCTCTTCAATTTCAGATACTCTTTCCATGCCAAGTGACTCAATAATATTGTGGAATAATGAATACAATTTTATCACAATAAAATATGCAACTTTGATGTAACGGAAAACTTTTATAAAGAACGAAAAACAAGTCATGTCCGACTTCAGATACCCAACGCAAAGAGAGAGTATTACGCAATAGATAAATGAAGTACGTACTACGTAATTATTTTTTATGATCTTCAGTGAAATGGCTACCGACTCTTCTCAAATCTCAGATCTCACATCTATCCATCTATTCAGCCTCAGCCCTGTAAGCTATTAATTCTCAGCTGCCATTCGTGTAGTTGAACTTTAAATGTTTTGGAAGTGCTTGAATTGAATTAGGCCAAAGTGTGTCAGCAGCTGAAACAAGATTGAAATATGCTTTTCCCATATGTTGTTGTAGTTGTTGGTTTTACTTGTTGTTTACTTGTTGCTTGAGCCGATGAAATGCAAGTTCATTTTCTTCTTGTTGAATTTGGTGATTGAGTTGTACAGAGGAATGTACATACCGTATGTAACGTATGATGAGAAAGGCATTCGGATTTAGAGATTGTTTAGCTTTGATTTATGTACGAAAGAAAGAAATTGTTAACACGGGCTTAGGCTGACTATATTCAATTTACACAATTGCATTGTCTCACAAAGATATTCATTTTGGAGATTATGAAAAATAAAAAGAGAAATTAAACATAATAAAATACTGAGATATTTCTTATTATTATTATTCGGCTTAGATCCGATCCACTTTAGAGTATTCATTGAAAACGAAATAAATTTCTATTCTTTTTGCTACTTTGAGTCTAAGTGTTTGGCTGATAGAACTAGAAAACTCTGCCCCTTATTCCCATGTTCTTTGGAATTTGCTGACCTCAAATCAAAATTTTTACAGCCCGCAGAGATGATGTTCTTCTGCTGCAAGTTTCTTCTTGCTTTCCCCACTGTGGTGTTGTGTGGTCAAAATGTCATTGTATGTAAAAATGGCAAAACGTGCGCTAAATATAAAATTTAATTTCCGATACTTACGAAAGGAATATTCTTCCAGTCCAGATCTACTTCGACTTGAACTCTGTGTTGTGTATGGGGCCCAGCAGAAAAGTTCAATTGCCTATGGAGTTTAGGATATTTGCTGATTTTTTACGACAATTTTGTGTATCTTAAAGATTGGAGTTTGTTTATGGGCAGCGCCAGGCAAGTTCACGTTCACGTTGTTCAGGCCATAAAGTGCAAAAAGTGCATAAAATGCTACGAATGACATTACAGCTCTACCACATGAAGCCACAGATCAGCGGCAGCGTCAGCGTCAGAATTCGAATCACAGAATCAGCCACTAAAGATGTAGTTTATATGTAAGTGTATGAGAGTGTGTGCGTGTGTGTGGGTTAGTTGAGTATAATGTAGTTTGGCCGCTAAATGCAAAAGCACAGAGTCTCTCTGCAGCTACTGATGCACCTTGGCAACGGTGGCCACCGTCGCAGCTGAATGCTAAAAGGGTTTCGCTTTTGATTCGTTTATTTTATTTAGTTTTTGTTGCATCCTTTTTATTATTTTTTGCGTTGATGTGTCTCATTAGGAGTGGTCGAAACCTGTTCTTCTGACGGGCCACAGACTGAACGTATCACACACAATTGACAATTTAAACGAATTTCTTTCAAACACAACACTGACATGGCCCCTCGCATATGACGAATAGTCAGTCAGACCACGCAGCCTCTGCCCCTGCCCCTACCACTGCTAGTGCCTCGGCAGGGCCGAAGTTTACGTATGAAAAATGCAGCTCAGCTCAGGCCATTTGGCTAACACTACAGGCAGGAGGCAGGAGGCAGCAGGCAGGAGCTATGGTAGGCTGCATGCCTGCCTCTGCTTGGTGGTGAGGAAGAAGCTGCGGCTAGAACAGACAGCCGCCTGTATGAAGTGTCATTCATCTGCCCATAAACGCATTATTCAATATACTTGAATAAGCAGCAGTGGGAGCAGCAGCTGCAGCAGGGAGGGATGCGACGTTGGAGCAGCATGGGACTGGCGCAGCTAGACAAACGAGTGATCGGCAGACTAGGAACATCGTCCACGACGACTACGATGTCTGACAAAATGCCTCATACTGAGCTTGGGGTCTCGTGGGTTTCTCTCGTGCTGCTGATGCTGCTGCTGCGGCTGCTGCTGATGCTACTCCAGCTCTATCTGTCTGTCAGTCAGTTTAGTTTCAAGGTTAACAAGTTACATTTGCAATTTGGGACCCGGCTCTCTGCTACGATCAGGCGACCAACGACCCTTTTCCTCTTGCGAATGCCATCAATACTTTTTGGTGAGAATTAAACGTTTATCGCTTTAGTGTTTGTACAGAAAACACATAAAAATTAACCATTCCCCTTTCAACTCCTACTCAACAGTTCACTTAGCCATTTGACTTCAAAATGTGTTTAAAAGAACTTGCTGAATGATTGAAATACATCTGTCTGAGCACAGCGTCTGAAAAGAAGCTAAAGTTAAGTCAGTATAAATCATATAAATCATTAAGAATGGCTATAATATCGTGTAATAATTTAGTCGATAAACACCAACAAGTTATTACATAGTCTAATGAATAATTCCATGTCAACGAGTATGCTAATATGAGTAACTTCTCGTAATCACAATCTAATACATTATTTTAAGCTTAATTTGATTATAAGTGTATGTGCATAGAGAGCTATTTAAACTGCTTCTAAATAAATCTTGAAAAAATGTAGAAAATCTGAGAACAATTGAATATGACAATCATCGTGTGAATCTTCTGCAGGTTCCCAACCCATAAGCAGAGTGCTTTTCAGGCAACAAAGGGCTGGTAACGAGCAGACGCTGATCTATTATTCACAAGATTGTAAAAATGTAAAAATCACGCTTTCGTGTTGTGTATAAATTGAATGCAATTTATAAATGTCCAGGTATTGAATTAAATCCCAGGTCGCCACCAACACCACCACCGACAACACGATGCTGCACCGACTGACAGACTGCTAGACCGACCGACCGACCGGCCAGCTCTGCCAGCTAGAGCTAGTTGGGCAGTTAGTGATTTTTCAAAATGAACAACCTTGAGTCGAGCCAAAGAACAATTTCCAGTGCCAAAAGCAACAATAGGCTAGAAACAGCAACAACAACGGCAGCAGCAGCAGCAGCATCAGCGGCAGCAAGCTAAGGACTCGCTGTGCCTCTTAAATGTATCAGGGAGAAACGCTAAAAAATTGCATCAATTGAATTTGGCCAACGATTGTATTACGTACCTTGTCCGCCACAGAAAAAGGCGGAAGGGCGATCCTGATGGGATGCAATGCGATGCGACGTTTGGGTGCAAATCTACTGGGCGGTCGCTTAGTTTTCAACGCATTTATCAATACCCAAGTGGCTGGTGAAGTAGACTCCAGCGGAGCTCCAATGGAATTACTGACAACACGAGCCTCCACATTCAGTATCAGGTTTTGCTCCAAGCCGTGACAATGTCAAGCTCGATATGAAAGGTACCGCTTGAAGGAATTGTGTGCAAAATCCATAGAATTGACTCTTACTGCATACTAATATTTGCTGCATCCATGACGAGAGTGAGGTATACTGATTAATTGTTATAAGATACTATCTAAAACTATTTCGCAATATTATTTCAGGTTATTCAAAAATAGTATTTGGCATATAATTAATATTCGGCTATTAGTATTACTTATTTTACAAATATTGAATGGATTTGTACAACTTCTAAGTTGAGACTAGTTAGATTCAAAGTTATGTAGTGCAGTGCGACATACTATATTACACATACTCCATTCAAAGTTCTTTTGAAAAGAAAATAACACATACACAAAGAAAAACTAAAGAACACATATTAAGTACAGTGCGGAAAACAATCTAAACAATAATTTACTAATGTTGACTATGGCTAACTGATTGCTAATGTTCTCTTCCTAAGCTCTCTCAGCAACGGCGTTTAGCTCGTCCATTAATGATGGCACTGCTGCTCGACGTGTTGAGTTCACATTTTGACTGCACAGCAGTTTTTGAAGATCCAGCATATCCTCCCGACAAGCATCCAGATCTTCGCTCAATTGGCACAAATTTGGCTGGCTATTTCGACTGCGTTCAATCAGTTCTAGAATATAACCGTTCCGTGGGCGTCCCGTTTCCATCGCAGTCTGTTGTATAAGCTAAGATAAGATATCTTTAGTGAACCTAAGTGCTTTTTATTATGTTTATTAATATTCACCTTTTTGTAATCATCAATTAGATTTGCCACCTCGTGAGCTGGTTCCAATAGGGCAGTGCCCACAGTGGATTTACCCGAATCTGATGCCTCGAAACGTGCTCGTTCAGTGGCCAACGTATGCTCCAGAGACTGTGACATACAAGAATGATATTAGTATAGATTGAACTATTTAACTAGTCAGTTTAATTACCTTAATTTTGGCTAGCATCTGCTCATGTTTTGAATTCATTTTCGCAAGCTTCCTTCTTAGGTCAGGAAGCTCTGACGCTGTTTTGGCGACACGCAACTCCTCCCGTAGAATTTGTGCTAGCTGCGACCAATCCTTTACATGCTCCAGCTTACGGCCCGATTCTACTTGCACGAGGTGCAACAGTGCCTTATGTTGTTGCCTAGATGCCTTATCGCGCTCCTCCCGCAACTTCTCAACTTGTTTCCTTAGCTCCTGCAGAGTAATTGCATCAGCAGTTTGCACCTCTTTTAATTGAAGCATCTCCTGGTTGTTTTGGGTTTCAGATGCTTGACTAAGTAGTTGCAATTGCTGCATTTGCTCGTTCTGTTGAGCAAAGAGTTCATTCAGTTCCTGCAATTCCTCAGCTTTTTCCTGTAGCTGTAACTGCACTTGCTGCTCAATCTGCTGCGTGGCCTGTAGCGCTTGCAGTAGCTGCATCCAATCGGATTCCATTTCATTGGTACTTGAGATCTTATCCTTTTGTTGCTGCAGCAGTTGTTGCAACAAGACGACGGTTTGCTGCTTTTGATATTTGACGGCCTCCAACTGCTGCTCTAGACTGTAAATACGTTGCTGCAGTGCAGCATTATCTGTTGAGATTTTGAAGCAATTCTTCTCCTGCTGCTGTTCCATTCGACTGCATTGTTCCACATAGAGTGTCAACTGAGCATGCATTTCCTTTAGCTTTTCATTTTGCTCAGCACTTTGGCTCTGGTGTTGCTGGAGACTCAAATTAATGCACTTACATTGGGCACACGTCTTGATATATTGTTGATTAAGATCATTGAATTGCTTTTCCAGCTGATGAAGTGAATGCCGAGTATCACGTAGCTGTTCAGCGATGACAGCCTTTTCCTTATGAATATCCTCGAATTCGGTATCTTTGAGAGTCTGTTCCAATTGCTGCGTGTCCAACTGAAAATTCAATTGCTCCAGTTGACGCTTTTGTTCCTCGTTCTGTGCCTGCAGCTGGGACATGACCGTCAGCTCAGTTTGCAGCTCGCTCAGTGCACGCTTGAGGGCGGCAATCTCATTGGTCTTGGCATTAATTTCAGTGTGGAATGCTAGGCTATAATTGTGAATGGCATCGATGCTCAATTCTTCGCTCAATTTATCTTGATAATGTTGCTTTAGGTCCATGAACTCTTGCTCCTTTAACGCCAGGAGCTGCTCCTGCGTTTGCAGTGTTTCATTAAGCTCGACTATAACCTGAAGCAGTTGCTCCCGTTCCGTAGTTACGCTACACAAAGCAGTTGTCTTCAACTCCAATTTGTGTGCCAATTTCTGTTGATCCTCCAAGAGCTGCTTGCATTGACGCGTCATGTGCTTGTTTTCTAGCTCCACACCAGCTTGTTGGCGCTGCAATTCGAGGACTTTGTCATTGTGGTCCAGACTCATAAGCTGTATATCAGCCAGTAGTTCCTTCTTCTGTTTGCGAAGGACCTCAATCAACCGACGCTGATCTATGAGACGTACTTGCTGCTGCTCCAGCTCGAACGAATCCTGGCTTTCAAATGAAGCTTCATTGGCAGCTGACAATGGTTCCGTTGCGGAACCAACTGCTACCAGTGTGCTGTTCTCTAGCATGGCACATTTCGCTTCTAGCCGTAGTGTCACCTGCTGTAATCGCTGGTTCTCCAGCATAAATTTCCTCTCTTGTGCGTAGAGACGTTCTAGCGTTTCCAGACGATTTTGTTTTTGTGACTGCAGCTCCTTTTTGTACCATTGTTCTGATTTGCTCAGACGCTCCACTTCACTGCGCGATTTTCTAAGCTCCTGCGTAGTCCGGAAGAGTGTTGCTCGCTTTTCATTCTCCCCGTGGCCTTCCTCTCCTTTAACACATGATGTGACATGGCATGTTAAATCATCTGTCTCGCTGCCACAGCTGAATAACCCAGAATCATCGGCCAGGTTGGCGTCGACAGTGCTTTCCGACTCCATTTGCAAGTTTTACGCCCACCTGGGCCACATGATTTTAGATACGTTGCTCCAGTTAACCATTAAATGAATTTATCTTTCTATGGCCTTTCGGTATTTATATTGCTTGTTTAATCAATGTTAATACTTAGCAATTGACCTTAACTACATTTTTGGCTTCGTAAATAACAAATACAACAATTTAATAACAAATTTTCCGAGTTGCAGACCGTATTAGTATAAGCAAAAAATGACAAAAATACTAGCATTGATGACTGTGTGATGGTTTAGCGAAAACTGATCATTTTTATAGAAAATTCACGATTTTAAGATGTAATCATTGAATATAAATAATGCACTAAGTCTGTATTTATTTTAATTTCAAGTTTCTACCTTATCTTAAGAAGTATTTACTTATAAAAGTATAGTGTGTTAGCTAGTGTTGTTTTACTGCTTATGGTATTTTTTCTAATACACTCTGGTCATACCTGTTCGGTTGTGGTTTGACGTTCGATTGAGAACAAGTTCGCAAGCAAAAGATTTGAATAGAAGCGCGAAAATAAATTTACATTGCAAAATAAATTGAAAATAAACTTATAGAAGTTTCACTATTGTTGTTTAACTATAGTTAATAAATAAAATTTTAAACAAACTCAAATTTAATACAAGAAACGGCTGCACGACGACATTAAAGAAGGCGAATTTCCTAGGCTGCAAACACTTCGATACTGCCTATATCGATGTACCGACCTTCGATAATATCAGTATCGATTAATACACAACGATTTTAGTTACTCACAGCTGATGGATAGCCTACAGTACACAATAACTTATTGGAAACTTTGTAAATTGCTTTTAATTGTACCAATTGGAGATTTCTCGTTCGGTTTGGTTTCTGGACTGGTAAAATGTGCTTCTAGCATGCATTCGGCTCGCACGCTGTGCCAACAAAATGTGTAAACATAGGCTCTCACTTTAGTGCAGTTGCTATTGCGTGTTATTAATCTCGAAAAAAGGACAAAACGCTGTCGAAAACAAGGAGGGAAATATGTCCAGCTGTAGCTCCAGCTCCAGTGGTCCAACCTGCGATAAAATGGTTGAGGCTTTCAACATCTATTACAAGAGCACTGCATTGCGACTGAAGTGGAAGGGTGTGCCGCCTCTGACCCGCACACCCGTATTGCGTTTCTGTTTTGTGGGCGGAGACACAAAGAAGGCGGGAAAATTCCTGGAAACTCCAATTGGACTTTCATGCACTTCAGATTGGCTGGTGCTGTTGACAGCAGATCATACACTGTATTCAGGCCACCCAACGGGGGATAATTCCCTGGAGCTGGACTTGCTACGTGAAGATATTATTGATGTGGACTTCTGTCGAGGCAGCCAGCAGCTGTTTGTTGTGCTTGCCAATGGCAGTGTGCAGCGCCAATTCATAGGCAGTGGCTACCGTTCTCAGGCCTGGCAAACACTTAGCTTTGATCCTCTAGAACTCCATGATGAAGGAGTATACATGCGTCGTGTCTGTTGCTCCGAACAAGGCGTTGTCTTCGTTACCGTTAGTGGAGCCACATATATCTTGGGTAGCTGTGGAGAGGTCTTCAACGCTGAGGAGCCACGCCATATGAGACTCTGCGAGGAAGGTAAACAGCTTTTGGACTTGGCCGCTGGCGATGAGCATTTCGTTCTGCTCGTGGGACCGCATCAACTTACCGACAATGCGCTGCAACTGGTGGAGGCGGAGCGAGAGTTGCAGCTTCAGGAAGTGGAACGAAGTAGTAGCTCTCTGAAATCCATGCATAGTGGCAGCTCAGATCGAAGTTCTGCGGCAAACACACGGCACCTAATCCAGCAGGGCTACGCACTGCTTCACACTCAGCTCTTCACCTTTGGCGCATCTAATGGTGGTTTGCTAGGCACTGGCGACCATATACGACGAGCACATGTAGCTCGGCTGGAGAAGCTGGATGGAATGGGTGTATGCAGCATTGCTGCAGGCAAGCAACACAGTGTGGCACGCACTCTCGATGGTCGACTCTATCACTGGGGACTTAACAACCGCCAGCAGTTGGGTGAGGACCTAAGTTCTCCCATGGAAATCTGCATAGGAGAACAAGTTACGCCAGAACAGAACACAGCGCTGGAGGCTACATGCGGTGACTATGCAACACTGTTGCTCAATGCAGCCGGAGAAATTCAGAGCTTGTCACAATCTCCATCTCCAGTATCCCAATCTAGCACGTATGCACAGACGCTTCTGCATCTGCAGCTGGGCGCCGCCTGGCCACGCCAGATGCGATTACTTCATTGCGCCGGTGAATATACGCTTCAAAATTGCCGTCAGTTCCAGCGACAGTATCACTACTTCCTCAGTCACCTGGAATCGCAGCTACAACTGCTCCTCAAACAACGTCAGGCTATTCAAACTCTGGTAAATTGGGAGCTGCCGGCACTGGTACCGCTTTTGCTCAACTGGGAAAGGATTGTATGTCTGGTGGCTGGAACCTTGCATTCTCTGGAGGGATTTTATCGAGCAGATTACGTGCAGCCCGCAGATCTATTGTTCATCTGCTACTATCGCGAGTATATCGATCTATTTGAAAACTTTACTAGATCCTATTGCGATGTGCTGTCGGTGAATGGTTTTGCTGAGACTGTGGCCACCATTGCATCGCCGCCACTGGCCAACCTTAATCCCATGGCGGAGCTAGCAGAAGAGAGTTTCCTGATTCGGCTTTTCCAGCAGCCGTTTGGTATTTATCAGCTATTCATCCAATTCATGGAAACGCTAGTCAAGACGCAGCCAGAATACGATGAGCATCGCATGGCTTGGTCCGAATTTGCTAGGATGAGTTGTATAAGTCAGGAGCTGGCCGTGAATACTAAAGAATTCTGGAGCAGCAAAGAATGTACCCCACGGATTGCCCATTTACGACAGCGTCATCGCCGTGTTATACTCACCTCATCAAGTGTACCATTGAAACTGGTCAGCACGGTCTACAGCATGTCCAGCCACAGCTTTATACTCTTCTCCGATTTCCTCTGTCAACTTGGAAGTCACTCGCTGCATTCTTACCCACTGAATACGCTCTGGGTGTCGCCAGATGGTGAACTGGGCTTGAGGATTACGACGCCAGAAAAAACTTTTCATTTAGTTACCCGCAAATCGGAAACACGCAAAGTTTGGTTGGATCAGCTACAGTCAAGCATAGTCGCTGCCTTGAATCGCTCTCTCAGCAGCCACTCGACAAATGTGCGCTCCACTACTTATGAATATAGTCGCGAACATCCAAAGCTCAGCAGGGTTAAGGCTTGTGGCACATGGCGCAAGGGCGTACTCCACGGCAATTGTTATCTAGAGTATCCGGATGGCAGTGTCTACTGCGGCGAAGTGCATCATGGGGTCATAGAAGGTGAGTTTTCTACATTACATCAATGTGTTTTCCATAAATATTAATTGTCTTTCCCTCAGGATATGGAAGGATGGTCATCCCATCCACTGGCGTCTATGTAGGCAACTTTAAAGGTGGTCGCTTCCATGGCTATGGTGTCTATGAGCTGAATGGAAGCGGGAATGCAAACGACAGCGAAACCTATGAGGGGAATTTTTATGAAGGCTTATATCACGGACACGGCATGATGCGAAATAATCGCTACATCTATGTGGGGGAATATATGGCCAACACTCGCAGTGGATATGGCGTCATGGAGGACCTGATGACTGGTGATAAATATATGGGCATGTTTTCAGACAACAAACGCTCTGGCATCGGCAGCTGTATAACAAACCGTGGCGATTATTTCGAAGGCAATTTTGCAGCGGATGATCTCAGTGGAAGTGGAGTAGCTGTATTTGAGAATGATTACTATTATGAGGGTGAGCTCACACTGCAGGGACCCAGCGGACGAGGGGAGTATTATATGCCCAGTGGTGATGCTGGCAAGGTGCTGGGCGTCAGCGAGGAGGACGATGACAACTACGAACTAATTGGCAACAAAATGTTTGGCCAGTTAAGCGGCAGCTGGGAAACGGTTCGCATTCAAACGGGCGAACTGGCTCTGAATCGAAGATTTCCCAAGTATCCCAGGTGAGTGATGCAAGCATAATCATACTGCTTAAATTAATTTCAATTTGATTTTTAGTTCATTGGGCCGTATGGTAGTGGATCAAAATCGAAAATGGCGATCCTTATTCAATAACTTCGAGTCGGATGTGGCCAGTTGCCTCGTCAGTTCGTCCTCGTCAAGCGGCAGCAGCACTGCCCTCGGCTCGCTCAAGAAATCCATGAAAACTACGCTAAGTACAGCCCAAATATGGTCCTGTATTGCCGTCTATATGAGCAAGCAAAGAGCGAGGGATACATCGAAACCGGGCAACTACTTTAATAACATTCTGCTCAGTCTGCCTCTGCCGCAAAAACTTGCCACAGGCAGTGCTTCCGCATCGCAGACCTCTGTGGTGTCTGGCAAACAACTAAAGCCCTACACATTGGAACCGCTCAGCTCAACGCCTCGTCGCATTCACTCCCAGGAGACACTCTGCCGCAAAAATGACAGCTTGGACCGATCGGATAGCTTGTTGTCCATTGGCCACAATTCCACAATGGATTCGAGAAGCCTAGTCAGCTTAGGTCCGGACGAGAGTCTGCTGAATCGCAGCTTTAATGGAGATGTGGATCCAGGAAATTTCAGAAATTTAAGCTTTGCAAGCATGACGAACAACAACAATAACATATCAAAGCATAGGAAGAGCAGCACTAGTTCTATAACATCGACTACATCCGTGAACAGTGTTATGTTAGACCAGATACCCAGCTTCGGCATGTCATCCAGTCTCAGCGAGCATGATGTTGCCTGCATACGTTCATATTTGGAACAAGCATTCAAAGATCGCTATCATCCAATCTATTCGCTCAACGAAAGAATAGTCAATTGTTTCCACTATTCATATGGTTACTGGAAGGTCAAGCCTACGCCCATACTGGCCAAGCAGGCCATGCGAGAATGGGAATCGATTTCTAAGCGCATCTATCGTTTTGTACGCAAAATGTTTCCTGCTTTGCCGGAGGATTATTGTCATATGGAGGGCACCAGAGAAGTCATATCTCATATAACACTACTCTATCCGTTTGTATTATCCGAAGGCATATATTCCACGCTCTTTGTACTTTATGCCAACAAGTACAATCGCAAGGACGAACTGTACAGGCAGAATCTAAACCATGCCGAAAAACTCAACGATGAAGAACTAGTCCAGCTACTCGGTCACGACAGGTAATGAACAAAGTTGCACAAATTCACAGTTGAAATTTGACTTAAACTTGTATTATTTGATGGCTAATCAAATTTATTGCGCTAAAAGAATGTTAATCTTCACACAACTCGAAACTTAACTGCTGCAGTTAATAGCATGATTAAACCTCAAGTCACGCGAGGTTGGCTTGAGTAGTTAAGAGTGACTATAATTTAAATTATTTTTAAGCTTTTAAACTCTTCTCGCATTAATATAGATATAGAAATATACTTGACTCCGGTGTTAGTGATTTTATTAACCCATTTAAGCATTTCATGATTCACTCATCAAAATATCTACACACCTCCAAAAATAATTTAGGATGAAACTTGTTAAGCTTGTTTAGTTATTTTGCTTAATTTTGTTTTGCAGTTGCCTCAATGCTGTGATGCTTGATCCACAATTCGATGCGGCCGTTCAGACACTGAAGCAACTGCAGGAGAAATTTAGTCCACAGGATATGTTGACTGTGATACAGCGCAGCATGGAGCTGTTAACAGAGGCCTATGAACATGCCATGACGAGTGAGTAGACACTGGGAATGAAGATAATCTTGGTCTTGATAATGATTATTTGTACTTTTGCAGCAAATGGAGCTCAGTTAAATGCGGATAATATGATACCGCTTTCAATGTTGAGTATGCTGCGTGCTGCTGTGCCACATTTGGGGGCAGAGCTGGCTCTACTCGATGATCTGACGGGTGGACCTAACTTTCAAGCCGAAATGAATGGAATGGCCGGCTACTGTTATACCACACTTAAAGCTGCTTATGAGCATGTCACCATGAAGGCTCTGCAGAGGACTTGATCTTGAATTGGACTCGTGTTATAGTTTCATTTGTTTGTTGTTATTGTTATAGCTTCATTTTATGCCAAGATCAATGCTAATGCTAATAATTTATTACTTTTCGAAAACATATATTATTTGTACATATATATATATAATCGATATTTAGAGACTGTATATAGGAGGAACTCAAAAACATACAAGTGCAACTATCCTCATGGATATAGGCTTAAGCTTACGCTTCTTCGTATCAAAATGTACAGTCGTAAAGGTGAAAAGGGTTTTTAAACAGTGATCACCGTTTGTTGGTCAGTGTGCATATTGTTTGTGTCTATATCTAGTTATACAACAATAATGATTAGTTTGTAATCTAAGACTAACACATTCCCATTATAAAAATGCATAAATAAACATACAAACATAACTCTGACATGTCTTTTTGGATGAATGTATTTTGAAGCAGAATTAAGAACAAATCTCTTGCCAAATCGGCTACTATATATTACAAAAGAGTTACTGAATCGAATAGCCTGTAGGTCAGAGCAATAATCAGTAATAGGTTAAAATTTTGTACTTCATTTCAGATTGCTTAATGGGTAAACAGCGAGGTGGATAAGTGTTCCACAAAATGGAATCTGTCAAACTTGTAAACCAAATACTTCTCTGGAAATGTTGTGCTCTGTTCGAAATTGTAAACTACTATGACGTGATCGCCGTGACGGACAATGGTTCTAGAGCCCACATAGGCCATGGCAAACACCGCTTTGCGGAAGACATTGCGACGATGGTTAGTAAAGGACTCGGAGCGGAATGAGACCATCGTTACATTATGATAGAGTGACACATAATCCTCAGCAGACCGCATCTGACTGATGAATATAATGGGTGCCTGGGGCCGAAAGTGGGATATCTTCTGCACCATGCGAGTGGTCACTCCGCAGACAATAATCGCTTTAGCCTGAACATCAATGGAGGCGGTGGCTATGGCCCGTGCCAGGCCGTCGGCACCCGTATGGGAGCTATCACATTGTGGCATCTTTGCCAGTGCCGCTGTGGAGATCTGATCGAAGATGGCGCTTTGCAGGAAACTAAAGTAGAATGCCTTTCGGGAATCCTTCGATTTGATTAGGTATTTGTCGGGATAGTAGAACATATGGTAATAGTGAGCGGGATCCACACGCAGATGCTCCACATTGATTAGCCAAGGATCAAAGATGATGGGCTTCTTGGCCTCAAAGGCTTCCTGCAGAAAACACTCGGCGTTGGGACACAGTTGCAGAATGTCTGGGATAGTTTCCGGTTCGGCTAATTCCACTAGAAATCCATCGTAGCGCTCGGCAACCCAATCGAGCTCACCATCGCATCCGCTCATTTGGTTGAGCACGACCCGGGCAAAGAGCCTCAGATTAGTGCATTGAAGCGCACTCATAACCTTCTCTAAGTTATTGACATAGGGCACCGTGCCATACACATAAGTGACTACCACATTGATGCCCACTTCACGGGCAAATGTCAAATCCTCAATCTCCTCGGATGAGATCGCATAGCGGTGGCATCGTTCGGGGAATAATACTGGCATATAGGAGGTCAATGCACCTGTCCGACAGACGCAACAATTGACGTGATCCTGACGCACTGCGCGCACCCTCAGCTGAATATCCTCGCCAAGGAGTATGATATCGAAAGGTTTCAGATCACCGAGTAAAAATCTAGCATTCACATAAATGAGTGAGGGAATGCAGGACCAAGAATAGGCGCGGTCACAAGTTAAGATTACATTGGAATTAAGCTTCATTTCAACGGGCCCTATCACATCATCACGCAAGTATCCCGTGAACTGATAACGGGGCGACAACTTTGCAAAAATGGTGGACACTACAGGAAATCCGAATTCCTTGGACACATTGATTTCCGCCTGGCGCAATTGTACAATTAGGTTTTGATTATCGCGCAAGGGACAACTAAATAAATCCAGCATAAAACAGCGAATGCCAGATACTACAAAGGGAAATCTATTCGGAATTGATTGGTATAGGAATAGACTGTACTTACATAGATACATCTGGAGGTCCTCATTGCAGACGGTGGTGCCAAGCTCAATGCATTTTCGATTGGCGTTTTCATCGAGTCCCTCTGGTACCGTATCCAGTATCTGATATCCTGTGAAGAAGTTACCCCATCGTTCCTCCTCGAATGGCATCATGCATATATCCTCGCTTAGCTCCTCTTCCAATTTGACATCATCACTAACCGATTCAGAGGGGAGTGCTATGGACATAACACGCAAGCTATGATACGATGAGAGGCGTTTGATGTCCTCATCAGTTCCTGTGAAGTTTATATCATCATCATCGTCCAGGCCTAGCAAATTCATGAACGCCTTGCGGCGCTGCAGGGTCGACAGCAACTCCTTGGCCCTTTGCACCTTGTCCACATCGACAGCAATTATATTGAGACGCTTACAGACAATTTCGACAACCTCATGTATGTCTCGAGGCTTGATAAACGGCCCTTCATCTGTGGGTATCACTTTCAATTCGCTCATCTTGAGCTGTGTAACTGTAAGGAAGGAATTCCAAATATATATGTAACTAAATATATCGTTCAAGTGACAGATAAACTAATGTGATTAAGTGACAGTTAAATTATGATATTAAATATTCAAGTTGAATTATTTCAATTTGGAAGCTAACATCAGAAATGAACTCCCCATTTTAGGTTCAAATTTCTTTCAGATTCTTTTGAATCGGTTTCTATAATTGAGACCGCAAATCAAAGTACAGGTGAATTCTCCTACTCTAGCTGCTGCCTTTGAGTTTTTGTTTATTTCGGTAATTTATTTGTGTTGCTGCGAGAAAAGATTGTTAAATTTAGCAACGCGCCAATTGAAATGTTTACAATGTGAGAGAAAGTTAAAATGGAAGCTGGCACGTACAAACTATGGAACTATCCGTAAGAACATACCATTTCCCTGATCTTTTTTCAGGGCAGCAGAAAACATAAACATACGGAATGTTTAGAGTATAAAAACTGATATTCCAGGCGAGCAGTTCTTATTGTTGTTGTTGTTTATTTTTTGCTGAGAACTGACAGATACATGGTCTGCTCTTGGGTGTGGCCTGTGGACTAGTGCATATGTTTAAGTCTAAACAAAAGGCAAACACACTCAAACACACACATTCACACACACACAGATACAATTTCCTTGTTTAATTTCATACCTAAACGCTTGAACTTTGACGTGAACTGCAGTCGCTGCATCTGCATCTGGTCTGTTTAGATCTGCTCGGGGAGTTTCACAACTCCTCCCTAATAAGCTATTTTGTCCGTATTTAGAAACAAGTTCGATGGCAACGGAAACGTGTGCGTGGGCGGAGATGCTGCTCATGATGAAGACGATGATGTATGGAGAGGGTGGGCAACGCACACGTACCACGACGACCAGACTTTGGAGAGCATCCGAAATGAATTGCCGTGCCGTGCCGTGCCGTACTAGACCGTCACACACCGCACCGTACCCTGCTCCTTGATCGTAGACCGTTCGTGCACTTGAGTTCCGGACACTCATAGCGAGGTATCTCACTCGCACTGCCTCGTTCTCACACGCTGTCTCTGTCCTTTCCTCTCTCCAATAGTTCGTCTAGCCTCGGCTATTCTACTTCTTGTTTTTTTGAAATTTTTTTAAACTAATTCAGCTGCCATAGAGTTTTCGAAATTTTGGAGCGTAGGTGCAGTGTCTCGCGACGCGTCAACGTGAACGGATCAGTGCACTAAAAGTATAAAAAAAAGATAAAATTGTTAAAGATACTTTCAAAAATATATTCCAAAAAATATTGAAAATAATCAAATTGAAGAAAAGTACTGTAGTAATTGGTGTAATGAACAGATTACTTCCCGCAAACTCTGGAATCGATGGAGTAGTCAGTCTAACTGCGGAAGTGGGCGTTATTTCACTGCCTGTTGCCAAGTTCCATATGTACTACACACACACACACACACATGCAGAGATATGTACTACTTGCGAATACCCACATATCTACCTACATATATCAATCTGTATATGAAGAAAATTTTCGGCATTTTACTCTTGCTCTGCCTGCTGCTGATGCTGCTGCTGTTGCTGCCTTTGGCTAAAAATATTTTCCGTTTCAAAATGCTGAAATATCCAAAAAGAAAAATGTAAAACAAAAAAACAAAAAAAAAAGTTGGGAAAATTCATATTGAGCGAGAGACATTCATGTGTCTTGGTGGTTGCCTGACTGCCGCCTGTTTTTCATAATTTTTCATCTTTCATCTAATACTAATACTCGTACTATATGTATATTGGTACTATATCTCGTCTTCTCTCGAACCGTTCGCTCATTTCAAAATTTGCATGTCGCCATTTACGTTTTCCTTTTGTTTTTGTTGCTATTGGTTTTGTTTACTCACCCCGCCCACCCATTCATATACACATTTTCGCAATTTTCACAGCTTTTCGCGCGGCCTTTGGAGAAATGGAACAGAAACAAATCACAATTTAATAGGCAGTATGCGCATAGTTTACAACTTCCTTGACGATATAGCCCACTAAATATATGTACACATATGCAGTTGTAATATACAAATGTATATATATAGTATCTGTATGTCTTGTGGCATGGAAAGACAGCTGTAGGCTCTTTGGCAGATGCCATGCTGCCTATAGTATGTGGGGGAAGTCCATAAAAAATCAAATCAAAACCAGCACAGCGCTATAAAAATAAAACTATTCTATATGGCAGGCGTCTTCATCTTCATCTTTTCCTTTCTACTTTTATTTATATTTTTATTTTCGCAAAAACATCTTGGCACAGTTTTCCAGATGCTGCTTCTTCCTCGATTCATAAATCAATCAAGGCGGATTCGATGTATTGAAATTGAAATGAAAAAGTATATTATAAAATATATAGTACTATATATAAGTTCTAGTCGATTTGTCTTTTTCCGCTTACTGGCGTTTATATTAAGCAACGACAGGAAAGGGAAAAAGGCGTATTTACTACGAATTTAGACAACAACTAAAGTGAAATAATAAACCATATGTCACATCGAGCAGGTGAGTTTATTTCTAAATTATATTATGCACAAATCAAAAGACGACAGCTTAAACAAGGCATTTGCTCAATTTGCTGTCTGGTCAAATTTTTCATTTCATTATCTAATGACTCATCTTAATTATGTCGGAAGGAATTTCTATCTTAAAAGTATGATCGAATCGACAGCATATTGAAATCGAAAGTACTTGAAGCACATATTAGACTGCTAAAGAATTTGGTTCGGTATTCCATTAAAGGCTTTTAATTCTAATCATAATTTATAGTATTCCACAAATGGTTTCTACTAGAGAAGTTAATAATATACTAGATATATATTATTATGTATCTATGACGGCTGAGTTTCATTAGAACAAGGCATAAATTATTTACAAAATAATTCAACTTTTTAGCAATTTATTATTAATATAAATTTTAGGAGAAGAAATTTAATGGAATTCAATTTAAAAATATATTAAACAAAATGCTTTGCAATTAGTTCAAAGTCAAATAAACAATACAAAAATTCTTTTCAAATGATATATAACGTTGTAAATATGTCCGAATGTGTACATTTAATTGAATAAATATTTCCAGCTCTAGATATATACTACATCTTAAATCAATACATAGGCATATACATCTATATGTATTGAAATACACCCCCGGGAATCGAAATATATTTTTGTATCATTTCAAATGAAACGAAATTAAATGTATAATTTATTGTTGCATAAACAAAAGGCAAGAAACCAAATCGAAAATCGAACGAATAACCGAATAACCGAAACAAGCGAAGCGCATGTGGCACCTTTAAGTATTTTAAACTTTGAATCTGCCCCAGTTTCCCTTCTCTGCCTGCTATACATACATACATACCTACTATACATACTATGGTATGTCTGTACATATGCGGCCTGGTCTATTTGGAACTAGAGGCTGGAAAATTTAGAGCTGCTGCCTCACGAACAGTAACCAAAAATAGCTCGAAAACATGCGGCGTGAAGTGGCCGAGGAAGAAGGGGGTGGGTGGCGGAGGGGAGCGGCAGGAGGCAGGCGATTTGTTTATAGTTATTCTGTAAACAATTGCAATTGAGAAATCCATTTTCGTTCGAGAAAAATCGACACAAATCGCATAAAAACTTGAAAAAATCCAAATGCATACAATAAAATTCCAGCGTCTTGTTCTGCGGGTGCGCGGAGGGAGGGAGGGAGGCCCAGAGGGGGCTAACAATGCATGCAGAAATGTCGGCGAACCGCATCATAATATAATCATCATCGTCTGACTATATTTTAAACATGCTGAATTAATGAATACGTACAAACCAAAGGATGGCGTTAAGAGCTAAGTAAACAAGTGCAAAAAATGCGGTGAAATACACTCATGAATACACTCGTACTCAATGCGAGTAGCTTGGGTATGGATACTTTTGTTCGAGTGCCTCTCTGTTCTCAGATATTGAATGCCTCGGAATTACAGGGCGTGCACCGTGCCAGTAAATTGATCTTAAATTAATTCTTAGAACGAGTTCTCAGTTTAGTCCACATTTGCGACTTAATGCATGTCACCGAAAAAAAAAACCGGTAACAATAATAAAAATTATGTTTTATTTTTTTGTATCTTCCTTTTTGGTCTATATAAACCAACAGCTCGACTCCAGATGAGTCAAACCGAGCAGAGCAGTCAAAGCAGTAGCAGCAAAATGATGAAGATTGTAAGTATCTGACTTACCTGGATAGCCCATGAGTCTCCACATATGGATGGATATGTAATTGTCCTTTCTACTAGTTCCTTAGCCTTTTCGCCCTGTGCCTGGCTGGCATCTTGGCCGCACCCACCTCTGAACCCCATTCAACTGTGGCTCCCATAGCCATTGTCGATTCGGGCCAGGAGAAGCACGAGGACGGTTCGTATCACTTCTTCTATCAAGGCGAAGACGGCACACATCGTGAGGAGACGGCTGTGGTGCACAATAAGGGCGCTGAGGATGAATTTCTGGAGATCAATGGCTCCTACTCGTACTTCGATGCCGATGGCAAGGAGGTGGAGGTGCACTACAAGGCGGATGATCATGGTTTTGTGCCCGAGGGTGGCAATATATTGCCACAGATATCCCTAGCAGCCAAGCAGGTCAGCACACAAGTGAAGATTCAGAAGGAACCAGACACCGATTATAAGAAACCACCAAAGTTCTAAGTCAATAAACGTATGATGAATGACGAACTGATAACGCAATTGATGTTACTTATTTAGTACTCACTCTTGAATACTTTCAAAGGAATTTAATCATGATTGAAATGTGACTTGGCCAATATAGAAGATCGGCTAGACTCACATTGCTCTCTTGTTGAAATACTTTTAAAGTTTAATTTTTATTAATGCAGAAACAATTTCAACTAACTATGGGATATATATATATATATATAGTATACGGCTGTTAAGCTCTTCTACGATTGATTCTAAAGTATTTAACTTAACAGTGCGCTAAACAAGTTGAGAGTACAAAAATACAACTACTCGTATTAATTAGTAGGGATAGATCATATATAAACAAGGCATTATGATACAAAGAGAGCTCAAAGATAATATCGTTTATAACAATTTAATAAATATGACGATTATTAGAAGACGGAAATGTTATCAGACAAAAGGGTCTCTATGGATAGTTGGCATTCGATTGCTGGGTTCTTCTACTTCTTTACGGGCGTCGCTGGTGGCGATCGGTAGGAGTTGAGCAATCCTCCGGCATTCGGTTTGCGAGTCTTGAGACGCTGCTGCAGCGTCTGTAGGAGCCCGGCTAGAACATCATGGTTTGGTATCTTCTTGGCAAACAGCAGACGCTTCACGGAATCATCATAGGTCAACAGGGCCACCATATTCTGCAGCAGAAAGCTTTGACAATACTCCAGCAGATTGTTAGCATTGTAAACCTGAAGAGAATAGAACATTTGGATTAATAGAATTCACTTCTTCAAGACTAAGTATATAGATAGCTCACCTTGGCATGAATATACATGGCCACCACGTTATCCACATCTACCATTTCGGAGCATCTGGCTTCAGTGTAGTGCAGCAAGGCCTCCAGTTGAAAGAAGCTGGCGGCAGCCATCAGTTCCAAGACGTCGCCATGGGAGACATCCAGAGCATTGCAGCCACCGCTGTATAGGAACTGCATCACCAGTTGGAAGATGTGATAGCGTATATCATTGATCTGGACGGTGGGCGTGCTGGTGGAATCGCTCAACTTGGAACTGAGCATGCTCTGGAAACGTGGAGAGGCAGTCACCAGCACGATCTTATGACCGTAAAATATTTTACCCTCAACGCTGCAAATAAAATGAGAAGTAGAGTAAAGGCTTAAATCATATGTTAGACCATCTATCTTACCGAAAGGTCACATCGCTCAGCTCCGGATTGTTGACAAACTTTGGATCGATGCGAGTGCCCTGGACTGGCTGCATTGGTGGCTGTTCTTTGAGCGGATGCAGTGCCTCCCAGCCGAAGCATGTGGCAAATATATCAGCCAGCAGCAGGGTGGTGCCCTCGTTCTTATTCCGAAAGATATTGAAGAGCAAGGGCAGGCATTCGCTTACAAACTGAGCACTGTAGTCATCCGGACAGACCTGTAGAAAGTCCTGCAGCAGCTGATCAATGACCGCATCCAAGCGGAGCTCATGTGCTGCCGACAGCGCATGCATCCAGCAGTGTAGAGTCCAGGGTACGCCCAGCTTTCGCAGCTCAATGGTAATGTCTGCAAAGTGGAACATGCTCAGCATAAGGAAGTCAAAAGGAAATGATTCACTACTCACCCAAATGATTATTCTCTGCACTGTGATACATGGCCTCCTGCAATCGTTTGATCTGCGTTTTATTGAGCAGTGGCAGCAGATCCTCTCCAGTTGGTCCACTTGCTGAGGCTCCAGAGCCACGCACACCCACCACATCGCCTTCGGCTAGCATCTCCTCCAGCGACAGGACATCACGTGTACCTGGCGACACTGGATGCGTGAGTAGCTTGCGCAGGCAGGTACGATGGCCATGTGCCGCTGCCACAGAGATGGCACAGAAGCAACCCTTCTGTGCAGCACCGGCAAAGCACAGCGTATCCTTCTGCTGCGTGGAGAGAAACGCATTAGCTCCGTGCGCTAGCAGCAGAGCCACCATTTCCACATTTCCCGTACCCGCTGCTAATTGCAACGGCGTCAGTGTACACTTCTCTTCGCTCCTGCGTGCCCCACCCTCCACTTTGCCACCCCGCTCCAGCAGGATACGCAGTGCCACATAGTTGGCTCGACTCGCAGCAAAGCACAGCGCAGTCCAGTGTTGCGTATCCGGCTGTATGCCTGGATATCCAGTGGTACCTGCTGCAGGCACCTCTACATTGGGGTCGCAACCCGCATCGAGTAGGGCATGCAGTGCCATCTCATCATTCCGTATGCTGGCTATCATGAGCGCAGTCAATCCAGCGCTATTCTGTGTATCATAGCGCGTGGTGGGGGGCAGCAGCTGTGCCGCCTGTGCTAACAACTCAGCACGACCCGTTAGCAGCAGCTTGAAGGCGACGCCAATGGTGGCTCGCCGTCCCAGCTCCGAGGTGTCTTCGCCAATGCTGGTCACGGCAGGCGAACTGCAGTTGCTCACTGTGCCTGTGGCACTGCCACTGCCGCTGCCACTACTGCTGCCCAGGCTGCCGTTGCTGTTGCTGGTGTTGAAGTGCGTCTTCTTGGTGGGCAGCTCCTCGTCATGGGCCACCGAGCGTATGGGACAGTCCACGCCAGGCAGTAGTAAGCGCGCCGCCTGTAAATGGAGATTAAGAAGTATGATAGATTAGATATTGAAATTGATTGATATATTGATATAATGTTATTATAATACATATATACAGGGGTGCTACAGAAATAGCGCGCTGATTGTGAATCAGCAAAAACCCATTCAGCGGAAAAATTTCCTGGGTGCCACAGAACTCCGAGCGATTTCGAATTTTAGCCCTTTCACAAACCTTTCCGAAATTGCCTGATAAGGGCTGCCTTTTTCCCAGATTAAAATTATTCTAATGTTTGTTTAACATTATTCTTAATATTAACGTTGCAGAGAAATAGGTTTATACTTTTTTCATTACAAAAATATAAATAATTGATTTTATAGAGTAGTACTTTAATAATATCAGATGAAAAATCATTTATTTTATTGCGCGCCAAATAACATTTTACTCTGCAACTCTGGGAAGCAGACAACTGACAACAAATCCGAAACCGACTAGATGGCAACAAAGAAATGTCGGCTGATTGGTGTTTCAAAGTACTTGACTAATAGAACACGCTGATTCGTTAAGGTTTTACTAAAATGCGTTTTTTTTTAACTTAACACCTTTAATGTTAAATTATTTTGATGTAAGTTAATTAGAAATTAAACAACCTTTAAGAAAAGGTATAATGTTTCATGTATCAACTTGGTTTTATAGGTGTATTTAGTCAAATAGCTGGCTCAATAGTCAGCTATTTCGAATCAGCCTAAAAACTGGGTCTGTGGCACCGATGAATTGTTTTTAAGCTGAAATGACGCTGAAGTGATTTCTGTAGCACCCCTGATAATCATAATATTTACATACCTGCAGAATATCATCGTTGTCAATCATCAGGCCATTGCGATGCTCTGCATGCGCCGATGCGACGCGTAGCCACTCGGCCAGCGGCGGCAGGACGACGTAGGCACGTTCGTAGCACAACTCCTGGACATTCTGGGTGCCACTATTGGGTGGTGCCCTGACCTGTGGTGGTGCTCTGAGCCACTAGTTCGGTATGCTCCAGTTGGGAGCAGCGCATGAAATAGAATAGAGCGCTGAGAGCAGCATTCGATAGGGCAGCGGCATGCTGGAACTCCTGCTGGGTGCGCATTGCCTTCTCTTTGAGCTCCCTTAGGCTGCCCACACACGTGGCCAAGGAGAAGGGACTGGCCCAGCGTGGCATGGCCAGGGCACCGGATGCAATTCGACCGGCATTCAAATGGGCAAATGGCTGCAGTAGACCCCAAAAATCACCTGAGCTGGCAATGCTGAGATCCAGAGCAGCAGCTGTAGCACCGCTGCACTGCAGCATAATCTCCTCGAGCAGATTCTCAATGCCAGCGCAGAGATAGACCGCTGCATACTCGTGTATGAACTTGCCCAAACGGGCATCTGTCATCCATCTGAAGAAGCTTCCAACGGACAGCTGTAGTCCCGCTCGAGCGGATTTGCTTTGCTTCAGTGCGCTCTCACCGGGCACAGCAAACATGGCGGAGGCACGTAGGCAGGATTTGGTGCAGCTATCAGCTAGCGTGGAGCATAGTGCCACCTTGAAAGCGCCGGCAACCTCCTGCTTGGAGCAGAGGCCCAATCCCGCAGAGAAACGCTGTATTTCCCGAGCAATTCGCACCAGGGCACGCTGCAGCAGGTAGCCCAATCTGGAGACAACCTCCACGGACACCTGTTCCGCCTGCTGCCTGCAGCGTCCATTGCGCAGGACGCGCATGATGCACTGTTGGCTCCATGGCGGATGCTGCAGCTCCACAAGTCGGTTGTGCGAATCCACCCAGACGAACTCATCCGCACTGGTGCTTGTGATGACCGTCTCCAGGGATGAGTAGCGACCCAGTCGTCGAGCCGGCTCTGAGCTCTCCGACCCGGCACTGAGACTGCTGTAGGTGCTACTGCTTGTCTGGGAGCGCATCGTTAGCTGCTGTATGGCCAATTTGATATCCTCCAGTCCGCTGCCACTCCATGGCGCCTTGCCCGCTGGCATTATGCCGCGATGTCGTCGCGAACGTGTACTCCGATTGGTCACCCCCGCAGCCAGACGATCCTCAGGCAAAGGGCCCAATGTCATGCCACCAGCCGGCGAAGAACTATGTCCGCCCGTATCCGACATGCTGGCATGACCCGAGCTCCGGTTCTCATCCGATGAGCTGTGGCACTCCTGCACCCGCTGCAAAGCCCTAAACTGTTCATGCTGATGTGTGCGTTGCGGTTGCTGCTGTACTCCACTCTGAGTCGTCGTCGTCGGAATACCCAACGTGGGCCGGCTGGATGAGCTCTGCAAGCTGCCGCTCAACTGCGGTGGCAGCGACTTAACCGGCGTGCTCTGCACAGTCAGTCGAGCCGGTCCCGTCACCGCACGCTGTGGCATGGCAGTCTTCCCAACGGGTGAAGTTAGTTGCTGTTGCTGATGCGGATGCAGTTGCTGTTGTGGCAAAGGACTGGCAATGTTGGATGCCGCTGTCTTGCCGGCAATGGACGTCTTATTTGGCTGCTGCGCCAGCTCCTTGAAGACACGTGGTGCTGGAGTTGCCATGGCCACAACCAGACCACTGGAGCTGCCACCTTGTGGCGTGTGTAGTCCACTGGCCACAACCGATGGCAGTTGTTGTCCCTGCTGTCCCTGCAGTTGCGACTGTGACTGCGTCACCTGACCAGGAGCCAGTTGCACCGCAAAATTTGGTGGCAGATTGCCAGTGGGTCTGTGGAGTAGGAGAAAAGTTATGAATGCGATTAGTAAGAATAACAATTGAAACTAAAGGAGGAGGCTTTAGTCGAGCGCACTTGAGTCTTGAATACATATTTCGATGGTGAATTCAATACTCTTAGAATAAGTATAAATATATCAATCAGTTCAAAGATCATATGTTTTCTAGACTTGTTAGCGTATATAATATATTATAGTAGAATATAAATTATGCATAATTAAACACTGTTGACATAATTTTAAAGAGTAGCCCATCCTAAGAATATAATAGAATGAATGAATCTTTTGGTTTCCTACACAAAAGATAAACAAAACCACTTCTAACGGACTGTCATATTTCTGTCATATTACCGTTTATCTTTCGCACCGTTTTACCAAACTTCTTAAGAGATACATTCTTGAGCTGGGGATTTATGATCTTACATTTCAGCTAGGGTGTTTCTCAGCTAATTAAAAGTTGCTCAGCTTTATACACTACGAAGCAAAAGTCTAGATATAAATGTATGTAATAAAAATAGTCTGAATATCTATGAGAGTTAAAGTAAAAAGAAAGTGAGTTAATTCTTTGGAATAAAATTAATTACACTAACATAAATGTAGTTAGTATAATTAATATTGCGCCCTATATTTGACAATAACATTAATAATTTTTTAAATATTTTTAGAGCAACCATAAAATCTAAGTTTGCTATTTCCTTTTGTCTGTGACACTGGGTCGTCAATCGTTCTCACATTTCTGCAGTTTGGTCTGGTCTATGGTCTACTCTTGGCCGTCAACAGCATCATGTTTAGCATCTAACTGGGTTTGGCAAAGACAAAACTACAATACGATAGACAACAAATAACAAACAGAAGTGAGAAGCCGGTTGCAAGTTACGAGCTTGTGGCTCATTTGCATGCCGGCAAAAGATCCAAGTTAAATCTATTGCTTTATTATCATTCTATGATATCATGCTGTAACATAAAACGTTGTTCTCTCATATGATTGACCCAGAATTTTTTATTTATATTTAATTCTTTACGAAAAGAGCTCATTGTTTTACAGTGTGTATTTGGTAACAGTCTGTTGTGCTAAAAGCGATTTATTGATATTGAATTGTTTTCTATGCCAATTCATTGACATGCTCCCATTCGATGAAGTATTGGCGGATATTCGACCACTGACCTTTGACATGATTAATAGAAACTAAAGTATAGTATAAGTTTAGTCTAAAGTTTAGACTCTAAACTATCAAATTCAATTGTGACTTTATCAAACATTGAAGCTATCTATTTAGCAAACTCTATGAACTAGAGCCATTTGATTTGATATATAAATTGTTGTACTTCCTCAACAGATCAAGTTTGTTTTCCATTTTTGATATCTCTTCCCCTTTAACCAACTAAACACCTGACAGTTCTTTTCAATTTCCATTTCAACTACAACTTTCCTTACTTGATTTAATTTTATAGAAAAAAGCTTGAAATTTTTAAAGTCATAATTAAAAGTAAAAAAGCAGAAATAACTAAACCGAAAACATTTTCACTTGCTGCTGTTGCGACTTCACTTTGCGCCGCCCTTTTTTCAAGTTAATTTTCCTCTGCTCGACGTCGGCCGCTTTCACAATGGGCACTAGAATAGGAGCCCCAAACAACAATTTATGCAAAAACAACGAGCAACAACAGTAAAACATAAAAAAAAATAAATGACAAATGCATTTGGAAAATAATTAAATAATTTTCACTACCGTCTAGCAGCACGTCGCCACTCCTGAACGTAACTCCAATCGCATGAATCCGTCTGACTGGCAGTCTCCGCATCGTGGCCAGGGTCGCTGTCAGCATCATCATTATCGTCGTCATCATCGTCGTCGTCGTCGTCGTCGTCGTCGTCATCATCATTATCTTGATGATCCGCATCGGATTTCATTTGGCTAACAACGGCCAGAGTTGGCTTTGCCACCGATTCTACTAGAGCACTGGCACGCCGGTAATTGCCTTCAATTTTGATATTAATTACGCCATTCTGCACGCTCTCAATGTAGGGCGGCAGTTCATCATCAGCAGCAGCAGCCACTGCCTCCTCGCCCCCAACTGATGCCTGCTGGTTCTGATTCTCTTGCTGCCCAAGTGCCGTCGTCTCCATCTTGACTTTGTCATTGGCGACTTGCAGCTTGTGGCACATCTCCTGCAGCATCTGTGAGTGAAGATTGGCTGCATCTGCGGGCGTCTGTAGCTGTATCTGCAGCTGGGGCAGTGACTGTGTCTGTGTTTGAGTTTGTCCTCGATTTATGGAGTCACCGAAATAGATGACCACCTTATGATTTGGTTTAGCCTCGCTCGCATCCAGCAGATGCCCCTTTCCATTTGCAGTCGAATTGCTATTGCCATTCCCCTGCCTTTTCAATGTATTGGCCCAATCGGGCAGCTCCTCGATGGGCGTGGGCGAGGGTGTCTGTGTGGGGCGTGGCATTTGGGATGTCGACTGACACATTTCGCTATTTCTCAGCGACTGCGGCTGAAAGTTCTTGAGCGAGATACCCCGACGTCTCAGTATAAAATTCTCATTTAGCATCCGACCCAAGAGGGAGCTTGGAGGCGTGCTCTTGGCTCCGGACTTGAGCTTGGCTTGAGCTGCTGCTGCTGCTGCTGCTGCTGCGCCTCCAGCGTTTGGTGTTTTCTTAGTCTTATAGTCGAGCAGTTCGCGGCACAGACGGCAGGCACAGTCTTTGGTGCAGTACATGATGATGACGATGCTAATGATCAAGTTGAATAAACTGAGTTTCAAACTTAGATCTGAATTCGAAAATTTGTTATCTTTTGCTTTGGTTTCATTTCACTTTGCTCTCGCTCTGACAATTTGTTACACAAAATAATAATAATACAACAAATAATGATAATAATAACAGCAATTATGCAAATTATAAATCATCATTGCACTGCGGCAAAGAGACTGCGCAACGTTCCGTAACGCACTACGAGAATCACAGTTGCTCTCAGACTCTCGCTCTCACAGACACAACACCAACACACACACATACAGAGAGAGACTCTTCTGTAGAGAGACACGTGACCGCGCGTGCTCACACCTCAAGCTCGACTGAAGCTTGCCAACTGTTCGCCGGCGACTCAAAGCCAACTGTTGCTGCCGCTGTCGCTGCTGCTGCTGTCGACGCAGGCAGCGCTGCTTTTGGCAAGTCATTGTGTATGTCTGGTTTTCCTCAGTTTTCACAGAGTAACTGTGCGTGTGTGTGTGTGTGTGTGTCTACGGTTCATAGGGGCCTATGCCACCTTGCAGGCCTTTGGCTTGGGTAATTTCAGCTGCCGTGAGTTTGTTGTTTCTCAGCTGTGTGACCAAAACAATGGCACAACTGTAACACACAACAACAACAACAACTGCCACAGTAACAACAACAACCACAGCAACAACAACAACAACAACGGCTGCAGGCAGCTAGATTTACTTTAGACCAGGTCTGAGTAGGGCTGAGCACTCCAATTGAAAACGATATTTTGTGCTTTTTTGAAGTCACCATTCCCAGATTGTTTAGGCTTATTTTGATAATATTAGTTGACTATTTTAATTTAATTTTGTCTATATTTATATAATATTTTAATACTTGTAATAATGTTAAAGATTTTACGCTTGAATTTTGTCACTGTTTCATTGATAAAGTATATCGTAAATCTAGCTAGAAGTAACTAAATTTATATTATATAAATATATTTTGAATATTTTTAAATTGAAATCAAATGCCTTTTATTTATATTAGTTAAATAAAGTTAATTATATTTATATTATTATTCACTTTATGTTATATATATTTTTGAAAATATTTCAAATAAAATCACAGCTTGGTTGAAATTGAAATCAATTGCCTTTTGTTCATATCGTATTAGTGGAATAAAGTTAATTATATTTACATTATTATCAGCTTAATATTTTATATATTTCTAACAATATTTTCAAAATAATCACAGCTTGGTTTGGCTCCAACACCTTGCTCATCTCTGCTGGCAACTTTGATGGAATTTAATTATGTACAGAGTAGTTTGAGGGGTCGAGCCCAGAGCTGTGCCCTGGGACACACTTGAAGGTTATACAATCTTGACACTTATCAGATCGTTTTGGCTAGCTTCCTTCCTCGAGTGTATAGTAGACACAGGTGTTGGGTGGAAAGGTGCTCCGAGATCACGTTTTGTGTTCTGAGCATGTGCAGACACGCGTAGGTTTTCAAGATACAATTTATAGATACATTTCATGTGTAGCAGAGATAAATTGTGAAGCGCGTAACCTGCTTCTAATGATTTATAGAGGCTCATCTTGTTGATCTAACGGTAATTCTCAGCTTTTTGACTCTGATTCGGCGGCATTACAATGGATTCTTTTGTTGTGTGTATGTATATACGATAATAGTATGTACTTGCTGCCGTCGAAGAAGAATTACTTAGAGGGATCGCATCCTAGGCCCTGCAGTCAAACAAACCACAACAAAGCACAGAAATGTAATTAGAAAGTTATGACCAATGGCCATAGCTAGTCATTTGGACAGCAATGAAATAATAGAAGGAGAAGGAGAAGGAGAAGGAGAAGGAGAAGGAGAAGAAAAAGAAGAAGTCGAAATAGAAAAACACCCACATAATGCGGAAAAGCTCAGCTCCATCTGGATTATACAATAACTTTCTTTGCTACGCTTTTATTTTATTGGCTTAATTATTAACGGAAAAATTATGAGCAAAACAATTTGCGCATTAAAAAGTTTAATTTACCGAGCTGTAATGACAGACTATAAATATACTCTTACAGTCATTACACTTTAAGTTGAAAAAGCAAAAGTTTAATGCAAGATTTGCGTGTTTATAAAACAACTCAGCCCAAAAGAGATTCGAATAAAAGTGGAGATAAAACAAGTAGAAAATCTGACCAAAAGACAGGCGGGCAACTGCAGCCGAAAAGAAAAACTCAAAAACCTATTAGTTGTGCCCGGCCCTTTGGGCATTTAACTGCTTGCAGTTATATCTATCAAAAACTATCCAATACTCTAGGTATTTGTGTCATTTCGGTTGGTTGTTGGCCAACTAATGAGATTGCAGCAAACCCAGTCTGAAACCAAACCCATAAAACCTGTCAAAAACTGAAGGAACTTTCGTTTTTCATGCCGACAGCCGACAGTCGACAGCCGAAGCAGGAAATTGCGCTTGGCATTTGCTTTGCAGATCATTAGAACTCACGTCTTGTCGGCTATTAATAATTGTGGAGAACATCGTTAAAATACTTATTAAATTACTTTAAAAAGAGCTCTGACATACTGCATACTAGTTATAACTAGAAGACTTATGGCCACAGAGTTCTGGCTGTCGAATAAACACTTTCCACATCATGGCTTTGCTATAAATTGTTAAGCCCAAATTGAAATTACTGTCGAGTCATCTCTGCTGGGAACTGAATCCAAGTTAAAAGTCAAAATTAACTGCGTTTCGAAATGTAACAGCCACATTCTCAAAAATGAAGATCCGAACTAGAATATGAAACATTTTATAGCTGCCACGAGAACTGGAGATTCTTAGACCAATTTTTGCATACTCTAAAAGAGGTTGTCTGATAATGAATTAGTAGATACTCTAAATAAAATGGGAACTACTTGAGTTTAAGTATAGAATGGTAAATGTCAATCAAGTGTTATTAATGTTATATTGTTTAAAAATTCACACTCAAATATTACTCTAATAAGAAACCCTTAGGCATTCTTTTTCCTTTTAAGAACACCCCTCAGTTCAAACTAAAATATGTAGTATATATTAACTAGAAGTTTATCGGTTATAAAGTCAAGTGTCTACAACATTTCACATAGTGAAACCTTTAACTAGAGTACAGAGTATAATAACTTCTGACTACCTTTGCGTTTCAAAGAGCAGCAGAAGAACCTGTCTTGGGTCTGTCTGTCTGTTGGAAGTAAACCAGAGCTCGTCATAAAACCATAATACATTTTATGTTTCGTATTTAAGCACGGCCACAAATCATAGTATACTATGTGGTTTAACATTAATTATCGAGAGAATTGGCCAAGGAATTGAGAAAACGAAGCTAAAGTTTTGATTATGTTTGTTAAGTTTACACGATGTGTGTAGTATGTATTTGTTTATGCTTTGAAGCCGGAAACGTAAGGAGGTCAAAGCACCACCAACAGCAGCAGCAGCAGCAGCAGCAATAGTGTACCACCTACCAGCCCCTACCCAGCCCTAGGCCCACAGCAGATACTTTGATGTGCCTTTTGCTTTTGAGTTTTGGTGTGTAAGTATGTTTTGTTTATGCAGCTAATTGCAGTGCTTATATAAGGTATATAAAGAAAGCAATCACGACGAATGTATGTGCCACTTGTCCCTCCGTCTGTCAGTCTGTATCTCTTTATTTTATTTATTATTTGTGTGTGTGAGTGTGTGTGTTATGTAATAGAAGATTTGTATGGTTTAGTGGCTATCATTAAATTGCATGATGTGTTCGCACCTGATTTCTGTTCAGGCACAAAGATACTCGCACTTCATATGAAGATGTATAGATACAGATAAATTGATGCGCTAACAAGATTTCCGCATTTGCCTTTGCTTTACATTGCCCATTAACAATAGCAGCAGCAGCAGCAGCTGCAGCTGAGGTCGTTGGATGCGAAGGGGCAATGCTTCCGTTTTGGGCCATAGCTTTGACTAACTCAAATGGCTTAATTAGTCAGGTGAGTTGACGAGAGTAGACGTGACTATCTTGTCTATCGGTTGCCAGCTCGAACTGCTATTAGCAACTTCAGTTACTTGTGCCATCTGGCAAGTGGCAAGTGGCATGTGGCATGTGGCATGTAGCACGTGGAATGGGGCTTGATTCAAGCTCTCACACTTTCATTTGTCAAGCATGAAGCGCCTTCTTGTGATTGCCCAGTAAAAGCGCTAGACTTTTTGACACAATCCCTAAAAGTATCTCACAGATACAGATACGTTTATCTGTGTGAAGAAAGCGCCTGCCTGCTGCCAGTGTCAGAGCCAGAGCCAGAGCCAGTGCCAGTGCCACGGACACGGGTATTTTCACTTCATTTCATACCATACGAAGATGCATCATAGAAAAATGTAACAAACTCTGCAAAAGGGGGTTTAATGCCCTCCAGGCCGCCGTATGGGCCCATTGTCATTGGCGTTGAGTTCAGTTCAGTTGGTATGGATACAGATACAGATACACACAGAGTTTACTTGTGTTTGCTATTATTATCATTACTACTACTACAGTGTGTGGCGAATTTTTACCGGGCCTTTTTTATTATTGTTTGTTTGCAAATTATTCGTATTTCAGTTTCGTTTGCCGTGTTGTTATTATTATTGTTTGCAGCTAATTATTCACATTTCTGGCATTTTCACTTTCATTTGTGTGAATTTTTACTGTCATTCGGCTGTTGTTACACGTATTTCAAAATCTTTTTCTACCATTTGCTTGCTTGTTTTTGTTGCTTTTTAATTGTCTGTCCAATGCAAAAAGTTTCCAAAATGCCAGTCATATTTCGGCTTCCTGTGTGAGAGATTTCAAAGCGTTGCAATTGTTGGCTCGGCTTTTGTCTGGTTGAGAAATGGCCAGAAAAAGTCGAATAAATTGAATTATTATTGAACTATTTTAACTTTAATAGAATTAGCGCTGTCTGACGGACTGGACCTTGATTTGAAGTTGTTTTTGTTTTGTTTTTTAGCGTTTACTGAAAGCTTCACTAAGTCAAAAATCAAGTTTATTATTCTCATTGTTTTGTTTTTTATTTGGCACACATCCGCTGGCCAAATGAACTGTCTACTGCTCTGACACTGACAGAAACTATGGCATTAATTTTCCCTAAATTAACCTTGACCGGCTTCACAATGTGATCTGACAAGAGATACCCAGACGTGTTGTGCCCGTTTCAACGGCTTCTACATTACTTACATACCATCTTCTTCTCCTCGATTGAAGAATTACTTACTAAAAAAACCGTCTGACTTCTGCCTATTCTATTTTTTGCGTATCACCTGTGTATGTATTACTTCCGAAAAGAAGTTGGTCGTCAGAACACGTTGGAAGACAACAACAAGCACAAAGCTTTATTGTCCGTTCAGAGTTTCGGACGCTTCACGCTTTTCTGCACAATTGTGCATGCAAGTGTCCAAAGCCCAAAAATAGTATCCATTGTTTTGCTTTAGAGGTACTATACACTAGACCCGATCAGAAACAACAGAAATAAACAAAACAAACACAAGAACCTAAAAGGCAAAAGTAGAAGTAGAAACACAAGTAGGTGGGAAAACTTATCGCCTCAAGATGTTGTAGAATCGAAACATTTCTACACCTTAACAAAATCTTATCATTTAAACATTATAATAGTCTGAATTCTATTATTGCAGAAAGAATTATACTACTGTTCTACAAGAAGATAATCTGTTACTTGCCATTATAAATTATAAAAGTTAATATAATTTGACTTTGATTTATTATTTAGTTAAATAAATTCTGATTGACCTTAAATTATTTGCTTTTAGTATTCATTTCGTAATCTCCTTCAACATTTCTAAACTTTATTTTTTTTTGCCTTATACGAAATGATAAGCCAGCTGAAAAATATATTGCATACTTTTAGGCCGCCGAAAATAACTAAAAGAAAATATTAGCGCCATCTATGCTTCATAGCTAGAACTGCCGATAAAACTACACGCTGAGGTTTTTATTTTTGTTTTTGGTGCAATGGTGTTTTGTTTTTCTTATTGGAATTGGTACTTTTTTTAAATTTCCCAAATGGGGAGTATGTATATATGCTTGCCTAGGTACATATTCACATACATGAACATCTATGCAGAGGCAGACAGTCTGCTAATGCTGCTGACGACTAACACTAAGGTGAAGTAGAGGCGCTCCTACTGTAGCCTTTTCGACACGATAAGTTTTCAAGTGGCAAATGGAGTTAACTATTAGCTTACCTGCGTGGTTTTGGTCGTAATATCTCATGATTGGCATCAGTTATGCAAAGCGGACTTAGAGCGCCAGCCAAATGTGCCACGCCCACGCGCTCCGTATCCCAATTGTGGCGAGTGGGCATGTTTTTTCGCTAAACTTTTTCAGTTAATTATGCAATAATTGCATTTTGCTGAGCTGCAAAGATAGAGAAATAACGTATTAATTAAAAGGTCACATTTTGTATACTCTGCACTTAAAAGTAGAAAAGTAAGAGTATATAGTATATAGGAATCAAGCTTGGTAGACTGGCTAAGTCGATATAGCTTTGAGCCTAACACTAGGCGTAATTAGCACTAGGCATAATTGGTATTAGGCATTAGCGTAAAGGCGTTATATACTGCCCTGTTTCCAATTGGATTTGCGAAGTATTTTTTTCTGAAATTTTATTGCATACTTTTAGGGCTGCAGCTGCTGTTAGATGAATATCGACTGACATTGGGTGCGAACGGCAGGCGTGGTATGTGTAACATGAGTATTATTAAAATTTAAATTACCTTACTAAAATTATTATGTAAAAATTAACGTTAAAGTAGAGTTACGCAGAGTTGTCGACGCAGTTGCGTCTTACTGAAAGTTAAGCAGGAAACCCTAGTGCAATTAGCCTCTACTCTCTCAGTTCTCTGCACTTCCTCTGTCCATAATAATTAACGCAGTGTCGCTAGAGACGTGGACCGATACTGATACATAGACTAAGACCGAGACCGAGACAGAAATCGAGACAAAGACATGCTACACATAGCCAGGAGGGGCAGAGGAGGGGGGACGGTAGACAGCATTGCGTGCTTTGCGTCATTCGCCTTGAAAGCTGAAGTTGATCGTCTAGAGCTCCTCTATAAATGGTTTAACTTGTCTACTCTCTGGCTGCAGGTGTCAGCCAAGAACTTTGGAGCCACATAGGCATGCAATCAATGCCGTTCGATTTCATTTCGTTGGAAATGGTTTTGTCGGCCATACTCGTAATGCCAGGAAATATTTGCCATAAAATGATGCTCGTGTATTTTTCATTTAATACACAGAACTGAAAATCAGTAGGGACACACACACACATACATATATGTATACATTTATAGAAGTTACTTTTTCCTTTTTCTCGTCAAGTTTTTTATCTAATAACTACTGTGTTTAATCACCAATTTTATTGCTACAGTAGCAGAGCCTGTACTTAGTATCCGCTTTCCAGCTGCAGTTAAGTTTTCCAATATAAGTTTTAATTAAAAAAGCAATAAAACTATGGCAGGATTTGAACTTCGGTCAACTCACTAGGCCATATAAACGAACTGGAGTTTAAAGAGTACTCACAAGACGAGAGTCTCTAGTAACGGCATCTGCTAATGTGTATTCGTATATGCAGAGGTTGGCAAATCTTTTTATTTATATGATTACAGAAGCCTCTTTTTGTGAGCAAACTATTCATATTTACGAGTCTATAACCATTATATCTAATGATTAATGACTTGCTTAAGTCACACATTAATACGACCTTGTTGGGCAGACACAAATTTGAGATTTCATAAGTTCGACAAAGTTATTATTATTATTATTATTTATATTTTTGTTTAGGCTTCCGCTCGAACTCCCGGTGCTTACATTAGACTCGCCAACGTATCTTTAAATATTTACCCACTGATTGACTCTGTGGCCCTTCATATTGATAAATAACATAATGTTGTCTCTAGTTTTTGGGGTCAATGCTGATAGAAATTTCTTTTTTATTACTTCTTTTCACTCCACAGAGTCTGCCTTAATAAGTTATCGGTTGTAATCGATAGAGCCTCAATTGATAGCCATAAATGTATCAGCATAGACAACGGCATTCATCGCTGTCTAGTCTGCGTCTCAGATCCAAATCGCGCTTCAGTTCTTAGATCTGCTTGATAGATTTATGGCAATCGTTTAGAAAGCTCTGTGAACTCTGAGAGCTCTGTGAATAATTAAATGAAGAGTCAATGTACAGGGGTGGTCAAAAGTATTTACACAACGAACATTTTTTAGCATGTTCCACATTCAGAGCCTTGTGCTGTTGTTCGGGGAAAGTGAAATGGCAACAAATTTGTGTTTTTGCATAGTTTGATCTATGCAGAACCAAATGAAAAAGGAATGAAGAAAATAACTGCTCTTGTTTAAATAATAGAAGCATTTGAAATTATGCTTACCAGTTGTCAAAAGTATTTACACACATTCTGTTAGCGTCAATGGTTTTTACACAACGAAAATTCGAGCTTAGTTTTTAGTTTGTACTAACAAATTAAGTTTTTAGATAATGTAGTTATCTTAATTAATTTGTAAATAATTAATTTAAATCATTTAATTATTAAAATTAATTAAAAAAATGCCAATAACAAAGGAGTTAACAGTTGAGCATCGAGTCGAAATTGTAACCAAATTTAAAACTGGTATCTCTGCAGTTGAATTGGCCAAGTTGTACAAAATTTCGCGTAAAACTGTGTACAATTTAGTAAAAAAATAAAAACACGGTTGAAAGTTTGACAAAGCAAAAAAGAATTGGCCGAAAACGTGTGTTGGACGCAAGAGAATGCAGGCACTTACTAGGAGTTGTAGTAAGGAATCCGACTAAAAGTCCCGTTAAACTTGCCGCTGCATCAAAAAATTTAACTGGGAATTAAGTTAGTGATTTTACAGTGCGTCGCAGGCTGAAGGAAGCTGAAATTAACTCCTATATTGTCCGGAAAGTGGTTGACATTACCCCAACCAACAAGGCAAAACGCCTTGCATTTGCCACCACCAAACCTGTTCAATGGCTGGACTGCTAAATCCTTTTGATTTTGCCTTAAATGCATAAAACGCTTTCCAAATGATCCCTGAAATTGAAATGCAGCCTCATCAGTCCACAAAACGTTAAACCAAAACTCGAGAGGCATCTTAATGTACTCCAACGCAAATGCAAGGCGTTTTGCCTTGTTGGTTGGGGTAATGTCAACCACTTTCCGGACAATATAGGAGTTAATTTCAGCTTCCTTCAGCCTGCGACGCACTGTAAAATCACTAACTTAATTCCCAGTTAAATTTTTTGATGCAGCGGCAAGTTTAACGGGACTTTTAGTCGGATTCCTTACTACAACTCCTAGTAAGTGCCTGCATTCTCTTGCGTCCAACACACGTTTTCGGCCAATTCTTTTTTGCTTTGTCAAACTTTCAACCGTGTTTTTATTTTTTTACTAAATTGTACACAGTTTTACGCGAAATTTTGTACAACTTGGCCAATTCAACTGCAGAGATACCAGTTTTAAATTTGGTTACAATTTCGACTCGATGCTCAACTGTTAACTCCTTTGTTATTGGCATTTTTTTAATTAATTTTAATAATTAAATGATTTAAATTAATTATTTACAAATTAATTAAGATAACTACATTATCTAAAAACTTAATTTGTTAGTACAAACTAAAAACTAAGCTCGAATTTTCGTTGTGTAAAAACCATTGACGCTAACAGAATGTGTGTAAATACTTTTGACAACTGGTAAGCATAATTTCAAATGCTTCTATTATTTAAACAAGAGCAGTTATTTTCTTCATTCCTTTTTCATTTGGTTCTGCATAGATCAAACTATGCAAAAACACAAATTTGTTGCCATTTCACTTTCCCCGAACAACAGCACAAGGCTCTGAATGTGGAACATGCTAAAAAATGTTCGTTGTGTAAATACTTTTGACCACCCCTGTATTCATTTGCAAAGTTGTTGATGAATTAGACACAATTAGCTGCTCCCATTATGAATACTATAGCTACTGATTATCGGGTATTCAATAAGCATACAAAATACTAAATTAATTAGTCAGGTTCCATTGCATTTTATTCACTAAATATCACCCACAAATATATTTAAAAAGCTATTGAGAGTATCTCCAACTGTCGGTTGCGTTCGACTGTAATTGTACTATATTTCCGATCAAGTTAATTACCCACATAATTATGGCTAATGTTTCGGGGCTGGCAAGCATTCAGAGCGTATCTGTACCAATGAATCTGTTAAATTATTATGTTTTATGATTAACAAGTTAAAATATTTTCGCTTTATCTGATTGCAATGTACACAATTAAATGGAATCCAAACTGCCTGATATTATGTTATTTCTTTTCGTATTTCGGCTACTTTTCAAGTGCTTTATGGCTTGCTTTTCGCAGGTACCGCATTCCAAAGTGAAAGGCCAGAAAGTCAGGAGAGACATCATGAATGCTAGAGAGACAGACAGACAGCAGACAGACAGACACTCGACTGGGACTCAAGTGAGAAATTTCATAATTAATATGCTGCACAGGGCAACTAACTGTTTGTCACATTAATATGCAACTATGTCTGGGTCTTCGATGCTCAGATTTACATACTACATGCATGCATATTATTCTTGTGGTGGGATTCTCTCTGTTCTAGCCGCATAAACGTGACACTAATAGATGTGGCATTCTACACCCTTTATAGTATTGTAATAATTTAAATAACCAAATACAATGTCCCTTCGATAAGCCGGGCCCCGATGCGCACCTCGTTTCGTATGCGTGTATCTTTTGGTGCTGGTTTCATTCATTAATCATACTAAAGACACACGTTGAAAAATTCGTATACATACGAATAATTTTCAAGCCTCAGGGTATGTGTTGGCTGTTGTTTTTGGGCTTACGATTATTTATCGATTCGATTTCTAGTTATTACAAAGATTAATTGCGTTGTTTATGCAAATCGATTGTCATTAGCTATTTATGGACAAAGTTGCGGTGGCAGTTGTGCACGTTACAGATACAGATACAGATATAGATACAGGTAGATTGGCTATCCAAATAATATGATCGATTTAAATATAACAAATTTTGGCCAACAATCGTGACTATGGACCAAAAAGTTTCTTGTTTTCTGACCTTTAACCCATTTTGATGGGCCTGTACCTTAAAAGCATAGAAGTGTCTATAAACTTTGGAGCACTGAGAGATTAATTTTCATGCTCGAACAAACTGTAAACAATAGAGTAAAACTGTGAGTATTAGTGTGTATTACACTTGTTATAACTTTAAATTTGACTTTTTATTTGCTTGATTTAAATGCTGCGTAATGGTTCTTCCCCTGTCAGTTGCGTGCGACTGTAACCCTACCCACTGCTTTTGTTTCGTGCTCACCTCATTCAGGTCTGTCTGCATATCCAAAGTAGATTTTTGTCTGCCTCTGTTGGTGAGTCGTATTTGTAGCCTGAGGCGCGAGCGCGTGTTTAAATAGCTCAAAATAAACAAATGCTCAGCGATAGCCGATCTGAATTTACTGCCCAACAAAGAGACAGCGGATCAGTGGGAGCGAAGCTGATCAATTGGACGAATACCCTACAACCGATGTACATATGAACTTTATATGATAGATATATATTTTAAAGATGATTTATATTTTATAAATATGTACTATCTTTTATTGTTGAAATAAAGAGGACAGACAAAAGAATACGTATACCCTACAACTGACTTTTATTATTCGTTTTTCTTCAATTTAAATAATGGATTAACTTTTGTCATATACTTCCTATCATATTCATCTTCTTGTAATAGTTTCTATTTGGACTAAGCTTTATTTGTATATACCCTCTACATACCCTACTGATGGCTGACTCTAGTAGTTACTAAGGTCAATGAGATCTTGCACAGAGGCAGACCAAAGAAGATTCGCATATATGTAGATCAGGAATATATGGTATATAATTTGTAGGATTTCTTAAGCCTGTGACTTTGTCATCAAGTATACCCTGCCATACATACTTTAAATGAATGCAGGGTATCACAATTGACACGTTTTGTAACCGATACTCTCCAAGGAATTTCATCGGCCTCGCTTGTGCTGTCAAGTAAAGTGCAAACACACTTGAAAGTGAACGGGGTTGTGTGCTCACTTGAGCTATTAGACATTTTGCCTCAACTCCTGTAACATTTCTTCGATTTCATGCATTAGGGCTGATGGTCATTGCTACTCAGGCAGCCAGAAATACCAATCGAATATGGAATATAAGAAGGCAACTCTTGGGTTACCTTTCAATTCCATTTAAATATACTTCAGACTCCTATTAATTAGTAGTAGATGTAGCATATACTTATATACCCTATCAACTGTTCTCTGCTGTTGAAAAGAATATTAACAAGAGGTATAAAAAAAAGCTTAAAACATGGTTAATTATAATTCCAGCTCCGCCTGCTACCCGTATAAATAATTTGGTACTCAAGCAGGTAGAATTTTGATTTATGTTTATGAAAACGACGCATCTGTATTCTGTTTTTGTTTTCTTATTAAAAAAAGCTCAAAATTAAGTTTTCTCTTAATTGCAGACAGACGAGACGATGCGTCGAACAGAACTCGATCAGGGGAGAAAGTGTTTCTGCTTTTTTCGTGCTTAGTCGGTTGCATGCCACAGCATAGGTTGCTTTGCTTGTTGGTACTGCAACAGTGGCTCCACACAAAAATTGGGTCACTCTGAGCCCAGATTCAACTTCCAACTTCCAATTACCAATATCGAAATTCCAAGCTCACAGCCCAGCTGTTTGCTTACTCTGACTGTCTCTGGCTCATTGACATTTAAATTATGTGCCAGAGATTCGTGTGGTTTTCTCTCCCAACTTGTTGGTTACAAAAATGCCATAGAAACAACATTTGAGCTGTTTCTTGAGAAGAAAACTCACCAGAAATCTATGACAATTAAAAATGTGCTGGTTTCTTATGTAATTCCTACCAACTGCCAACTGCACTTTAGACAAATGGCCACTCCCTGCATGCCTCTCTCAGGCATCTTAGACATTAACAATTGTCGTCGACGTCGCAGCATAACGGTGTCGATTATGCGCCCATCAAACACCCTAACAACAACAGCAACACCAACAAACAAATGGCTCCACTGGTAATTAAAAACCAAGCTCGAATCTGTGATCTTTTGATTGGAAACTGACAAAGGTGTCTATTTCTTTTTTCTCTTCGTAGAGTTTTATTTTAACTCTTTTTTTTGTGACCCTTTCGCTGCTCTCGTAATGTTTCAATAATGTCTGTGCTAGCCATTCGATCTGCCCTGCCTTTGAATCACCACTAGCTGAGCTCACTCCGGAGTGTCGGCACGGGCGGCAACTCCCCTCCCTCCCATTGTCTTTACTATGTGCCACATTATTATTATTATTTTAGATTTTACAGAAATAATTAATATTATTTTCAATTACTGTCATTTCTTGGCAAATATACGATTCTGGTTTGGCTGATTGCCACCTGCACACAGTATAATCAATTCCCTCTTATTTGTGGAGATCGTAAACAAAAGCGCAGAGGTGTCAAACGCCAAAGCAAAAGTCAATAAAATAGTTAACCATTTGCCTGGCTCTATACGAGTATACATAAACATTTCTATAGCCTGATTTACATACGTGTATGTGTGTGTGTGAGTGTGTGTGCGGAGGTATTTGTTTGCTAGCTTGTTTGTTTTCCACTTAAAACCAGAACGGCAAATAGCAAAAGTATCTTTCAGATATGCGACATATTTTATGCTTAGTGCCAAGACCTCAACCTCACCAAAAACCGATACAGATAGAAATATTTTTGCTGTTTCTATGCTTGACACGATTTGAAATTCGCATTAAGAATTGAACTGGGTTGTGACACAGAAAGCTGCTGTAAATTCAGCCTATTTTGCATAAAGTTTAAAGACTACAATCGATTCATATTTAGTGAGCATTTCATTTGAGCTGAGATCCAGACAGAAATACCTTAGTCGAAACCGGAAACTATACAAGAATCCTTAAATAGTTTTTGGAAATACCTGAATATTATCTGCGGAAAGTTGGAACTCAAACAAAACCGGTATATATGTATGTGTATATATATATATATATACTTTACGTAAATGTTATAGAAGTATTTGAATAGTAGTATAAGGCATATGACTCCTACGCTATCCATCATTGAATTATACAAACAGCTCCACTGCTGCTGTTAACCCTTGAATCAAAGCTAAAGTACACGGTCTCCTACTACCCATGCCGTCCGACTGTAGCCTCTGAGCCTTTGTCATACTTTTAACTTAATAAAATAATAATACAACTTAGTAAAATATAGTATATATATATTACACTCACCGTTCAACTGTGAATGCCTTCAATGCTTGTAAGTCCCTCGATGCAATTGTTAAGTATATTATCCAAACTGCCAATAGATCTCCGATTCTGTTGCGTATATTTGTTAATCCAAAGTGTATGTCGCTTTCACAAACTCAGCACACTAGTCCACTCTCCGTGCAATTGGTTTAACAAATTGCATTACTTTCACTTGAACATGCTATAGCTAATATTTTGCACTAAAATACATTTATTTGTACTCCATTATGGCTTGGCTTAGTAAGGCGTTTAGTACAAACAGACACAGGCACAGGCACACACACACACACTCTCGCAAAGAGGCAAAAATATTTTCGTAAGTGGGCACTCGACACCAAAAATTTACTTATGTTGCATGCATATTTTGTTGTTGTTGTTGTTGTTGTTCTCGCTTGTTGCAGTAGTTTTGGCAGGTTTCGTTAACAGGAAAATTGACTTTATATATGCATGTATATGTGCACTTATTCGCATGTGTATGTGTGGCTATAGTAAAAAGCAACTTTTCGCGAATATTACACACACACACACTCTCAACAACACACACACACTGATGTGAAAAACGCCCGCAGCGTCTGCAGTTTGAAATGTGGCGCTAACAGCAGTAGAATCGTTCTGCACGACGAAAAGTCAAAAACACAACTGAAACTTCTTCGGGAAAAAGTATCTTTACAGCGCAGCACACGGCACGCGCAATAGACCAACAATGGATCTCAACAGGTCTTGAGCTCAGCAGTATTGAGTGAGTTTTTTTGTGTGTGGCACTGCACTGCATGCGACTTGGAGAGGCATATAGGTTCTGTGGAGTTGCATGTATACTACTGCTGGGGTTTATCGATACTGAAAAACAAAAATAAAATAATAATAAAAATAAATTACTATAGAAATATAATACAACAGAAATTAGTATTATTTTTCTAACTATAAGTTATTCATTAAAAATATTCACTCAAATAAATCCTACTCGAGAGTATTTTACTTCAGCGCTTACCCGACTGTTGTCTGCTCTAGTCGTTTCTTATTTTTTGTTCCCTTCGATCTGCGTGAAACCAGTTCAGCTTGTTTTTTGAGCAGATTTGGTCTCTGCAGAGTATGTTGGTGCTGCTGCTTGTTACATGACTGTGTGTTCGACCAGCTCGGCCGTTCGGCTGCCATTCGTTTTCACATCTCCTTTGGCACGTTCGTGTCCTCAGTCTTTTGTTTTGGCCACATACTCCAATTGCAATTGCCTGTGCCTCCTTGCCTCGTCGTCATCATCGTCGTTGTCGTTGTAAATGCATCGCATCGCATTATTATCTATAAGTTATTTACGCTTAGCATTTTTGCTCTTGTTATGACCAGACGCAACCTTAATACCTCGCTCCGCACTCCACGCTCCTCCTCTTCCTCTGCTCTGCTGTGCTCTGTCTTCTAAGCACGAGCTGAACCTCAGTCGCTGCACAGTTTGCAGAATGTCTGTGGGAGGGGAGACTGGGGCCAACTGGAATGTCCGACAGGTTTTTGGGCTATAGCAGAAAACCATTGCAATTTGCACACTTAGCGTAAATGAAAAATCTTCGGCTACTGTTGGTCATATTGTACATTTTTCTTTGCACTCCCGTGTTCTTATTAGCTCCTCTTGGTAAGGGTTGCTGTAGTCTTGCCTCAAGTTCAATAAACCAAACCAGCCAAATCTTTGCAACCAAATGAAAGCAGAGAGGGAATTCAAAATGACCTTGTCTTTGTTTTGTTGTCAGGACTCAGACCATTGGAATTTATTCGACAGTCTTCAGCTTCATTCATAGCAGTCATTATGCTAACGGTTGCTTCGTTCCAAATCTTATTGTCAATAAAGAGCGGCGAACTCGTGGTATTTTTCTTAAATTTTGCTCTGGCTTGAAGCTGCCGCCAGTCGCAAACCAGTCGCAAATCTGCTCCTGCCAATGCCCCAAACATGAACCGAACCCGAACCTGGGACCCGAGCCACGAATGCCAGGGCCAGCGGCTGAGCCACTTGATCAACTGGCAACTGGTTGAAGAGTTGTGCCAAAGAATTTATACAGAAATGTTTGGAATGTTTCGAATTTACCAAAAAGAAAAGAAACTTAAGTATGACTTTATAATAAACTCACTTTTTGAAAAGGTTTCCACTACTGAATTTAAATCCTGCTTTAACACATGAAGATTTTATAAACATCTCTTTAGCAAAATAGATTTCCACAAATGCAATGGAACGGAGGTTTACAATATCATCTATTGAGAGTAGGTCTTTTCTAGCTTAGCCCACCTATGAATACAAATCTTATTAACTCTCCTAATGCTGCTAAGATAACAACAGATAACATGTCCTTACCCTGAGGTTAACGTACACCGGACTCCTGTCCCAAGTTCTAAAATCTCTCATTGCATCTGTTAAAAAGAATCATGGCGCAAGGACGTGACACCTGTTGTTGAGGTTTGTTGTGACAAGCAGAGGATGCAGTCCCTTCCTTTATGTTTTGCCTTCTTGAGTTAGGCATCGGGTCCGCTTGGTTCGGGTCTGTTCTGTTATGTCGCTGCATGGGGCATAACTCAACACAAGCCGCTAAACGCAACCGCAACAAAAGCAAAAAGGTAAAATCGCAGGTAGCGGACTCGACGACATCGAATTCCAGACTTCAGCTCCAAACTCAATTAGTAGAGTGTTAATGCGTGTGTGTATGTGTGGGCATGTGCGTGTGTGTGATTGTGTACATGTTTGTTGCATTCTTTGCATGCCTCAGTGGCATTTGATTGATAATTTCGTTACGCCTCCAACATATTTCAAAATACATTTGTGATAAGTTTGGGTTGACCGTTCTCTAAGATTTATGACACGCTGTGCTGTCCTATTGGGAGTCCGAATTGTTATTGCAGCATTATGTAGTTAAATTTTAGATTTATCTCTGATTCAATGAACAACATATTTTGACTGTAAAGAAAACAGTCCATATTCTAAGATCAGTAAATGTTTATTTAATAAATGTATATTGAAAGCAAACTTGCATAATTATTATGCGTATATATTATTATGATATATCATAAGATAAAAGTTGGCATATATTTATTATTAGCTGAACTATATATTGAAAATACCTCTAAATATTTTATTAGATTAAATTTCTCGTTAAATTGCACTCTCCACTTACTAGAATTTTAAATTCTGAATCTATGGGTATATTTAATATTTAATTATGTATATTATTGGTATATACTACTGTTAATTTTCGTTCTACGTAAAATTTGGAGCAAAAAGCAAGAGTTTGTCACCGAGTTCCATATGTTGTTCATACAATCATTTGGTTATATCTAAAATCTATATCCATGGCAACGATTGGAATTTGCAGCTGGAAGAATTTTAATGGATTCCACGTATTAGAGGCTATATCATCAGCAGCAATGGCAAGTTGGGTCTTTTTGCATTCCTTAGACTTCAAGTTTCAGCTTGCCATATTTCTGAAACTTGCTAAGAAACTCATCTCATTTCTTCACACCGATATATGAAACCGTTTTGCCCGACTTGCGCAGCTGTGCCAACAGTTCATCGGACGATAAGCTTGAGGTAACGGTTACTTTCTGTTCATCCATGTTGACGCTCACTTTTTCCACCTTATCTGCAAATAAACAGAAAGCAAACTTTAGTTGGCAACCGCAACCAAGATAAGGCGGTAAATACTCCAGTATCATGTACAAATGCCAATGCTAAGCTCCAACAGTATATCGACATCAATTTTAATATTTAAATTTCCTTTGCAAGATACCGAAAAATTATATGTACACACACATCCATATATGCACAGTACTTACCACCCAATTTACCTAGCACCTTTTCCACTGAGCTGGCACAGCCACCGCAGCTCATTTCCACTTTAAATTCATGTACCTAAGAAAAGATTTTGGCAATTAGTTGAAAAACAGATACAAAAACAAGCGTTCATATATAAATATTGTATGTGTTATACATATGTACATACACACACTTGCAATTGAATTAAAACACTTACTGTCATCCTGCTACTGCTACTGCTGGGACGGCTCGACTCTGCCGTGGTATAGTTATAGATTTGCGGTAAATTAAACAGTTTGAATGAGGTTTATTCAATAATTTATACGTGGCAACCGGCAGCTCACTTTACTAAACACACTCTAAAGCCTAAACATTTACTATTACTTTTTTTCTGCTAGTACTGGCAAAATGCTTACGATGACTATTGCCTTTTTTGGCGTTTTTGCGCCAAAATTGGCACATTTTTTATTTGCACCAAAATTGGCCCATTTTTCATTTGTATGTTATGTTAATAACAGATTGCGCCAAAGTCGAATTTCAAATGCATACTTTATTTGAGAATTTCTCGTCATAATATATATGTAACGATGCTTATTGCTTCAATATTATTTTTTACCAATGTATTTACGTATTTTCTTGCCCATTAGCTCTTTTTGTTTTAGTCATTTCTGGCACAGTTTTTAATTATCAGCTGGCTACAGTGCTTGGGATACTAAGACACTATCGACTATCGACACAACCGATATCTCATCGTAACATATCGATTGGCCGCCATGGACAATAATCAACTTCAGTTTAGTGTTGTACAGCGTGGTTTTAATAAGCGGCAATTATTTGAAATAGGAAAGTAACAGCTCAGTAAACATGGAAATATATGAGTAAATTAGCTTATTAAACTCAATTCCTATAGATCAACAATTAATTCTGTATGGAGCTATAATGTCCATCATATAACTATGTAATTTAGTCTTGTATACTAATAATTTTGTATCGAAAATGTTAATGACCACAAGTCGGATTATGCATTTTATATGCGCTTCGGGCAAGAACCAAACCTGTAGACGACCTGATGATCATACAACTGTCCGGGGTTTATCATGATCGTGGGAAATGATGGATTATTCATTGCATCTGGGTATTTTTGAGTCTCCATGCAGAAGGAACCATGTTTAGTATACTTACAGCCCCCTCTGCCAATAATTGGAACATCACCACAATCTTCATCTGGCAAATTGTTAGCTGTATAAAGATGCAATCCTGGCTGATTAGTATGAACCTCCATAAAGCGACCGGAGCATGGATGAACAGCACGGGCCACCAGTTTTACTTGATTTGGTTCAACATCGGTGCAGTAGGTGTTATCAAAGCCGCAGACCGGACAACGAGCCACCTGGTTTAAGCGCTTGCCCAAATTGATCAATGTGGCGAAATCGTAGGGAGTATTTCGCAATGGCATCAGTTTGCCTGTGGGTATTTGTTCCTGATCTGTGTCCACAAGTTTACTGGCTCTTATCATCACCATGTGCTGGTAAAGCGTATCCCTGCCAGTTCCATGGCCAGCGAGATTGAAGTAAGCGTGATTGGCGATATTGATGCAAGTCGGGGCTTTTGCGCGAGCCTCAATCCTCATGCCGAGACAGCCGGCATCATTAAGCGAAAAATTAATGTTAACCGTCACCTCCCCCGGGTAGCCCTCATGACCATCAGGTGACACATGCTGCAGCGTGATACCATCCTTATGTATGCCGACCACATCCCAGATGACGCTGTCGAAACCCACAAATCCTCCATGCAGATGATACCTGCCCTTATAATTGCGACTAAGCTGAACGTCCTTGCCACACATTTTAAAATGTCCCTTGTCCACACGGTTCGCCACCCGACCTACGGTTGCGCCCATGTATAGCGGCTGATTGCGGTAATATCCGGCGACATCATCATAACCCAAGCATACTTCCTCCAGTTTGTTATTGAAATCCGGCACCTTAACGCTCTGAATGATCGCCCCCAGAGTCAGTATTGATACGGACATGCCCCTGTCGGAGATGAGATGGAACCGCCTTACATGTTCGCTCTTCTGGGTCATGGGATTGACCGCAATGCCAAATACATCCTCAACGACTCGCACCATCTTGTGGTCAACTTAATTTGGGGTTTTTCTATTTTTTTTCCTAATCTAAACAATTTCAAAATAAACAATTTCGTATACTAATAATCCAACAGAAATTTGAAATAAGGAACAATAATAACTAACCGATTATTCTAAGCCAACTGCTGGAGCAGTCTGATCTTATGTACAGCAATTTAGAGACTAAGGTTAAGTCAAAGTGTCGTTGACAATAATTTTCAAAGCTACCTAATGAATACTATTTGCAGAATCTAGTACTCAAAGAAGTACAAGTTGTATTACCCGAAAGATGACTCCTTTTACTCATTTCAAAAATCATAAAACTGCTCTAATAGATTAGACACTCAGCTTCTGCTTATTATTCGGTTTGACTTTACAAATAATATTTTAAATGCAAGCAATTTGAATCTTAATCCGGAATCAAAGCGATTCATTTGTCGGTTCCGGTTCCAGTTCTTACTCAATGTCAAATGAACAGTTATATGCAGATAATATATTTATAGACTTCGTAACTATCAATTTTATTAAATGATAAGTATTTTTCAATGATAAAAACAATTTAACACTTAGGAAGGGCCAAGCATTTTCTCAGGACGTACCCAATTGTCAAAATCCGATGCCGAAATTCCAGCCTTGACAGCTTCCTCTTTCAGAGTGGTACGGTTCATATGTGCGGCCAATGCAATTTCAGCCGCTTTATCGTAACCAATATGCGAATTTAGAGCCGTTACAAGCATCAGAGAGTCCTTTACATACTGGTCTATTTTAGCTTTGTTTGGTTTAATGTCTTTAACACAGTTGTTAGTAAAGCAAGTGCATCCATCAGCTGAAACAAAGGCGAATTAGTTGAAAAATTAATACATTTTTCTAATTTCCAACATTAAGAACTTACTCAACAGGTTGATCGAACGTAGAACATTTGCTGCTATGAGCGGTTTGAAAACATTGAGCTCAAAGTGTCCATTGGAGCCACCAATGGATACGGCCATCTGATTGCCCATGACTTGAGCGCAGATCATGGTAATTGCCTCGCATTGTGTGGGATTCACTTTGCCTGGCATAATCGAACTGCCCGGTTCGTTCTCTGGTAAGATCAGCTCTCCAAGTCCACAACGTGGCCCGGAGCCAAGGAACCGTATGTCGTTGGCAATCTTCATAAGGCTTACGGCAATGACGTTCAGGGCACCATGTACTTCAACCATGGCATCTCGAGTGGCCAAGGCTTCAAAGAAGTTGGGCGCTGTAACGAAGGGCAATGAAGTTAGCTCAGCGATGCGACTGGCGGCCTTCTCGGAAAATCCCCTCCTGGTATTTAGACCAGTGCCCACTGCAGTGCCACCTAGAGCCAGCTGATATACATGGGGCAAGACAGCATCGATTCGCTCCAAACTATTGGTGAGCTGCTGAGTGTAGCCACTGAACTCTTGTCCCAATGTTAATGGCACAGCATCCTGTGTATGAGTGCGTCCAATTTTTATTATATTTTTCCAGTCGTTGGATTTAGCTTGAAGGGCATCTCGCAGCTCCGTTAGTGCTGGCTTTAAGTGATTGACCAGCTCAGTTGCCACTGCGATATGAATGGCAGCGGGAAAAGTATCATTGGAGCTCTGGGATTTGTTCACATGATCATTAGGATGCACTGGAGATTTTGATCCCATTTCACCACCAAGTATTTCAATAGCACGATTGCTAATCACTTCGTTAACATTCATGTTAGTCATGGTGCCGGATCCAGTTTGCCAAATGGGTAACGGAAAGTTGCCCTCATCGTATAATTTGCCAGAGATGATGTCATCGCAAGCATTGGCAATAGATGAACTGATCTTCGGATCCAGCCCAAATTCCCGATTAACTTCAGCGGCAGCTTTCTTCAACACGCCCATGGCTTGAATGATGGATTTCTGTCGAAGAACAAATATTTACTATCGCACACTGATATTAATTAGTATTATATCTAGTTACAGGCATTCGCTCCTCGATACCGCCAATGGGAAAATTGACAACACAACGACCTGTCTGCGCACCAAAGTAACGATCTCCGGGCACCTCCACATCTCCCAGGGTATCATTCTCAATCCGACGAGGCCCTTTAATGGGGGCTTGATTGTTGGGCATGTTTTTTGTTCAATGAAAGTAGTAATTGAAATAAGTATATTTGAGTGTTAAGCGAATTCTTAAATACGAATTCAACATTACAGACTGAATAGAATTCTGGGCTGCTTTGTTTAACTGGAGAAGATGTCAGATGATTCTACCATGTAAGTATTTATATGCCATATATTTTAATTCGCTTTTAGTAATTCACAACATAATACCATAAGATAACTTTTTAATTTGGTCCCATCATATTTTCAGGGATTACCCATTCATCAAACTCAGATATGGATACATCTCGCTTAATTGCCTCCTGCCTCAAGGTACTATTATTGATATAAGCAGCCTTAGCTATTTCCTCGGCTCTTTCGTGGCCAATGTGCGGGGTAAGACAACTTGCCAGAATTAGCGATTTGTTTAAATTCTGGTTGATGACGAGCTTATTGGGTTTTAAGCTCTTTAGACAGTTGTTACAGAAAGCTTTGATGCCATGGGTTAAAAGGCAAATAGAGCGCAAGACATTGGAGCCGATTAACGGCATAAAGGCATTCAGTTGGAAGTGTCCATTAGAGGCACCGATGGTGACAGCCGCCTGGTTGCCCATCACTTGGGCACAGATCATTGTGAGAGCCTCGCATTGAGTTGGATTCACCTTACCCGGCATTATCGAACTGCCCGGCTCATTGTCTGGTATACGAAGCTCATTGAAACCGCAACGTGGCCCGGAACCAAGAAACCGTATGTCGTTGGCAATCTTCATCAGACTAACGGCAATAGTATTAAGCTCGCCATGCACCTCAACCAGAGCATCACGTGCGGACATTGCTTCAAAGCAATTGGGTGCTGCGACAAATGGTAGGCCTGTCATTTTCGCGATATGTGCAGCGGTGAGTCGTCCGAAATCCGTATGACTGTCCAGACCAGTGCCCACGTAGGTGCCACCCAGGGGCAGTTGATATAGGCGCTTTAGCGAAGACTCCAATCTTACGCGGTTGTTCATCATCATTTGCCTGTAGCCGCCGAACTCTTGGCCCAATGTTATGGGAGCTGTATCCATTAGATGTGTACGACCAACTTTAACAATCTCTGCCCAGGAATCCTGCTTTAGTGTAAGGTCACCGATCATCAGACGCATGGCTTGAATCAATTTATACTGTATTTGCATAGCTACAGCTATATGAAGTGCAGAAGCGAAACTGTCATTTGAGTCCTGAGACATGTTCACGTGTTTGTCCGGGTGCACTGGATACTTGCTTCCCAGCTGCCCGCCCAATATGTCAATTGCGCGATTGCTAATCACTTCGTTGACATTCATATTGGTGTGTGCCCCAGATCCGGCTTGCCAGATGACCAGTGGAAAATGATTCTCATCGTATAACTTGCCGGAGATAACTTCATTAGCCGCTGTTCCAATAGCTTCGCAAATGTCAAACCCCAAACCAAAATCTTTATTTACTTCAGCGCTGGCTTTCTTCAATATTCCCAAGGCCTGTATAATCGGACGCTAAAATGCAAAGAAACATTATTATGGAAGCCAAATTTGAAGACAATAAAACTTCACTTACCGGCATACGCTCCTCCGGGCCGCCAATGGGGAAATTCATAAGGGAACGCATCGTTTGTGGCCCAAACATACGATCCAGTGGTATAGTGAGCGGCCCCATCAGATCGTGTTCAACACGACTATCAGAATATGTTAATCGCGCCAGCTTATACATCAAGTCAAATATTTCCTTTTGATCGAAAGACATCTTCAAATGTGGGGAAAAGATGCAGGTGTATTTGATATTGAAAATAACTAAAGACTGTTTGATTGCTCAAATAAATGTAGTGTGATTAGTTGTAGTAATCTACAGTATTTACATACATTGTTTACTAGAATACATAGCTTTATAAAACAAATGCTATATTATTTTTCATATGTTTTCGCTAGAGCATTTGATTGCAAATCATCGGCGATCAGTCCAGTAGTTAAATGGAATACAAATAACGTTTCATAATAACTTTATTATTCATTATTTAAGTTTAATTGTGTGATAATTATTTGACGACGATTAATTTTGTTATTTTGTCTGATTGTTGCAGCAGCATTTCCAGGACTCTTCAATGTTAAATTTATAGATAACCTCGTGCAGATACTTCTCACCTGGTTCTAGGGAAATCGAAGGAAAGTCTGGATGGTTCATGGAATCTGGAAACTTTTGAGTTTCAACACAAAAGGATCCATGCTTTTTATAATGTATACATTTCTTTCCAAACAGCGGATCATCTCCATTTTCCTCATCTGGCAAATTGTTGGCCGTATAAAATTGTAATCCAGGTTGGTTAGTATACACCTCCATTGCGCGGCCCGTGGGCTTGTGGACCAATTTAGCTACCAGATTGAGACCATTATCCGGGCTACCGTCGTTAACCACAAAACAATTGTCGTAGCCCTTGATTTTGAAGTCATCAAATTGCTTGAGGCGATCTCCGAGCAGTACAGGAATACGTAAATCGAAAACTGTATCATTCACATCAACGAGATTGCCAGTGGGAATTTGATCGTCATCCGTTTCAACGATCTTTGAAGCAGCTATTTCCACAGTATGCTCCGCCAGGCCCTTGGGACCCGAGCCATGCCCAGCAAGATTAAAATACGCATGATTGGATATGTTGACGACAGTAGACTTATCTGTGATTGCCTCGATGCGAATACCAAGGCGGTTGCAATTATCCAGCCAGTAGGTAATGGTGGTCGTCAACCTGCCCGGGTAGCCCTCTGCTCCATCGGGCGATACGTGCCTGAACCCGATCCCTAGCTCCGACTTTTGTACCACCTCCCATATGACACTATCAAATCCAATAAAGCCACCATGCAATTGATACGTATCCTTGAAGTTTTTGGTTAGTTCGATCTGCTTGTCGCCAACGTAATACTCCCCATTGGCCACACGGTTCGCTACACGTCCCAGAGTGCCACCAATATAAGCCGATTTTGATTTAATATAACTGGCAACATCCTCAAAACCCAGACAGATATCTTCCATCTTGTGATAAGCATCCGGCATCTTTATACTTTGTATTATAGCGCCCAACTGGAGGACCGATACTGACATTTGGTTTTTATTTGTCATCGTAAAACGGCGCACCATTTCCGATCCGTTTGTGTAGGGATTTTTGGCCAGACCGAAGATCTCTTCCTCCACTATAACCTTCATCTTTCTGCTGGTGGCTATAATTTTTTTTAAATGAAATTTATTAGAGTTTTTATTAAAGTCAAGTAAATTTATATTTGCTGTCAGGCACCCTGACAGACCTCTACCTACTTGAAAGTCGTTGAGGTCGCAAGTACTGCAGCAAAGTCAAAAGGGCATTAAACGACGACGTGCGCTGCCTTCTTCTAGCGTCGAGAGAACGAATGCGCTCCATCCTACCTGCACATCTATTAATATGGGGAAGCTAGGTACATACTCAACTGATAAGAGTTGATGTATATAATACATATACCTATCTGCTTGACTTACAGTTGTAGTAAACAAACTTAATACATGTGCGGCTAAAGAAAATAATATACGTACATACATATTCGCAAGTACTTAGGCCTTTAGTTGTTCTACTTTTTGTTTTTATTTAGCTAATTTTTAACATTTCAATATAATAACTTGAGTAAAATGGTGAAATGTAGTTGCACGACTTCCAAAGTAAAAATAAATGACTATTTTTATATACGTAAGTATATTATATACAATTACTATTAAACTGAGCTCCCTGTTTAACCAATAGTATTTACAAGCAAGTACACATGTCTACATTGTATTTAGTACTTGTTTATATTAAACAAACGAACGCCATGGAATTGCGGCAGCTTTGGCAGCGTAACTATGACTAAAGATATGAAGTTTGCTATAAAATGCTCCGTATTATTGCGGGTGTATAGGCAAGTCAGTAGGAATCTGCAATGAAATTATTACAGGTAAAGGTACACTTGCCACTACGTCTCTTAGAAATATATCAAAAAAATCACTTTACTTACAAAACAATTGGCACTGCGGTTAAAAATTTGCGTGTTGGTGTAAGTTGAACGCCGTCATCAATTTGCTCCCAATGTGTCAAACGCCGGTTGGCGTCATTTTCAATGCTTAGCCATGGAGCGCCTTTGATGATATGCAGAAAGTAAAGGTGAGCCTGGAGAGCGAAAGAAATACATTGAATACACAATATTGGTTAATTGTTTCATTACTCACAGCATTGTGGAGTAAATTGGTGGCAGTCCAGGCCATCGAGATGGTTACAAAGGGCACTGATAACAACAACAGATGCACAAAGAGTAATCCAAGAAAGTACGCCAGCCAGAAACCACGGGCATTTAGCCAAGAGCTATTGGGGTTGACCTCCCCATGTCCGCCAGCAATTGATGTCATTATATTATATGAACTCAATCAAAGCAGAATCAAAACAATGAAATCAACACTGATATTAAGATATACAGTAATTGCTTATTATAACCATTGGTCACACTGTAAAACATTACACTACATTTTTCCAACTAAACGGGCACACAACTTCACATCTACTGAGCTAGTTCAGTGAATAAAACTCGCCAGATCATGGCTGCCACACTTGGCGTTTTGTGCGAAAATTGGCGCTTTTTTATGTGATGGAATACATTAAGGTTGTGAATTCCGCTAACTTAGGTTTTGTACTTGACTATTTGCATGCGCCTTGCTTCGCAAGTGTAGGGCGAGGTAAATTTTTTCTTCTTCTTTGTCATGTTAATAAAAGATTGCGCCAACATCGAAATTCAAATGCAAGTTTAGTTAGAGAATTTGTCGTTTTATAAATTACTTTTCTTTTATCTATAGCAATGATTATTGTCTAAATATTATTTAGACGTTTTTTCTAGCCTATTGAACCTTTGTTAATTCAGTCTAGGCACACTTTTATTATCAAGTGGTAACAGTGGTCTCACGCATAAAAGTATCGCGAGTTAACAGAAGCATCGGTATTGTTACAACATCGATGACATAGATTTTAACATCGCTTGCAGCACTACCAGATACAGATACACATTCAGTATCTCAGATACTTTTTCTTCACGCCGTGAAAAGACGCGTAGTATAATTGCTCTACCTTTTGGTGTTAGTTAACTAATGTTTTTCCTGGTTTGCTTTATAATATTGTTCACATAAAAGCACAATTTAAAGTGTAACTGATAAAATCTTGCAAAAGAATGAGTGGAAATCAACCTAAGCCCAATTCTGGTGAGTACAGTTAATAAACATATCTAGAAAAATTTTATGGAGTGGGGTTTTAATTAATAATTTTACACATAGGCGCATCCGGTAGCAACATGAGCACACCAATACCAAGCATCGAGGAGAAAAACAAACAAATTCGGATGGAAACTTTGATGGAGAAGCTAAGGGCCAAGTACCGTAACAAGCCAAAGAACTACGACGATTTGAGGAAAACAGTGAAAACGTACTATGCTGACAAACATTATCCGATTGATCCCGGTCACAAATCTAATCTTCAAACTGTGTTGGACAAACTGCAGTGTCACATTAAGGTAAATTCACGACATGCACTTGTACAACGGCTGGAGAGTCTGTCCCGTCAGCTGGGCCTTAAATTCGTGGAGGATACACTGTCACTATTCATTTCGACTGACATGTTCTATGTTGAGGTATTGCTGGATGAGAGCGGAAGCATCAGCGATGTCAAGGTCCACCACGAATGTAAAAATGAGAAACCGCCTTCGTCTAATTCGAGATCCAATCCTAGTTCCGAGGAACTGCTTAAATGTCTGAAGGCAGGTGACTTTACGGACTTCACGGTACAATTGGAGGGTCTATCCTCCATTTACCAGCTAGACGCTGAGCCCAAAGTTAAGAAGAAGGCCTTTTTGGCATTGGAAGCAATGGAAACAGACATCTATAGTCTTTATCAACAGCAATTGCAGAATCAAATTAGTAGTGATGCCTATCGCATCATGAACAACTCTACAGTTGGATTGGTGCTCCAGCGACGAGGTGGCCATCCCTTGAAAATAACTTATTTTTGCCCACCTCTGCATTTAGCAAAACCAACGACACCAGGCTATGCTCCTTCCTCAGCTAGTAAAGATTTTGGTATTGAAGAAGTCATGAAAAGTCCTTGTGGATTAGGTGCAACGCTTAATTTAGAAGCCTCATCAGCAAATAAACTCGAAGTTCTGCCAATTGTCAGCTTTGCTAGTGAATCTGGGCAGGAACTCCAGGTGCCCAGCTACGCCCCACTTACAATGGATAATTCTATGCTTATGCCGGCCACCTACGTGCTACGACTAAGCCAACCCTTGCCCGTATCCATCGAATCTCTACGAGCTTTGGGTTTACCGAACGTACCTGAGAGTTCATCAAGCGAAGAAGAAGCGAAAACGGTGATGAATTTGATTGTCGAAACAGCCTCAAATCAGAATCTAATGACCCCTCAAAAAGGACTGTACGTCAATCTTGAAAAGGAAACCCATTGTTACTTTTTTACGGACAACCGGCGCCTCCAGGGAACAGTGATAACTACGTTGCCATTCACGGAGATTGCACAGGTGCCTAAAATTATCGCTTTCCTCAAGAAGCAGACACTATTCCAAACGCTTCTCGCAAGCTGCGTGAGGGAACAACAAAAGCAGTATCATGGTGAGTGAAATCTCTTGTTAATCTTGTCCAGAAAGTATAGTTGATATCTTTCAATCCATTTCAGACATGGATAACACAATTGTCATGGAAGTAACTGCCGTCTCGGTTGATCAGATCACGGTAGAATTGCAACACCCATACCAGGAATCACTAGCCACAGTTGACTTTCTGTTAAATGAAAATGGACAGCATGGTCAACCCACTTGCTTCATCTACTGCCTTGACAATGATTACGATGAGCTCTCCCAGTTGCTAACCAGAGTAGTGCGCCAACTGTTATCAATACCAATGACTATATACAAGTTGCTCGGTTGCTGGGATGCAGAGCATCGGCAGAAGATGCATCCCTTCCTGCCGGCTCCAATGCCAGGACCAAGCAGTGGAACGACAGGTGGTGGTTTCGGCAACATGGATGGAGGTGGAGCTGGACCAAGCAATTTCGGACAATTTGCTATGGAAACTGACTCAGGAGAAGGCCCAAGTGGAAGCGGAGGTGGACGTGGAGGCGGAAGTGCCAGTGGATTCAGCTGTGTCAGCAGTCTTAAATTAGAATCGGATATTCGCTATCTAGCGGAGGCGTTTACAGCAAACAGTTCTGCTGCTGCTGCCCTAGCTGGACTCATAAACTTAAAAATTGAAACACATCCAGATACACCTCAAATTAAACAATCCGCTCCGGCTCCTTCGACTTCAACATCGGCTTCAACTGCGGCATGGGATTCAAATGGACCGTCAACTTCAGCTGCGGCCGCTGCTGCTGCTGCGGCTGCTGCTGCAGCTTCAACTTCGGCTTCATCGTCAACTTCGGCTTCGGGTTCAGCCTCAGCTTCAACTTCGGCTATGCCTTCAACTTCAGCTTCAGCTGCGAAGGATCAGGAGATTGCAGATAAGTACAAGAATATTTGGAAGGATAAGACGCCCAATCTAAAGCATAGCGTCAGCATCACACCCATTGCGGGTGATGGAAAGATGCCTTTACAGCAGCAACAACAGGTGGATGTCCAGCGCACTGGTGGAATTGAGATTATTCCTCTTAATGCACCACCCATTTTGGGAAGCGGGGCCACATCTTCCACTTCCTCGACGATCACCATTACACCCATCACGGGTACAGGAAAAGAGACCTCCAAAGAGCCTAAAAAATCGGGAATGAGTGTAAGCTCTACCAAACGGCCCCACGATACCAGTTCGTCATCCTCCTCGAACTCTAGCTCCAGCAGTGGTAGCTCCGGCACTTCATCCACAGAGACACAGAAAGAGAAGAAGCGCAAGAAGAAGCGAGATGATTCGCCCATGGGTCCACCAGAGAAAGTATATTCACGCCAGAACTCACCAGCCGCTGGAGGTATGCCAGATTCCTCTGGAGGTAGTGGCGTGGTACGAAAGTTTTCATCGCCTTCATCCTCGCCTAAAGCAAGTGGATCGGGAGCTGGACTAGGAATGTTGTCTGGTCAACCCTCGACTCGTCCTAGTCCCAAGCACTCTCCGGTTTACAGCAGCCCAAAGCACAGCAGCAGCAATACTGCCTCGAATAGTCCCAAGTCGCCATTCGGCACCCATTCCCCTAAGCATGGATCCTCCGGTAAGCCGAGCATGTCCACTTTGAAGAGCGCTACGGCTGCTACCAGTCTCAGTCCCAAAGCTGAGAAATCTTCTAGTGGTATCGGAAATCCAGGAAGCGGTTCCAGTACGGTTTCGCTGCCACTTTCTCTGCCGATAACCACAAATGTTCCTAGTTCCAGTGCAGGTGGTAATCCTTCCATGATGCGGCCTGTACCACCATTAGCCAGCACCAGTAGCGGCAGTCAGTTGGCGGTAGTCATCAAAAAGGACAAGTCTATCGCCAGTTGCTCTTCATCCGGATCCACATCTACATCATCTTCATCCGGTTCAAATCAACAACCGGGAATCGTACCTACTGCTGTGGGCGCACTGAAGAGTTCTCACCAGCAACAAATGAAGTCTTCTGTTGTCAGTTTGCCACATCTGGCTCCTAGTGGTAGCTTTGCGCCTCCATCGGTGGCCTTGGACCTCAATGCCCTACGCAAGGGCGTAGCAGGATCAGGGTCGGGAGCAGTGGCGGGAGTGGGACCGGGAATGGGAGTTGGAGCGGGAGCAGGAGCGGTGGGCGCGGTAAGTCCGTTTTCAATTTATGAGTAGCTCTCTCCACCTCCGCCCTCTCTCTATCTCTCACGCCACATCCTCTTAACCCGTAGTATTATTAATTCCCATACTTTTACTAGTATCCCGCTGTAGTTTCCGATTATTAGTTATGATTGATTTGACTTATTGTTTGGTTTGCTTGTAAATATATTTTTACTCCTTTTATCAAAGTGCATCCGTCTTTTTACACCTTGTTTATTAATTGATTAATCCCGGTGGGTTGTGTTATTCACAACGATACGAGCATTAACAATATTCAGACTGCATGAGATATTTCTATTGCTTTCGTAAATAGAATAGAGTAGAGGAGCTGCAGCACCATGCCTGTGGAGTCATTTGTTTATACATACATATATTAAGAGACTTTCCGTTTCCCACCTGCTATTTATATATTAGCCTCTGATGATAATACTAATCACTAATGGATATACTCTTGTCTCTTCTATCTCTGCATTTATGCTCTTTGCATGATTCGGGAACATGTTTAACCCACAATCGACACTTGCTGTTTTTCTTTTCGTTCGTTTGCTTATTTTAATTTTGCTCTTTGGGTTCGTTTTTTGTTCTACTGTGCACACCCACACACGCACACATGCATACGCACCTTTGTCAGGTTAGTTTGATGACGTCGAGGCCAGCTTTGACGGAAACTACGGCATCGGCATCAACAACCACAACAACAGCCACGGCAGCAGCGGCTTCATCGGTCACATCAACAACAACGGCGGCGAGAGTAGTGCCACCGCTGGCAATAGTAACAGCACTAGCAACATCAACCTCAGCACTACAGCAGCAGGCAGCAGCTCCTCTTAGTAACAACAGCGACAATTGCAGCTCCAGCTCCAGTTGTGTATCCAGCGGAACAATTGAGTCAACTGGATCCACAGAAACGGGGGCTGGACAGCCGACACAGTATATGGTGAAGCCGAGTAGTCAGGAGGGCCTCAAACTGACTATTAATAAGACAGCAAGCGTCAAGAAGGAAAAGGACAGTCCGAGCACCAGCTCTGCTCCCAAGAAACAACACACAGGACTGAAGCCGGGCGTTAACAGTGGACCAGCTTGCAAGAAGGCTGCAGCTGCGGCGTCAGCAAGTTATAGTAGTTCCAGTTCCACTAAGCTTCTCATCCAAAAGGCTAACTCTTCTGGAAATCTGAGCAACAAACTAATTTCTTCCTCTTCAGGCGGTGGTGGCTTACCTCTGACTAAGAGTAATAGCACAAACTCATTTCAGGATAGTCATAGTGCACCCAGGCGCCGTCCCAGCATGGGCAGCAATAGTGGAAATGCAGGCGGACTGCAGCGAAAGACACCATTAGGATCAGCAGGTTCAGTCGGAGGTGTTTCGCCAGCAACTCAAAGTGGGTCTATGTCACAGCCTCCGCCTCGTTTCGATCACCACACGGATATGATGACTATCCTGCAGTACGCCTCTCCTAGCATGGCCGCCAATATGGAGGGCTTCATCAAGGGTCTACACAACAAATTCCAAATACCCAAGTTATCGCAGAGGACAAGCAGCACCAGCGCTCCAGGTGGCCGGATGACGCCTGGCTCAGATCTGGCTATAGCCACTACTGCCACTGCCAGCTCCTCATCTTCATCAACAACATCGTCAGCGCAAGAACAACACCAAGTGATTCCAGACCTTAACTTGTCAGCTTCAACCAGTGCGCCACAGAGACTATTACATTCCAGTGTCTCTGATTCAGGAGCAGATCCAGCTTCAGGTCCAGGGAATGGAGATGACGTGAATTTACCAGCAGAATGACATTATCAAGAGGGTTTGACGCTGTTTTTAGGCTCCACCATAGGCTGCGAGTAGGCTGTTGCCTGTTACACATCGAATGAGGTTTCAACAATTATCTTTATACTATATCCATATACTATACTTCACGTGAATTAAGTACACGCATTTAAAACATAAATAATTTTTTTCATAAATAATTCTTACAAATTTATAGATGTAAACTTTAAATGTATTGAAGATTAATAAATATCAATGTATTAATGAATTTTCTTATCCATGGATTCATATTTGTGGAATATCGATTGTATATCGATTACTGTTGGTGTTGCCAGACAGCCACACCGAGTCGCATTGGCGCCACCTAGCGGCAATGTGCTGTGCTAATATGAGTGCAACATGTGGTATTTTTTTTCTCAGTTGCAAAACTTTGGCTGTGGGAGAAGGTTTATTTGCTAATCAATTGGGATACAAGTAGGAGCTATGGCGACTAACTACGAAGGATACAACTCCCCGCTGAGCACACGCTATGCCAGCAAGGAAATGCAGTTTCTTTTTAGTGACCAACACAAGTTCTCGACCTGGCGGCAACTGTGGCTCTGGCTGGCCACGGCAGAGCGTGAGCTGGGCTTGGACATTAGCGAAGCCCAATTGAAGGAAATGGAACTGCATTTGAAGGACATCGATTTTGTAGAAGCAGCTGCCGAGGAGCGTTTGACAAGGCATGATGTTATGGCCCATGTCCATGTCTTTGCCAAGCAGTGCCCGATTGCAGCACCTGTTATTCACCTTGGCGCCACCTCGTGTTATGTGGGTGACAACACGGATCTGCTTGTACTAAGAGATGCTCTGCAGTTGCTTCTGCCCCGTGTGGCGACCGTTGTGGGCCGACTGAAGCAGTTTGCTGAGACGTACAAGTCTCTGCCCACGCTTGGCTTCACCCATCTGCAACCGGCACAGCTGACGACAGTGGGAAAACGCGCTTGTCTCTGGATGCAAGATCTGCTAATGGATGAGCGTGCATTGCGACGCTGTCTGGAGGATTTGCGTTTCCGTGGTGTTAAAGGTACAACTGGAACTCAGGCCTCGTTTCTGCAACTCTTTAACGGCGACGGCGGCAAGGTCAAGGAGCTTGACAAGCTCGTCACTAAGCTGGCGGGATTCAGCAAGCCTTACGCGGTTACTGGCCAGACGTATAGCCGTAAAGTAGATGTTGAGGTGATTGGAGCACTTGCCAGCCTGGGTACCACAATACACAAAATGTGTTCCGACCTGCGCATACTTGCCTCTCGCAAGGAACTAGAGGAGCCGTTCGAGACAACGCAAATTGGCTCCTCCGCCATGCCCTACAAACGAAATCCGATGCGGTCAGAGCGCTGTTGTGCCCTGGCTCGCCATCTGATCACTCTGTTCAGCAACGCAGCAAACACACACGCCACACAGTGGCTAGAACGGACACTGGATGACTCGGCCAATAGACGTTTGACACTGTCTGAGGCCTTCCTTTCAGCTGATGCGGCGTTGCTTACGCTGCTGAACATCTCACAGGGCCTCGTTGTCTACCCCAAGGTCATCGCACGGCACATTGCACAGGAACTGCCATTTATGTCCACTGAGAATATAATCATGGCCATGGTAAAAGCCGGTGGCGATCGTCAGGTGTGTCACGAGAAGATACGTGTGCTCTCCCAGGAGGCCGGCGCGCAGGTCAAGCAGCATGGTAAAGACAACGATCTGGTCGATCGCGTTCGGAAAGATTCCTACTTTGCGCCAATATTGGATCAGCTGGACGGCATTCTCGATGCGCGCACATTTACCGGTCGAGCCAGCGAACAAGTTGACGAATTCCTAGCAGAGGAGGTGCAGCCTGTGCTGGCTCGTTACAGCGAGGCTCTACGCAGTGTTCAGGATGTCCAGCTAAATATCTAGGTTAAACTGTTCCAACCCGTTCGTTAATCCTTAAGCTGAAAGCTAACAATTGTCCCTAATTCTAAATAGATTTTGTATTTTAATATGCCTTAGCTTCCTTATAAATACTGTTTTAACGTTGTCTTGATCTTTCAGCAAATATATACTATATGTATATGTATATATATATAAATTCATGTAATTTTTAAATAACAAATGTTATTCCAAATGTTGTTTACGTGCCTTGCAGGTTGCCTTGCGGTTATCGATGCACATGGTTGGTCTTTGACCCCAACGCAATTGCCACTTGATGCAGTTGCATTTCATCTCGTCGATTGCATTTATAGCATAAGCTAACCGCAAGCGATAACACGCACGTGTTAATAAATAAAATAAAATAAAATAATAATGTAACATACGATTATTGTGGCAAACATTAATTTAAGACCCTGTACTAAAAAGGTTCAAAGGGTCTGTTGCGTTTGCAGAGTACGGAAGTGTGGAGAACCATGTCTTCATTTTTGAATGCTCATTTAATCAGTGTATAATTATAATATATAAAATAAATAATTGTAAAATTTCTATATCATTCTCTATAAGGAACAATGGATCACTGCCAAAACATTTGGCTAGCATGACTCAGAGAATTTTGTGATGAATTCAGAAACCATTGAAGCAGTGCAAAATGTCACTCACCTTTTTTTGCTTTATCACCATCCCCCGCATCTTTGGTTGCTCCTGCTCCTGAATCAGAGCCGCCAGATGTGGATAGGTTGAGTGGAGGATAATTAGGAGTGGGAAGCAATGCTATCTGTGACGCACTGGCGCCACTGGTTGAAGCTGACAAGTTCAAGGGCAAAATCACTTGCTGTTGCTGTTCTTGCGATGATGTCGATGTCGACGTCGTTGTTGATGAAGATGAGGCTGTGGAGCTGGCAGTGGCGGCAGTGACTGTAGACTGATCGGAGCTAGGCGTTGGCCGAACCCCTGGAGCACTGCTGCCGCTCGGCCTCTGAGATAACTTGGGTATTTGGAATTTGTTGTGTAGACCCTTGATGAAGCCCTCCATACTGGCTGCCATGCTAGGAGAAGCTAACTGCAGGATAGTCTTCATATCCGTGCGCTGATCAAAGCGGGGCGGAGGCTGTGACATTGTTCCACTGTGTGTTGCTGGCGATACACCCCCGGCTGGCCCTCCCGGACCGGGTGGTTTTGGTGGTGTCTTTCTCTGAGTTCCACTGCTGCTTCCCGCGCTTGGCCGCTTTCTGCTGGCACTATGACTATCTTGAAATGAGCTCGTGCTTTTGCTCTTAGTCAGAGGTACACCACCACCGCTTGTCGAGGAAGAACTAAGTTTGCTGCTCAGGCTTCCTGATGAGCTAGCCTTCGTGATGAGAAGTTTAGTAGAACTAGAACTACTTGAACTAGCTGTCGCTGCTGCCGCTGCGACTGCGGCTGCTGAGGTGGCTGCTGCCACCGCCGCTGCTGCCGCCGCCGCAAAGGCAGCCTTTTTGCAAGCTGGTCCACTCTTGACGCCCGGTTTCAGTCCTGTGTGTTGCTTCTTGGGAGCAGCGCTGGTGCTCGGAGTTTCCTTCTCCTTCTCCTTCTTCACGCTTGCTGCCTTATTAATAGTCAGCTTGAGGCCCTCCTGGCTGCTAGGCTTCACCACATACTGCGTCGGCTGTCCAGCTCCCGTTTCTGAAGATCCAGTTGAATCAATTGTTCCGCTGGAGACACAACTAGAGCTGGAGCTGTTATTGTCACTGCTGCCACTAAGAGGAGCCGCTGCTTGCTGCTGTAGTGCCGAGGTTGATGTGGCTGGTGCTGTAACTATTGCCAGAGGCGGCACAACTCTTGGTATGTTTAATGAGACCGATGAAGCCATTGTTGTTGTGGTTGTGGATGCCGATGTCGATGCGGAGGCCGATGCCATAGTTGCCGTCGAAGCTGGTCTCGACGTCATTAAACTAACCTGACAAAGGTGCGAATGCATGCGTGCGTGTGTGTGTGGGTGTGCACAGTAGAACAAAAAACGAACCCAAAGAGCAAAATTAAAATAAGCAAACAAACGAAAAGAAAAACAGCAAGATTCGATTGTGGGTTAAACATGCTCCCGAATCATGCAAAGAGCATAAATGCAGAGATAGAAGAGACAAGAGTATATCTATTAGTGATTAGTATTATCATCAGAGACAGATATATAAGTGGCAAGTGGAAAACAGAAAGTCTCTTAATATAACAGCGTATATGTTTAATCAAATTAATTCACTGGCTTAGGTGCTCTGCTCTATTCTCTTTACAGAAGCAATAGAAATATTTCATGCAGTTAACTCAGAATAGAACAAAACTGAATCGATCACGATCACAATTTTTATACTACAGTCGTATTACGAACATTTGTTACACACAAATTGTTAATACCACAACCCAGCGGGATTGATCAATTAATAAACAAGGTTTAAATAAGACGGATGCACTTTGACAAGAGGAGTAATAATATATTTACAACCGAAATAAACAATAAGTCAAATCAGTCATAACGTTTAATCGGAAACTACAGTGGGATACTATGAATAGTATGGGAATTAATAATACTTAAAGGAGAGTAAGAGGATGTGGCGTGAGAGATAGTGGGCGGAGGTGGAGAGAGCTACTCATAAATTCAAAACGGACTTACCGCACCTACCGCTCCTCCTCCTGCTCCAACTCCCATTCCCGGTCCCACTCCCGCCATTGTTCCCGACCCTGATGCTGTTACGCCCTTGCGCAGTGCATTGAGATCCAAGGCCACCGATGGAGGCGCAAAGCTACCACTAGGAGCCAGATGTGGCAAACTGACTAGAATAGGCTTTATTTGTTGCTGGTGAGAACTCTTTGATGCAGCAGGAGGTACGACTCCTGCTGGTTTATTTGTACCGGACAACGGTGCTAGGGATGTGGATGAGGATGCACCGACACTGGTTATAGACTTCTCTCTTTTGATGACTACCGCCACCGGAGTGCAACTAGCTAAAGGTGGTACAGGTCGCACCATTAAAGGAATACCACCTGCACCGGAACTGGGAATACTTGTGGTTATCGGCAGAGACACTGTAAGGGAAACAGGACTGGTACTGACAACTGGAGTGCCGATGCCACTAGAAGACTTCTCAGCCTTGGGACTGATACTGGTAGAAGTCGCAGCGCTCTTTAAAGTGGACATGCTCGGCTTTCCGGCGGATCCATGCTTGGGACTCGTCGAGGGAGGATTGCTGCTGCTGTGCTTTGGACTGCTGTACGGTGAGTGCTTTGGACTAGGAAGAGTCGAGGGTTGCCCAGCAAGCATTCCTAGACCAGCTCCCGATCCACTTGCTTTAGGCGAGGATGAAGGCGATGAAAACTTTCGTACTACACCACTTCCCCCACAGGAATCTGGCATACCGCCCGCGGCTGGTGGACCCATGGTTGATTCTGCGCGCTTCTTCTTGCGCTTCTTTTCTTTTTGTGTCCCGGTGGAAGTGGTGCCGCTACTGCCAGTACTAGTTCTGGAGGCGGACGACGAACTGGTCTCGTGGGGCCGTTTGACAGAACCTCCACTTATTCCCGATTTTTTAGATTCCTTGGAGGCCTCTTTTCCTAGACCCGTGATGGGCGTAATGGTGATCGTTGAGGAAGTAGAAGCAGTGGAAGATGGGGCTGCTGCTCCCACATTGGGTGGTAGTATAAGTGGAATGATCTCAATTCCACCCGTGCGCTGCATATCTACATGTTGTTGCTGCTGTGAAGGCATCTTTCCATCACCCGCAATGGGAGTGATGCTGACGCTTTGTTTTATATTCTTGTACTTGTCTGCTATGTCATGATCCTTCGACGATGACGCCGAAGTTAAAGTCGTAACCGAAGTTGAAGCCGAACTTAAAGCTGAAGCCGAAGTTGAAGCCAAAGTTGCAGCTGAAGCCAACGTTGAAGGTGCAGCCGAAGTGGCAGCCATAGCCGACGTTGAAGCCAAGGCTGAATCTGAAGATGCAGCCAAAGCCGAAATTGTAGCCAAAGTTGAAGCCAAAGTTGATGCCCAAGCCGAAGTTGAAGATGAAGTAGAAGCTGAAGCAGAAGCTGAAGCCAACGCTGAAATCGAAGCCAAAGTTGAAACCCAATCCGCTTCCGAAGTTGAAGCTGCATTCGCAGTTGAAGCCAAAGCCGAAATTGAAGCCAAAGTTGAAGTCCAATCCGGAGTTGAAGGCAAAGTTGAAGCCGCAGTCAAACTCGGAGCCCAAGCCGAAGTTGAAGGCGGTGTTGCAGTCCAAGCTGAAGTTGAAGCTGAACTAGAAGTTGAAGCCGTAGCCGAAGTTGAAGCCACACCCCAAGTTGGTGCTGATAGCGAAGTTGAAGCCGTAGCCAAAGTTGAAGCCACACCCCAAGTTGGTGCTGATAGCGAAGTTGAAGCTGTTGCCGAAGTTGAAGCTGTAGCCAAAGTTAAATCTGTAGCCAAAGCTGGAGCCAAAGTTGAAGCTGTAGCCAGAGTTGAAGCTGTAGATAAAGTTGAAGCTGTAGATAAAGTTGCAGCTGTAGCTAACGTTGAAGCTGTAGAGAAAGGTGAAGCTGTAGCCGATGTTGAAGCTGTATCCGAAGTTGAAGCTGTAACCGAAGTTGAAGCTGTAGCCAAAGTTGAAGCTGTAGCCGAAGTTGAAGCTGTAGCCAAAGTGGAATCCCAAGCTGAAGTTGAAGCTGAAGCCGTGTCCAAAGTTGGAGCCAAAGCTGAAGGCGAAGTTAAAGACGCAGCCGCAGCCGTAGCAGCAGCCGCAGCCGCAGCCGAAGTTGAAGGCCCATCTGAATCCCATGCCACAGTTGAAGCCGAACCAGCAGCCGCAGCCGCAGCCGAAGTTGAAGGCCCTTCTGAATCCCATGCCACAGTTGAAGCCGAACCAGCAGCCGCAGCCGCAGCCGAAGTTGAAGGCCCTTCTGAATCCCATGCCACAGTTGAAGCCGAACCCGAAGTTGATGCCGACGGAATCGGTCCGAATGGTTTAATCGTAGGTTTATCTGGATGTGTTTCATTTTTTAAGTTTATGAGTCCAGTGAGGGCACGAGCAGCACAAGTGGATGCTGAATATGTCTCCGCTAGATAACGGCTATTTTCTTCTATTTGAAGACTGTCGACACTGATGCCAGCACTGTCACTGCCACTTCCACCACCACGTCCAACTCCACTTCCACTTGGGCTTTCTCCAAAATCAGTTTCCATAGCAAATTGTCCGAAATTGCTTAGTCCAGCTCCATCTCCACTTCCTCCTCCTTCCATGTGGCCGAAGCCACCTGTCGTTTCACTACTTCCTCCTGGACCTGGAGGCGGAAAGAAGGGATGCATTTTCTGCCGATGCTCTGCATCCCAGCATTTGAGTAACTTGTATATAGTCATTGGTATCGATATCAGCTGTCGCACTACTCTAGTTAGCAGCTGGGAGAGCTCATCGTAGTCATTGTCAAGGCAGTAGATGAAGCAAGTGGGTTGGCCAGCCTGTCCTCTTTCATTAAGCATAATGTCGACTGTGGCGAGTGATTCCTCGTATGGATGTTGCAGTTCTACCGTGATCTGATCAACCGAGACGGCAGTTACTTCCATGATAATAGTATTATCCATATCTGAAATGGATTGAAAGATATCAACTACACTTTCTGGACAAGATTAACAAGAGATTTCACTCACCATGATACTGCTTTTGTTGTTCCCGCACGCAGCTTGCGAGAAGCTTATAGTATAGTGTCTGCTTCTTGAGGAAAGTGACAATTTTAGGCACCTGGGCAATCTCCGTGAATGGCAACGTAGTTATCACTGTTCCCTGTAGGTGCCGGTTGTCCGTAAAAAAGTAACAATGGGTTTCTTTTTCCAGATTGACGTACAGTCCTTTTTGAGGGGTCATTAGATTCTGATTTGAGGCTGTTTCGACAATCAAATTCATCACCGTTTTCGCGTCTTCTTCGCTTGATGAACTTTCAGGTACGTTCGGCAAACCCAAAGCTCGTAGAGATTCGATGGATACGGGCAAGGGTTGGCTTAGTCGCAGCACGTAGGTGGCCGGCATAAGCATAGAATTATCCATTGTAAGTGGGGCGTAGCTGGGCACCAGCAGTTCCTGCCCAGATTCACTTGCAAAGCTGACAATTGGCAGAACTTGGAGTTTATTTGCTGATGAGGCTTCCAAATTAAGCGTTGCACTTAATTCACAAGGACTTTTCATGACTTCTTCAATACTAACATTTTTACTAGCTGACGAAGGTGCATAGCCTGGTGGCACTGGTTCTGCTATATGCAGAGGTGGGCAAAAATAAGTTATTTTCAGGGGATGGCCACCTCGTCGCTGGAGCACCAACCCAACTGTAGAGTTGTTCATGATGTGATAGGCATCACTACTAATGTGTTGCTGCAATTGCTGCTGATATAGACTGTATATGTCTGTTTCTATTGCTTGTAATGCCAAAAAGGCCTTCTTCTTGACTTCGGGCTCAGCGTCTAACTGGTAAATGGAGGATAGACCCTCCAAATGAAGGGTGAAGTCCGCAAAGTCTCCTGACTTCAGACAGTTAAGCAGTTCCTCGGAGCTTGGAAAAGATGTAGATGGCTCCTCGTTCCTACATTCGTGGTGGACCTTGACATCGCTGATGTTTCCGCTTTCATTCAGCAACACCTCAACATAGAACATATCATGTGAAATGAATAGTGAAAGTGTATCTTCAACAAATTTAAGACCCAGTTGGCGGGATAGACATTCCAAACGTTGTACAAGTGCATGTCGTGAATTTACCTTTATGTGATTGATCAGTTTGTCCATCATTGTTTGAAGCCTAGTTTTATGAGCAGCTTCGATGGGATAACGTTTGTCTACATAGTATGTTCTTACTGTTCTCCTAACATCGTCATGGGTCTTTGGATTGTTACGGTTCTTGGCCCTTAGCTTCTCCATCAAAGTCTCCAACCGAATTTGTTTGTTTTTCTCCTCGATGCTTGTTGTCGGTGTACCAGTTGTTGGTGTGCCAGTTGGCTGGCTGCCGGATGCACCTATTAAATGTTGAATAACAGTAAAGGAAAAAATTCATAAGTTGTTCAATATGAAACTTAAATGTATTTACCGGAATTTGGGTTTGGATCGAGACCGCTCATTTTGGCATATATTTGATTTTAATTAATGTAGTGTATTTTATGGTGAGATTATTATGAAATGGAAATGTTTTAAACGGAATGCAATTGGAAATAAATGCATCTAAACCAATATTTTCACTAAATTCTTAATTCTTTTAACATTTTCTTATTTAACAAGTGAAAAACGTGCCGGTAGCCATTCTCAATTAAACAACAGTTAGCTATGAACACGGTTTCCACACTTGGCCTTCTTAGTCAAAATTGGCGCTTTTTTTGATTTGGCATAATTGCGCACCGGACCTCTATGGCCGAGTTGCAAGAGTCGTTCCCGAGCACCTTCTTTCCTCTTCTTATTCGCTAAATTTACTGAGTGCGCCAAATTTGAAATTCAAATGCAAGTTTTTGTTAGCTACAATTTTATCTTTATCGATGTTAATTGTTTAAATATTATTTGTACTAATGTTTCTGCGACTTTTTCTTACCCATTGGGCCTTTTTTTTTATTCGTTTTGGCCCACTAATATAATTTGAATTGGTAACAAAGGAACTGAACTAGTTCATGTTGATGTGGAATCGCTTATCGATAGACGACCATTCTTGATAAATGTATTTTCGATTAGTAATTATTTAAATTTGAACTGCAACTGCTGAAACTTCATAATTATTAAAGTCAATTAGGTAATAATGCCTTAAACTTAAATTTAACATAAAAATCTATTTAATGTAGCCAATTTGTGATGAAGAACGTTGTAAACATACGATTTCTTGTTCAGTAATCCAGGCAATGATAAATAAATGCTTGATGACAAGAAGTAATTTAATATAACCAGTTTAAATTAAGTTTGAAAGTAAAATTTCAATTTAATTTTGAACTGTTATAAAAATAATTCGGTGGATTAGTTTTTGTTATTTATTTTGGACAGCTTGCGTATTTTCGATGGTTTTATTTTTTCTGTTGTACCACTTCAGATAGCTACACGCACGAGCAAAGCAAGTGAAGTAAACTTCATTAAGGTTTCAACTAGAGTTACCTGTCACTCGTCTATCCATACGGAAGCCTGTATGTTTCCACTTAGTTACTGAAGGCAACGGCAAAAAATATCATATGTACCTGCAGCAAGAGGAAGCTCCGCGTCTAATTGAATTGCCTGCCGCTTCGTCGAATTCTCTGAGCACTCGCATATGTATGGATTGGGAATAGGTATCTGTGTATCTCAGATTTTATGATTCCTTACATTTTTGTAATGCATTTTCAATTTTTATTTTCAGAATCACTTGTCAGGTTGTCTGTTGGTTGACACACAGGAACAATGAAGAGCTGCTGGAACCCCCACCACAGACCAAAAGCCAACCGCATTAACAATTTAATGAGCTCCCTTGGAGCTGTTTGCCACTTGACTAGTCAATCAATGGGTAGAAATATTTGATGTGTGTTTTATTGCCGTGTTGTATTTATTATGCCGCTTAGATGAATCGAAAATCATTGAAATAAATAATTATTAGAAGCGGTAATTAGCTTTCTATCTGTGTGTATATAGAGCTATCAATAATTTTAAAATAAATGTAATTTGCTAGCTCTATAAAAAAATGTACATAATAAATCTAGGCGTGCATACAGATGGACAGACAGGAGAAGCTTAATGCAACTGTTTTTACTTCATTTACTTTACTCAAGTCAAAGTTTTCAAAACTATATTTTTCCTTGTGAAACTCTTATAGTCTTGAGGGCTTATGCCTTAGCGGCTTTCCCTTCATTGCGGATAAAATAAAAGCAACAAGACAATAACAGCATCGATCCAATTTACATATAATAGCTAACGATTATCGCATCAAGTGGTCTTATGGCCACCACAAAAGCGCCTGCAGCATTTTGTGAATGCAACAATATTGTGCCTCATGCGGGTGAGGATGCTGCTGTGCATCCTCTTGCTCCATCCACTCATCTCTCTGATATGATAATGGCCAATTGAGGCAAAAACTATGTGCACAGCACTTTGATTGGAAGGGCGATATCAAGTCCAATCTCACTGTCGATGTTAGAGTTTCACTTTCGCTCCAGATTACCTGATTTTCGTTCCTTTATAGCATTGTGGGTTGCATGGATTGTTTACTGTAAATTGCTCTTTGTAAAGTCGATATAACACTATCAGTCACCAAGACATATCTTATATATATAAAACTCATTTTATAACGACAGATATTGTACTATAAATTTGCATTTGAATTTTCGATTTGACGCACTCTGTTAATTGCTAGAACATGAAGTTGGCTGCGAAAGTAAAAAAAAATGAAGTTTAACCGATTGACCGATCACTAGCGGGTTGAATTTTAAAATAGAAGCGCGAAACTGCTCAGCCAAACGTAAAGCATGACTTCAGATAATCTTATTCGCGTAAGGCGCTAATTTTTTAAAAAGTGCTGTTGCCATACAGAATAAAAACTCAAATTTTGGCGAAAAATGCCAAGTGTGGCAACCATGACTATCGCTAAGAACAGTTTCCGAATTTAAAAAGCATTTTTTTATGGGCATGGAAGGCCAGTGCACTTGGCTGCCAATAGTCCCTATGACTGTTGTTGTTGTTGTTGTGGACTGGCTGTCAATCAAACAGTGTCTGCGTTGCACGAAATTCCGGTTGCACCAAGCGGAAATTGCATTTATACGCTTGCCTGCTACATGAGCCACCCACAACTGCCCATGCTGCATGCAGTGTGTATCACATGATTGTTTTTTTCTTCTTTTTGTTGATTACATTGCCACAAGGCGTAAACAACAGTTACGCATACATACATGTCTGTAAGGATGTAAACATGAGGGCAAACTCTCGCTTAGTTCCGAGCCTTGCTGAACTCGCCGAGCTTTGCCACAAAGGTGATAGCACTAATCACCTGATAAGCAAACGACTCCAGCTTATGGCTGTGGCTAACACGTGGCAAGGGGGTCAATGTCAACTACACTCGTGCTCAAAGTAAGTTTAAAGATGTTCGTCTTTAGAGCCTTGTCACGGAGATGTACAGAGTCTTCAGTAGAGTGTATACATACTATGATTATGGGTTTGTCTTTACGGGTATGTAAATTTATGGAAAATCTATAAAAATAACTAAAATTTGGAATAAATTTATCAATATCTCACAAATTGGCTGCATAGTGTAACTTTGCCTCAACTCTAACTCGGCCTTCTGCGGGCACTCCCACGTCCAGTAAACAACCTTGGGGCAAAACCTACAAATAAAACAAACACAAAACCTGACACATTATAAAATCAAACGATAAAAGCTTGAAACTGCAGGAATAGCTATGATGAGACTGTAAACAAGCCTACATATATGGACAAGATTAATCGACAAGTGGATTCTTCGAGGGGAATTGGGGCCAAAAGGGGCTTCTACACACATGCTAATAATTTGCGGCCAACTGAACTAACAAACAGAACTGTAAGAAAGAGTTGGTGATGTGGATGTGGAGTAAAAGAAAGTTTTCCGAAAACTTTTGCCGAAATTTGACAGACTAACATCGGGTCCAAGAGGCAATATAAAGCCAAAAAAAGAATCACAAGAGCATACATAAATCAATGGGCAAGGGGGGAGCCGTAGGCGGAATCGCTGATGATGAAAGAGCAGCTGTCTGTTTACCTTGAAGGTAAAAGTTGGAAACGAATTTCAATTACTTTTCTTCATGACCAAAAACAACAATCAAATTTGACAAACAAAAATTCATAGATAGTACAGTCCGTAAAGAAGATTCCCAAACTTAAGTGGTTAAACCAATAAAAAAGCAACAAAAACTCCAAAGTATTTTTCATATAGTAGGAAATTTCTGCCTTAATTTCAATTTAGAATTCAATTTGTAAAGTACTAAAATCAGGTATCAAATTCAATCAACTGGTAGACGTCAACTCAGGCTCATGGAAAATTCCAGTAAACATTGTGCTAAATGCGACTCATGATGTGAGGACAGGCAGTATTATCTTGTGACAATTGCCAAGGGAGTTACTTAGTGGGGTTCTCGGTTTTCTGTTCTCGTGACACTCGCAAATTAACTGTGAAGGCAAATTGCTAGAGACAGAATGCCCGACAGAATGCTAAACGTGTTCGAAAAATGTTCACTGAATTACGACTGACAATCGATTTCCAGGGAATCCAAAGGACGTAAAAACATGGCAATCGCCTGGCTTAGCCTCTCCCATAACCAAGGACGTCTTTAGCACCAGAAAGGAAATGGAATTGCATTTAGAATGCATTTGGCGCATCGCTTGCCGCTTAAAGGTGTTATGCCGTATGAATGTACTATATATGTACTATATGTGTGTGTGTGAAAATCTGTCTACTGTTTGGGCTGTATGGGTATACTAGGTTTATCACAGCTTAAAGTGAATTTGTAATCGAAAAGCTTAAGCTTTAACTGGTATATGGCGCTTGTCAAGTTTGCTTTTGTGCAAGGATTTTAGTCGCTGACAGCGCAAAGTCAGTTGAGAAGGCTGTAGTCGCACGCCACCAACAGTTAAGTACCAAAGAGTCAGGCCACATGTCATTTATGCTATTTAGAAGTTTCCAAGTTTTACATTTCGAAAGACTACATTTAGCAGTAGCAAATGCAAATGCAAAAAAAAAGAAGAAGTTGGAGCGGGTATAGTCAGACGCAGGCAACAGTAGGAGAGACTGTACTCTGCTCTGACTCAACTCAACACGAACTGAAATGAACTTGCTCATTACATACATATGTACATATGTACAAGAATTCTTATTCAAACAAGCCTTGTTTTTCACATAGTGCTGTAGTAATTGCAACTTATTAATTGGTATACTACAATTAGAAGTGAAGTTATTCGACATCTCACATATTCATATGCTTTTTAAATTCTGTTTGTTAAAAAGAATTGCCCTGGGTTTAATAGCAATAACTGTCAATTTAGCCTTACGACCAGTCACGCACTCCAGTCTAAAGTGCAAAAAGAGTTTGCCACAAGCGTCCAATCTTGTATACATACATAAATACATACCAACACCTTCGTCCATGCAACTCCTGGAGGCACTTGAGACGATGAGGATGGCATTGCCGTTAACAAAGTCGCCTGACGCTCTCCTTTCCGATAAGCAATGCAAGGCGACAAAAGCGACAACTCGAAAGCAAACAGAGACCAAGGGAACAATGCATACAGTAATAGCAGCAGCAGCAGCAGCAACAACAACAACAACAAGGAACAATAAAATTGAAATGAAATGTTAAAGCAAGAGTACTTACAATAAAAAAAGTGTCGACCGCGTCATAGAAATCGTCACATAAACGCACTTAAATGCTCCTAGTCCAGCTTAGGGAAATGGGTAATGGCCAGTGGGGCAGCGGGCTGCGGGAGCATTGTTGCTCTGGCAAATGCTTCCTGTTTCCTGGTGGCACTTTAGCTCCATTCTGCTTTGCTCTTTCATCTGTTTATTGGTGGCTTCCTGCAGTTTGCCTGTCCACTTGGCGGGCTGCTTCCGTTTTCCCGTTGGCTCTGCCTCAATTGCAATCATATTACAAGCAACATTTAATTTAATTTGTTGCGGAAATCAAAAGATACTCTCCCTGTGTCTTGACACACAACCAACCACATGGAGCCGGAATTTCCCAGTTTATGCTAGTACACATCATTTAGGTTATACTTTTGCAGCAGTGCAGCAGCAGACACATATTTGCGGCTAACTCATGGTTTGCATGGCTTGCAGTTCGTCCTTTAATGGGCTGGAAAAATAAACATATTTGGCTTTTGTGCTCCTTCTGACAACCCAAGGACCGGTCGTTGCTCTAAGCATCAAAAATCATGAAAACCTCTTTCCTTTGCCCTTTGCTCATTTCAAGTCTACTTGCATTCAACTGCTACAAAAAAGAAATTCAATCAGCTTCACTCGACTTCTTCTCCTCCCAAGTACTCGTCTATTGAGTGAATTCAGAGGCCGCATGCGCCGACTTCAGTTCGTGAATCAGAAGTTTCCCCAACTTGTCTGCCACATTCGATGTTTTTCTTAGAATTTTCCAAACCTGTTGCTACTCTAAACAAAAGTTTTCCAGAACAACAACCCTAAAAATGTTCTATATATTTTAAATAGCTTAAGCTGCCACTCTTGGTAGCAGTACACTAGTTAATAAGATTTAAAAATAGATTTAAAATAAATCAAAAAAAAAAAAAAAAAATATATATATATATATTTTAAAAATATTGATAATAGAATTGTAGAAATTGTTACTATAAAAATACAATTCGGTTTGGTTTTAGGAAACTGAAACGCTCCAATTCAAAGTCTCATTACAATTCAACTAATCGTAAAGCCGCCATAGAAGTTCAATTATTAGAGCCCCTCAAAAGTATGCAATTATTTTTGTTTCAGCTCAATTTGGCATCACTTCCGGAAAAAGTTCTAAAAGGAATGTTTGTAAATGGCGAACAAGTTGAATAGATATACTTATTCATTTTGTTTTTAGATTATATCCATTTATGGACTTGTTCAATCAAATTCGCTAAACCGGAACGGATTTAGCTGTTTGTGTTTAAAAAGTGTTTATTTGGACGATAACATTTGCTTACCCTGTGATCTCTTTATGAGTGCCTTTAAGTTAACTTCAGCTTTTGTTCCATTGCCTTTATGGTTGCCTTTTCTTTTACGTGATAAGAAGTTGAAATGCGTCTTTTTGATCCACTGCCAATTACGCAAGGGCAAGGCAAGGCATTCAGACTCGGGCTTACACTCTGTTCGCCGGCGGCCATAAAGGCAAGTTATCAGACATGACTTGGTCTGTTTTTCTTGAGAAATTTCGCTTTGAAATCTTTTGAGCCAGCTCAAGGATGCCAATTCCAACTGGCAACTTGTTGCACTTGACCAATCTGTGCGCATTCCTCCGGCCTTGGTAATATCTTTTTAATGTATTATATCTGTGCTGGTGTTTCGCTGTTTCTTTGATGGACAACCTTGGCTTGTCTTAATCGGGCACGTGACAAGCTTGACATTTAAATAAATTTCGATTATAGACTGCAAATTTCTGCAGCCACTGAGTCCTCATCCTCATTCTCATCATTTGCATAAACCACTGGCAATAATAACTCGCATTTGTAGTGGGTCATGGTCACATTTTTATCTGTACTTTTGTGTATCCTTCCGGCTGCAGTCAAAAAATAGAAATGTCAATCAGAAATGCCAAATTGTAATTTACAAAAAAATCAATATTGGCAACATTTGCAATTAATATTATTCAATGGAATGTTGAAATCAGATATATCTTTTATCCAACTGAGGACTTTTTATGATAGAACATTTATATGAAAAAATAGTTGGCAGTAAATAAAATTTACATTAATTGTTTCAATACTATTAAAATTAAATTAAAAATAAGTATAGTTCAGTTTTTTATTGGTATAAAAAGTCCATATAATTTGTTTTAAAACCCCAAACCTATATCGATGGCGTGTAATAATTATAATCCTGTTTGAAAGTGTAATAAACTATGAAAATTCCATAATTGTAAATTTAAATACTTTAATTGAAAACTGCGCAATTTAAATATTGAATTCAAGATGAAAATGAATGAATGCTTCCTTTTTTACTGTCAGCTGCCAGTTGCAATTTTTTCTGTTACATTTTCATTTTTGTTATTTCAATTGCCGCTGGCATCGGCCGGTAATCCTTCCCTCCTTCCCTCCTTCCCTCCTTCTCTCTCCCTCCCTTTACTACCCCTTTGCTATTTCATTTTCGTTTTCATTGCATTGTTTCGCCCGCGTTTTTGCGTTCGCAAGCATTTTTGATGTTGTGCAAAAAATATCTTATAGAAATTGTTTTGTAATAATTGTTTATGGTGGTGGGGCACGCTCGAACGCATAAAGTATCCCACGCACCACTTTTGCTGCTCATCTCAACCCATTACGCTTGAATGGGAATTGCAGTAGATACGAGTAATCGGTACATATATGTAGCATAGACCATTTGGCAAAAGTATGCCATTGAAATTAACTTCTTTTCAATTAATAAAAACTAAAAATATTTATATAAAAACTTAATTTGTATTTATACAGATTCATTCACAATTTTGAAGTGTAGTTGAGCTTAATGTATCAGAGATAGGGTTTTTTCATTACCTTTATTTTAATTTCCGCATGTTATCCTTGGTTCTTTTTCCACTAGCATTCATTTGCAGCCACTCAACTGCTCAATCGTTGTTCATTTTGCTGTTCTTGATGTCGGTTTTGTGGTTGCTGATGTGCACGTTGCAAAGCAGAAAATACACTCCCTATTACACACACACACACACACTCTCATTGTGACTCAGTCACACTGACACGCACACTCATACTGACAAACAATCAGACGCAGTGGAACACACTTTCAGATAATGGCACTGTCAGTTAAGCATTGAGCAACATCAATCATACGCACCGTTGTTGCCTCAAGGCAGACAATAACTTGAAGCGAAGCTTTTCGCCATGTTTGCACATGTTGCAGCCACTGTTCTGACTTGTAAGTGGCCACCTTTGCCACACACTGACAATGGGTATATGCGGGTGTGTGTGTGTGTGTGTGTGTGGGTGTGACTACTGTTGCTCCTACTACTGCTGCTGCTGCACTGTGATTAATGAAGCGAAAACTGGCCTTGATTTCAGGTGCTGGTGCCACACCCATATTTATACAAGCAGCTTATTACGTTCACAACATTTGAATAAGCAAATTGGAAGTTAATTAATTACTTATAGCTATGACACACCTCAACAAAGCCAGTACAAAATAATCAAAAAGAGTTCTTACCCTTACAGTAGAGTGTCTTAATTTTTGGGGTAATATTGTTATAGCTTCTAATCAGACAAGTATCTGCAATATATAAAAGTGTAATATATATAAGAAAGAGTATATAAAATTCGTTATTTAAATCAGCTTTACTTCTCAGAAATTCCCTTTTTATTTGTTTCTTTCTTTTGGTCTACCTAACACACTTTCATTCATCAGTTAATTCAGTCGTAATAAAAGCGATAAGGGTAGTTTGCTTAGGTTGGTCTATGTGAATGTTGGATTTGAGTGAAAGAATTCTGGAATTCTCGAATAATAACTGGGTGCACTTTCTAATTGCTTGCGACAAGCAAACAAAGGCAACAAAACGTCAACAAGAGGCAGGCCAAAAGGCCACAAAGCAAATAACAATGTCACAATTTGGACACGTACTTTTCTACGGATCAGTTTTGGCTGGAACTCTGGTTAAGCTGAGGCCTAAAAAATGAACAAAGCGAGTACTCGCTCAAGGAGCTGTGACAAGGGCTGCTGTTTGTATAAACCAAACAAATTATGTTTGATTTTGTTGTATGTACTTGAAGCAAAGGCAACAGTTTCAATGAGATGAGAATTGTATACAACCCGTAAGGCTATAGTCGGAGGTAATTGACACTGTGCTTGTGAATTTTGTGAGTTATGGTTGTGCTTTCATTCTTTCATTACCAGCTCTTTAATTTTTAAATTCAATATGCTTGACCTTACTCTCCCATTTGCCAAGCCCTGTTCATTGAAGCTGTAATTAGAAAATCTCCGAGTTTGCCATTAATAAAGAGTCAGTTTTGAGTAGCGCTCGGCTTGATTTATGTGCATGTGATAGTGCTAGAAACCGGACTGGAAAAGGATGCTTGACAGGCGTATTTAATGACTTGACATTTGATTACTCAATATGGGAAATGGTGGCGGCTTTGCCACTTCCGGCTGTCTTATTAATGTCCTAGACCCTTTTGCTTGGGGATATCTTGACTACTAATTGAGTAATTTATGCGTGTTTGTCGTTGTCGTTATCCAAGCTGTAAGTATGAATCGTCTTTGGGCCCAAAAGCCTGTCTGAGCCAGGCGTCGGCCTTATCTGAAGGTAGACGCCACTGACAATTTTGCCAGAGTCAGCTCGTCCTTTTTGGCTGTGAGCTAGCGCTCTACTGACATCTCGGGCAAGCGCAGCGAATTCATAAAACGTGACAGGAAAAGCTAAGTGTACTTCGTGCTTAGTCTCAGCCTCGGCTGTTCGAATATTTCTACCTTGATTGAAAATACTCAAGTCGCACGCGGCATTTTTCGGCTGCTTCTGCGGCTGCGGCAGTTTCTGCCTTCTCCCCACCAAGTGGTAACTAACTACATTTGACATTTCTGGCATTGTTACGGAGGGTGGGACAAACCACACTTAGTGGTGCTGTTATCCTGGCCTTGATTTATGCTACAGCTACAGCTGAGGTGCCTTCGGTTTACCTGTTCTCGCTGACACCTCTGACAACTCCTTCCCCTGCTATGGTTGATTAGCTTGGCTTCTATGGGATATATACATATATATTTATTTATATTTCTAGTAGTGCCATAAACTTACTCTGCATTTCTACATATTTTACGGTTCACTGCGTAATTTAATGCTTTAAATAAATATTTAATTCGCCCCACTTTAGTGCAACTCTTTTGAGACACTTGAATTGTTTTCTGATGAATTCCAGCCAACCATAAAAAACATATTTCAACTACTCGCCCTGTCCCATCGAAACTAATTCCAAACTTGATTTTTTTCCCACTCACTTTTTCATTTCGTTTCATTTTATTTTACTTTATTTTATTTTATTTCGATAGCCCAAGTATGCAAATTTATATGCGTTGTCATTTGTATCATTAGCCGATCCTTTTTTTGTTAGTCCCTTTTTTGTCATTGCTTTTTGTTCTTTTTTTTTGGAATGGCAACAATGCCTAGACTAGGAGGACCAGAAGGACTAAAGGACGACACTCTGCTTCTCTCTTTGACTTTATCCGAGGAGCCGCTGATGCGTGCCGCGGCTTTATGCTTTGTTATGCATTCAAGTGATTTTCTTTGCTTTTGTTGTACTCGAGTCGAGTGAAAAACAGTTAATATATGCATACATAAATTTCAAAAGTTTTTGTGTTTGTGTGATAAAAAATGTACGTCTATTTTGTGTTGGTCACTTTTACATCCCCAACTGCAAGTGTAATAAAATGTACATAATGCGTTAAGTTTGGAAATGCAGACATTGCTTTATACTACTATACTACTATACTGCAGTTGCGTTATGCAACAACCTTAGCAATCTGTAGTTTCCTATACCGAAAACATTCTTTTCCGCTGTTGGCTTTTATTGTTTCTTTCTGCTTTATGGCTCAGTCACAGTTGCCACAAATTTGTAATCGATAATTTCTATTTGCATGCAAGGCACAGCGTTGCCAGACACACATAAGCACTAGTGCTAGAGTCAGACGGCGAGTTATTGGCGGTCTGGCAACCCTGGCAAGTGAACCACATGGAATGATTTTTCGGCCACAATGCGAGTTCTTCTCTCCATTTGGCCAGTAAGTGGATATTTGCGGCCGGAAGTGTGGCCTGTGTTTTAGCTGTGGTTAAGCTGAGATTAAATTAAATTTGCCCCACATTCAGTGGCTCGTGGCAGCATTGCCAAGTACTATTAGCTTTACTCGTCTTCTATCAACTGCAGATTTTAAAATTTGTTTACTTAGAGAATGTGTTTGTTTACGCTAGTCAATGTGCATCAAAATGCAATCAATCATTCAATATGTATAACAGGCATAGAGGGATGACAGAGGCAGAGGCCAGTGTGTCCATGTCACTAGTACTATAAGCCTTGTCAGTTGCCAAGCCCGATGTAAAAATAATACTTGTAAGAAGGCAAATGTGGGCTGGGTTGTGCAACACTGCTTTGAGTATATATCCCGTTTTATAATACTACTGCACCTGCCACAAGTGGAGACTGGCTGACTCTTGGCATTTCCACTTGGCCTTCAGTGTGCTGAAAGCATTAAATTGGTTATATACACTAGCACAATAATCGATTGTTTTCCAAATTATTATGCCACTTGCCGCTTTTCTGAGCCAATTAAGTTCTCAGTAAATTTCATGCTGCATCAGTTTATTTGTATACATAAGAAAACAGTTTTGAGTGTATGTAGATTAAATGAATAGTTTGATTGGTTTTTGTTCTTGCTTAATAGTTCTACAAAATCGGTATCAATCAGAAGACAGAAGAGAAGGCCTTTCTAAATATATATAGATTGTGTTGAGTGAATTTAGATTAAATGAAGAGTTTGATTGATTTATGTTTTTGTTTAAAAACCGAAATAAATCTGAATAGTTTTACAAAATCTATATTAATCAGCAGACTAAACAGAAGGCAGTTCTCTACAGTCTCTAAACACTTTATCTTATCATCTTTGTGGTAGTGGATTATATATTATAAATATAGAAAATAAACCTAAATTATATTCTGAACTTTAGCTATTGCCAGGCCTTACTTTGACTTACTCTAATACCCTCTTATGACATTTAATTAAAACCAGAATAAAAGCTAAACAGCTTTAAGCAACTCAGAATTCATATATAGTATTTTTACTTCAACAGCTTAGGCACCCCTCAAAAAACATCTGTCTGCGACAATTTGAAGGGTTCATTAAGCATTTGGGAGCCATATAAAATTAGCCAGGTTGTGACATCTCAGATCCATCCGAGTTATGCAAATTTTGATGAAGGGTCTTTTAGTTGGAGCGTGTCGAAGTTTTGTAAAAAGTAGTTTTTGGATTTGTTTGCCATTTGTTGTTTACTTTTTGCTTTTACTTAAGTGCCCTTAGTCCTAAGCATGTGTTGCGGATTTGTAGTATTAGTTAGACAGTTCTTAAGCTATGCAAATACAACTGACAAAAGACACTGGTACTGCCAAGTGGCTTAAAAGGTAGAATTTGAATGACAAGCTAATTAAATTTAAATTTGATAAAAAAAAAAGTTTTTGTTTTCTGCTAAAGTGTCAATAAGATATCGAATCTAATCAATATGTTATTACGGGATTCTTTAGATGAATAGATTATTATATTAGCTCTCACTTATTGCTCAATTTACAGCTAGTTAGCTATCACCCCAAGATAGTGTGAGGATCTGTTTTGGGAATTGCAAATTTAATTTGAGCAACGAAATTGATTGAATTCTGGACCTTTTCAGCATATATAATGCGGATGCGTATGCGCATCATCATGTTGTGGCTTTTCCTGCGTATCGAAATTAAATTAAAGCGATAACAAATTGTAATTACTCGAACACCACGCGCTGACCACCATGGAAATGAGGGTGTAATATACCGTGTAGTGGCACAGCAGTCGTGGTGGCAACTAATGGAGTTACCCATGGCCTGCACTGTGTCACACACACACACACACACACACACACATAAATAAACAAATTGACATAAATTTATAAAGATTGAAAATAGAGCAACAACAACAACTCACCGGATGGCCAGCACTTGTGTCCTGTGTCCCGTGTCCAGTGTCCTGTGGCCAGCTGCCTCTCTATGTCTTCTCATATGGGGCAGGAAATAATAAATGTGGCTTTTATGGTTGGCCACGTGCAAGTCGCGTAAACCTGTCCAGGCCAGCATTAAGTACATATGGCTTGGAGACCTTATCTTTGTCTCTGCATCTCTCTGAGTGGCATAAATTAAGAGGCAAATAAGTTCAAGAAATAAATTTCAATTTGATTGCCCGAAGCGAAGCTGGAGGAGGACTATCAACAAGTTGCGCCTGGCTGTCGGTACCTGTTAAAAGAGGTCGGACTAATGACTGTCCAGGATAAATTTATTTCGCTTTGTTCTTATTACTTATTTTTCAGGACACTTTAGAAAGTCCAAGTTATATTTGTACTATATTTACTTTACTTGTTCACAGGTCAGATGGGAACATTAATAATATGACTTTTATAAGAGCTCACAAGTAAGTGTTCTTTATAAGTTTAAATTATAAAAAAATATTTACAATTGTCTATATATTTCTTTCAAAATAATAAACTTTAAACTGTATATAAACAATTAATATTAACGGAAGTCCCGATTCGAAATGAACCTATTCATAACCGATGGCATAAAGTATCTTTAGCATACGACAGGCCTTTCCTTCATTAGTTTATTCCATTAAGAGTTTACCGCAAAATTGAATTTAAAATTGATATACCGTATAATTTTATGCACTCCATGCAAAAACAATTAAACAGTTATAAAAGCATACAACAGTCATGTGTGTGTTGAGTCTATGAAAACGTAATATCCTCCCTTGTTTGGCAATTAAGTTCAAGCTGACACTCTGTGTTGGCATTTGACATTTCACAACAAGCACACACACACCACACACACACCCGCAAAGAAGAAGAAGAGACAGTGTAATATTAGTGGTGATATGACAAATAGCAAAGTCTAAACCATCGCAAAGCAAACACAAAGTGACCCGGTTTGTGCGAAACCAACCAAAACCAATGTATCCACGGACTATGAAATACCCTTGAACGAGTTAGCTTTAATCATAGCTCACAACTCAGAAGGAAAATAGGAAATACTAGTTTTATATTTTACATAATACGAGTATACTATGCTTAAGTCAAGCTTTAGTAGCTCCACATTAGTCCAAGTATCTAGAGAGTATAAAACACAACATGATTGCTTCGGAATTGAGAGTTACCAGATGTCACTTCCAATGAGTATTATGCGAATTTGTGGGGTTTTAAGTTTAATTAGTGTACGCTACTTTTAGTCCTTGTGCAAGGGGTGGCACATTGGCTTTGCGGCGCTGAAATTGCGTTGTCAATTTGGTTTCTGCGGTTTCTCCCAACGAGCTCGCATGAGGTACACTCAAACACACACACAGACACATATTCCCAAGGCTTAAAGTTGGCTGACGATGCAATGCAGTGAGAGTTGGAATAGTAATGGTAACATTTATTGGTACAGATGTATTTATAAATAGAAACAGGTATTGGTTAAAACAAATACCCAATAATTGAACCATCGAACACTTTCAATAACCCTTCATAGTACTCGTAATATTTTCCTCAGCATTTTTGGCACTGATTGCACTTTATGCAATTAATGTCAACGCTCACAATTGAAGCTGATGTCACAGAATGTGTGCGGGTGTGTGTGTGTGTGTGTAAGTACGCTGCACCGTGGGGCGCCACTTAAAGATGCCGCACAGAGCCAGGACAACATGGGGCAACTTTGAGTTTTATGGCCAAATCGAGGAAGCTCAAACGCTGATGCCAAAGAAAACGTGTTTGTTGCCTTGCAACAGAACTTTGCGACAAAATGGCGTCGCATCCAGCTCACATCCTGTATGCAGGCACACACACGTGCATCACGTGCACACACTTCTAATATGGTATCAATTTTCACACGGAACCATTTCGATGTGTCTGCAGCAAAGCAAACAAATCTTCCCTAGACTGCAGCGACTGACTGATGTAACAGCAAATTTGGCTCCTCAAATGGAATCAACATATAATTTTTACACTCTTTGGCAACTTTATAACACTTCTAAATAATATAGCGCTGTTAATATGAAATCTGTTGAGTCATTCTGTTTAGTTACAGAAAAACGTTGCATACTTTCGAGCATGCTTCGAATTTCATTCCGAGCTCAGCCCAAAAGGCTGCAAAACTTTTTGCTGAACTCAACAGAATGACTAAGCAAATTTCATATTAAAATGGGAATTTCGCTAATACAGTTTATAAATAGTAAATTTCTTTACGAATTCATCATGTAGTAGCAGCATTTATCACTCATTTTTGTTTCTATTTGCTCTACAGCAAAAAATTCTTCCAACGAACTCATTAAAAATGAAAAACAACTTTTTAATTGCGATTTACAATTTTATATGCTTCAAAGAACGAATCCCTTATTTGAGAATTAAATTTCATTACTATTTAGTTTCAATTCAGTTGGGTTTAAAATTCATTTCATTTTCATGGAGTGTTTATCTGTTAATTAATAAAAAGATGAAGGGTGACTTCGGGCAGCAGAGCTAAGCGGCTGATGTAAATAGTTGCTTTAAACACCAATTTAATGTATAAACACAGAAAACGGAACAAACAACAGGAGGAGGAGAAGGAGCAGAACTTCAACAGGAAGTCCACTTTTATATTGAAGTAAAGTTTTGCGACCCAGACTTTGAGTCAATGAAAACTTTTTGCCAATTGACGACGATACATTCATTTTTCCAGGGTCCAAAAGGTTTTTTACTTTCAAGTATACTTCTTGCTTTCTGGCTTGCTTGACTTAATTAACACGAAAAGGCTGCATACTTCGACAGAAAATAAAAATACCCGAAATAAATTGGTTTTAAATTTCAATAAAACGATATAAATTAATTCCACTTTCTAACTTCATTTTGCTCGTTTCATTTCCTGTCGCTGAAAAAGTAATTATTCGCAATAAATTGAAGGCATATTCCTTTGACATTCTTGGCATTAAGATGTTATATATTTACAGGATACCTGCTTAGTCGAAACTCTCCATCGGATGCGTTGCAATTTTGCATTGAAAAGGCAATTTTCCACATTGAAAAATAATTTATTGAAGCGTTAAGTGAAATGTTCTGCAGTAGGAGTGACAGATCAAAAGCTTTGGCCATTGGTTAGTGACAGGTTAAAAGCTAACAAAAATACATATTTATAAATTGCAAATGCCATAATGCATTTACAAACTTTCAACTGTAATTGCTTTCACGTTTGCAGCAGAGTGTAATATTACCTAACCAAGCTTATGAAATATTTAGTGAAATGCAATCAACGAATAGAAAATAGAATTTAAAAAATCAATCGAATTTTGATGCAGGCATTAAACAATATTTATTTCAGCTGCTAAACAGTTACTCATAAAGTCTTATGTACTTTTCGAATACTTGAAAATATGCTGGCAATAAATTAACTGGCATAAACATTATGTACGTTGGGTAAACATATTTATTAATTGAACGACTTGCCTTTGTACCCGGCACGACCTCAAGTTCGAGTACATAAATTGTGCGGAAATACTGAAGCAGACAATAAATCAAAATATTTATTTACGATTGCTGTCTATAGAAATAGCGTTAGCAATGGGGCATCGACATGGCTAAGACACACACACACCAACACACACACAGGGCCTTTGTGCGTTATTCTGTGCTTTATTCATAGCGGTTTCTACCCTTCAAGCCCTTCGCTTGTGTTTCTGTGTGTCGCCAGCATGTGGCATAAGCAAATATTTATACGGTATTTTCATATGAAATGCCTGGGTGTAGTACTAGAAACCTCTGTCGCCAAACTCTGCTCTAGCCTTTCCCTTTACGCTTTACTCTTGTCGTTTTGTTTTAGTCTCTTGTTTGCGGTTTGTTTGTAACAACATCAACAACAAGAGCGAAAAGATATTCAACCATGAAATACATAAATTAAAAATTCAATTTCACACACTCACATATACATACAAATATATGTAATTTTTACGCGCAATTTCAGATGATAAAAACTATAGTAAATTATATCACAAGAGCGAAAAAATAGTACTTCATCTTATTAAAAAAAATAAATGTAAATTTAATGTTCATGTACGTGTGTAAACAAATTCATAAAGTTATATGAATTCAGCATTATTTTATTATAGTATTTCTATTCAGCTCTTTAATAAGAACTTTGAAACTTTATCTCTTGAGTATAGAGAAGGTTTAATAATTAGCTTTAATAATTTATTTTATTTAGTATACAAGTTAATGTTTTAGGCACTTTGTTTCCTAACTATTTTACTCACTTACTATAATAATATTCTATATATATACTATATATTTTTCAGTTTTTATTATCATTAATTTTAGATTCTTCTACGATCACTTTAGATCAGAAATTGGCGGTTCTTTTGCTAGGCAAATGTAGAGTCTGACTTACCAACTATTTCGCTGATTTTCTACCTTTAATATTTGTATTCTATAAGCAGACTGTAAAGACCAGAATAGACAATATATATCTTTCAAAACCTCTACCTTCCAGAGTAAAGAAAAAACTACCTAAGTTCTGTTGCGTTTCAATTGGTAATACCATTCAATTCCATTGAGTTGCTGAACTTATATAGATCGAGGAACTTGTTATGATTAAAATATTTCTGCTTTCTTCAGTTATTGATATTCTTGAGTTCTTATAATTCGTCTAGCTCTTTTAGCTTCCAAAATCTACGTATTCATTCAGCCAAACCTAGAGGCTTAAGTCAACACACTTCTCTACACTGATCAAGCATATAAATACATACTACTTTGTGGGCTCTCTCAATTCTCTTTATCTAACATACGCCCAGCTTTTGCAAAAGCAAAAGCCAAAAGTAGAGATATAAAAATCACTTAAGCCGCAAATATGCTGAAATGTTTGTCTAGAATAAAAGAGAATGAGGCTGATTTAGCCTACCCTTTCTCCCTCCCCTCTCCGCTAACACCCAACAGCCCGAATACATCTGAAATTTGATTGTCAGCTACAGAGTAGTATTGTCAAGCGGCTGTGTAATTTCCAGTTAGGAGTACTACAGAGGGGTTAGGCTAAAGACCGAAGGCAAAAAGTTTCATCTCACGTCTCGTTCGAATATCAAATCTGTTGTATATTTGATTTTTTTCATGTCTCCTTTCAACATTTTCGGTTCTGCCCCAAAATGTTTGTGCATGATGAAGGGTTTCATTTGATTTGGTTGGTTTTGCCATTTTTCTGGTTTCACTTGTACTTTCTTTCTGTTTTGTTGCTGTTATCCCTGATGTTTCACAAATATCAGAGCATCGAGAGGGGGAGGAGGTGGGTTAGTAAGGGTAAGCGTGACCGGAACGGGTTAGGGCACTACTAATAGTATAGCATCTGCATTTGGTCACAGGCTGAACGAACTGACATGGAGCAAATTAAATATCAACATTAAGCATATGCTCATGTTCAAGTAAATCGCTTAAATTTCCATATGTCGACAGAGGAAACTCAGGAAAAATTACACAAAGTGTGTGGCATGCACTATGGGGTAGTTGAGGTCTTTTTTTTAATGAAGAATTGATTGAAAAAAATGTAATGAAGCAATCAAAATTTGTGCATATTTTACTGAACATTCGAGGTATTTTTTTAAAGTAAGATATTATTGAAAAGTATTTTATGAAATAATCAAAATTTTGGGCCGAATATTATTATTATTATTATTTTATTTCTTCAACCTATCGACAGTTTTCCAAATTCTGAAAGTATAAGTATATTGTACCCTATTGATTCACCTATTTACTCAATGAGTTTCTATATTTTCTTTTGCCTTAGAATTAGTCTACTTTCTCCACTGTACACACATGGCATGAGCCAAGTGAATAAAAAGAATTAGGGCTATAATAAAAAAACAATGAGATATTAATGTCCCGATAGACAAACACTTACCCACAGATTCGCTGATCACAATCGATACAAATTGTTCTGTTTCCATAATGCTGCAATTGTAAAATCTCATCAGCTGAATATTCGAACAACTGTTGCCTCAACTCACATGAGTACATAACGGAATGTATGTGTGTGTGTGAGACACATTGAAATCAATTTCGCATGACGGTTAAAAGTCAAATGGCGCCACATGCAGCTCCTCCATCCTGACGAGGCTCCTTTGGGTTCCGCTAAATGAAGCGGAAGTGTTTTATGCAGCAAAAGTATGCAATTGCAGCATTGTGTGTGTGTGTGTGTGAGTGTGTGTGTGTGTGCAGACATATGCTTGTTTGTATATGCACAAGTGTATTTGTTTGTTTGGCTGTTGGCAAATGCCAACAAAATGTGCAGAGCTTTTGGCATTTGCATACAAACGCGCAAATATGAGAGCCGACCCAAGAGCCAAGTGCCTAACCCTATAGGAGCTGGACAGCTGCCACTCTGAATACCCTATGCAAATCGAATGAAGGCGCATACACACTCTGACGGAGTAAGTGCTTCATCAACAGTGTTGGAGGAACATCGGATTCCCTAGAGAAGAACTAGTACGCTGTTCCCAGAGGTCATAACAAACTGTCTATTTTAATTTACAGTGCGGGGAGGCTACAGTCGCTAGCAGCTGACTGTGAGAGACCAGGAAACTAGTCTAAAATGTAGTATAATAGTAATAACTTACTTGTTCAGTATTCCATTTCTCAGTTGAGCACTATTTGAAGGGTATTCCAATAACTGCCTTATGAGTATTACACTTCTATCATCTCTTCATTCTCCTGAGCAATTTAATGCATTCATTTGTTTTTTAATTAATTTATTTATGCAGAGTGTCCGTAGTGTTAACTAGTCACATTCTATGTTGAATATAATTTGTTAATTCCATACGTATTTTTACCTTTTTTTTTTTGAGCCAGCGTTCACATGATGCCTCCATCGCTAACTCTACTCTAGTGGGATGGAATGTCGACTGCTGCATTGCACTTAAGTGCTTCGTCGCTTTGTGTGTGTGCGGGCATTGTGCACCGTTGACATAGTAGCTCAGCTCAGCTCAGCTTAGTTCAGCTCAGCTCAACAGAACGACTGACAGGCGTGGCAGCCTCCAGCCAAAAGTCATTAGTTGCAGTAAACGTACACAGGACACAGGACACTCGGACACTGGGATAGAGTGGGGGCAGGGCAGGGCTGACAGTTACCGTGGACGCTGATATCCGCTGTGGTATAACTATTTCTGTGGCAAAATGAATGTGAGACTGTGTGTCTGTGTGTGTGCCTCATCCCTCATTTAATTTGCTAATGTGCCTTGTGCATGGGAACAGATGTACACGTGTGTACTATACACTTGTATTTGGAATGCAGAAAAAATATTGTTGTGCCCTTTAAACGAGTTAAAATTTACGCCAGTGAGCCAGCAGTCTATGCATTATAATAATTTATTCACAACAATAAATGAGAGAATCGTTTTATACTATATACAGGTAAATGCACTTGTCATTTAAAGACAAGTTAAACGTTATTGCATTAGCTTGTTAAACAGATTTAACCCGTGGACTTTACTCCCCCTTCTCTACTATGTGACAACATTGCAACTTTTTGTCGCTGTTGTTGTTGTTGTTATTATCCTCTGTCGCTGTATTTGAGTGACACTTTTCGCACAAAAAGTTTTCGTGTAACTTTTACAATGTATAGTTGTTAGAGTTCATCTTGTTGTTGCCTTTGGTTAAGTGGTTTTATGCCCGTTTTACACTTGTAAAACTCTAAACCAACAAAAATGTTGTATACTGCCGCACTTTTACTGGCTTTCATTTCATTTTCGCAATTTCTGGATGAATGTAATTTAATTTTCGTTTTGGTTCGTTGATTTTAATGAAACAAACAGTTTCTATTTGTTCCATAGAAATATCCATTGTTACTTTAAGTTTCAGTCGGCTTTAAGTTTGCAATTAATATTGATCATTAGTTTAACCTCAAAGGTTTAGGGGAATTTGAGTTTGCATTGCCTACTTTTTGGGGCTCTAAGGAAATATATGTACTCTTAATTTCCTTCAGGGAATTATTTGTTCAATTTTAATTGCATACTTTTGTGGTGCTAATAAAATACAGCTCACCATATAACCACATAAGTTTCATTTTCTTGGCATTCCATTCCAGTATGCAATTGAAATGTGGCTCTAAAATGAAACTGCGAACAAGGACTGATTATTATGCTCTTCACTTGCTATTCTATTCTCTACCACACACTTTACACAGGTAATATGCTGACAACAGCAGAGGCTGAAATGCAACCGCATAGATTGCAACAAACCAGTCAAAACCAAATAGAGTGGGACACATATTTTAAAGTCCCACACACATATATAATATATATATATATAATATACGCGTGTGCGGGCAAAAACACATTGGTTGAATCAGCAACTGCGTTAGCAATTTACGAACCAAAAAAGAAAACCCTTTTGGCAGACCAAACCAAATAATGGACGCCGAGCCAACCAGGTGGAAGAGAATCATCCAACAACTACCACCACTACTACTACTACTACTCTTACTACTATATTACATACCATCATCCTTATTTCAAGGCATTTCTTGCTCTTGCATCGAACGACGGATACTGTTATGGTTTCCGCTTGAAAGAAAAATAGTCATCTACTCAGTTAGATAGACTCTCAGTATGAGCCCTGCTGGAGTCGCAGCTGCTGCATGGAGTGTTGCAGCATTGTTAGTGGTGCTCCCCACCTGAGTTACGGCCAGACATCCGTAATGATTATGTTGCGGTACCAGTTGCCAGACAGATACTAAGATACTCGTTCGCACGCTAGCTGCAAAGACGCATGTATGGGAGACTTTTGATTCGATTTTTGGCACTCCTTTGGGTTCCTTTATTAATCTGAATTTTAAGCAGAAAAGTGTCGATTTGGCTTGATTAGTGGCATACTCACATATCCTTTTACGCTTCTCTGCTGTGCTGGAAATTTGACAAGCTGATTGTGCTCGTATCAAGGACAGAGTCAAGCCACATGACACCCAGCCCATGGCAGACCGTAACCGAGTTATAGCCGAACCTTGTTAAAGACAATCAGTTGGCTGATTGTGGCCAAAGAACTTGTTGCCACGAACATGACCTTGTCGCTTGCCAGTTGTCGGTTGTCGGTTGTCAGTTGCCAAATGATCTTTGTTGTTCTGGTCTCTCATCGTCATCCCTTTTTCTTCTTTGATTCAATTTGCATTTTGATTTGGTCGACGACTGAATTGCTGATATGTATTTAGTGGTCTTAAGCGACTATTGCTCAGAGTACCTGAAGTTACTCTACTTTAATACAACATACTAAAAGCTATAAGCCATAAACCTTTGGCTTATATCGCTTAAATGTGATTAACTTCGGAGGAACTAACTAGTAACTGCTGTCAGCTGTCGCTATGTAAGTATAATTATTTAATATTGCGTTGACAAAGTTCGTTCACTTACTTGTACTTTCGCAAAGTTTCGTAATATTCTGCCGCTGGAGCGAAAAATTGTCTGCATGATGTACGAGTATATTACTCATACGCCACATGTTCGTTCGTTCGTTCGTTGTCAGAAACTTTCTTTCTGCTTGCATACAGACCTTTTAATTGAATGCTTAAATAACTGGCACACCTCGAAAGTTCCAGCATACCTCGTACTATTGCTGTATGCAGTTGATTCTGGTGGATTCTATCTGCTACCGAATGGAAATATATCTGAATAGAACAGAGTCAATTAAAATGTGAACATTGTTTCTACTTTTGATTACATTATATATTTATTATACCAATTATTATTTGCAATTGAATACCGTACACTGATTTAAATGACATTTAAAACCATTTTACATTTCCATTCATTTAATATACGCTTTTGTGACGGCATTTCGTTCGCTCCTTTTGTGTTCATTTTTCATGAAATTAACAATTCACATTTATGATATACATATATATATAATTACCAATTGATTTGCGATTTTACATTCATTAGAGTTGTGTGTATTACAATACATGGAAATATACCTTAATTAATGCACAATTAAACCGTTTTGTTTATACTTTATAATTTGCCAAGTTTACAATTACAATTACAGTTACAATTTTGCTACTACAGTGTCTAATTGATATTATATAGAACATACGACAAACATAACACGAATTAATAGTTGAATCAATTTAATTGTATTTTTTCGTTACGTAATACCTTTTTTACTTGACATTTACCAATAGTTGGACTTTAAAATATGCACTTAAATTACGATAAATTTTACTTGCAAGAAACTGGTATTAAAACGTGGGCTTATACTTAGTGCCTTTAGGTGATTTCTTAAGCTAATCCATCAAATTGGTCACATTGCAATAATTTTAGGTTTATTAAGCTGATTTCCCTGCTTAATGAATGCAATTTATAATTACCATCCATCCACACAGCTTTGGCTTATGAGAATTAATTCAACTACTTCTAAGGTATCTGCACATTCAACTACTACGGCAAAGGGATTACATATAGAGTAACGTACTAGTGCTAATACACATACCAATCTACTGGATACACATATGGGAGGAACTACCACTATTTACACACATGACAAACCAAAAGTACACAAAAGTCGTTGATATTTTTGAAAGCTTAATTTCAGCAGAACTGAAAGAACCTGAAAGCGACAGGTAATTTGGTGCAGTGTACTCAAATGTGTCTTTCTTTCGTTTAGTTGTCACCTGACATAAGCTTTCAAAACAGGGGCTCATGGTCAACAGAGTTTTGTGTACTCTTGGCATCGTTTCGAATATATATTTATTTTGGCTTAAACTTACAACAAATGACAACAGGACAGTGGGACGAAATACTCCCTTCGATAAGCAGCTTACGTTTTAATTAAATTTGTATTGCTTAGAACTACTAGTGCCATACAGGACATAATAAATAGTAATATTCTTACAAACATGTAAATGTTTATTATAATAAATAATAAATATTCTTACAAATAGATATTTAATATAATAAATAATAAATATTTTTACAAATAAATATTTATTATACCAAATAATAAATATTCTTACAAACAGTTAATACAATCAATATTTAAATATACATTGGGAAGTAAAGCTAACACGTATTCTATTCAAACCGTAACTGCTTGTTTGTGGGTGTGACAGGGGATAAGCTGTGTGTCTGTTAACGCCATGTTATTTACTGCTGCTAATGCTCCTAATGAACTGCGAATCATGCTGTGTCTGTTAACGCCATGTTACTTACTGCTATTAATGCGGTATAATTAACAGCGAATCGTGCTGTTAAAGCTGAACGCCATGTTATTCACTGCCGGTTATGGTCTTAATTAACAACTGTGTCTGTTAACGCCATGTGATTTACTGCAGTCTGTTGTTAATGCGAATTATGCTGTGTCTGTTAACGCCATGTTATTCACTGCCGTTAATGCTCTAAATTAACAGCGAATCATGCTGTTAGATCTTTACGCTTATGCTATTCGGCTTGTTTGTGGATGTGAGCAGAGCTTCTACAGGGCTTCAACTGTCTGTCTGTAAGCGCCATGTTATTTATTGCAGTCTGCTGTTAATGCTCTTAATTAACAGCGAATCGTGCTGTTAAAGCTATACTCTTATCATAATTGACACAAATATAACCTCTGGCAGGTAAAAACCTTTGGGTAAGTTTCAGTTAAGCAGAGAGCAAGAACTTTGAGATATATCTGTCAATTTAGGGTACATAATATGTAGCTAAGTCCGTTTCCCTTTCAATTTGTATACTAGTAGAAACGACCTGTCACTCGTGCTCTGAACATATTTATTTCTTTCCCTCCAGACTCCAGACTCAGACTTCAGAGTTCAGACTTCTGTGTGGCCTGCACAAATCCCATCAATGTCAGCTTAGGGCTTCTTGCTGCTGCCTCCAACGTTTCTCGTTTTTCGTGTTTTTTGAACTTGCACAAATTATTTTCTTTATATTTTCAGCCTTTTTGCCAGGCGCCTTTATTGTGGTTTGATAATAGAAAAGGAAGAAAAGAGGAAAAACAGGAACGAATGTCTGCGTTGACATTCGCGCAATTGAAGCGAAATTGCCACGCGGAATTTAATTCCGTCGACAGTCGGAGCGACAGTTAAACGCAAATTTCAACTGGAACTCAGTTTAAATATGCGAAATGGCAGCGAGTTGAAAAATATACATATTTCAGCATGAAATGGTACTGAAAGCAGCTCACAGTCACACCCACAGACACACACATATACACACACTCATTCACACACACATTCACACACTTGATATCAACACTTATGCTAGAGCCAATTGCTCCGGAGCGCGAAGTTCTTGTAGTATGCCCCGCGGAATGGGCCCAGCGCAGCAATTTTTGCATCGTTGTCACTTTATTCGGCATTTATCAGCACTTTTTGGAGTGCCACGCCCCACACTCGCACACTCACTCATACACATATAATATACATAAACACTAGAGTTGTTGTTTAGTCGCTGTCTTCTGGCTCCTCTTCCTCCTCCTCCTCCTTCAACGATGCCTAGAAATGCGTTTCGAAAATCTGCAAAGAGCCCAGAGAAAAACATGGTTTTAGTACACTTTGTAATAGATTTCATGGGGTGTGTGGGGAGGGGGGTAAATATTATTTGCGCAATAAAATTTGTATAAATAATTTGGCGTGAGGGTGAGCTGCCTTTTGTGTGGTTATTTACGTAAATATATACGCCATTGATTTGAGCATGTGTAGCTCAAGCGGCTTAGGCCAATTTGTCTGAGAACTTATGCCATCTGAGTAGCGGGTAAAGAGCCTTAACAGTTGCCCAGGGCAACCTTTGAGCGAGTATTTAAATTCTTTCCATCATCATTGCCAAGGCTCAAAGGTAGTCAGTCATCAACAGAGCCCTGTCTGACCTCGACTCTACTCATGGTCATGTCATGCCGTGCTAATCGTTTCTCGGGTCCCTCCCCCCCGCTGGTTGCAATTAGTATTAGCCACTTGTTGCAGCTTAACCATATGCCACAAAGCGCCATACAACCGCCGCTCCCTTTTGTTTCCATAATCCACATTAAGTACACGCTGCGTTGTCCCAATGTTATTGAAATTTTAATTAAATATATTATGTGTATTGTCGCATTATCTATGCTCTCAATTTCCAGTTGATGTAGGGAGTATAATAACAGCACTTTTATTAGCATTCCTTGTGAATGTGCGCAGAGGTATTTCATTACAGCCAAAGTGTGTGTCATATCATATCAGATGACAAACAAGCTTCTAAAAAAATATAAAATATCTCGCTTAATTTGTTTTCGTTGCTGTGAATTTTTAATAATGGAATTCATGAAATTCTTGTACAAATATTATATACAATTTTTTTAGATTTATGCACATACATTTAAGGCAAGAACTTGGGAACATTTCGTCATTTTCATCAGTTTGAAATGTAACTGACATTCTCGCACATTAAAGTGAGTATTAATTAAAACGCCGTAAGCCTAAAAGTTCTTGTCCGAGTATTATAAATGACAACTTGAGACCCACATACCTTTTTATAATTGAAATAAAACTTGTTATGCCCAACACCAACACCAACAGCAACAACGATAACGATAACAAAGGAAACGAGCATTGCCAAAAGTTTTCGCCCAGAGCCCTCGAACACAATGGAGACGAGGAGTCTTTTTGTCGCCTCTCGCACAAAGTGAGCAATGTCCGGAACTAAACCGAGCCCAACTACCTTTAGCATCAGTTTATCAAGTATTCATTATTGTCAACTTGAGTGTGAGTGGGTGTGTGTGTGCGAGTGGGTGTGCGTGTGTACAACTGCTATACATAAGTCAGTGTTAAAACTCTCAACTCTCCAGCAGTGTTCGTGTTGTTGTGGTCCATCTGTTGGCTAAAACATTAATTGCCAGCGGCACATTGATGTTTATGTAATTAATTTTAATGGCTATAGTTTTCATCATCATCATCCCAATCTCATTCCCACTCCCAAGCTCATCTCGTGTCCCGAAAAAGTTTCAGTTTTACTGTTTTGTTTTGTTATTTCGTTGGCCTTTCTACAGTTTTATTATTACCCCCACCCCCACCCCCACACACAACGCTCTCGTTTCGCTTGCAGTTGACAAAAGTTTCATGGAATCAATAATAACAACCATTAAATATTTATGTAGCTGCCTTATGGGGCGGTGTATGCGTAATAAATAAATCAATGAGCACACACGGTTAGATACAATAGAACACACGCAACATACTACTATAGTACTACTGCTAGTCGGGACTCTGTCTTGTTTATGAATGTAGGCAGTAACTGGAGCTCTGCATGACTGACAAATATCCTATAATTGAGTTGGCAGTTCAATGGAAATGTTTTCACTCTGTGTTTGACTTTCCAACTCGCAACTTTACTGTAGCATTAGCTGTCAACTAGGAGTTGTCAGAAAATGTTGCGACATACAAAGAGAGCTGTCAAATAGGCAAAGAAATGACTTGACGAAACAACAGAGAGAGAGAGAGAGAGCTTCATCGAACCAGATGCAACATATATCATAGAACACGCAAACAGTTTCAGTTGAGTTCGATCAACGTTTGCTGTCAGCCTTGATCGACAGCCGAGTGAAGCGCACGGTCTGTGCTCTAGCGTAGGTGTGAGTACATGTTATGTGCATGTGTGTGTTGACGTCTCTCTTGCTGCTGTCGACCAAGCTGAAGTTACTGTTTCAACTCGCTCTCTCGCCTCTCAGAGAGGCCGTCGTTGCTTAACCATTGTTGCTTGCGTGCGTATTCGTAACGTCGTCGTCTTCTGCTCTTTTCGCAGTGTGAACGTATTCGGTAATCAGAAAAATACCAAATGGCGGCAAAATACTAAAACTATCGGGCCAAGTTTATCGGGTATCGTTCACACATTTTATGCTTGCATTCATACTGATATATGAAGCAACTCGAAAGAGAGCAACTGTACACCAACTACGTAGTAAATTCAGCTTGCTAGCGACAGCCTCACAATGTCGACTGTGCTCTCTCACGACTGTGCACTCTCTAAGTAACGGGGAGTTTGATCGAGTATGTATGTATGTATAATAAGCTCTTACCTATGTACACATTTGCAATTTCTACCATGCATTACAAAGAAAAAGCTCGTGTGTTTGGCAAATAATAAAGACAGTCATCAATCGAAGAAAGCGCGTAAACAAGTTTCTACGTGCCCACAGAGACTGCGACTGCGACTTATAGACTCGCAATATGATATTCGAAGAATACATATCCATTGTTGGCAGCTTACTGTTGGTAGTCATGGCAGCCTGGTCTAATTTAGCCCTAACTGCGTCACCTCATCATTGAGTGGGCTTTAAGTTGCCGCAATTAGGGGCTAGGATAAACAAACTGTGCGTGTGCATGTGCGGTGGGGTGGGTTAGTGGGGTTAGTGCTAGGCATATGGCAAACCTGCGGACGTGTTGAGGAATGTGCTTTTTAATTAATCGCAAGTGGTGTGTGTGTCAGCCCATTCGCAATGACAAAATGAGAAAATGAAAATGAGTCAGTAATTAGGCAGGCGGCAATCAGAAGGAAATTGGGGGAATAACTCTGGAGATACTGCCTGCTAGCCATGTGACGTCATGCTATTAATTAAATGTGAAAAAACTTAAATCTAAACAAAATCTCTCTGCTCTTATACCTAGTGTAATTAAAGTCAACTATCTACAGTGGAAATACTCGTACCCAGACACAAAGATAACACGCAATAAAGTTTAAGGAGTTAAATGGATAGAAAAAATGCCAACTAAGAGGGCGTGAAAATAGGGGCTGGATGTAGGCAACGGTCATTAAACCGAGAGCAAAAAAAGGAAGGAAAATAGAGTCAATGTTTTTTTAATTGCTGCATACATTACAATAGATTTGCATTATGTCATGGCTCGCACAAGGAAGCCAAAATATGGTGTGCGGGTGTATGGGTGTGTGCGTAAACGTGAGCCAACCCACGCACAGACCAAAATTAAACCAGATCCTTCAACTGTCAGGCAACTTAATAAGTGTGCATGTTCACTGTGTGTGTGTGTGTGCGTGTGTATTGGTGTGTAATTTGGGCATCGCACATGCAAATATTTGTTGTGCTTGTCAACAGCCAAAGGAAAAAAAAGAAGGAAAAATAAACAAAAAGGCTTCAACAGGCGCCAGCTGGTTGGAAATAAACTTGAACGTTGTCGAGCTCAAGATTTCCAGCTCAAATTTCATTAGGGATCGAATATAGGCATAATTAGAACATTAACCAGCACATTAGGCAACAAGTTCCATCAAATTGTTTAGATAGTTAGATTGATAGACTTTGGGAGACAGATTTAAGAGATTTCATTTGTAAGTCTTTGAAATTTGCTATAATTTACTTTTATTATATTTCATTTAAATTTAATTAAAACTTCTCTGTTGACTGATTGATATTATATATTTCATATATCAATTACTTTCCCTTTCATTTCCTTAAAAATTCCCATCTATTGTCGATGGCGTCCTACTGTAGCCTGGCCGAGCGGTTATTGCCAATGTTATTGTTGTCATAGTCGCTTAAATTATTTGCTCGCATAAATTTCAAGGGACTCGAGTCACTTATGCGTTCAAATTATGTGACATTATTCAAAATATTAACTTGAATTTGCACAAGGACCAAGGACCAAACAGGGACATGCTTGTTGACCTCTCAGATTGTTTTTCTCTCTATCGGACACGCGCTCCCTCGTTTCTTTCTGTGTGTCCATTGGTCTATGTGTGTGTGTGTGTGTGTGTGTGTGTGTGTGGGACCATAGTCCAATTTCAAGTGGCACTCGGCACTTTCTTTCGCTGCCTCTCGCCTCTCTGCTCATTTTAGACAAAATTAAATTTTCAATTTTACATTCCGTTACTTTTGTTATCATATTTTCGCTTTTGTTTTATTTTGTGTGATTATTTTTTTGTTCTTTCTGAAATTGACACTGCGCCCGCTCCCTTTTTTTCGCTTTGGTTGTTCCACCACAGTCCTGCGGTTTGTTTGAGAGTTTATAAAATTAATTTGCTTGCGGCAGGCACAGTGCGCTCTATTAATATGCGGACGGGGCAAAGCACAGTCTCGAAAAAATAAAATTTAATTTTAATTCACTCAAAGCGATTAAATTATGTATAAGTTACCCAGTTCTGGGATTTGCCAAGAGATTTGATTGATATGCCAAGCACATTTCGCTGGGGAAGGGGCAGAGGAAGCAGCACGACAAATCGACAGAGGAAACGGAAGTGGAGCCCCAGGCAGGCCAATAAAGAAGGCAGTGAACATAATAATGATTTTAATGTCGTCACTTCGTATGCTAAAATCTTTACTTGTTAGATAAAAACAAAAAAATGTTGAACAAATTGAAATATATACTGAATTAGTCGGATTGCTTCTGTTTTTTTTTTCTTCTTCTTTTAATTTTTAATTGAAATATACATTGACAGATTTTAATTTAGATATCAAGTACATGATCTTTTATATTTCAAATGGAGAATTATTTAGTTTAGTAATATTATGACGTTGTCTTTCTTGAGTCTTGATCTAATCTTAAAGTGATTTTCATAGGCTTCTCAGCAGCCTACCAAAGCCTCATTAGCTGTCTCAGTATTTAGTAAACCACATTCACTAATAACTGGAGCACGTTTTTGTTAGTTAGTCTTAGTTTTTTTGTTCTATTCCTAGCTGATTGTTATGTGTTGCTTTGCTTTAAGAAAAAGCGCTCGCAGAATGAGTGATTATTTCGCAGTCAGACGCACTCACACACACCCATAGAGAGTTACACTCACATATGAGAATCAGGAGCCCTAATGACATGCAGGTCGTCGTCGTCTATACATGTTGATGGGCTGTCAGTCGTAAAATACAAAAAAAATTAAGCATGTATAGAAGCAAAAAAAAATGTAGCATACTTATTGGGGAGCGAGGTTGGCGTTTCCGGCTTGGTCTGTTGCTGATATCAATCGCAATTCCAGAGCAGCGAAAACTCTGATTAAAATCATGATAATGATGCAGCTCAGATCATTTCCTTGGTTTTTGTTGACTTCAATTGTTTCCCCTGCGTTTCCTCCTACTTCTTATTGATGAAATCTCTTTTTGTCAACTTTAATTAGAAAACGAAAAGCAGAGTGTAATAGGTATAAAAACCTAATGACTATTTCCCCAAACATTACTAAAGTTGTGTTCAATTTTCAACAAGAACAAGCTCAAGAACGAAACATTTTATTTTTGTTTTATTTATTTTAGAAAGTTTTTTTTATGCACTGATACCTTGAGGCAAGGTTATATGTATGTTGTACCTGGGCCATAAATTATGGACCTTGCAGCTGTCAGTTTTTGGCCTTTTTTTTCACTTTTTTTTTCTTTTTCTGCGGACACGCCCAAGCACATAAAGTGAACTGGCCTGCTTGGAAAAAAAAACAGCAACCAGTTGTGGCACATTTATATGGTAATATTTTTAACAGCTTTTGTAATGCTCTTTGCCAAGATTTCTTGTTCAACTTTCCGCCGGCGGTGACTGTACTTCTTAACATCTGGCAACTGAAAGTTTTCACTACTTTCCGTGGATTACGTTAACAGGCTCTTTAAGCTAGAGTATAAATTATTTACCCTCTGCTTGCGAGTGCATTACGGGTATATCTACTTATCTAAAGGGTATCTCAATGTGCAGCTTGGCACCATTGTCTTGCCTGTGCCTACGCCTTCGCCTTTTGTGGCATGTCAAAGTTATGGCCGCCACGTCGAGATGTCTTTGTTTACTTTCCCCATTCATATTTTCGCGTTTTCTTTGCTTTTCGCACATAAATTAAGAAATGACGGTGAAAAAAAATAAACACTGAAATGTTTGTTTTCTTTTCACCTCCTCGGCTCGAGAGGCTCGTCTTAGCTAGGCAGGCTCGACGTTCTCTGGTCCTAAAGTTTCATGCCGAAACCCACCCGATGACAGGTATTTTATGCCTCCTATCCGCAATTATAACGCCTCGTTGGACTGCACTGAGCAAACGACTGAGTAATTTCTAGTCTACTAAATTTTATTATTATTTATACTATATATTTTATTTTCTGCAATATTATATTATACTAAAAGTGACCTTATAACCACTCAGCCTTTAATTATAATAAAATTTCTATTTCAATAATCACTTTTTTATTTCTATCATAATTTGTATATAGTAATTCTCACAGTGCACAACTGTGACTGGTTGCTTTAAACTGTATCTTTAATACTTCCTGGGCTTCTTTCACACTTTATTTCTCTCAGTGCTTGGGCTTGATTGTTTTCTATGCTGTATGCGTTTTTTTAGACGCGTTTCTTTCCTTTTATGTATTTTTTCTGTTTATTTTTTACAATCATTTCATTTTATATTCGCCGCTGCATAATTATTCCAGTCGCCCATTGACAACAGCGCGTAGACCTTGGCAGTCGAGTCGAGTCTTCGGCTTCGACTTGGGCTTAAAGTGGCAGAGAGTCAGTCTACAGTCTACAGTTCTTCAAGCACGGATGGATGCTATTAGTCTATGTAATGTGATTGTATACATTATCGTTATGGTAGTACTTGTGTTTGTTTTTTGTTTTTGCCTAACAACCAGCAGATATAAAATAACAAGTGCTTAAATTGGATTTTATGTTGACATACGCAAAGCCAAACAAGGTAGCATATAAATTATCATAATTAAGTTGAATCCATGCACGTAGTAGAGATGTTATTTTTAGCTACTGTTTGTGAAGAAAAGACATAATAAAATAAGTGCAGAATATCAAAATGGGAAATCTATATTAATTACAGCTGAAGAACTTAACTATTCCATATTGAAAAGAAGATTCAAAGAGAGAGAAATTCATTGTGAATAGACATTCGGAATATGCTTTACCTGGCTGCTATAGTTTCCAATTTTAAATGGATAAACACGTGACAATAGCCATAGAGAGTAGCTCAGGCAGAAAGTAAGGTAAAGTACTCTCGTATAGACTTCTCTTTTGGCTTGTGGCACAGGCAATTATTGAAAGCGTTTTTCGTTTCATTAAGCCTGTAATTGGCAACTTGGCAACGGTGAGAATGGAAGTACTCTCTCACTTTGAAGTAACACCAGCTGAAACACCATTACCAACTTGAATTAGTCTTTTTCAACTTGGCTAATGTGGGCTGGGGCAGAGCCAGCCGCAAGCATTTTGGCCTGATCAATATTTGTCTTAGCCATTCCTCTGCTGCTACCATTTATCTTCTGGCTTCTGTGTCATCTTCTTGACTTCTGCTGGCTGATTCATTAAACACAAAATTTAATTAACTCTTAATAAAGTCTCTAATAAACGCACATACCAATGCCTTAAGCCCCCTTCCCCTCCCCTCCGCCAGTCAAGTTGGGTCCCTAATGCCTGTGGCTCATATTAAGTGGCGTTAAGCCCTAAGAGAGTGGGAGAGTCCCACACATTCCGGGGATGCCACATCAAGTGCGTCTCTCTGTTTCACATATGTTTACCAAATCTGGTTTCCAGGCCATCCATCCATAAATTATATATGTAAGCAGCTGCAGCTTCTATTTATTATGGTTTTTCTGCTAAACTTGCTTAATCGCTGCAGTCTTTAGCTGGTTTACAGAACGTGTTGGACTGTGGTCCGCATTCGTTTAAGACACACCTGCAGCTGACTAGAGGGCCATAACCACGTAGCTCACATAACGTAACTCTCTTTGATGCCAGTTACCTGCTTTAATTGGGCATAAACGTTGCTTCCTTATATAAACTTCTTTTGATCAATAACAAAGGTGTATTTTATGAGTCATTAGAAGTTCTTACAGTGATTGCTAGCTCTGGATAACATGTGGTATGCGTGATGGCAGAGAGTATACTTTAACAGTGATAAACTAACAGAGGGTTTACGTACTCTACAGTCTGCTTGATCACTGAGAAATCAGGGATAATTCCCTTCTTTTTAAGGCATGGCAGGGGAATTGCTTCAAAGTCAGTAAGGCATAAAACCTCAGGAGTTCCTTGCATCTCAAAGTCTGTCAAAGTTGAGTTGAAGAACTCCTCAGATATCTTGGGAATTTTTCGACAAATATATTGTACTCTACAGTCTGCTAGATCAATGAGAAATGGAGGACAATTCCGTTATCCTTATGGCAGGGGAATTTCTTCAAAGACAACAAGGCATAAAACCTCAGGAGTTCCTTGCATCTCAAAGTCTGTCAAAGTTCAGTTGAGGAATTTCTCAGAATTTCTGAATTTAAGTTAGGGAATTTTCGACAAATATATTGTGGTACTAAAGAGTAAAGAATACTCTTCCTTGATTATATTAATAATTTTACACTCATGTGCCAAGCACAAGTGTTAAATGACTTAATGATCTGCCAATAATTGTCAATCAATATAAATTATATACAAAATAAAATTGATTGACAATTTTGCCTTGTTTGTAAAATTCATTTAAAATCGTTTTTAAATTGATTATATATTTTTCTCTTTATTTTCCTTTTGCGTTGATATCCCAGTGTGTATTGCCAACAAATGTTACAGTGAGATACTTGGCAGTGGTTTGTGGTTGGAGGTGTGTGTACGTGCTCGGCATGGCAACGCGGCCAGTTCTAAATTCCTGTGGCTAACAGTCGAGTAACATACGGTATTATTCGGATAAGGACACTTTTGATGAGCGAGTTAAATGCCTGAAATGTCTGTTTGCATAGCAGCTGTAATACTACTACCATAAAGGCAACAACATCATAAAGCACAAAAGTAAAAGAAATGTAGTCCGGGCCGAGCCTCGTTGCATAGCCCATAAATTTAATGCATTTTGGCGTAATTTTTATGTTTTATTTATCACACACACACACACATACACACACACACGCAGTTAGAGGGTTAACTTTAGTTACCACCAACAAGACAAGTCAATAGAATTTATGACCATCAATTTTATTCTTTGGCCTCGTTCTCTCTGATGTGTGTGTGCCCAAAGTTTTTGGGAGCTCCTTGGGGAGTATGGCTTTGTGTTTTTATGTAATTTATGCCGACAGCTTCTTCAAAACTTTAGCTCATAAATTGTGCGTACACGCAGAGAAAATGTGGAGTAACATCCTTAACTTTCACTATAGAAATATTTTAACTAATATTTTAATTATGTTAATAATTCATTTGTATACATACCGATGTGTTATATAATTGCAATACTCTTTTATTTATTTGTTTTATATTTCTTTGTAAATTTCCTTTTTTTTCAGCTGAGTTGTGACGCTCACTCCACTCACTATTCGTTGTTGTTTTTTATGTGCGTCGCTCCCAGCGGGGACTTGGCACCTAATCCTGGCCACTTTAAATCCCCAACCTTACCTTCACTCCTCGTTCTTTGTCATCACACGTTGCTGTTGTGTTCCTTCCCTTTAATTGTTTGCACAACACCTTTGGGTGGCTTCCTGTTTCTCACTTAGGGCAGGTGGCGAGCCATTGCCATTGCCATTCCGTTTGCTGCCCATACAACATAATAAAAGCTTGTTAAAGTAATTGCTTAATTGGCTGCCCAGTACAGAGTGGACAATGAGAGGGGGGAGGACGATTGAGAGAGCTGGCAAAAGCCAACAACGCTGCCAACTCTAATGAAAATGTTGTTTTCTCTTTGCCCAACACATTAGGCTGATTGCACACGAGCGGCGGGAATAAAAATAGACTCGTGAGGACATAAGTAGCCACAGACACACACGAACACACGCGCACACGAACACATTGAACATTGAGTGTATTTGGATTTTTATAATTGCACTTTTTATTTAATTATGCACTGTTAACTTCATTAAAACTGTTGTCAAAATCAAGCATAACTGGAGATGGGCAACACTCGTTGGTATTATCGATATTCTCGATGAATTTACAGCAATCGATAGTGCGTGCTTAAGTCGTGATCGACAGCCGCAGTGGCACAAGAAGTACTTTAACCAATAGATGGCGCATCCAACAACTTGTTAAGCGCCATCTATCGCTCTCATTTCGATATTCGTTTCGGTTTGATTTCCTGTAACTGCCAAGAGTGAGGCTTAATTTTTAATCTGTGTACGTGCATGGAACTCGTACGTGTGTGTGAGATACACACACGCAAACACGTAATTATTGAGGGCAAAGTTAATTGGTATAAATGTGTGAAAAAAGCAACAACACAATATTGCATAATCAATAATAATTGAGCCAACCTGCATCATTGAGGAAACTCACCTTGCCAACGTGAAGGTAAAGCTAACATTAAGGCAAGGAAAACATAGCTCTATTATGAATGCAGGGGCAGGCCCTTAGGTTTGTGATACTGGTAATTATGCCAGGCAACGTAAATGCAAATGAACATTATGTAAAGCTGGATGTAAACGTTGTGGGTCCATTGTGATTAAAGCAGACAATATGCCATTCACAATGGCACATACTAGATGGAGGATGGAGTAATTCAACACATGACTTTATACTCTTGCCTCTGGGCAACTGGTAACTGGGTAACTGGATAATCTAGTCACTGCATTGATTCGCCTCTTAATAGCAATCAGTCGCCTGAAGGGCGTTTCCGCAAATCGTAGCTATACAGCTGCCATGCTATGCTATCGGTTACAGCGTTATTCTCTTAGCCACATGTGAGGGAGGCCATTTCAATCATCAATTAGACACTTGCCATTTGCTATAAGGAACTTAATTAATCGCTTTTATTTTAACAACTGACTGTCAGACTGTCTGTCGGCTTTTATTGCCACAGCTGACGTCAACATCAATCCGTTGGCTAATGCTCATATTGTTGTTTTCATGTTATTAAACAAATGCGTATCATCAATGAATGCCGCCCTCTGGCCCCTCCCTCTGCCCTCTCTTGATATTAAACACATGTCAATGGCACTTTAAAAACCAAAATTCCGGCACTGTGTGTTGATCGTGCGTAAAAAAGGGGCAAGTGGAATGTAGGCAGTAATTTTTTTATTGTCAGGCAATGTCGAAAACAGTTTGCGTTGAGTGTCAGTACATATGTACATACATACATATACATATTCACACATATTAAAGTCATGTTATACTCTGTGTGCATGTGTGCTCGTGATAAGCAGAGCAAAGATTCTGTTATTGATGCTGTTAAGTTCACACACACTCGTACACACACACACATAATGAGCAGAAGAGACCATGGCATTTGCCTGCCATCAAAAAGAGGGCGCGGCACTTTTGTACGTTTGACTTTTTATATACCCTACGATTTAGTATGGATTTAATCAGGCTATTTAAATTTTACAGCGCACTTCGGCACTTTTAGTGTGATTGATTGGCATTCGTCTTGGATGTGCGAGTTCTCACTTAAATAAAGAAAATAAAACTTTAAGACATGGATCGATATGCTATAGATATAAATCCTTAAATATAAATACTATAAAGCTAGATAAAGTTAGCTTCTCAGCAGATTTCGGCATTATTGAATAGAATATGAAATGCTCTCAGTTGAATTGGTGTTATTAACCAATTACACTAGACAACAAAGAAAGGCAACTAGACATGAGTTCAATAGACCCTTTTGACCTACTTTAGTACAGGGTCTAACTACATAAATATTCTTGTGTTTATTGCGTAAAATAACTCTGCTAACTGAGGCTCTAGTTGTAATTAGCAAACTTATTGCGGTTACAGCCTCAAATTGTTGTAGAATTATGTAAATAAATAAGGCAAAAGTTGGCATAACTTATCAGTACTATGATGATGCTTCTCAGAGAGAAAGGCATAGAGAAAGAGTACAGTCAGACCATACTACAACTCGGAATGTTTGACATGCAATTGTAAAGTTATCGTTCTATATACAGTATATAGTACAACTCCTACCACTTACACCCACCGCTCCACCCATCCGTCTCAGACAGTGTTTGGCCCATTTGGCATTCGCAGGAAACCAGACAGCAAACAAAAATGGAAAAAGGAAATAAAAATACAATTTAGTTTTTAAAAGTTACGACGGAAAAGTTGTTTACCAAGTGTGGGGGGGAGTGGGGAGTCAACCCAGCTGTTTGAAAACTTTGCAACTCCGACAATTGCCGTTAGCAAATTCTCGTTGCAGTTGCAGTTGGTAGTAGTAGTTGCTATTCCTCATGCATAATGCATCAACCGTACACGAGGGACCATCAAGCATATCAGTTTCATGAAATACACGTTTAGTCAACGCTCGGATTCATTCAGGGGTCCTACTGGGTCCTACCATGGGCCTTTTTATGCGAACTGCGTAAGAAGTTTGTTTGCCAACACCACTGATATAGATATAGAGAGAGGTTGCCCACATGCCAGAGGGTAATTAGTCTGCACTGCATAGTATGTGCTACTAATGACCACGTTGAATAATTCATAAATTAAAGGTTGCTCTGGGCTCAGCATCATCTCCTCAACTCCCATTTAGATTGGCCTGCCGTTGCCCTCAAAGCCAACACCACAAACAGGGCTCAATGTGTAAACAAAAGCAATGAGCATGTTGTCCAGCTATACACACATGAATATATACATATATATAGGCAAGTAGATAATGAACGAGTGTCTGCCTGAGATAAAGGAAAATATATGTACAGAGTCTTGAGATATTTACGCAAATATAAACAAATAAATAAGCTGCAGTCGTATACATGTCTACTCCTATAGAGGATAAGATTAGGCAGTAAGGGAGTAGAGAATAATGCAAATTCCTTTCTTACTTATTAATAATAGAATAACAAGCAGCTGAGAGCTGTGTTAACTAGGTTTGATACTTAATTCTAAAATTGTTATTAATATTAAGGAGTTTAGTAATAGATATGCAAAGTCAAATTGCTTGAATTCAGCTGCTATAAAAAACCATAAGTTCATGGGCTTTCAGTGACTTTTAATCTAGATTAGATTAAATTTATTTATAATTTTGCTAAGCAAACTAAGCGGCATTAAAACTCTATCTAAATTCAAACTGTTTAATCTTCAAAATTGTAAATTTTTTCTATTTTTAATACATGTTTCATTCACCAAGGCCTTTGGCTGTTGCTTTTGTCTCATGGCAGAGAAAGTTTTCAGTTAATCAAATAGACTTTCAATGCCAGCTATATTTATGATTATACGACCGACAGACAGTCGAACAGATAGACAGACACTGAGCCCATAATGTGATGCTATAAAAAATTATAAATAAATAAGCGAAATGTAAATTATTCTGTGCGCCGAGTCGTGGCGTCATGTTTATGAGGGACTTTCGACTTATCGTTGGCCTCGGCTGTTGACCATTTCGCTAGGCATTTATCTGACAGCTTCAGCTGGTAATTTGTGTACATATATTATGTGTTGTTCTTGCTGTTGTTTATGGCTTGTGTTGTGCACAACAACAGAGCCCACCTGGCGGAGGTAGAAGCAACCAAAAGGGTTGTCGGCACGTGTTACATATTTCCTTAATCCATTTGAAGCCAGTTGCCATCTGTCATGTCAACTTTTTTTCCACTTCTTCCCACTTTAAGATGTGTGTGTATCGAGGTGAAAGCAAGTGTTTACTATACATTTATAAAGAGATTTAAATCGGCAGCTAAAAGGAACTCTTCGCCACATAACTCTGCTAATATTTGTAATGTTTCCATTTGTTATTGGGAATTTTACAAGATGCTCATCTAAGATATGAGGCTGTGATGACTGAATGTGTTAGCCAGCTTTACGTTCTGACAGTTGATTTACCGCCCAGAAATAGATGTATGTACTTACATTTCCTCACTCAGAAAAACAGCTTAGAAAAAATGAAGTTTACTGAGCATAAAAAGCACAAGAGGCTCCCACTCTGCCCCCTCTACTACTTGGCATTACATTGCATTTGTGGCAAACGCAGCCTCAATCCTCCCTCCAGCTAAATATTAGCTTTCAATCCAACACAATCGTCTGTGGTAAAGTGCTTTATGGCAATGCGAATTTGCTACTAACTCTTTATTTTAATAGAATGTGTTCAACATGGAATTTATCATCGACATTCCCTCATTCTATATGCTAACACTTCTTTGGTTTTTCCATTATGGCTTAAAGTGTTTCATCATCAGATGAGCTGGCAGAAAAACACGATTGACATACTTAAAAGTAATGTAGTAACTTTCAGAGTTCCTTTTCGATAACTTCGATAACTTTTAAGGGGTCCTAAAGAGTATTTTAGGCTGCTTTATCATAAGATGAGCTGGCAGAAAATACGATTGACATACTTATAAGAAATGTAGGAACTTTCAGATTTTCTTTTCTAATACTTCGATAAGTTTCAAAGGGTATTTTAGGCTCAATAACTTCGATAACTTTTAAGGGGTACTATAGGGTATTTTAGGCTGTTTCATCGTCAGTAATAATAGGGGTAATATTAGGCTTGTGTACACTTACCCTATCTCAGTTGTAGCCCCTAGTAGAGTCTGCTTGATTTTCCGTAATAACCTCCAGTTCGCCAAGTAGATCGATCTCTGGTTTGTGACAGTGGCTGGAGGCCTCGACCGTGCTGCTGAGTGTAGCATTGTCGGAGCTGATAAAGGGTGTCTCACTGAAGCGCACTTCGACCGTCTGCTCATCGCCGGAGTCAATGTAGTCGGCATCCTCAATTAAGTCCTCGTCCTCATCAATTGGCCGTGGCATTCGCTCCATCAGTTCCACTTGTTGCAGCGGCTGAGGCTGACTTACATGGACTAGGGCTGCATTGATGCCACGCCCACTGAGTATTGGCGAAATGGCGCCGGTGCCATTGCCATAGGTTGGCTCACGTGGTATGATCAGCAGCTTCTCCTTGGGGATACACGTCTCCTGTGTGATGCCATTGTCATCCTGATTATCGACATATTGACTGCCCCTTGTGCGCCGCTCACCATTGCTATGATGGTGGAGACGAGGACCACAGGTGTTTTGATCACTGCGACTAAAGCCTCTGCCAAGTCTACTAAAAAACTTACGTCTGTAAGACATATTGAAACAGGGGAGTACGTTCTTGAACTCCTTGCGAAAGTTCTCATTCAGCCAGGCGTAGATGAAGGGATTGTAGCACGTGGAGCTCATGGCAATCGAATGGCTAATGAAGAAAATCAATATGTAGTACTCGTAGTCCTTGACTCCTTCGTGGAAGTCGTCGGTTATGTTGACTACATTGAGGGGAAGCCAGCTGACAATGAAGATTAACACCATGGCCACTAGCATGCGATTTGTGCGTCGTTTACGCCTCTCTTCTTCATCGTCCTTGTGCTTTGATCTCGTTCCGGGCTTTTTACTGGCACGCTGTGTCAATCTTACATATATCATAGCATAGCAGAACCCTACGACTACTGACGGTACTATGAATTGTAGCCCAGCAGTGATTAGTCCAAAAGTCTTACGGTACTCCTCCGACGGCCAGTTCTCCTCGCAGACGCTGGTGGTCCCCTCCTCCTGCTCAGCGATCATTAGCTGTCGATGTTCCAGAGCAGCCGAGCTATTGCTACTGCTAATCTGTTGAGTTTTATTCGTACTCACTTCAGTCATAATCATATACATGCCATAGGGCGTGGTTGCCAGGAGGGCGACAACCCAAATGCCGATAATAATCTTAATACAATCGGACAGACCCAGGCGTGCATGAAATGGTATAACGATGACAAAAAACCGATCCAAGGCAATTGCTGTCAGAGTCATCGTCGATATGTAGATGCTGACGCCCTGGGCATAGGACACCAGATGACATAGGCCCCCTCCGAATGCCCAGCGTCCCATGAAAGTGTACATGGGTGTAAAGGGCACCGCCAGGAGGCAGAGTAGAATATCCGATAGGGCCAAATTGGTTATGAATAGATTCGTGACGGTCATCATGGCTCGATTTCGTAGTACCACATAGCACACCAGGCAATTGCCAAGGATTCCGAGGACACAGACGGTGCCGTAGAGAATATAGAAGAATGCCTGCACCCCTCGATTGCGCATTATATCCTCTCCCTCGCTTGACAAAGTCGGTACGGCAGTCAGTGTGGAGATGGATGGAGATCTGGTTGTTGTGATGTTGGCATAGCTGCTGAAGGGAGTGGTGCTGCTGCTGCTGCTCCAATTGGTGTCTAGCAACTGTGGCAACTGGGTGCTGAGTGGAAGCAGCCAAGCATTAACCGCCTGGTTGCTTACATTAGCCATTGCTTTTGTTTAGTTTCCTAATGAGTCGAGACCAGTCGAGTTGCTGCGAGTTAAGTACAGTGGATGCCGGTTAAGTGGGTCCAACGAGTTGCTGCTGCTGTTTAGTGCCAGTGTCCGGTGTCCGGTGCGCTCGACGTCCGGTGTCCGGTTGAACCGGAAGTGCGCCACTTAAGCACTCATTCCCATCGTCTCAAGTTTTATATTTATTCAAAAACTTTGGCTAATATGGACTCTATAAAGACAACATGAGAAGAAAATGTGAATAAAGACAGTTAATAAAACAAGAAGAAGAAGAAGCGTTTGATTTGCTTAACTGTAAAAGTTTTCAGACTCAAACCTGAAATTACTTCACAGTAGTTGGAATTTTAAACTAACTTGCAGCTGCATTTCTCTACTCCAAGATTAGGTACTTGGCTTGGCTGACATTTATTTTATTTTTGCTTTATCTAGCTCCTCATCCGTCTGACATTGCCACAGGGACTAGACGTCATACTCTAGGGACTGAGCTAAACAAAATGCGACATCAAAATGCAACAAGGCGGAAGTGAAAGTGTGGCATTAGCTTCAAATAAGAGGCACATAAACAGCAACAGAAGTTCTTCTAGTGCGATTTGCAAATGTCAACGAAAAGTTACGAAATTAGTTTAATTTAAATTTGATTCAGATTCTCGGAAAATAAACTTTGTATGCACAAAACACAAAATTCTCTTGGCAAACCAATTAAATTAGCTGCCAGCATCTGTATTAAAAGCAAAGTATATAATTTTATTTTACATCAAACTTAAAGTATTCTACAGCCAAAGTTTCAGTTCAGCTGTTTATTGTTCAGCGGGAACAAAGCAGAAAGCATGAACAGCAAGCCACCTCAGTCTCCTATTCATCAAATATATCGATTTGCGAACAAGTAATTCTACGCAGTTGTACAATTGAATTTGGTCAAAAAACCAACCAAAAAAATATGACAATAGAAATATAGGTAAATAAAATACAAATCACTAACAGAACGTGGTGCCTTGTGTCGGGGTACGATACATACGCATCACTAGCGGAGTTGAGCAGAGAGCGCGAGCACACAAACGCACAGAGCGGCCGCTCGCTCGGATAAATATCACTCGTTGAGCCGCCGTTCAATTAGTCAATCGTCACTATTGCCGTTACTGTCGACTACGCCCGACCATAGCCTGCCTTCTGCATTTTATTAATTTACACTTATTTACATATGTATACAATTGCCGTAATGGCAAGGAAACACAGTGTGAATTGTGCGTAGTTTACTTTCCAATTATGCAAAACTTCTTTCGATCACGTACTCGTGTTTACAGTAAATGGTCTCCTGTGTATACCGGAGCAAGGTGTACTGCAAAGACACAGATAGCCTTGATAGGCAAACTACTGCTAAATCCCTGGCCACAAATTACAACTGCATTGTGTGTGACAGCATCGGAGTTTTGAGCAAATACAAACGCATGTATTTTATGCGAATTTCGCAAAATTTCTGCATCAATTTTGGTCTGCATTTTGGGCATTAATTAATTTCGTAATTGGAAAGAGAGCTTCTAGTTTCATGGCCATGACTGTTATTGTGATAGCAAAACTTTCAATAATAGATAACATTGAACCACAACCAGAACCAGAACCAGAAACTAATCCCTAAACACAGAGCTGTACAGGGAGAGCTAGAGTTCATATCGTGCATGCAAATGCAGATTTAATTGGATTTGCTTAACAACTTTCTGCGAAAAGTTCTCAGTGCAGACAACAAAAATAACCAGCATTGTGATACGCTTATGCGTATCTAACATGTAAACATTTTAGCTGTAAGCTACGTCCACTTACGCAGCTTAAACACGGGCACTTCATAAACTGCAAATGAAAAATGCTAATAACAGAGGAATGTTCATGGAATTCCAAATTCATTTTGTGAGAGCACACAAATGTAAAACTACAGAGGTACGTTAGATGTTATGAAATCTGAAAATGAAAGCTAGTTAGTAAGTGATTACATTAAATTTAAACAAGTCTCGAATCATTCAAAACTAGCATAATTGAACTAGTCTATTTACTGATTATTAGTTCACTACTCACCGTTTGTTCAATCAATTATACATTGAACTTAATTGAAATTAATTAAATTACTTATTCTATTAACAGACTCGAAATTAACTAAACGAGACTGGTGAACGAGTAGTAGTATTACGTATTCTACTGTTGAACTATAAAGCACAACTCTAGTAGATACAGAAATGTGTAATCGATTTTTGTTTCGATGGCAGAGTTATCGGTTTTGAAAGCAATGTATTGTACTCTCAATTTACAGCTGTTACAGTGGACCTCTCCTTAGGCCATTAACATCACAATCTTATTTTATATTTGTTGAATAATGTATGTACTGTACTATCAATTAACAGCTGTTTAGTTCACCCTCGCTGTTAGGCAATTATCTATCGATTAACATAATAACGTTATAATATCTGTTAATAATGTATTGGACTGGTTATTAACACTGTTACAGTACACCTCTCTCTTACGCCTTTAACATATCAATGTTATTTTATATATTTGTTGATATTGTACTGTCAATTGCTGTTACAGTTTACCCCTCTGTTAGCCTGTTTTCTATTAATTAACATACTAATGTTATGTTATGATATTTGCCGAATAATGTATTGTACTGTCAATTAATAGCTGCAACAGTTCACCCCTCTGTTAGGCCATTTTCTATCGGTTAACATAATAATGTAATGTTAAGGCATGTTTACTATGGCCGTTTACAGTATCTATAGCGCCTTGAGCTACTTCTCTCCTTGCCAATCTTTTCACTTAACAGACTGCCTGGATACTAAAGTGAGTGCAAATCTGTCATTCCATAAGGAACGCTGGGATGTAATACTTTTACTTTTAATTAACAGATACTCGTAGAAGTTTTGCCCAAAACCATGACCAGAGGACCCACAAAACACTTTCCTCTTTGAAGGGCCAAGGAGGCTAGAGAGCTAAACGAACTGTGACAGCTGGGAACTGTGTAAAAAAAAGACACTTAACAATTTTTTATTAACACATTTGGCCGCGGGTAGGCAAACAAGGTGAGAGACCCTAACAAAAGCGGTAACTACTCGGGCCATAAACATCGTCAAAATCATTATCAGCCCAACATAATCATTATTATCAACATCATTACTATAGTATTTCTGCCTTTATGTTGTGCCGGCTTACGCGGGACATTATCATCGCTGACAAGACAGCACAAAGCAGCTTGAGTGCGTCATCCTGTCGGTAGACAGGCTATCAGCTGCCACCCGCTCACCCCCCGCACTACTACAAGGTCTTGGATTGGCTCTGTGGCACTTGGCAATTTTAATTTTGATGCATTTGTCACCATTTTTCCAGAACGATTTTTCTTTTGGGTTGGCGCTGTAATGAAACAAGGCGTTGGTCCGACAGCCGCATCACTTTAATGGGATTTTCTTCTTGAGTCTTTTTTATGCCAGATGAAATATTCCCCATCTGCTGCGGCTCTTATAAGTATACAACATATATTGCCCACTTATTGGCGCACGTGAAACATTTTATGTGCTTTTCCTCTACACACTCCTACCTCCCTCCCATTGAGTGACTAGAGTAGAGCACGTGTCGACCCACGGAGACTAGACTCAACATGAACTACTTTATCTGTCAAGTCGTGACACGGCACGCGCTCAACTCTGTTCTAGTATACGCTACACATGCGAGTGTTTTCACATGAGTTTAGCTATGTCTTATCAGCTGATAAAAGCTTATCAATTGCTGCACTAAATTTAGATATAATTTTTAATCTTGCCTAAAATTGGATTTATCTATAAATATATCGTATCTAGTTGAACTAAAGCGATACTAAATATAGCTAAATATGTACAGAAATTAAAAGTTATATTAAAATTACAGTTAATGATTTTGCTAATGCTAATATAAGTGCTATAAGTACTTGGCCAAAAGTTAATCGACCCATTTGTAAGTTACAGTACGGAGTCGAAAAAAAAAAACAACTCAACTTAAGCCTGGTAAACGGCAACAACTCTTATGGTTTGAGCTTGGCTACATTTGCAGCAATTTCCATTTGAGGAAACTATGCCATTAACTTGGCCATAAATTCCACTAATGATGCCAGTGGAGAGCGCTCGTCTCCTCATCCACTCGGCCCAGTTCGCACTTTGTTAGTTTTGTTTTACTTGGGGTATTTGCAAAATGATCAATGCTCCGCTTCCTGCTTCCCATGATAATGATGATAAGAGTGGCATGCCACACGCCTTTCGGCATTGCCACTAAACAGTCTATGGCTATTTTTATGTTAATCAATTACAAAGTTTTTCCAGCACAACTTTCCGATAGTCGGAAAAAGTTTCTGCGGCGCATCAAAGAAATTGCTCAACGACTGACTGACTGACAGACAAACAGACAGACAGGCTGACGAACTGACTGATAGACTGATAGATTGAAATGTAAACATGTGTTTAATATCGAATTGAATTTAATTAAAAAATTCACTTGAAATTCCTTTTGAGCAGAAACATTTACCCCAACCCCAACCACATGATGGCAACCACTTTGCAAATTGTGCGAATGTCAAACATTACTCAGCCATAATTGTATTCACATTCATATTAACGAGTATATTTACACACACACACTTGGACACACACACTATCAGACTGTGGCGCACTTTATTATTTATTTGCTGATTTATGTGCCCAACAACTAATTACAGAATTTATTTCCATTTAAGCGCACTGTGCACTCAGAGCAACGGGGCCAAGTCATTTAACATCCGAGTGCGTCAGTTTGAATATGAGTGCTCGCATTCTATTTGCATTTATTTTTATTATGATAGACATACTATAAATTCCCGACGTATAACAAAGCAATAAATATAAATACACCGCGAGAAAGAAAATTAAAGAAAGTTTTATAATTCTATAATATTGTGTACCCTACTGTGTATTCATAGGTCTTCCATCAATACTATGTCCCTAAGTTAAACAGACTGATGCCTACTACATCTGCCACTAAAAGAATGAGCGTAATCTGAGGTCTGAGTTTTAATCTACTCTCAACTGATCTCAAAGATCTTCCCTAAGAAAAGAGACTGATGTTTATTCATCTTTCTCAGAAAGAATGTGCCTAAGTTAAATATAAAATGCTGAATAATTTACCAAGAAATATATTGAATTTAGTAATAAATGTGAATTTAAAATAAACTATAGTAAAAAGGGGTATCGATCAAGAAATAAAAAGAATGAATTTTACAAATAAAATTTCAATAAAAAGAAAATAAAATTCAAATGAAAGTATATTTAAAAAACTTTAAATAAAATAGAAATGAAAGTATATTCTATTTATACTTATACAACTTGACTATTTACTATATGTTATACGCAACTTTTTATTGCAACAATTCCACTATGAAGTTCACTGCAAAAACTTTCTAGTCATCCCTAAAGTAGTTCATTTTTTTCCAAGTGTACGCCTGGCATTTGTATACCCATCAAAAGTTTCTTATAGTATTTGTAGCTGTTCCAGAAAGTATACATCTCTTAGATACACAATTGAATACTTTATTTAAATAATTTTATATCGGTCTTTGTTTATATATTTGAATACAACTTTGCTTTAATATTAACCAAATATTTGCTTAGCTAAACATTGAGTCTAATACCCAATAAGTAGCTGAAAATTAGAACAGACTTGCTTACATGGCAACTCTGACATGTGAGGCATGTGAGTAGCACATTGAGCCCGAGGGCTCTTCTCCTTGTAACTCTGTGATAAATGTCATGCCCACTGTCAGCCCTGGGGCCCATGGACTAAGCCCATTACTGTCTATGGACGCAACAAATGATAAGCGGGCAGCACATAAAAAGATAACGTTGAAATCAAACTAAATGGCTAAAATTGGCAAACAACAGTGAAACAGCAACAGCTAAATAAGATAGATATAAAAATCGCAGTTAAACAATATTAACACAATCTGTGTTGTGTGTGTGTGTGTGTGAGTGTGTTATCCCCCCGACCCCCGACCCTTATAGCCATTAATAAGATTGTTTTTGCATGAATTTACGGCCAAGGGCGTGCTATAAGCGTGACCCTGCCCAATCCCCCACCCCCTCGAATCGAATAAAAAACACACACACACCGCACACACAGTACATTCGAAGCAAATGTAAATAAAGACCAAAACAAGCACCAATGTATGTGGCTGGCATGCCTCCCCTCCCCTCATTCCACACTCTTCCCTTTGTACATATTTTCCTTTCTTATTTTTGCCATTCGAAAAATTGAAATGTTTGCCAACACCGGCAGCACTTAAAGTGCTCTAAAATTTCATACAAATTACACGCCCACTTTTGACTAAGGTTCAACGAGCCGTGCTCTTGGCCTAGAGAGGGGAGGGAGGAGGCCTCCCCACCCCCTGTAAACAGTAGAGTACAGTGCTTGTTGTTTGTATACTGTTCAAGTTGTTGTTAGTGATGCAAATGTTGTGTGTGTTGGTCTTCAACCTCTCTCAAATATAATTTGAATATGGCAAAGCAATTACGCCCACTATAGGCTGAAAGTGGCCAGGCCACTTATAAGCAGAGAAGTCAGTCCGTTTTTTGGGTCGAATAATAATTTCTTATTTAATTTATATCGTTATTTAAAGAAAGCAAACAACATTCAGACAACATTTATTATTTTAAGAGCTCTATTGGGATGTATAATGACAGCATTGGGATAGAGGAAACGTAGAAAATAGGTCAAGTTGATGAAGTTTTCTTTTAAATAGGATAATTACTTTAGATGCTCTTTAAATTTAGTCTATGTAGCTAATGAAACAGCTGTTAATTAAGTGTGGGAATTTAACAGAGATTTTTAACCTAATAATTTCATAAATGTACTGCGATTATATTTTAGAATAATATTTTTAATCATGGCCCTAACAATTATATAGTATGAGTATGATTATCGATAGTAATCGAAGTAGTTTTCGGAATTGTGAGCTTGGGGGAGACCTGAGGCCCATAAGGTAGCATCTCGCGAACAAATTAGATCGTTATGTGTTGCCGTTTTTGCTGTGCGATGTTAAGCAGTCAGTCAGTCAGTCAGGACAAAGATCTTTATAAACGCAATACATAAATTTTATTGAAAAAGGGAAAATATAGTTTACTTTATAGACAAACCTCTTGGTAAGAAAGGCAGAGATATCTCTCAAAATAAATATGAGAATATATATGAGAATAATATAATGATTGTGGGGTCTGCTACGTCTTCTCCCGACTCCTCCTGCCTATTACATGCATGAGCACAAAGGTATTATATTTTACCAATTTTCTTTGGGTAGGTTATAAAAACAACTCTATCTATACACATGTGTAATTTCATGTAAATATGTGTGTGTGTGTGTGTGTGTGTGTGATGACCTCGTTGAGAAAGTATGTAGTATCTATCTAATAGTACAATTACGACTGCGAGTGCGAGTAATAACCAAAACGCAAGGCATTGCTAAAATAAAATGCCAAGGACACGAAACCAGCTTTTGAACTTCTGAGTGTCACATGCCTTGGCCAAAGGACCGCGGGGGTGACAGGGGGATTAACAAAGGCGGGGAGGCAGGGGTGAAGCAACAGTCCCCGGGGGCGGACACGCTATAGAATGAGTAATTTCCAAATGGCAGTTGGTCTGCTTAACGAGACGACTTGACGGGTCTACATACGAATACTTCTTAGGGCTGTCCCTCTGTCCCTCCGTCTGTCTGTCCATCACTTGGCAGTGTCTGTGTGTGACTGTGGTTTCTTTTTTAACTATGTGTGTGTGTGTGTGAATGAGTGTGTGTAGGGATAACTGTTGAAAGTTTTGAATGTACAACTGCAGCTGGCAGTAAGCTCAGTCTAATACAAGTTTATAAAATTGAGCATAGGTTAGGGAATCTGCATAAGAATAAGGCATAAGTTTGATAAATAACGACACAAAAATGTATACATCAGGTACAAATCAAAATTCTATTTAAGTCAAATAAATTATCGTGACTTGAAATACCTTTCAAGCATTCCTAATCTAGTCATTCGTGCTAAGTCGCTTTCATCTGTCTGAATTTGTGCCTTTCATTGTTTATATTGCTCACTTGTTTGGAGTTTAACCTTTTTTGTGGCTGGTACCCATATGAGAAGTGGCAACAACAAAAATACAAAAAATAGACCATGAAGGGTATTCCTGTCTGCCTAACAATCGAGCGGTGGTTTTCCCTTGTCTTTCGGCGTCATTTGTTTGCACAACCTTTGCGACTCCCATTCTCATTCCGCACTCCGGCCATGGGCCAAACGATAACAGACCGTACAAGGCAAAATGGCATATGGCAGCGGGTAAAACCAATATTAATTCAACTAAAAGTTTCACATACAGTCAAGCCTCAAAGTAAAGTAGGCAGATTGGGAAGCTCAACTCGTAATAATACAGAGAGAAACCGGTTTATTACTAACTGTGGAAACAGAAGTCCAAACTCATTCATAACTAACCTAACAGAAGTTCAATCACATTATATACTGCATCTGGAGTCTCTACTGTAGCACAGACGGTCTAAACTTATAGACAACTTCATACTAACTATCATAGCAGAAGTCCACTCTCATTATATACTTCAGATAGAGTCTCTAAGAAGACAACTTCTCACTTACTAACCTAACACAAATCCAGTCTCATTATGTACTTCACATGGAGTCTCTACTGTAGCACACACGTACCAGCGATAACCCTGTCCTTACCGAATGAAAATCAATGGATTTTATTGTAAAAGCTGTCGCATGTCTCCCGCCTACTTTGGCAAGCCAAAAATCTTTCATTTTTGACAGGTTCTCGAGGGGGAGGAGCAGGAATAAAATACTACATGTCGTAGTCTTACTCTGCACTCGAGACATTGTATCCATCCACGTCCGGTCGAAGGGGCCAGTGACCATTATTAATTGACCATTCGGTGCAGCCATTGCAACGACTATTTGTGCGGTTAAAGAGGAGACAATGGCACACATAAATTGTACTATACTCCAACCCTCGTCCGCAGTCATGCAACCCTGTTAAGGGTTTATTGTACTCTCTGGGCCTTCAACCTTTTTTCTTCTTCCACGCTTATCATGGCACTTGGCCTTATCAGCGGCAGCGCACTGTGAAAATGTCTTCACTTGCCTCAACAAAAGATATAACATAATGAGCGTCCATTTGCCGTTGGAACCTCTGGTTATAGGAACTGAAGGGGTAGCTGGGAGGCAAGTGTTGAATTTCATGGCATTAGAGTGTGGTTGCTTTAAATCCTCCTCGTTTTTAGGTAAAGACTAAGACGTAACGTAGCAACAGCTTCGGCAATTTTCCATTTTCCATTTTACTTATCATGAAAAATCATTTTACGAACTGCTTATTATTAATTAATTTCCTAAAGCTGGCTTTTGTGCACCGACTGCAATATGCTGCCATTTATCAAACTTAACTGCAAGTTGATGAATTGACTGTACACACACATACACACACACACATACATATACAATTATCTAGCGCTGCCTTAGTCTATGCAAATTAATGAGCATCCGAGTTTATTTTGTGTTCTGTTCGGTAAACTGTCTTAAATGGCGTTTTAATCAAAGCAAAACATCAACAGCAATTGAAGCAAAATTAATTTAATATTTTATTCAAGCGTATCGACCCGCTGACGAGACCTAGAGTCAGAGTCAGAGACAGAGCCACAGCCACTGTCAGACCACTGTCAGACCACTCTCCCCTTTACAAGTTGTCTGTGACCCATCAATTTCTGTATTTTAATGATATTTGAACCACGATGCCACAGCGTAACCAAGTCCCCAACGACCGCTGCCCTTCATTCATTCAGCGTCTAGTATCCAAACATCGACTACACGTTGATTATGATGGCCACGGTCATGACCACAAACCCATCTGGTCTAAGGCATTCCGAATAATGTATACGCTCAAATGGAATTTCGATAGTGAACAGTTTTTTCACAGATTTAGCATAAGAACTCGACTACAAGTTGCTTAAAATTAGTATGAAACTTGCTTAGACATTCTGTTGAGTTATGAAAATAGTGTTGCAGCCTTTTGGGCTGAGCTTGAAATAGAATTTCAGCCCCCGCCGAAAGTATGCAACACTTTTCTGTAACTCAACAGCATGAATCGGCAGATTTCATATTAAAAATGCGAATTTTGGAATAGTAATAATATAATTTGTATGTTGATATTACTCAGAAGTAAGAGTTTATACTGAATCTTTTCAACTACCTTTTCAACTCTACTCTTCAATGGAAATTTTTAATTAATTTTCTCTGAACTCTTTTATTGAATCAAATTCAAAACAATTGCTTCCATTATATATTTGTATTATATTTAGCTAGTTTAATTTAATTTCCTGCGAAAGAGTATACCAACTTTGTCATAGTTTCCGCAGCAAATTGGATCCGTTGCGGTTTTGAGTCGCATTTCGGTTTGAGTCATTACAGAATATTCGGCCAAGGTGAAACGAACGTTGTGAATATCTGTTTTAATTGAAATTTAATTAATCTCTGGTATGTATTAGAGTCTCTTTCAGTCAAACGGATTCAATTCCCTGGACTCACTGCAGCCAAGTGGGATGCCAACGGGGTGGCAGGTGAAATCATAAATCAAATGACTCCGACTGCTAACAGTGGAATAGTAAATTGAAAATGCATAAACAATCCTCTATTCCCTATCCCCCATACGCATTCTATATGAGCGCCAGGCAACTATAGTACATACTATGAGCACTCCGGATTCCCCTGGAGAAATTTCAGAAATCGCTGCCCACCTACCGTTTGCCGGTCTGACTGCCTGACTGACTGACTTAATCTTGCCACAAGCAAGTAGATTAAATTGTGGCAACTGTTGACTGCGACTACAAGGCTCGGAAAGTGCAAAACAGGCAAATGGGCAAACGGTTTTATTGCCAACGCAGATTGGCCATAAAAATGTCACCTGAGCGACTCGCTGACTCACTCTTTGCAATCAAATGAAATTCAAGCAGTTATCCCTTTGCACAGATACACACACACACACACCCTTACACCCACACACACACACTGAAAACTATGCATAATTTATGCAAAATAGAAAGGCAACAGAGCGTATGTTTCTTTGGCCCGCTCAAAAGTATGCTATAAATAAATCAAAGCATCTAATCTAGTAGAAGGTAGAACTGAACTGGCATACCCTGCACTTCTATTCTATTACAGGGTATGCTAGCGGTCAATGCAATACATTTACTACTCTCTACATCCTTCTTCATGTAGTTTGAAATGCAAATAGACACCAGGTGAGAGTTACCATGTCAGCCAGTCGGTTACCGCTTCCCCTTCCCTAAGCTCGAAATCTACATCAATGTCACAGACTTTCGTAACTGTTTCGGTCTTTTATCTGTCAACGTTGAGTTGGTTTGCTGAATAGAATTCCCTAGAATTAATATTGCCATTTTCCCCATGGCTGATTACCATTTAAAATGTGTGTTATGTGGTTAGCATGCAAGACTTTTCTTTGGCTCTTTCCCAGTTTTCCAATTAACTGTTTTAAACAGGGGTTCTTCAAATGAATGAAGGCATACATGTGTAGAAAAATTCAAAGAAATAACTGCTAACATACCATATGAAAAATGGTATAAGTATACAGGTGCTTAGGTTAAAATTAAAAGAAAAATATTAAAGAATAATATAATTATAATTATACTCACTCTATTATAGATATCTTGGGTACTGTTGGATGTTTTTGTTGAACAATATTATTTATAACCTCAAAATTCGCATTAGGAATATGAAAACTGTGACTTTTAAATTGTTAAAAATATGCATTATATTTTTACCTAAATCTACAATTAATGATAGGCCCTACACCTCAAAAACTCAATCGATAGCATTTCCTCTCTGATCTCGACAAAGCCTCTACCTTTCTCCAATAACATTCGATATTAATTTATCAATCCCGTTACATATCAGCATCCACATTTTCTTTAAGGCAGTGGGGGTTCGCTGTAAGAGCCAACAGACAGTATTAGAATTCCCTCTACAATATTGCTTTATGACAAAGAAATGCAGTCCACTCCCCCTAGCATGAAATCTTATTTTAGCATTCCTTTTTTTCTTTCTAACTTATTTATAAGTATGTCGTAAACAGAAAACAGAAAAAACAACACAAAGGCGAAGAAAAGTTGTATGCTTATTGGATTCGTTTTGAGTAGAAATAAAACTTTTCTTTTTTTTCCGCTTTTTTTTTCCTCTAAGAGTTTTAGGCCGATAAAGTTATACTGGAATTCAATTTGCTAGGGATGCAACGGGCAAGGAATTAGGATCAGTAACAGACGACAGACATATGCGATTATGGATTACATTATTTGCAATGTTAATGTTATTTTGCACTTTTTATTCTACTCACCAAGTATTAATTAAATTTCCACAGTTAGCTTGCTTCAAGTTTTCGAGTCCAGTAAACAAAAGTGAAAAGCTAAGAGATTAGAGATTCCATTTCCAAACACACGGAGAGATGAGATGAGATGAAATTGCCGACTGCCACTCAGGCACGTTCCGGCACTTGTCTTTGCACAGAAATACGCACGGACGCACACACACACACACACACTCAGACAGAGCAACACTGTGAATCCGACACGTAAATAAATATTTTGTTTAATTAATAACAATTCTTTTTTGAATTATATTGTACTTTGTTTAATTGTTGATTGCAGTTCTCTTCAGTTGGTGATTTGTTTTGCCGCTTCGCGTCTAGCGCCAACGAGTAGACACAAGCAACTGACAACAGCGCCAGTGTTCGGCCCTCAAGTTGCCTTCGTCAACAGTCGCCATCGCCTTCGCCTTTGCCTTCGCTGTGCTTCGTTTCGCCTCTGCTGCTGCTGCCGGTATCGCTGCTGCTGCGCTGCTGCGAAGTTGGCGTCTGATGCCATCGTTAGCTACAGGTTAGCTCGTGTTTAGCGCTGCAGAGTAATAGTTAGGTTAGGTAAGGTATAAATTCTAATCAAACAACGCAATCGTATATTATTTTCCGAAATTACTGCATACTTGCTTTATATTAATTTCATTTAGAACAATAATCACAGTTGTTTTATATAGCAGTTCTATGTGCTTGCAGGTGAGCTTGCTGATAAGACTCGCTTCACTCAACTTCATCGTCGTTCATCGTCAAACGCCGTCGTGTCGTGTCGCATGCCTATTCCGTTATTCCGTTAGCCCTGGCACGAAGTTTTTTCCCCACTCGCAAAAACATCGCCATTGAGTTGAGTGACACTGGCAGAATTTGAGTCACAAATGTTGAGCGTATTTGGCACTGCCTTTGGCTTAGCTGAGTTGCTGCTGGCATTTTTACGGTTTTTATGGCTCTTGTGGAGTTTAACATGCAGCTAGCATATAAATTTATATGGCAGGTTAAGCTGAAAATTAATACAAATAAAGAAATTTAAAACAATTTACCACATAAGTCTAAAAATTTAACATTATACACGAAGTTTTAAACTAAAATTGCACTCACAAAAATATTCCAAGAAATAATAATAATTGCAATTAAACTCAATCAAAAGCTGACCGAATACCATACCGCTTAGTCGAGTGCATCCGAGTGTGTAATACCGCCTGTTCCTCTCTTTGTCATACATATCTAAAAATCCACAAAGAAACAAAGAAAGCATTCCTTCTACTCAAATTTCTGCCTTGATAAATTCTGCTTGATAAATTTCTGAGAATTATTTCTCTTTAAAATGCACAAAAACCAAAGTAATTGTGCAATTGCACTTTGACCGCAAAAGTTTTACTCAGATAATAACTGACCACAATATAAATGCCAAAGAGCAAAAGAGTTACATCTCTGGTAAAATATTGATTTGCTTTTAATGAAATTATTATTAAATATTTTATTATTCTTCTGAAGTGTGTGAAAGTTTTTCTAGTGAAATTTAATACAAGAAAAATAATTTAGAAATTCCAAGAAAATTAAATTAAATTTTATAAAAAATATTGTAAGAAAATATAGTTACAAAGTATACAGTTATAGTATAAGGAAATGTGCCATAATTCAACAGCAAATTGAAGTCTTCATAAGTAAATGCGTAATTTGACAGTCTAAACAGTTTTTTTACTTGATATTTCTTCTAAATTTTCGCATGTGTTAATATGATTTATTACGTTTATTTGTACAAGTTGAACACCTTGAAAATACTATGCAAATAGTCGAACATAAACAGCAACACATGTAAATTAGGCAGACTCTGATTTGGCATGAGTTAGCATAAAGCCCGCAATGACTTTGGCTAAGTTTCCTGGCGAAAGCACTCCGCCTGGTTTGACAGCAGCCTGGCAGCCTGGCTGGCACATGCGGCGTATGCGCAACACGGATTTACTTTGCAATGTCAACAGAGTCCAGGCGGAGGCTGCCACCGCTGCTCATATGTCACACACACGCACACCCACATTGTGAAAAGCAAATAAAAATTCACACAAGCTAACGCGAAACTTGAAAAATTGTGAGGAAATTCTTGAATGTCTTTAAGGATGTGCTGATGCCAAGGACAGGTGGAGGAGGCGGATAGAGCGGTGGCAAATGGCCTTTGTTTATGTTTATATGAGATAGACGGTGGGTAAGGAGTAAGCGGCCACTATTCACTTTGCTTTGAATCGCATAAAATGTGTCATGTCAGGTGCTTAAAAGTATGGAATCATAATTCCAAAGAAGTGAGGAAACGTGCGCACTTACCAGAACCCAGGACCACCGAGTGTGTCTTCCGCCCTGACAGACACACTCCTCCACTCCCTCCCTCCAGTTGAAGATGAGCTCAAGTGCTTTAAACTGTGAGACGAGGCGTATCAAGCGGTGTGTCAACGGTGCCTTAATAAATAAATCGCAGCTGCATCCAGCTGGGGTAGCTACAGACCCCAGAGGGAGTCCTCTGCCGGAGGCCTCTCTCTCGTGCCACTCATGCCTGGGATTGACTGTGGAATGCGTCGAGTGTAGATAACAAAAATTAAATAAGTAACTGAAGAAAGCAGTTCGCTGGAGGCATAAAGCTGTTGAATAAGTAAGTAAGTAGGGAGTAAGGAGATTGAATAGGCCCTGCCGATACACCACAATCGGAGCAGATGCTCAGGCTCAGTTAATCAGACTTACCGAAGAATAATAGAATCAGTCGGATACAAATAGACAATGTGACTAAGGATTACTGCGATTTTACACTCTGCTTAAACTGAATACAAATCAAGTATAACAAAATTTACAGTACAGAGTAGAGTACAGCACAGAGTCCATGACGTTCGATGGCGTCCGACTGGCGCTTTTAATTTGTTTTCTCGTGACACTGACCTTTGCCGTATATTTTTGGCCAGATGTTCCCCTCAAGATTTATAAATGTGTATGGCTTACACAAATTTTTGTGATTTATTTTTAGCACCAAATTTAAGGGCGCTAAACTATAGCCAACAGTGAGTCGAATAAGTATGTATATCTCTGACATTTCAACTTAATTGGCATAAATCTATATACATATATAGCTCGAGGCGATACAATTGGATTTTTATGTGCCTTAATATTGGAAGTTGTTCGATTTCTCTTTGTTTATTTCAACGTTTGACTTATTTCATAATTTACGAGGTAAAATGTTTCATCTCGTGTTTTATAGCATATAAATTATGTTCCTCGGCGACAGGACACAAAGACCAAGCAAAGCCTGCGATAAGATGCCGAAAAAAAGGACAACTGCAGACAGATATTGTTGGATTTATGTGAATACTCGTTCTCATTCATTCATTGATTTTTGCCTGGGCGCAATCTCCGGTATGAATTTTATGTAAATTGTTCTCGGTTGCGACTTTTATGGCAATAGAAATGCAGCTGAGTCCAGGGCTCCAGAGCTCCAGCGGTCGTCCATTAAGCCAGCGGAGCATAACCAAAACATGTTTGTAGCTTCCTTTTTTTTCTTATTATAAAGTGGATTTGGAGCGAATCCAATGGGCCCAGAAAGTGGCTGCAGGACTTCAAAATTGAAGTTCTTGAGAGCGCCAGATAAGCATATCCACATTACATGTGCAGTGTAAGTGCGTGTGTGTGTGGGCCAAGGTAAGTACTAGTTGGCTCTCCGTATGTGGGTCATTTATATGCAAAGCATGGTCCATGCTTACGATATGAGTTCAGTCTAATAAGGCCTGGAGAGCACGTGAAGCACGTGGAGCACCCGTGTGCCAGATTGTAGTTGGTAATTTCACTCACGCCAACTGCCACATGGCAAGAAGACTTGGGGTAACATACCCCAACACATACCCCATAATAATAAACAAAAATAATAATCAATTATTTCATATACAGAAGTCTAAAATCCTTTCATTCAATTAAACACACTTAATAGAATAATTGAAATTAAATTCTTCAAATTGATGAAAGTGAAAATATACCCTAAAGCACTCTATAGGGTATACAAACTGCGAGCGCATTTTACAACCGACAATATTCTCTTGCCAATTGTCTCACCTGCATAAATATATATTAAAATTTAAGAATATCTGTGAATTGTTTGCATATATAGTATTGTTAAAAATTGAAATACCTTATTAAGGCTTTACATGGGCATCTTCCTGTTAGCCATGTTCCTTAGCCATTGCTGTGACACCTCAGCAGATTCACGCTCATCTAATATTCACATCAAATACTCAGGTTAGGCAACGGATAAATAATGATACTTTCCCAACACTTGAATTTATTAAGAGCACGCAAAATTCACATAAATCAATTTAAGTCGAGCTGATCGAATTGAATCATTACAAACATGGAATTACATACTCGACAAAGTGATGTATTTATATTAAATTATACACATATCAAATGCTTGATATATATTACAGATAATGTGGAGTAGAAACCACAAAAATTCTTATTTTTCATTGGATTTTTTAAAGATATTCTTTTACTAATTCATATACTTTATTATAAATTTTTTATACAAACAAACATGGAATTACATACCCGCTAAAGTGATGTATTTATATTAAATTATTCACATATGAAATGCTTAAAATATATAATAGAAATTGTGGTATATAAACCATGAAAATTCTGGTCAAGTTTATTTTATTTTTTACCATTTTTCTAAGACATTTGTTTAACTAATTCACATACTTTATTACTCATTTTTATACATTTTTCTACATTTTTTCTTATCAATGTCTTGAGCTATTTAAGGTCGAAACTGACATATTCGAAGCCATGTTTTTATTAGCTCTTAGCAGCCATAACTCTTGGCCTTTATTAAGCCATTTGAAGCGTTGTGGTCAGTTTGCTGTTTCCTGTTTATTTTTGCCCAAGTAAGTACTTATTTTGTAACAAGAATACATTTGCACTTGATGTCTACTTTTGTCTACACATCATACTATATATGTATATATATATACTTTTTATTGAGCGCGGCTCGTAAAATCCAATGAACATAAACAATAAAGCGTCTGCTTATCGCGTTGAACCCGATGAAGCGTCTCTCATAAATGATTTTATAGCTGAAACCTATCCCAGGTAGTTATGTATATGGACTAATAGCTGCTCCTGCTACTCAATCTGGGTGTGCCCAGGGGCTACACTTTAAGTGTGCTTGTGTGTGTGAGTGTGTGTGGGTGTATCATGATTCAGTTGACCATCATTGCGCTTTAAAGCCAATGTGAAACACGAAGCTAGTCATTTGGACCAGGCTCCAGTTCCTACTCTGGCTCTGGCTCTGGCTCCGGGTGCCAACAACATCGATGACAATGACAGCTGCTGTAGGAGCTGTCCTGCGTCTCCATTGTGTCGACTAGTGCTCATATTTCTCTATTTCCCACTTGCTTCGTGCTTTCCTCTTTCGCTTCTCTTTCCATGCTCGACTCTGGTTCGGTTTTCCTTCTCGTTGTCGCATTATTTATACGCTTATTTGTTCATTTTGTGAGCACTCGGGGCGCTACTCGTTTCCCGCTTAATTAAAAGTTGGAGACCACAATAATACTTTTCTTTTATTTGAGTTTCTGCACCAGCGTATACTCTTTCCAAATTCTACTGTTGACCTTTAAAAGAAAACAAAATTGTTTTTATATTTTAGAATTTACCTTTTAGACTAGTATTTCAGCTTGTTAGAATATTATATTAGTAAAATTCACAATTTCATATGAAATTCGCTTAGTCACTCTCTAGCGTTAAGAAAAAAGTGTTGCAGGCTTTTGGGCTGTGCTTAAAATGAAATTTGACGCCCGCAAGTATGCAACACTTTTCTCTAAGTCAACAGAATGACTGCGCAGTTTACATTTTAAAAATGGTATTTTTGCAATAGCAATGATATAATTAACATTGTTTATCAAAAATAACTAAAGGGGTAACAAAATATTTGTATAATAGTATAATTATATTTACTAATTTATATTCTCAGAATTTTATTCATGCTTAAAAGATTATTTCAACGAAAGTACTAGCAAATTCATCAAGAACTTTTCTTATTAAATTTTAAAAGTACTTTGAACTTGAAGAAGAAAAAGTTGCATTGCAGTTTCGCATTTGAATTTGGAATTGAGTATGAATAACTTTTGCTGCAACTTTAAGATGTTCTCTATATAGTACTACTATGTAGTATATGGATGCCTAGTCACTTATTTAATCAACTCGACATTTTTGCGCAAACTGCGAAGTAAGGAACTCATCATCTTTTGTGACAGAGGCAGCTGGATAAGTACATCGATAAACAGCTACAGTTACTACTACTATGCGAGTACATGTGGCTCTACATCTGTTGCTTCTGCTTGTTGGCACTGTCTCTCGCAACGGGATAATTATTTGACCATATGTTGGTATGTCCAGTCTGAGCCAAAAAGCAGCAGCCCAACAGTGACTTGAGTGCCTCCATCTCCTCCACCTCCTCCCCTGGCTCCTTGACAGCTTGTGTTACGTAATTGTAATTTAGGCGCAGACCCTAGTGTGTGTAGTGTGTGTGTGTGTGTGTGTAGGATATTGTGTTCTGTTATCTATGGTGTGTGTTATGCTGTGTTATATTTTTCGCTGTCATGCGGTTAAATGTGCAAATTACGTGCCGTTTTTATTTCAGCTGCCAGCCGTTGCTTGTTTTATTTCATTTGCTCACCTCATTTTCGCAGCGTTTTATCTGAAGCCTGGCCTCACTCACACACATACACTACTGCAGTCGGGCACTTTGAGACACGTGTGGACTTAACCTAATTACGGTATGTGTATTGCTTATTTATACTCAGAGCCCTGGGTGATGGGATGTCAGCCTCCTCTCTTGTGAGGGATCAAAACTTTATTTCATGACTTGTAAAATTCAAAAGGGTTAAACTACGGCACATAAATGAAATCTGTTTATTAAGATGAGACTTTGTATGGCAGATAATGAGAATATTGTCAACTTGGTATGATGACTTGGTATTCCTTTAGCGTATATCGTTAGACGGTGTCCTTATTGTTGTTATTCTGTTGAATCATTATATCCATCTAGAAATTCAATTAACGCCATAATTGCAGTAAGCGCTTAATGATGATAATGCGTTTACCTCAGCCGACTCGGTTCCCAGCTGAAATAAAGACGATGAAATATGAAGACAACATCTTCATGTTACACACTTAACTCTCAGAGTGACTTGAGTGTAACTTTATTAGCATATTATATGTGAGAGGACACTTGAAAGCAAACACTCTCTATTAAAAAAGATGCTTTGAACATACTCCTATACTAGAGCTGTCCAAAAGTCCATGTAATTTATACGCTCCTTTAGGCCAAGAGGCTAAAAGTTTTTATTTACTACGGGCACAACTTTTCGTGTGGCAAAAAAGGAATGGTAAAACAGTTTTTCGAATCACTTATGCAAATTGCTATTCATATACTTTACACGCTAGATTTTTAGCATAATTTGTTACATAATTAATATGTGAGTCTTGAGCATTTGCACATCAAAACGAACTGAGATCAAGGACACCAAATTAATTGGCAATTTACTTAAGCACAGGCTTTCAATTTAAATTGGAAAGCACGTGTTCTCACTACATAAAAATCACTTCAGCTTTCTTTTCACTGCATTTGTTTAGCACCTCATTAAAACTTTTAATGATACTGCAAGCCAGAGGCATATTGCATCGTGACTCGACTCGAATGTGCCCAAAGATCAGGGACTTGCTAAAGCAATTTACGATATAGGTATTGTGGAAAGGTTCCGCGTATACAGTAAAGCCTCTTTATTGCCCATTCAGTATTATATTTTCCACTTTATTGACCAGCCCTGATGACTTCGTAGAACTCTTTTTCATTTTGCATTTTTGTAAAGTCTACTCTTAATGGGTTTAAAGGGTAAAACCATAAAACCAGCACAATAGCTTTGTGCCAATGTAACAGAAAGCGTGCCAGACCCCACAAAGTACTACATATATACATATGTATATGTATACTTGATCAGCTTCAGTAGCCAAATCGATTAAGCTTTGTTGTTATTATTAGTCGGCTTCAAGAATATCTGCCATACAACACGCTTAAAGAATATGCATCATACGCCCTGTTTAAAATTCCATGTTGCAGGCCATTTAAATTTTCGTTGCCTACTTTTGGGGTGCTCAGAGAATTAAACTTATATAGGCTGAATAACTGCAGCAATTGCGAGGTCATCAGTGATTGAATGAGATTGCAATTAGTAGTAAATGGCATTCAATACAAATTGGCTAAAAATGTATATTGTAGTGTATTCTAATTCGGCATAAGTAGCTAATTTAGCTTAGCCCTTTCTGTTTACATAAACTATCAGAGCTAGAGGCAACAACCTTCGAGTTCACCATACAAATCTAGATTATTTCTTTGCATCCACATCATTTTCGGAATATTAATAATCATAATAAGATAAAATATACAAAAGTCAGTAGGTCAAAAGGTCCATTACACACAGCATAGATTAAGGAAACCGAGAACATAATCAGATCGTTAACAAATAATTACAATAAAATAGTAGATAATCAACTTCCTCTAAATAAAGCTTAAAATTCCTATTCACATAACCATATATATAATAATTTACCCATAATATCTTTCTCTTTAAATAAATTCAAGTGCATTTCTCATGCTGTTTTTACAATTTTTTATTTGCATTTATATATAATTTTAGAATAAATATTTGTAGTTGTTTGTTCTTGTCTTCATTTCGTTCCGTTATATCGATAATTTGTCCTTTCAAGTTTCTCATGTATATAATGATAATGGTTTATCTTAATATTCAATTGAACGAAAGTAATATACAGATACCTATAGAAGCGAGTCGAGTTCTTGGAGCCAGAGAATAATATTACTTAACTAAATAAAACTCAAATTAAAAAGTTTTACTAATTACATTTCTTGCAATGAAAGCAAAATATCAAACTAGCAGAAGAAAAACTCAATTAATGATAATAATTCGATTACTGTACAATTCGATTCGCTATTAATTTAGTCAAATATTCAGATATAAATATTTGCATAATATTCATTAAATATATTATGAATGTAACGCTATGCTGTATTATAAATATACATCAGATGTTCTTAGTTAAAATACGTAATGAAATTATAGTAAATTATTTACAATATAGATTTCAATTTTTGTGTTTAAATCACAATTTTACTGCTGAGTTATATGCAAAAGAATCTGTCCAAGCATGATGGTAAACTATATGTAGTATTTTGAACAATCTCCTGTATTGCTTTCGATCGCATATAACCGATACACACTATAGTAATTTCTTAGAACTAGAAGCCTACGGTTTCAAACGATTATATATCAATATGCAATGCGGGTGTTACAATACGATATGTTTGCTTAAAATCATAACCGTAATAGTTGTTAGTACTATAATACATTTAGATATTATTTATAGGGTAGAAATGTATAGTAGTATCCAAAACATGTGGTATACTTAACAAACTAAACATCATTTTGACTAGCGGCCAGTGAAGGGCATCAAGAGAATCAGCAGATCAATCATGCCAATACGGTTGATTACACATTATTAAAGCTTAACATTTTATATTGTTAGTTAATTTGTCTAGACATAGTACATACATTTGCGTTTTATAGGGGTATTTAGCTAAACTCGTTTCTCATTATAAGTACAATACAAAAAGCCAATTGTCAAACAACAGCAACTACTTAGTTACACTACAAAATATTTACAATAGTCGCATAGTCTGCATATATATATAGATTTACTTAAACTCAATTATTTGTCAATTGATATTTGGTTAGATCAATCAGATGCTCATACAGCATGTCCTCCTGGGGCGTCAGACCAATCATTATCCAGCCAGATATAGCCGCAATGCTGCGAGTCACCGATAAACTGCTCCACACACTCTGCACACTGTTGCTCAACTATGGATAAGATTAGAAGTATTAAAAGAGGTCTTTAGTTGGTTCAAGTGATATATAATTACCAGTTCCTGTTTGGTGAGCGTTATGTTGGCATTATTATTTATCAGATACAGTTTTTCATCTATCGAATCGGAGCATATAGTTAGGATTATGGCTGCTATATAAATCATGGTGATAATAAGCCAACGAAACGATATTAATTCACTAGCATTCGAGAAGCTCCAACGACAGATGTCCATGCTGTAAGCAGAGAAGGGATTTATTAGAATTGAGTTATAATTTTACTCGATTGATTCAATTAAAACTGATTTTGTTTATTGGCTTAGCTCTTGTTATAGCCTGATATATACTATATAAAGCAATGAAGACTATTTACATATTATGCTGTAGACTGCAAAAGGTCAAGTGAGTCAAGAGATGCCCACAAGTATTGTGAATGATACAATATATAGTATATAGCGCTGACATTTAGAAAGCAGAAGCAGAAGAAGCAGAGGCAGCTTTAACAGCACATAAATCACTAGTCCGTCTGACTGGATAATGCAGCCAAATGTCACACTCGGTTTATACATTCGCATCAGCATGAGATTGGAGCCATTGAGAAAGCATAATGTGGGGAGGACAAGGGAGACGAGAGACGAGCGACGAGAGACAAGAGACAAGAGAACAAGGCGGAAAGCAGAAAGCGAACTGCCGAAAAGCAAAGCCACCCACACACACACACACACACACACAAACAGTGAACAGTTGCTCGCTTTAAAGGTCAAGAGTGCAGCTGAATAAGTGTGAGTGTCAGTGTGTGTGTGACTGCTGTGTGTGTGTGCGTGGGTAACGCAAAAAGAGCAAAGTTTAAGGGCATTAAAATATATATTTATTTATTTATGTACATTGAGTAGAGCCTGCCCGTGCCACGCAATACCACAGCGCAGTTACAAATTATTTTCTATAATGACAAAAGCCACGAAGAAGCCAAACAAAACGCTCTCAAAACGCTCAATTGAAATTTGCAATTCAAAAATTAAGTGTAGCACACTTTTCAGCGCTCGAGTAGCAATATTGACGCACAACCTCAATTGCGGGTGTGTGTGTGTGTGTGTGTGTGTGGTGGCTAGACAAGCATTATTTATAGAGAGTGTATGTAGAGTCCCCACACAATTAGCTGGGTTTGAGTTAGATTTTCTTTCAATGAAATGTGTGCGATTCACTTCAAGAGTTTCCACCTTGAGGCAGCGAGGCTTTTTGCTTTTTTGAGGTCAATGTGTTCTTGGGGGATCCCTATCCCCGCTACTTGACTAGCACGCACACACCTCACCAAACTGCTTCAAGTAAATTAGTTTGACTTTCGCTTTCTAAATTTAGCGCCTGTTCGTATGAAGGACACAAGCCGACTAAGGACATGGTAGATAAGACTGCCAATCGACTTGGTCAAGATATGAGTATACTACTATATATGTCATGTATAGTACCATATATTTTAGTACATCTTAATCAAATGACTATAAACTATATATACAAGATTAGACTGCCAATCGAGTTGGTCAAGCTACGAGTATAGTACTATATATATAAAGTATAATACTATATCTTTTAGTAGATGACTATAATCTACTTTTGCACTCACCGATCGAACACTGAAACCAGACATATTATAGCCAAGCAGTAGAAGGTGTTCAGGTATATATCCGCAAATCCTGCATAGTCACTTATCAATGTCATAGCCTCGGAACTGGGTGTTGTCGCTGAGGATGTTGTCGTTGCCGTTGTTTCCGATCCTGCACCCAACTCCATGCCCATGCCGGATTCCATAAGTTTATTGGCATTGCTCAGTTCCATCACCAAATTGGGAATCCTTGTTGCAGTTGTTGTTCTTATTATTGTAGTTGCTGTTGTTGCAACAGTCGCTGCGGCTGGTGTGGCCACAGTCTCGCCAGGAAGACTCATGCTATTGATTACCTTTGCCCAGTCCGTTGGATGACTGCTCAGCACGAACAGCAGATGGGCCAAAGCTAGACCAGCTAGCAGGCCATGGCAAATGTTCGAAATGAGCAGCCAAATTCGTTGAATCACACAAGCCAACTGTATGTTGCTCGAGATGCCATTGCTAAAAGATTTAGGAGAGGAATTGAGAGATTTATATGGGTACACTTATTGTGGAAGAAGGACTGAGAAAGTAGTTGATGAAATGCTAGTAACTATAGGAGGTATTAACTTCCATTTAAGCTTAAGGCCTCTGTAGCTATAGCTTTATAAAATGTACGTTAAGTGTAATTTGTAATTCCGCTTTAACTTCTTAATAATAATAATAATAAATTAACTTCCATTTGTTTAAAATTTAAAGCTTCATATTAGGTACTGATATATCATTGGACTAAAAACTGTAAATAAACTGAGGAAATTTCTAATAAATATTTTTGGATAGAGGCCTAGACTCGAGCTTCATTATTAGTCTTTAATCTATTATAGTTTATATATGTATAGTGAGTTTCATAAATGTTGAAATTTCCTTTAGAATTTGAACTTTAACGACTCATATCTAGTGATTAAAGATTTCTAATGCTTATTAATATTCTTCAATAAAATATATACAAATTCTACACTAACATCTACCGTTACTGTAGAGTTCATAACTGATATATAAATATATGTGGCTGATATATAAAAACAAAATAAAATAATAATAACAAAATTACCCCACCAGTTCAAGCTAATAAATAACCTCTGCTTCATTAGCAAAAACTGTATTCCTTTTGACCAAAGAAAAGCAAAGAAAAGAAAAGCTATTATCAGCAGGATTTTCTTGAATAAAACACACATTAATGAACTCGAAAGAAGCGAATAAATATAGCCTGACAGAGGGATACACGAGGGAACCTTATTGGATTGGGCAAGCCTGTAGGGAGCTAAAAATAAATCAACCACCCAAGTAGCCGACAGGATTATGTGAGTGTCATTCAATAAAACCAGACACACACACACACACACACACAAAAATGTGTGGGTGAATCCCCCTCGATTTCCCCTCATTTCATTCCATTGGCAACTCACCGATTGAGCTCGGAATCGAGGAGGCAACGTGTATCACCATAGTGGACACGTCCGCCTGCGCTCCCATTCCCACTGGATAAACGAAATAAACGTCCGGCACCACCCAGCTCAGCGGCAGAGATGCCATCAACACCGATGCAGCCGGTGGCACCGCTGCTATTGCCGGCTCCTCCTCGATGGTCTGCACCCATGAAGGAGCGCTTGTAGTAACTCTGCTCCACTGGTCGATAGCCTGATGACGTCTGTAAGAACATTTTATCGATATGCGCGGGTGTATCGTCTGTGGGCGAGACGACGGGAGTGAATGGATTGTAGATCTCCTCGCCCTCACCGGGCGCTATATCATCCGCCAGCTCCTTCAATATGGACGATAACCCACCAGCTGAGTAAAGCTTACCTGCAGAAAGAGGAAGAGAAAGACAGCAGCACAGTGTGAGTAAGAGAGGCACCCAAACGACAGACTCTCTGCGCAGGTGCGAGTTGAGTCAAAAGCTTTTTCTCAATGGGAATGCCATTTTTAAATCGAATCGAATAATAAACGGTACAGATATGACCTTTTCACAGTAGGAATTACTAACTACACTCAGCGATCAGCTGCGACAGTTGAAAGTTAATGAATAATTTAAATGAATAAAGAGAATTTGAGAGAGTAAAATAAAAGAAAATAGTAAGCAAAATAGTTAAAAAATGAGACTAAAATAAAAATATGATTCTTCTTAAATAGATATTTTTCTGAGTATATGAAATTGTGGCAAACATAATATACTTTTATTATTTAATATAAATTTCAGTTTAGTTAAGAACTTGAAAGTGTAAATACTGTTAAAATTACAACAAGAACTTTTTATAAACTGAGACCAAATTTAAAATATTATTATGGTTAAAATATTATTATGGTGGGCACGAAATTCTAACTCGAGGGCAATACCGTTAGGTAACTGCAACAGAGACACGCAAAAATTAAAGGTTAGTTTTGCATTTTGCGTGCATTTTGTTCTTGAAAGAGCATAGTCTGCTCTCAGAGCATTGGCGTGCCCACCACTGTTTGCAATTGTGGCAATAATAAACATATTTATATTATTATTTCATATCAATTCAATTAGAATTTCAATATTTAATTAAATACTTTTTATTCTTACTGTACTTACTGATGAGCTGACCGCGCTTGTCCCGCTGCGATTTCGTCTTGCGATGCACCCGTCGCTCCTCCAGACTCTGATCGATTTCCAGTTCACCGGATAGCGATGCATCGTGCATGTCGGAGCACTGCTTGAGGTAACGCATGAGCGTCTCATTCGCCTGACGCACTTCCATCTCGCCGGCAGCGATGAGCTTGCGTTCCCTCCGCCTACGCGACTCGGATTTGCTGCGTTTGCGACGTGGACTCTTATCGAAACTATTCCGGGAGCGTAATGAGCGTTGAGCTGGACTGGCTTGAGGATCCGATAGCGATTGCTGTTTACGAGAAGCACCGGCACCTCCGACGCCTGCCCCTCCACCGCCACCACCACTACTGCAAGCACCCATACTCAAAGCTGATGGCGTTGGTGAGCTCAGCTTCAGCTCCCGATCCATGTAACCCAGAATGCCGCGATGAAAGGAAGAGTCCGCCTCTAGGGAACGCAATGCCGGTGACTGGGGGGAATGGGTGCGACGCGAGCGATGTCCATGTGTCGCCGGCAGTTGACGCAGTGTCTCCCTTAGACTCATGGCATCACCAGAGGAATTGCGGCTGCCATCACTGAACTTGGTAGGTTGTGTCGGAGACTCCAAGTGTGTGGTGGCCACCTCTGGCTCCCCATCTGCCACAGCCACAGCTGGCGGATCATCAGCGCCTAGAGAAGCGCTCTCCTCTAGGGTATCCTGTGAGGGCGGGGCGTGTCCATTGACCAGCACCACCGTCTGCTGGGATGTCTGACTTGGGGAACCCACCAGCTCAATACTGTCCGCCGAACTCTGGGCACTGATGCGACCCACTGCGGTTGTGGATGTCGTTGTTGTTGTCGTAGTGGAGGCGGTGTCAGCGTTCAGGGCGGCTGCGCAGCTCTCTAGGGTATCGATGGTGTAATCGTGGCCATCCAGCTCAGGTGGCGTTGCAGCTGCCGCGGCTGCCTCACGCTCCAGACGACGCTGACGGGCTTCGGTGCGACGCTGGCGCTGATGCTGACGATGCACCTTGGGCTGTGTGCTGTCCATGCTGCTGCTCCTCCCTATGGCAATCCAATTAGCACACGTTGTAGTTGTTGTTATTACGGTACATAACAGGTGGATTACGGGTAGGAAACTTTTTGAGCAATGTTCTGGTAAAGCTGACTCGACGACTACTACTGTTGCTGCAGCTTTTCGCGTTGACCCAAATAATTATGCACCGCACTTGCAGTTAAACACGAGCACAAATCCGAGCTGAGGCTGTGACACACATCTGTACCTAAAAGTGGTTCACTTTATGCATTTCGACTTCGATTTCTGATTACAGAACTCTAACGGACTCTTTGCTCCTTTAACTTTTACACATTTCCTCTGTATTTCCTTTTGTTTTTCATTTATTTCCATCGATAGAGTGAACTATAACTCAAGTGGTATATAGTAGTGGTCTCTATGAAGGTCGCGTTGTGACTGGGTTGGAATATTTCGAAGCGTGTGTTTTGCTCGCGCTCGCGGCTGCTAAGCGACTGACTTGGCCTGGCCAATAGAGCACAGCAGAACTGAACTGGCTCGTGTTATTGTTGCTGTTGTTGTTGTTGTTGTTGTTTGTGTCCTGCTTCCTGAAACGTAGTAACGAACGAACACAGCGACAACGCAACCGAAAGCTCCGTCACAATGACGTCAGCGCGCCCTCATGCCAGAGCCGAGGTCTGAGTAACGGTGTGCGCTCAGCATTTACACCCACACGCACACGCACACACATACAGACAGACACTGTATGCTGCTGGCATTATTGATAAATTCTATATTTAGGCATACGTTGCGTTGGGGAAGTTTTGTTTTTAGCAACCGCTTGCTCCAAAATTCGCATCAGCTGCTGCACTGAAAGAAAAGCTAAGAAATAGCCAAATAAAGAAATTAGTTAGTTAGTGTATAAAATAAAATATAATGAATGAATGTATTTATTCGATATTTAGTAACCTTAAGACAAACTTGACTAAAACTATTAAATTACACTGTACAAAATTACAATTGGAAAGTAAACTGTTAATAGTGCTATATGTACACAATATTTCATATTTCAATATTTCATTTAAATTATCATTTAATTACTCTTGCTTGTTTGCGCCTTTTCAGCTAAACACTCCTCATACCCAACCTTTTCTTATACTACTACTAAGCAGCTGTCATGTTTTTGCGACATTTTGCACTCACACACACACACACGCACACACGCACAATATAAATATGCACGCCCACTCGCCCGCTGTCTTGCAAACTGCTACACACACACATACATACATACATACAGCGTGTGAGCGCTCTCCCTCTCTCAATGCTCTTACGCTCTCACTGGACGAATCGATAAATGCGTGGTTATGTTTCAGCTTAGTCCAAGCTACTGCGCAGCTTTCAATCTGTATAACATGTTGATGACGTCAATAGAAAAAGCTCTCCTTGGCAAAACAGCAACAATGCCAACAAATACCCAAAAGCCGGCAAAGGGAGCTTTTGTGTGCAGCACATGCCATTTGGAAAGGCGTCAGGCAAATTTTATTATCGTAAAGCGACGCGTCGCAAAGCGTCTGGCGCTGCTGTAGACATGCACAGAATGAAAAAAATGAAGAAGAAGAAGAAGAAGAAAAAACAACAGCAACAATAAATTCGTTTAGAGTCTCGCGCGTTCGCGTTGACGTTGACTTCAGCTAACAAACAGCCCTTGAAATGCCATAAGGCATTGGGCACTTGAACTGTGCTTCGGCCTGGCTAAATTTCTCTATTGCCTGACAGTATGGGGTTAACTTTGCGTATACGTCATGACTATGACGTAGCACGCTGACGTCACGCTGTGCAAACATTTTGCAAAGTGACTGCAGAGTAGCGAATAACACTGTAAAATTCAGAAGCATCGAGAAGCATCAGCAATTGGGAAACATCATATAGGGACAGTCGTCTGTTTGGGAGTAGAGGAAATAATTGTAGCTGTCTGTTGTAGCCCAAGTTAACTTTTGAATATTTTACTTTTATGAATTGAAAATTAAGAATACAGGGTATAAAATTATGAATGTATGTATGTTTGTATTTACGTATTTAAATTCCTGTTTCGAACAATATGTACGTATATACATACATATACATATGTATACCATGTACCTACATATGTTTGTATGAAAAGAATGCGTACAGAGTATTTTAAAGTCTGGTGCGCCCGACTAATTGGCTACGTCCCTACTGATCAGTATACTCTTTTACTCGTTTTATTTTTCTTTAATTGTTCACACATTTCGTATTGAAGCGAACTTAGGATGACCAACAACGGCACGTGGCCGCTTCAACAAAGAAAAAATAACGGCATTCAACCGAAGACGAGTGAACTTAGAAATAATTACTAGCGTTCGAATTTCGATGTTCGAACAACAGTACAATTAGAAATGGGTGCGTGTCGAATACGAACAAGAACACGCGGCGACTCAGCTTGACGCCTTTGTAGAGGTGGAGAACTATCGATGGCACTATCGACACTATCGATGGTTTAAAATAAACTATCGTCGACTATCGATGGCGCCCACTATCGACAGTTCTCCACCTCTACGCCTTGGTAGTACAAGACTTTTGCCTCTTCTCTTTTCGTCTGCCTCTTTTAGCGATTCGTGAGCGCTTCAGCAAAGCTTATTCCTCTTCATCAAGATATGTATGCGTTCCCATCTTCATCCATACTTTCGTTTTCATTTTCGATAGAGTCTTTGTACGTTTTTGAGGCAACTTTTACAATTAAAATTTATGTGTTAATACCTTCCATTTATGGATATTTTATTATGCATCTTTTATTTCTTCATTTAGTATGTTAGCATAGTATTATTGCATTTGAAAATTAATCTTAAACGAACCGCAAATAGTACTTTAATTTGTTTGTAGACTGTTCATTTCAATGCAATGGCAAATTACTGTGCTTTAAGCACTTTAGTTATGCCAAGTAATGAACAGTAATTGTGGTAATTAAGTCATAACTTTGGCCATTACACAAAATGTAAACTTGACCCACAGGATACGTGGCGATGGCCTTGAATAACTACGCGTAAGCGTAGACAATCTTTGATCCAATTGAATCGAAATAGGGGCTGAATAATATTTGTCTTATTTTTTCTTGACTATTTCATTAGCCAGCCGAGCTACTTAGAATTAGTAGTACTGGGAATACAAGTACATACCAGTACTATGCCAATCAAAGCTTACAATCTGCATGGGCATGACTAGCCTGGTGGCTTGCCCCTCCGATACTTGTTTACACTTGTCATTATTGTTAATTGTATTTGTAGTGGGTCAAGCATACGTGCGCCATATTTACACATATACCATATAGGAGTTGTAACGGAAATGTCGTTTTTTCAGTTTCAGTAACGCTTAGGGCTCAGTGCCTAACGCTTCGTTGTGAAATCCTGGTTTACTGTACCTGGGATACAGTATGCGAAAGCGTAAAAAGTGTAAAAACTAAAAAAGAAGTTAACGTAAAACGGTACAGTTATAGATTTCCGATAAAGATTTATTGAAAACTGATCAAATTTTGATGTATTTGAACTGTTCTGATTGTTCTAAAACTAATTCCGATATATACTTGGGTTTTTTCCCCTCGTTAATAGTTTAAATGGCCAGTGGCATTGAGCTACTTGTGGCAGCAGCACTATGCCTGATCTGTCCCCCCCTGAATAGCAGCCTACCCGAAGGTCTTATACTGTTAAATGATGATGGCAGACCGGTCACAGAAGCGCCCATTGAGATGGATGTTACGGATACATCTGCTGCTGAGGATCCACCGGAGGAAACCTTGGAGATGTTGCGCAATAAAAAGGAGAAACTTCGTGTTATGAAAGAATGGATTAATGGCAAGCATTTGCGTATTGCGACTATGGAGGATTATCCATTGAGTTATACACGAGTGCTGGACAATGGAACCCGCATTGGTCTAGGCGTTTCCTTTCAGATCATTGAATTTCTACAGGAGAAATTTAATTTCACCTATGATGTTGTGGTGCCGCAAGATAATATAATTGGTTCCACATCAGATCTGGATAGAAGTCTAATTGAAATGGTTAATAATAGTGTGAGTAGCAATTGATTTACAGGAAGAGGGTCTATAAGTCAAGTCCCTGCATATTTAGACCTCCTACTATCGATTGCATCCGGCTGTAGCTTTCCGGCTTATATAAAATAATTCTGTTTCTGCATTGATAGCATGTAGATCTGGCTGCTGCCTTTATACCCTCACTGTCGGAGCAGAGGACCTTTGTTTACTATTCGACCACCACATTGGATGAGGGTGAATGGATTATGGTGATGCGACGTCCTAGTGAGTCGGCCAGTGGTTCCGGTTTGCTGGCTCCCTTTGATTTCTGGGTGTGGATATTGATCTTTGTCTCACTCTTGGCCGTTGGACCCATAATCTATGTTTTAATCATAATGCGAAATCGTTTGACGGGTGACGGGGTGCAGCAACCGTACTCCCTGGGCCATTGCGCCTGGTTCGTCTACGGTGCACTCATGAAACAGGGCAGCACACTCTCCCCGATTGCAGGTAAGCCACTTTCTTTATGGTACTATATACAGACAGCAATTAACCCTAATGCAACGATTAGAATCAGAAATTTCCATTTGCACATGCAATCGACCAGTTTGTCGTTTCAATTATAAAAAGTTTAAATATATGAATATGTACATACCCGCATTTGATTGCAGATTCAACACGCCTTCTATTTGCCACCTGGTGGATATTCATTACAATTCTGACCTCATTCTATACGGCCAATTTAACAGCGTTTTTGACCCTCTCAAAGTTTACTTTGCCCTACAATACGGTGAATGATATTCTCACAAAGAACAAGCATTTTGTCTCCCTGCGAGGAGGTGGAGTGGAGTATGCGATACGTACGGTAAATTTGAGTGTATAACTTTTTCCGATTTCCATTTGAATAATAAGTATCATACCCATAGACCAACGAGTCCCTTTCAATGCTTAATCGAATGATACTGAACAATTATGCGGTCTTCACGGAAGCCTCAAATGATACGTATAATCTCCAGAACTATGTGGAACGAAACGGTTATGTTTTTGTACGAGATCGACCGGCAATCAATATAATGCTCTATAGGGATTATCTGTATCGGAAGGCAGTCAGCAAGGACGACGAAAAGGTGCATTGTCCCTTTGCCATGGCCAAGGATCCATTTCTGAAAAAGAAACGTACTTTTGCCTACCCCATTGGCTCGAACTTGAGTGAACTCTTTGATCCAGAGTAGGTTTATCTATATATCTACATACTTCTATATCTTTATCTATAACTTTATCAATATATATATCGTTTAACAGACTTCTCAATCTGGTTGAAGCTGGTATTATCAAGCATCTGTCCGCCCGAGAATTGCCAAGTGCTGAGATCTGTCCACAGGATCTGGGCAGTACGGAGCGACAGTTGCGTAACGGTGATCTCATGATGACGTATTACATAATGCTAACCGGATTTGCGACAGCCATGGCGGTATTCACCACAGAGCTGCTGTTCCGTTTCATAAATGGCAGACACGAGGCCAACAAGTGGGCCAAACATGGCGTGGGTCGCACCACAAACGGACATTCAGTACAACCCTCGAAATGGTTGCGTAGTTGGCGACGTTTGAATAGCGGGGGTCAGCAGCTATTGGGCACCTCCACTCACGCCCAGAATGTAACACCACCGCCACCGTACCAGAGCATCTTCAGTCATGGCCAGGGACAGTTGCACCCCTGGCGTCGTGGAGGAGGACATGGTCTAGTCCTAGACGGGGATCGTCAGCAGATGGGCGTAAGGCGTGTGATCAATGGACGCGATTATATAGTTTTTCGCAATGCCAATGGGCAAAGTCAACTGGTGCCAGTAAGATCACCTTCTGCAGCTCTATTCCAGTACACCTATACGGAATGAGCTATAGTACTATATTCAACTTTCTTAACTGAACACTTGCACACGATTTTTAGAGACGTAGACGTATATGTATTTAGTGCAATCTTTTACAGGTCCTCTAGTATATTAATATATATAAACTAATTTAATTGAATAAAATCAAATTTTAATTCACCAAATTATACATTATTTTGAAGGTATGCACATGAAATAAAATTCATGAATTAATTCAATATAGTTTAATATTTATTGAAATTAATATACTTGCCTTTGAGGCCTTTAAGCTAATGAAATCTTTAATAGAGCTACAATTATATTTGATCTATTATATCTGATAAATATCGTTTTCAGCTTTAATCGATTGTTTCACGAGCACTAAACACATAGCAGGATGACTGCATGTCCAGACTGCTCTGCGAGGAGCCAGAACTGATGGATGAGGCACGTGTAGATGCCGCTGACGAGCCGCTTGAGGAGGAACTAGAACTAACCCAAGCCAGGCTGGTGCGACGTCGACGTTGACGCACTAGACCCAAGACGGAACCGGCCACAGTCGTCGATACTATCGATGAAGTAGGTACAGAAGGACGCTGCTGTCGATGATTAGGTATATCCAGCGAGATGACTGCGGATGCCGGACGATGATGTTGATTGTTATTATTAGTGAATATTTCATTTTGTGCCGTATTGTTATGTGGTGCAGTTGCTGGCCTTGCTGATGAATCAGAATCACTAGACCACACGCTGTTTTCCGCTTCCTCTGCCAGCTCCAACTCCATGGAGCTAGGAGCTGGCTCAATTGGTTGCCCATCGAGCACTTGAAGAGTCGCCACACTGCGTTTTAAAGTATCCCGATAGAAGGGTAAACGGCACACGGGATTCCCACTCAATTCGATTTCGATTAACTGCGGACATAGGCCCAGAAATGAGAGTAATCCCAACTCACTGATACGATTGTGACGCGCCTGCAGCACCTGCAATTCACCGAGTTCCGTGAGAGGACCAATACGTTGTATCATATTGCCATCGGCGACCAATACTCGAATGGCTGGCAATCCACTGGTTCCATCGAAGCTATTGAGACCACAATTGCTGATGTTCAAATGGGTTAACTGCGTCAGACCATAGCCCAGATCTCGCAGAGAACTGAGCACGCTGCCACTCAGATCCAATTGCTGTAAACGAGGCAGAAACAGCGACAGCCTCGACAGACTGATGGAGTAGGATATAACACGCAGCCGTACCGACTCCACCTGCTCCAAATCCGTGCGTTGTGTCACGCGACGCTAGATAAAAGACAATTATAATGAAAATGAAAACTTCCGATAGATTATGTAAACCCAATTGAAGTTTCAACCTACCAACAGCTCATCTAAAGTTGGCTCAGGCACCTGAGGTGGCAACACCACTGGCAACAGATGCACAAAAGCTGGATAGTGTTCATTCTCCTCTGCCACAGGCAAATCTCGATCGTAGGAGGTGCGACGTCCCAAGAAACGTCGATGATTCTGAAGCTCAATTTGCTGCACTTGCTCTCGTTGTGGTCGCACATCTGGCGGGGGCAGACGTACCTGCGCCAATGCAGCCGGATTGGGCTGTGGTCCTATCAATACGGGTACTTCCAGCTGCAGCGAATGCTCTGGCGAGGATTCCAGGTACTCAGCAGGGGCCTCTAGTACAGGCATTCTTTAAACTTTTACTTAATGCGTAGTTTGATTCCGAAACTTTACCGGTTGTGTGGCATGAACAAGTGTATTGATCAAACAATGGTATAGTTGTTCTTGGCAACAGAGAGCAGAGTCTTTAGCTTGGGGTTGAGACTCGAGAATGAAGAAATACCGATGTTACCACTTGAATAGAGATGTAAAAATATCGATAGTAACGATAGTGCGATTGTTTTCTTCTGAAATATCCCTCTAGAACCGATTATACACTTGTGTGTATGTCCAAAGTAAGAAAGTCAGAGTAGAATCTATTATTTTTCTTTACTTAACCTTATCGTATATACATGTAGTAATCACCTATTTACAAATCTATTTACAATGCGACATTCTACTGTACGCTATATTATCAACCATAGCGACTGTTGCCATTGTCCAGCACCTCACTGCTGGCCGTAAGTCCAGAATTATTTTGACTGCATTTACAATCTTCGCCATCGATTCGGCCCTTGCCTGAAGTCAAAATGCGCATTCCCTCGGCAAATTTGGGGAAGCCGGTCATAGTTTCCTTCAGCGTGGTCATCATGACCGGCAGGTACATAAAGAAGTCCTTAAAGTGCCCAACAACAGTGTGATAGTCCACGGGTCGCCCATTGGCGCCTGATGTCCCACCATGGCTCTGATAACTCCCATCAAGGTCAATATCATTGCCTGACGTGGCATACGGCATGCCAGCGCAATGTCGCATAACTGTGGAAAGCATTAGATTTTCTTTAATCAATTAAATTTAAATTAGAATTGAGACTTACTCAACAATAATGCAATTGCGGCTACTTGAATTTGTCGGATTTCAGTCATCTGTACTGCTGTCTACTTTTGTGGTTGACGAATTCTGTGGAAATGCTGAACTTGTGCCATTGCCATGCAGCATTTATAACATTTTCAGCTGACTGCATTGTAAGCAGAAAATTCTCATTTCAAGTTTAATTCTCATCGGTTTTCTTGTGGCGCTGAGCACAGCAGAAAAGCTCAGTACTCATTCACGAAAAAATTTGATTTGCATTTCAATGCTATTTACCAGACCTTTCCAAGAAGCAACGCCACCCATAAGCACTAGATATATATAAGTCACATAAATAAAGTCTATTTATTATATATTTGTATTTATTAATAATTAAAATAACTTAAAACATGAGGTTTAATGCAAAAACTTAAGTATGACAGCGCCATCTCTCGGTAAACGGCGGTTATTTCCAAATGAAACTCTTTTGAATGTGAACACTGACATTTTGATTTAGACCACAAACAGTAGGTGGCGCTGTTACTTGCATTCTCATTTAAAAATACAGCTTAAAAGTATGCAATGAAATCAAATTGACTTCAGTGCTAAATTTTAACATTAAATATGCAAAAAAGAATGCTACATTTTATTGGAGGGTCAAAAAGTCACAGTAAGATTTGCAGTTGTCCAAGTATTGCATTCTTTGCGGGAAAATTGCTTCCAAGAAAAATTGCCGTTATTAAAAACCGCATTTTAAGAAATGAATATCTTTGAGTGATAGTTAGTTGTTAAATGGCATATCTAGTATCTACTATATGGTATGCTGATATAATAATATCCTAACCCTGGTCTCCAAATTCATAAGCTTAAATTAAATTGGCAACAGATGCAATTAGTCTGTTCCCTGAGGTAATTTAAACTATTTGCTTTTGGACAATTTTCTTAATTCTTTCCATTACGTGTTGAAGTTAATGCGACCAAGATAAGCTTGAATAATGAACTTAACTACTTGAAATTCTCCACAATAAATATTCATTTCGTTTTCACTCTCAAGTTCAAAGTCAAGCGAAAGTCGTGATGCCACAATGCCGCCGGCATCAAGCTTAACACTGACCAAGTTACACGCGACACACGACAGACTTTGCACGTACATACATACATACCTACACACACGTATATATATGTATACACATATATAATTGTGCGTATGTATGGTAGTGTGTACGACTTATAGCGGAGAAGACCAATTTATGAAGTGCTGAAATTAGCTTTCTTTAAATTTCAATATTGAAAGGCTACAGTCGTTCGCCATTGACAGTAGCAGACGCGGTACTTTGCCCTTGCAGCAAGCACAGTTACATCACAGTTACACACACCCACAATCGCATATATTAACACATTCCCTTATCAACAAAAAATCACAGGTTAAAGAACTTTACGTATTTACTTTTAACTGAGTCAATTTTATGAATGAATGCGCTTAAATTCGGCATGAATTTCCTGCTTTAATCTGTACGCTAATAATTATGCTTAATAAAAATTAAAAAGCATGGTAATAATATTGTTACAGGTGTTTTTTTAGTCTGCTCATAATAATTGTCAATTTGAGTATTAAAAAAAAAGTGGTCGGTCGTAAAGTGCGAATTGCCTGAATTATACGGTTTCGCTGTCGGTACGTGTTTTTGCGGGTTAATGGGGTGGGGGTCCCGCCCTCAGGCTGCATTAAATGCTAATGAAGCAAAGAAAACAATTAGGTTCAGGTTTAGACGATGCATAATACGGTCTCTGCAACTGTGGAAAATAAGGCGTGGTAGACCCCAAGAGCAGAAGGATGAGCTGAATCGATAGCAGACTTTGCTACTTTATTCTAATATATTTTATCATATATAGATTAACCGATTTCAATCAGATATTCAGCTAGTCTTACAGTCCGACTCTACTGTAGTCTTTGCCACCTTTTTTTTAGTATATTTTATCACATATAGATTAACCGATTTTAATCAGATATTCAGCATAGTTTACAGACAGTCAGACAGTCCTATAACACTTGGGTTTCTCCCCTTTTCAATGTATAAAATTATTCAGTGAACTGATTTCTGATTTTCGCTTTGCAATTCTCTAATTATTATGTGAGAAATGTAACAACACGTTCCCTTTGGAGACACACGCGCATTCCACTCACCTCCTTCCCCCGAGTGTGTGTGGGTTCTGTCTTCCCTAATAAATTATGCAGTCTTTGTTTGACTTTGTCATTTGAGAAGATGTGAAAATTTCAAATAATAATGATTAAGCGAAAATATGTAAAAGTATATAGTATTTATCAGAGTGTAAATTGATAGGACAAACATACACACATGGAAGAGACTTAGAAAGATATCACAGGGCGTTAGATATGATGAGGCAAATTGTTGTTCAGACAACAAAGTCGGCTTGAATATTCGTCCGGGTAAGAATATAGGGGCGTTCCTTGGTGGGGCAATTGAACTTTTCAAATAGTCGTGGATTGAACACGCTCTTCTCGCCGGGCATCTCGAAAAGGTTGTTCCAGATGGCATTCGCCGCCACAGCATGGCCCCGTTGACTCAGATGGAAACAATCTTCGGAAAAGAAATGGGTATCCGTGCGACCCGAACGGGTGCGAGGAAAGTCATGGAACTGGGTAAAGGGCTGCACATTGATGGTGAAAGTCTGCAAATAATAACAATAATAAATATATCTATTGTCTGTATACTCTATATAGTCAAACCTCCGTGCTAAACTCCGCCAGATTAGCAATTTCGTAATCCTTGGCAATCCAACGTTGCATTATGCCATCATAGTAATCCAAGTGGGCCTTGCTCTTGCCCATGAGACAGGGACACTCGAAGCGCAAGGTGTTGTAGCAAATCGGTGGCAATCCAGTCAGATTGGCCAGAAGCCTGAGATTGGGCGCTGGCACTATATTCAGCAGTAGGCGTGGCACATTATCCCTTAGATATCGATAGGTCTTCAGCATATTCCTCTCATGATACGTCACGGCTATCTCCGGCTTGGGATAGTAACAAATGTCAGCACAAAAATCATTGTTCCCTATGAACAAGGTGACGAGTTTCCAATCGTGCGTCATATTAACATTGGGATCACGTTGCAGACGCTTCACCAGCACCTTGGCCATATAGGGCATATCGCGAGACATGGCAGCCAATTCGGCGACATTGAAACGCGATGAGCGATCCGTGGACAGGCCATCCTTCAGGGAATAGCCATACAACTTTGGATTGAACTCCTTCAAAATGTTGGGCAATGTCAGATACTTTTGCCAAGTGTATTGCCCACCAATAGACCAAACTGCACCACGATTCTCGACAGTTACATGCAACAGATTTGTGGCGAAGATGCCATTGCCAGCGGTCAGTGAGTCCCCCAAGGCGCCAATCACATCAATGTCCCCGGGACGCAGACGATGCACACTTGAGGGAGGCTCGCTGCTCCGTCTACCAGGTCCATTTTCCGTATCACAGAATTGGAGAAGAGAGCGCGTGCGTTTGGAACTCTGAGTTTTCTGTGCAGTTAAAAATAAAAAAATGCATATAGTATATACTATAATAATATATTCCAACTCACGCCCAAATTACGAACGAGTTGCACGTTATCTTCTTGATCGCCCGATCGTCCCGTGAAGGTCAGGCCAAGCAGACGCAGTGGCCTATAGACTTCCTTTAAGGCCACATCCAGTGACGTGCGCTGTGACATCACTTGCTCTGTTGCGATCAACAGTAGTAGCAGGAACCGTAGAGCAAGATACATACTACTAAAAAGAAGACGAATAAATTTAAAATTAAAATTTACAATACTCTTGATTTCATAGAGCTTTGGTGACGTCCTCGACACTCAACCAGTACTTGAACAGATCTGGCCGTTACACAGACAATAAGTTTGTTCACCTTTTGCCGCTTGTTTTGATTTGTGTGTACGTTACCTAAAAAAGTTTAAAATATTTAACAAAAAAATAACAACAACAACTATCATAAATTGCTTAGTCAGCAGCAGCAGCCGATGCTTGTGTGAGCTTGTCTGGGCTAATTTTAGCATTTAGCATTAAAGAATCTGGCAACAAAATTTATGCAAATTATTTTGAAATAAAACGTTCCGCTTAGATGTGCGAATCACACTTCCACAGCAATATTCTCGAAATAATTGGGATAGTAATTTATACTTTTAAATACCCCGACAGTTCATTAGGTCCAATGGTGGCTCCCAAACTTCCGACACTTCCTGCAAAACTCCTAACGAAATTCTATAAATAATTTGTCAATCGCTTTGCCACGCTTTTGCGAAATACAAAAGGAGAAATAAGTGCTATATTAATTTTAGGTTGGCAGGCGGAAGTTGGCCGAAGAGTGCACTAAATGTAGAATAACGTTAGATGTTATACTGGTCTTTAAGCATATGATAGGAACTGTTTCCTTACCGCATGCAAACAAAAGACTTAGGCAACAAACGCGCTTGGCTGTAGAATACGAGAAGACGCACAAATTGATAAGATTCACGATACACCTGATTGGCTTATTATGCACAAACTTTTAATCTACGCTTGCGATTATTTTCACCGTTAAATATGTACATAACTTAAGCACCATAAACCACTGCACAATTACCTTTAAATAATATTTCAAATTTGTTAAAAAATTTCGTAAAATATTGCAGAAAATTGTAAATTTCTTTTATTGTAATTTTTGCAACTATCCAATTGCACAATTACATATAATCACTATAAATCAGGTGTATCTTAGTACGCGTAGCCACCAGAAGACAGCGCGTCCGGCTACGTCAGTCGCATAGAATCAACTGCTCGGTAGAATTTCTGATTATGTTGATTTTATATGGATGGATAGTCCGCACAGATAGACTGCGTACAACCCCTCGACCACATAGAATGATGTGAAAACAAAAAGTAAACTAAAAAATAAAAACAGTTCGTATGAGTATACGAAACACGTAAAAAGAACAAATTACGAAACAAAGTCAAGTGCGAAAAAAGTATTGTGGGTATGAACGACTAGAAGATATGATGTAGAGACATTAATTTCTTATATTAATTTCATTTAAAATATTATTGACTTTAAAAATTTATTCTAATAAGAACATTATTTGGTAATTTACTTAGAAAAATATTATATTTTTTTTTATATATTAAATATACTAAAATATATAAAAAGTACTCAAAATCTCATGGCGCATCGAGCTAAAAATTGAATTTAATATCTTCTAAATTTAGTCGACAACGAAATTATAATTACATAATTAAATTTTATTATTATCATTTATTACAAATATTTTTAAATTTAAGTTAATGATTATTTTGGTAATATCATTAAGATCTTAAGTTTTATTCTATTAAATGTTTACTAGTTGTTCGCTTTGATTGTAAGAATTTAACATGAAAATTCAATACATAGAATCAATAATCAAATCGTTCTTAAAAATCGGTGTTGCCCACAGCTTTATTTTACACATTTTCTTACTGTATTTTTCCTGTGTAAAAATAGCTTTTGCTTTATAAATATGTAGAAGTTGTATATGTATATAAAATCAACCAGTTGCTGGATATGTCGCATCAAAGGGCAAACTGTAAAATTGAACCGCGAAAGGGGCTCGATTTTAGTCAGAGTGAAGCTACTATAAAGCAGACGAGTTCTACAACTCACTGCGTACTTATTCGGACTTGACTCTATTTTTACATGGGCCTGGTCAGAATGACTTTAAAAACTGGACACATACCATAAAACGGAGCCGAACGTGCTGGTTTATAAATAAAAATAGCTTAGTTTTTATTATGGGCGAGTACCAGCGAATCAACATTCATATAGTTTATTGTTGCTAATTGAAATTTGTTGATTTAATCAGTGGGAATGCAATGAATCAATACTTAAGGGGATGAACCTTTGGAATCAGCCGGATTCAATATTGACAACTGTATACTTAAGCTTAGGCTATAAGTGGATGATAACTTATGTAATAAAAGTGATAAAATAAAAATAAAAGGACTAGCTCAATTGGCTTTCAATAATACCATAAACTTGTATTGATTTATTGAGCAAACTCAATAAATTGACTTTATCAATTTGCACTATATCAATTTCAGGCAGGCACCTATCGATTGAAAAAGAGAAAAAACTTCCACTTCCTCTACAAACAATCCAGTGTAGCTTTTGTTTAACCTTGGCTCTCAATATAATAATACAATAATAATAACGGCATGAAGCAATTAAAACGAGACAACAGCGAAGAGGTAACAACGTGTTTTAAAATATATACAACAAAACAGAAAATAAAACTACACAAGTCAAGAAACAAGAAGGCGCCCGCCTTTTAGCGACGAGTTGCGACAATGTTTACGGACTTCATCTTCTTTAGAAATTTGTAAACGATAATACATGGTGATGACGTACTTTTCAGTACTACACTGGAAACCATTAAGAAACCATTTAGTAAAATGACAGATGATATCTGAATTACTATACCACGAGCCTCATTCAACAGAATGATTTAAGACGCGGTTAAAACAAGTTTATTTAAATAATTAACACACAATTTTCAGAAAATTATTATTGTTTAAATATAATTCTCCAATTAACACAATTTTCCTATTAATTCTTCAAATGCGTTTAAACATTTCCAACAACCAAATAATTACTATAAAAATTAATTAGTTTAATTCATCAAAATAAAATAATAAATGTATTTGTAGATATTTAGAAACCCCCTACCGCTGAATTTGATTTACTTTAAATATAATGTTCGTTTAATAATCTTATTGTATTTAGCATTAAATAACTTTAAATTACCCGCTTCGACCCAAATCGATTCGGTATCGAACCAGAAATATCGATAATACATTGAAATGCAATTGTGACGTCACATCTTTCAGCCAATGAGCAACCATGTTGAAGACTGAAAATGTTTTAATTCTGGGAAATAAATTGTTAATACGAGTTGACAGAGCAGTAATTGTCAATTACTTTTATTCAGAAATTATGTCAAGCTTGGGGTAGCTAAAGCCCATTTGCCTGTTGAATTTGTCTTTGTCATTTTATCGATATATCGATAGATTGTCGGCTTAAGTGGTAGGCAAATGGGAATTCTAACGTTATGCTTTCGTAAATGAAGCAAATAAACACAAACAAAACTGTATAAAACAGAATACAGTAAAAAATTGACACCCAGCAAAAGATAAAATTGATGCAATAGTCACACCACCCATACACCACGTCCAGCACGCAAATACGGACGCAGCATCAGCAGCAGCCGGGTAACAAGTTTTAAAACCAGTCTCGTGATAAGGAAAAAAAAATATATCAGCAAAATGGGAGCTCTAAAATATATGGGATGGATTACTGGGTGTTCAGTATTCACAGCCTTCATCTCTATTATCTGGCAGGCATTTTTATCACTCCAGGCGCTGAATAAAACTACGGTACTTTTAACCGGTCTGCTGGCTATTGAGGGCGGGGTTAGGAGATCCCAATTGGAGCCAGCACCCAAAGTGGCAATCGGTTACGGAGCCTGCACCGACTTACAAATAAATGCCACAGAATTTCTAGACGTTTATTACAAGACACGAGTGCCGCAAGTGAGTCCCGAATTTGCGGCAAATGATGTGAACAACGAGAACGAGCTGCTGCAATCATTTGTGTATTACTTTAAGAATGGAGCTGCGGCAGAGTAAGTTCATTTGCCGGCTAGACAATTGCTGTTTTTAAATGAATGTCTCTCCTTTATTTAGAAGAGTCATGGCCAACAACACCCTATTCAAGCAGCTGATTAGCTATGCCACGCAATTGGACAAGAATCGCATCCATTGGTACATGGGCGGCAATGCTCCTTTAATGGCAGTGCGTTTTGTCATGGAAGGCGCCGAAGTGTTACTCGGTGCACACATGTCAAAGAAGTATGTTATATCCAAAACTCTACTATTTGCATCCACTAATTTTCATTCCCTTCCTCAGAATGCGTCCTCTTCTACCTAAGGAAATCCATTTGGCTGGCGACGAAATATCTGAAGATGATATTCATTTAATTTTGGAGTACAAAGCTGGAGATAGATGGGGTCCATATATTGCACCACGTGCTAATCGCTATATTTTGCACAACGACCAGAATAATCCACACTTGCGTTCACTGGAACAGCTAACGGATGCACTAAAGCTATATCAACCACAACTTCTTGTTGTAAGTGGACTACAAATGATGGATATGTTCAAGTTCAAGCCAGGCGTGCGAGAGGCTCGTCTTCGACAGGTGCAACTACAGCTGACCAGCCAACCCAAGGAGACATTACACCATTTCGAATTTGCCAGTTATGTTGAGTTGGAATTGCTACAACAGCTTCGCCAGTTTGTATTGCCCTATGTAGATTCGCTGGGCATGAACGAACAGGAGTTGAGCAATCTACGTCAGGTGATTCAGCACGGACGCACCACACTTGCCACAGATTCCAATCCACGTGTCGCGCATGTACTGGACCAAATGCGGGAAGTTTTCATCAGTCTCTTAGAGGATTATCATGCCAATTGGCAGAAAGACAGCCAACGACGCATTGTCTCCCGCATACACGTGCATACGCTGGCTTACCAGGCGATTTTGACCATAGTTGGTTCCAAATGGAAGAATCCTCGTGGGGGTGCAGCAAAAGCAGCTTTAACGGCGCATCGCTACGTCTGTAAATCTCAGTTTGTACGTGCTGAATGTCCTCGATTCCTATAGATATATTAACGAAATTCATTTCAGGTTAATCCAGAATCTGTGGTCCTAGTGCTGGATGATAGCTTTGCGACATCCACGCAAAAACAAGCTCCGCGTGTGCGTATGAGTGCCGTAAATCCTGTGCCATGTTGGAAGGAATATATACAATTTGGCCCAAATCCGCAAAGGATCGAAGTTGAGATTTGTGTGGCTCCGGTACTGGTGTGTCGTGTGGCCAAAAAAACAGCGGGCGCTGGTGACAATATTTCTGCTTCTGGACTACTAGCGCAACTGTGAAGCGCTATCAATAATGAAATAACCATGACAACAATGACTGGCAAGACTGCTTAGTATATAGTTACCAGGACTCGAATAGACCCCCAACCTGAGCCAATGCTTCTCCAGCGAAAAACCATTCCCAATCCCCGTGGACAACTGTTTATACTCAGCATATTTAGCACCTTAGTGACCTTAGAAACGTGTTACCTTCAGTGTGAAAGCGGAGAGTAACGAAACAACGATATAGTAACATATCTAGACAAGGAATCGACGACGAATCGTTTGATATTAAGTGGTGAAAACGCTAACTGCTTTCGAAAGAGTATCTATTTTACTGTGTTCAAAATTATTCCTAAGACAAAAATTGCTCCTTACATAGTTTTAAGTAATTTAAGATATTTTTTATTGTTCAGTCATTCCTACGTACTTAGTATTTGTTTTGCAGACATGCTTTTAGCAGCTAAAAAAAAGACCATGCATGTAATATGTGTAATAAAAATTCCTGTTGAAAATGAATATGAAAAACTAGTGTTTTCAAACATATAATAAATCAATTCATAAATTATTTACAAGCTAACGATACTTTCGCTTTCGATATGTTATCGATGCATCGATAAGAGAATACATCGCATTCGAGAAGTTTCGTTACCATTCTCGCTCGACGCCGACATCGCCGCTATATTTTTCGCTGCGTTGAAAAAAACGTGTCGGTCGCTCTAGGAAAATTCACGCGTTTATATTATACTGTATTAATAAAAACTAAGCAAAATCAAACTTAATTACATATTTATAAACAGTTTATAATAAATGTGCGTATACGTAAGAAGCCATCACGATAAGTGACCAAAAGCGCTTTGCCCAATACATAGGGGCGTTTTTCCATTCATGAGCAAAGAGCTCACTGAAAAAATGAATTAAATTGTAACTTTTTTAAATCAAAGCCAATTTCGAATTGTGTCAATATAAATATGTAAAATACGAAGCATATTTTTGTGTGTGTGGGCAATTGAACTAGTTTAACTAATTTTCCCTATCGTTTCTCTTACAGAAATAACACAAAAAGCCGCCCCATATAAAGAAAGCAACAAAAACCAAAATCCAAGCAACAACGTCGTCTAGGAAATAATTAAAGTAAAAAATCAAACGTAATCCCATCCGCAGTCGCAAAAAACTAAAGGAAAAATGTCTGTGATTGGCATCGATTTCGGAAATGAGGGCTGCTATGTAGCAGCGGCAAGGTCCGGCGGCATTGAGACCCTTGCCAATGACTACAGTTTGCGTGCCACACCGTAAGTAAAAGCAAAATGCAACACATATGTGTATGTACATAGGTATATTAGTTACAAGCAACTTAAGTTCATTTAGTACATAATCGTACCCTCTATTTGCTTTGAGGTTATGTGCGAATGTAAGTCATGTCCAACAGCCCCTATGCTCGTTCTCTTTGTGTGCGTGTGTGTGTGTGTATATGTGTGTAGTTTCGTGTGTATTTGTACGCCTAGAAATTTCCAGTATTGTCATTGGTAACGCTTGAAAAGAGCAACAAAAACAAATGCACATATGTAAATGCACATGCACTATATACTTATTCATACACACATACATACATACATACAAATGCATAATTGCTATCTGATCGCTTAGGCCTTAATTTGGCTCTGTGTTGTGTCTCCATAAAAAGCACTGCAAATGAGGCTTCGGCCCAATTTTCGACTAAGATTCTTGATTTATAAATATTGTGTAGACTGCGTGGGCGCAATTTCTACTTATGCCAATACATTTTTTCCTCCCTCCCCACCTTAATTTTGGCCAATGTACACACACACACACACACAGAGGCATGCTCACCAACATATACACACACGCATATCATCGCATGCGTCATGCGGTCACACAATAGCAGAGGGAGAGAACGCAGCAGCAGCTGTTGTGCGGCGAATAGCGAGATGAGAGAGAGAGACCAAACAAAGTTGTCGAAAATATGAAGCCGGGAAGCTCAAGATCATACATATATGTACATGATGTACCTGTCTGCTTGTCCAGTTCACACAAATGTGTTTGTGTGCTCGATTCTCTCGTGTGTTGTGACCATATTGGATGTGTTGTTTTCGATTTTCCAATACCCTGTAGAATCAATATGCTTAAAATAGGTTATATTCTGTTTAGAAGACCATAACTCAGCTGATTTTATATTTGTTGTTTCTTTTCGCAGATCTTGCGTGGCCTTCGATGGGAAGAAGCGAATCATTGGCGTGGCAGCTAAAAATCAACAAGTGACAAATATGAAAAACACAGTTGGTGGCTTCAAGCGATTGCTAGGCCGAAAATTCAACGATCCACATGTACAACACGAACTCAAGAGCATTCCAGCACGCTGTGAGGCGCGCAACGATGGCAGCATTGGCATTAAGGTCAACTACTTGAATGAGGATCAGCTTTTTTCGCCAGAACAGTTGACTGCAATGCTGTTCACCAAACTGAAGGAGACCTCGGCGGCGGCCATGCAAACGCAGGTGAACGATTGTGTCATCGCCTGTCCCGTATTCTTTACCAATGCCGAGCGTCGCGCTCTGCTCGATGCTGCCCAAATTGCTGGCCTCAATGTGCTCCGTTTGATGAACGAGACTACGGCCACAGCGTTGGCCTATGGATTCTACAAGAACGATCTGTTTGAGGATAAGCCACGCAATGTCATCTTTGTTGATTGCGGCCATTCGGCGCTGCAGGTCAGCGCCTGTGCCTTTACCAAGGGCAAGCTGAAGATGCTGGCAAGCACCTGGGACCAGATTGGCGGACGTGACTTCGATCTAGCTCTGGCTGATCATTTCAGTAAGGAGTTTTTGGAACGCTTCAAGATCAATGCCAAAACCAATGCCCGTGCCCAACTGCGTTTGGTCACTGAAATCGAGAAGCTCAAGAAGCAAATGTCTGCGAATAGCACCAAGCTGCCGTTGAATATTGAATGCTTTTTGGATGACATCGATGTCAGTTCTTCGATGCAGCGCTCCGAAATGGAAGAGCTAGTTGCCCCCGTCCTAAAGCGAGTGGAACAAACCTTCAGGAAGCTTCTCGTTGACTCAAAGCTATCTCTTGACGATATTCACTCTGTTGAAATTGTCGGCGGCAGCTCTCGCATACCTTCAATCAAGGCTCTAATTGAGGAGGTGAGTTGATTTATTGCACTTTGGAATACACTCTCTAATTCTCATCTTATTCCTCAAGGTATTCAACAAGCCAGCAAGCACTACACTTAACCAAGATGAGGCTGTTTCTCGTGGTGCCGCTCTGCAGTGCGCCATTATGTCTCCGGCTGTGCGTGTTCGCGAATTCGGTGTGACAGACATACAGAACTATGCAGTGAAGGTACTATGGGACGGCGATGGTTCGTCATCGAATGGCGAGGTTGAAATATTCCCACAATTCCATGCATCGCCATTTAGTCGTTTGGTGACCATTGCACGTAAGGGTCCGTTTACGGCATCCATCGTTTATGGCCAACAAGTGCCGTATCCGGATCAAACCATTGGAGTTTGGAAAATCAAGGAAGTGAAACCCACTGACCGTGGCGAGAGTCAGGATGTCAAACTGAAGGTTCGCATCAATCTGAATGGCATAGTGTTGATTTCATCAGCCACACTAGTTGATCGCAAGGAACAGGAGGAGGCAGCTATTGCCGAACAGGCTGCAAACGAGGAGAAGGCCGCAGGTGAACAGCCGGCTGCCAATGCAGGCGAATCGACGGATGCTGCGCAGGAGGTAAGTGACTCCAATCAGTCACGTAGTGATACACTCATCAAAATTACGTATAATCCATCATTTTCATCGATTGTTATCCTGTGTAGGCGCTGCTCTCTAATTTTCGAAGTTTTCTAACCCATTCAAGTTTTGCTTTTTCTAACCATGTGCTCTAGTCTATTATTTAATTAGACATAATTCAATTTATTAATTTTTTCTTAAGTTGCTCCTTTCATTTCGTTTTCATTTTGCCTAGACAGGGAATGAAATTCAGTTGTAAACTTAATTTATAATTTCATTTAGTGAACAAGATCAATAAGTTGTCTTTGGTATTTGTTTATTGATTTTCTATAGGTCAGCAACTGAATTATATTATTACATATCTCTTTTAGTCGGAGGAAGTCGTTTAAATGAAATTACTTTTTGTATTATCTGGTTTCATTCCCTATATCTATCTGTTGTTTTCTTAACTAACAAATGTAATTATTATTGACTAAATTTGTTGCATTTGTATCATTCGTATATGCATATATATGTGCATATATATGTATGTACGTGGCACCTGTTACAATCACCCTGCAAAAATATAAATATTGGATTTTCTGTGCGCTCGCGTTTTTGCTCTATCTCTTAGGCATATTGTGAGAATGAGGATGATAATAATACATCAACAGCCTCATCACCTGGCGGACAAGGGTGGGCACAGCGGGTCAAGGGCTGGTTTGGTTCGGTACGTTTTCAAATTTGAATTAAAAAAGCAAGTAAATAGATAAATAAAATACAATTTAAATTATATTCAAGACAAGAAACTAGAACGAAATTAGTCGTATCATGAAATTGGAAATCCTTTGATTAAAATAGAATTTAAGCCCAAAATTAATTGTGCTTTCTATTCTCCCACGCACCCAACAACCGATATGAAACGAATGATGAAGACCGCTCATCAGCTGCCTACCCTATGTGCTCCAACAACATCAATGTACAGAAGAACAAAATTTCAAATTAATGGGTATTTGCGTTAAGGAGAAAACTTGCTGTTGGTGCCAGAATATTCCAATAAGAGTTCAATCGACCAACCAAGTTAACTCGCTAACGCATTCATATATTTTTTACTTTTGTTATTCAAATATACTTTGAGTTACTCTACAAAAACACAAATGAATATAAACGATACGTTTCCACACAAAGCGCCTTAAATCCAATGAATAACACTCGAAACCATTCGAAATGTATTCACAATTACTCAAAGAGACAACACATGTCATAATTCTCTTGCTCATATTGTAGGCTGATGCTTGAGCTGTTTTTCTCTTCGCCTTGTTTGTCGTTTGTTGTGTTTCTCGCTTCAAGCAATTTCCTATTTCTTATTGGCTTACGAATATCAAGAAAGTCTGTACAAAATCTTTACTAAACCTTCGTCCTTTTCTCTGTGCAGGGCTCTGACAAAACTAAGAAGAAGTCATCGAAGGCCGTTGAGCTGCCCATGGATATATCTACACATGGTTTTAATCCCGAGAGTCTCGGTAACTATACGCAGCAGGAGGCAAAGATGATATCCAATGATCAGAAGGAAACGGAGCGTATTGATGCCAAAAACGCATTGGAGGAATTTGTTTACGATATGCGCAACAAGCTACAGGTATGAGATACAATATATATACCATATACCATAATGTAATGTGTCAATTCTCACAGGGTGGTCCACTTGAACGTTTCGTGGTGGAATCAGAGCGAGAATCGATTGTCGCGCACCTGAATGAGCTGGAGAACTGGCTGTACGAGGAAGGTGAGGATTGCGAACGTGAGACCTATACCAACCGCCTCTCGTCGCTGCAACAGCAAACCGATTGCATCAAGCATCGCTCTTATGATTACGAACAATGCCCGTCTGCCTTTGACGATCTGAAGAATACCATTTCCTTCGCCCGTCAAGCCGTGGTGGAATTCCGTAAGGGTAATCCGAAATATGACCATCTGACTGAGACGGAATTCATCAACATTGCGGAAACAGCAGATAAGGCACAAAAATGGCTCGAATCAAACCTGGCCAAATTCACTCAATCGTCGCGTACCGTCAACAGCCCCGTGCAGGTGTCTGCAGTACTACACGAAGTACAAACTCTGAATGCCTGCGTCAGTTCGGTTGTCAATCGTCCCAAGCCGAAGCCAGCACCTAAAGCAGCATCACCGCCAAAGGATTCGGCCAACACGGAGCAGAATGGCGGAGAGCCAACCACTGCTGGTGACAAAATGGATGTGGATGGCAATGCGCAGACAAATGATCCTGCCATGGATGTGGAATAAATGGGGCGATAGCAACGGATAAATTTAAATATATAAATATATTTTACGGTATTGGCTAACGATAGACAAGAGCAGGGCGAAACGACAACAACAACAACAAACTTAATTAACTAAACAAGACAAAAACATGGAGAAGAATGATTTGTATATGTAAATGCACACTTTTACTTTAATATTTTCGAAAAGCCAATTCAATGTACACTGTAAACAATAGTTGAATGTTTAAACGCGTGTACAAACAGAAACATAGCAGCAGCAACAGTAACGATTTGATTTAGTGCAGTACTCGGAATGTAACAACAAGCAGAGACCCGAATCTAAATTACACCTAAACAATTTCTAATCGACCATTTTTTTGCATATACTTGAGTAACAGAAGCAGCGACACTAAATGAATGGAATTCAAATAATCAAATAAAACGGAGATTCCAAAAAAACCACCAACACATTTCGTTTTTATGTGAGTATTATATGTTTCAGGGTTGTTTACAATACAATTTAAGACAACATCCACCTGCTGAGTGCACAGCTATTACGGTGGTTGAAAGTATTCGATGAAGATACTATATCCTATTCAGCGTACTAAGCACACCAGGCCAAGATTCGTTTGTTTTCTTTAATAAACAATTAGCAAAAGTTAATGGAGCCGAAAACGATCGGAAGAGTTAAGTTTGTTTATAAGCATATGGTGCGGGAAATTTCTGTACTGCTGGTAGTGCGAAGAGGGTTTGTTTGTTGATGGCTTTGATTGATCATATTTAGCAATGCAGGCAGATAAACAATTTCTTTTTGTGTGAAAAGTTATAAAGCTTTCCCATCTACATAGTCAATTTCAATTGTTCAAAAGTTGGCAAAAAGTTCAGTTTTTTGGCTTCATCTATGCAATAATTTTAAAGAATGGAAATGTAACTTCTTGAGTTATGTCAGTAGTCAAGTAATTGGTCGATGTGTGTATCTAAAGTAACCAATTTTCTACACTATCTGCACCTCTTGTAGGGTATCCAGCAATTGCGAGCATTCTGTACATATTGATTTGTGCCTAAATTTAAACATTTTCCACGAATTTCCCATTAAATTCAATGTACATATCTATACAATTTTATATACAAAACGAACGGGAAAAGCTTCATAGGTATAAAACGTAGAAAACTTGCTGCAATTTTCAGTTCAATTTTGTTTTCCAAACGAAGCACTACAAAGCAACGCTCCTATTAAATAAGTTTTCATTCAATATCAAAAGCTCTGGCATAATGAAGATCGTAGTAATATTTTTGATTGGTCTGCACATCTTTTGTGCAAAGAGTGAGGTAAATATAACTCGCATGAGTTGGTATATGAAATTGATAAATATATTTACATAGGGAACAGAAAGCCTGGACCTACAATGTGCCTCGTATTGTTCTAGCATACTGAGAACAACGATTCAGACTGCAAATACAGCTAACAAGGAGTTAGCGGAGAAGCGCATAAAAATTCGTACTCAGGATAATCAAATTAAAGAACTTGAAGCTAAAGTAGCAGGACTAGAAACTAGACTGGCAGCCGCAAATGAAAAGGATACAAAAAGTGAAGAGAAGGATCTACTTAAAGATATGAATGAAAAGCTTGATTCTCTGCAGAACAAAGTGAAGAATATTATGCAGATTAACTCGAATAAAAATAAAACGAACACTTAGAAAAGTCGAATAAGTATCATGTTGTAAGAAAAAGTATAGTACTGAAAGTAAAAGGGTTTGATTTTATCCCTTATCTACATAATCTTCTCTTTGTAAAGAACAACAATTCACAACATATTATTTAGTCTTCCCACCTGAATTCGAATTGAGTTGATTCCAATAAATACAATTGACATGTGATGTAATATTTGTGATAATATTTATTGCGCATATCATAGAAAATATGTTTACTTCATATTCGTATAGGCTGAGAATGGGGAATGCGTGGTAAGCGTAGCGTGTATCATACTAAATACGTGGAGATTTGGCTGAGAGCTGGTGACTAGCATGTATTATTTTTTAATGGGAACATTTAACTACTTGAATACGTTGGATTGGATTCAGGATTCGTTGGACAATGGCTCCTCGATGCGATCCAATTTAATGACTAATGCATTTATGATGCAGGCACCAGCCTCTTTGGTAAACCAGCACAGATCGTTGAGCAGATGCAATGACGATTCGTTCAAGTTATTCGACGTGGTGCTTGTTGGTGCGCCTCCAATGGGTGCTTCGACTCCATGATCATTGCTTGCTTCATTGTCGTGGGTCTGGACACTTCTACGTTTCGTTTCACCAGTTGTCTTGCCTGTGGTGACGCCTGAGATGGACTGACGTCGCACATAGACCTCAAACGAGGTGGAGATTCTATGGACACCCTGATCGGAAACATAATGATGCTGAGGCAGTACAGGTTCAATAACTGTCGCATTGGGTGAATAATATAGTTCCAGGCGTGTGCCTGGCTCATCTTTGTGTGTGGCTGCTACCGCATCATCATCCGTTTCGAGGGGCAGCGGTTGTCCTCGATCCAGTATGGCACGAATTTTGTCCACACGCGTCATATAGTAGAAAGGTAACCAATCCCCATTGAGATCGAGATAAACCTGGTTGCCAGCAGCTGCTACAGCGGATGATGTGGCTGATGCACTCAGGGCATTTACAGTTTGCTGATTTAGCTTAAAGTACACCCAACCGTCCAGTTTATCATTGCCATTGTTATTACACTTGGCACAGAAGCATATCGGTTCCAGGCGCGTATCGAAGAAGGCCTGAGGCAGCACCAGAGACGCACAGAACCTCTTCACCTGCTTCAGATATTCGCAATCATTTTGCTCTAAGCCAGCTGTGCGTAGCGAGTCCCTGGCGTTGCTGTTGGAGTTCGTATCCGACTCCACGGAATTGAGAGAGGACAGATCTAAATTGATTAGGGACATTTGATCCGGTATGAGATGATGCTGCATGCGTGTGTATTCATTTTGTTGAAGCTGTTGCAGCAGAAGCAGATGATTCATGTAATCAATCTCATCATCTTCCAACACATTGTCGCCCGAATCGCAGGACATTTCTCTCTCACATTCTCGTTCCCGTTCCCTTTCATTGCTAACCACCGCAAGGACATCCACATTATTTTCGTTGTGCTCCGATTCGTGGGAGGAGATCATAGCGGGAGCTAGAACATTCGGCTGCTCGTACTCCTTATTGGTGTCATACACGCCGTGCGCTTGACTGGAGCCAGCATTAACGCCAACTGCGGCTCCACCACTGCCGGAGGTGTTTAGAGAATTCTGAAACCTCTGTGTGCTCTGACTACGCTGTATATTCAAATTGGTATTGTGCTGCAGCTGTAGAGATTCGCGTAAACAGCTGTAAAGAAAATTAGGAGAATTAGTTACTGATTTCGCCAGGAATCTCACGAACGCTCACCAGGTCGAAGAGGATCCACCCAGCTCATTGCGCTGCTGTTCCAGCGTGCGATTTTTTATTGAGATGTTCAACAGCAAATTCTCAGAAACGCTCTCCATGACAGAACGTGTCCTGGAGAAGTATTAGACATCACTAGAGGTCTGGACAGTTACTCAAATAGTTACTCACATCATATTGCTCGCTGCAGTGGATGTGGAGGCGCCTGTTGGCAACTCTCTGGCACCGTCGCTTAACTGTTCCGTATCCTTCTCCTTCTCATGCATTTCCAAGTGCGCCTTCTCACACTGCTGCGGCATATTGTCCAATTCAAGTGCTTCAGGAGCCTCCAAGATAGGTGTGCCATTGGCATTCCCATTACGTGTGGCGTCACATCCAGTCAACAAAGTAATTTTCTCACATTTGCCGTAGATATCAAATATGGGATACACATGACTGGGCAAAGAACTGCCCAGATCTTCCAGATTGGTGGAGCCAACCATTATTACTAAGATAAACAAACAAAACTCAAATTAGTTATCGGGAAACAGCTTTTCTACCACAACTTACCCAACATTCCGGCGTGAGTCAATGTCAGGGTTATAACTGTGCCCACTTGAATGTGCTCCAGCACCTCACCATATTTCGAAGCCATCACCTGGCCATTGATGTTGATGTAATCGTGTGTGGCCAACCAGCAGCTTCGTTTGTAATTGAGCAGGGACACCGGCACGGGCACGGACATGGACTGAGGAGAAGCTGCCAGCACTCCGAGACTCAAAGTGCCCTTCCATTTGTTATTGATGGCATCCACCTTAATGCTGATGCTTTCGCCCTTGCACAGTGGTTTGTTGAGGCACACAATGGCTTGATTGAATGACTTGCTCCTCGACGCACTGCGTCGATCTTCGGAGAGGCGAGTATGCTTGTTGGATATGTCCACAAATTCATAATTTTGTGCCTCGGAATCAATTGATTCGAGCATTGAGCTATCCTGTTTGTTTAGAGCATCCATGCCAAAGTCCATGGAGTCTTGCAAGCGCAGACTGCAAGGGCGTAAAGGCGAAGCCGGTCCCTGCGTTGAGATGACCTGCACACCCATTGTGGAGCCCATTAGCTCACAGACTACATAAACATCATTGGGTATATTGAAAAACTGTATGCCAACATTCTCCGAATTGAGGAGAATGTTCAACGAGTTCTCCACACGCTCCAATGTAATGCGATCATCTATGCGCAGCCACTCCAGCGATGCCAGTGATCTCTGCAAGCAGATGGAGTTGTAGCGCACCTCATTCCCACTCACATACCACACATTAGCGGGAATTCGCTTCAAGCTGGTGGGCAGCTTCTTGCGCAGACTCTCATCGGCAAAATTGAGATCGGTGATGCCAATGCTAAGACAACCTGAAAGATCGAAAGGTCGTCAGTAAATTGCCAATGATTTCATAAAGTACAAGTACTCACCGGCAAGCATGGGATTAATGGATGTCAGCTTAATCTCGAAGGGAGAGCCAACACTCAATGGATGCTCAGAGAAGACCAGGCATTGGGACAGCGCAGCTGTTGAACCCGTCATTCGACTGACCTCGGTGCAGTCTTTGGTAAAGCTGAGACTACCCGAAATGCAGGTCCACCGATGCTTCGTCTCCAGTGCCGGATGCTGAATAACAGACGTGGCCTGACAGCTCTGCGAGTTCTCGCTCGTGGCATACGGTGCACGAATGTCCAGTTGAGTCTGTGTTAAGCTGACCTGTGCGCACTGTCCATAGAGATCAATTATTGCCCAGATATTGGGAGAATGTAGCTCTCCGGCTGGACCCTGATCCATCCCATCCACAAAGAAGTGTATGTAATCGCCGTTGCGCATGACGCCGACCCTTGTGCCAGTGCCGAGCGTATCCAAATCGATAAGCACGTTTGTTCTTATTGTCTTACGATTATGAAAGATCATCGGACCACAAAGAATGATTGTATCATTGGCTTCCAAGTCCGTGGCGTTCGGTGCCAACTGTATTTCTTCGGGCCTTGTGCCTGTCACACCGATTTCTATATTGCCCGACCAATGGCGCACCATTGTCTCCAGCTCCACCTCGAACAGTTCACGGTTCCTCAGGGGTCGATTACTAAACACAATCGCATCGTTGAACTCAGCTAGTGAATTGGGACGGGATGCAGTTAGTCCACTATTGGAAATGCCCGCATTGGCTCCATGTATGGTGTGGAAACGTAGTGGAACCTCGCTGTAGAGTGTTGTATTTGAAATTGTTGAATTCCCTGTATCCGGACTACCACACTCCGAAGTGTCCACAATGCTGGCCTGCGCTGCCTGGCCATACAGATCTATGACTCCATAGACACGCTCTGGCACATTTGTCGCCGCCGGACCTTGGTCCACGCCATTTACCCAAAAGTGCAAAGTACCATCATCTTTACGGACGACCCCAACGCGATCGCCAACCTGCAAACGGTCCAAATTCTGGCCATACTGCTCGATTACGGTTACACCATTCTGCATGACTCCATTGCCGGTCATCATCCAAGTGCCGGAGCTGGGGAAGAGAAAGAGGAACTACAGTTAGTTAAGCACTTATGAAAACCCATTTGCTTTCCTACCGCACATTCGTCATCGTGAATGGAAAGTCCAGGTCGTCTGCAATGTGAGTGGTTACGCCCATTTCTACAGAACCAGCCCATTTAGTAACGACACGCTCGAGCCGCACCTGGAAGAGTTCATTGGGACGCAATGTTCGCCGGGTCAGCACCACACCATTATTGAAGTCATCCGCAGCGCTGCAATTGAAATGAGTCAAAATGATGATTTCTGGCAAGGATTACCACCACTTACTTGGGCCTAAGTGCAGTTCGTCCACTTTGTGTAACTGTGGCGTGGCTGCCGCATATAGGATGAAACGTGAGACGATCATCGTTGCGTGCAATTGCTCGTGAGTTTATGGTTTCACTTAATCCTCCAGCAGCACCGGCCACATGCATATCACTCTCTGGACTGAGTAAGCTTAACGTGGGTGTACCGGACTGTGCGTTACTGTAAGCTGAGGCCATGCCGGCAACTATATTATTCCTTCTGGTAACCAGGTTCTGTTGCTCTCGCTCATCGCGGTCGACAATGGTCACCTTGATGGTCATTCCATAGAGATCGATAACGCCCCACAACGTGGCTGCAACGCGAGTGGCAGCTACGCCCTGATCCTGCCCGTTGATATAGTAATGTAGATTACCATTGGATTTGCGCATCATGCCCACACGATCTCCCTCGCGTAGCTCATCCAAATTGAACTCTCCATATTGCCGTCGCGTACCTTTGCCATTAGTGAGTATGCCACAACCGGACATCATGATGGTGCCGCTCCGCATATTTGTCATGGTGGCAGGAAAGTGCAGCACTATTGGATTGTGCGTGGTGACACCCACTTCAATGGAGCCAGACCATTTGTCCACCAGCTTATCGATACGTATCTCAAAGAGCTCATTGTCTCGCAATGGACGATGCGTCATGACGACACCATTATTAAACTCATCCAACGGCCGACGACGCTCAGCAGATCGGAAGTTGGGCAATAGTTTCACCAGAGATCCACAACGCGTATGGAAACGCAACCGGGTATTAACATCATAGTATTCAGTGGACACGCCACTGCAACTCGGATTTAGACGACTCAGTGCATCCATGTTGCCACTATTGCCGATGCTCACGTCTACGCTTAGAGGCACATCCAGATTTTGGACAACCTGTTGTAATGGCTGCTGCAGAGGTGAATCCAGCAGGTGCTATAAACATAAATACAATTGTTATCGAGGAAGTGAGCAATATTTGATGCAGTAAAACTCACCTCGCTGGAGTCGGCATTTGTGGGACAAAGGGAAACTTGCATGCAACGGCCGTAGAGATCTACAAGCGCCCAAAGAGGTTTGGGCATGTTTTTAGCTGCCACACCTTGAGATTCACCATTCACATAGAACACCAATTCATGATTTGAGGTGCGCATGACACCTACTCGATCATTCTCGTTTAGGGTCTCCAGATCGGTGCCATAATATTCAAGCCAACGCAGGCCATCCTTGCGCACATCTATCCCCGACATAACCCAGGTGCCATTCCTCAATGCCGTGGCACAGGCAACCAGCTCTAAATCGTCTGGTGACTCGGACGTAACACCAATCTCAATGCTTCCGCTCCAGGAGCGATTCTGTGAAATATTTAACGTTAGAATAATGCCAACATAGTGCAATTATACCCCAAGTACCTTCTTGTCAATGACCACCTCGAAGAGTACATCATCCACCAGCGGTTCGGCACTAAACACAAGTCCATGGCTAAAGTTCCGCATAGCACGCTGAGCTGACCGATTTCCATCCCAAAGTGTTATGGAGTGACCACAGCGTGTGTGAAAACGCTGCACTGCAGCGGCTGAAGTGCCACCAGCCATGTTCAGCGAGTATATGTGATTTTCTTTTGTTACAAGAGAAACAATTTCAATGAAAAAAGTTGCACTCTTTTTGTTGTTTCCAGCGCTGACTGCTGTTACGGCATCCAATCATATTAAGCCTAGCTCATGCTTGCAATAAGAATTGCATGATATTTACGCTTTTGTAATTCAATACTACTTTTAATAACTATTTTCTTAAGAATCAGAGGTCTACTTGACATCTTTTTATTTACCCCATTCGCTGTCTTATACAGGGTTGCCACTTGAAAATATAAAAATGCATCAACAATATTTACAGTTTTGGTGTAAAACACCAAGTATGGCAACCGGGCTTATATTGGCCATTCTTCGGACAGCGACCAAAATGCACTAAAAAATCCGCATGTATTATCGATATATTTCATCGATATCACGCTAATTGACGAACACATTTTTTGTTTTCTCTGTGAACCTAATAGTGTTGGGTAAATACTGCTCACTTCGGTGAACATGTTCACTTGTTCTTTTTTTCGAGGTGAGCCGACTCGCTCACTTCGCTCACTTGCTCAGTTGAAAATTTTTTTTTTGCAATTTTTCCTAGTCTCCTGTGCTTGCTGACCTTTTTTTTTTTTTTTTGTACTATTATTCCCTCCTTGATACTCAAAGCCGTACATATATTTGTAATAAAAAAATATTTATTTGTAACGTATACAATCTCCATTACATCTTCAGTGTCATACTCTAAATATAAGCTATATAATAATACATTATTTACTTCTTTTTATTCACCTGGCCAGTTTGCATAGTTACCACACTTCGCGGTTTTTTTTTTAAACAATTGGTGCAGCTCACTTCTCTTTCTCACTTTGTTTGCTACTAAAATATTCCTTATTACTCTCTACTTACTGCTCGCATTTTACGCCAAATTTGCCACGCAATGTCTTGCCCCAACTCATCAACTGAGCAATGAGCAAGAGCAGCTCAGCAACTGAGCATGAGTAAGAGCAGGTGAGCAGCTGAGCAATGAACAAGAGCTGTTCAGTAACTGAGCAGTGAGCAAGAGCAGCTCAGCAACTGAGTAACTGAGCAATGAGCAATGAGTAAGAGCAGGTGAGCAACTGAGCAGTGAACAAGAGCTGTTCAGTAACTGAGCAGTGAGCAAGAGCAGCTCAGCAACTGAGTAACTGAGCAATGAGCAATGAGTAAGAGCAGATGAGCAACTGAGCAGTGAGCAAGAGCTGTTCAGTAGGTGAGCAACTGAGCAGTGAGCAAGAGCTGTTCAGTAGGTGAGCAACTGAGCAGTAGGGCTGCAAAACTATCGATAGTGGGTACATCGATAGTTTTCAACTTCGATGTTTCAAAACCTCGATGTTTTCCAAAAAAACATCGATATATCGTTAAAACATCGAAAATCTTTAAAATATTTTAGATTGCGATAAATACCATACATTTTATTTCTTAAAATTAAAAAAAAATATATTAAATGCTCATTTCATAAAATAAAAAATCAAATTAAATGTCTTCACAAGTTAACGCTTAGTTATTCATATTTTGATCTTAATATTAAAAAACCAAATTATGTCTTCTATTGTCTAAACCGCAATAGATTTGTAATACTATACACTGCTGCTATTAAGATTTTGACTAACTTGATGTGCACAAAAACTTATCCATTATATAGAAGAACCGCCAATTATATTATTGCTGTAAAAAACTATTAAAAAAAAATAAATTTATAAAATTATACACATTTTTAATTTAACAAACACTTACGCGTAGCTTGAAGCGTCACCATGCATCCGATATATCGATGTTCAATTTTTAACATCGATATATCGGACCATTTTGAAAACCTCGATACTATCGATAGTAACATCGATAGTTTTGCAGCTCTACTGAGCAGTGAGCAAGAGCTGTTCAGTAACTGAGCAAAAGTGAACAATTAGTGAAGAACATGTTCACTTGTTCAGTTTAGTGAGCAGCTCAGTTTTGTTCACTCACTCATGAGCAACCCAACACTACAACCTAAGGAGACACAGAAAATTGTATTAAAATGTCGTCGGTACCACGTAAAAAACAGTGTGAAATTAATCACAACAACAATCAAACAGCAAAAAACAATTGTAATCCCCTCGGACAGCACAAGTTACAAGCATCGATGGAACGTTTGCAAGTGCAGCAACCCAATGTAAGCAGATGCTCCGCGGGCTCAAACTGGCTGACATCAAAAGCTGTTGCGGGTAGCGAAAATCAAAAAACAGCTGGCAAACCAGCTACCACAAACGCAGATGACACACAAATTCTGACGAAGTCAGCACGTTCACGTCTAAAACGGAAAGCACAAAGGAATCGCTATGTAGCTATAGATTGTGAGATGGTCGGCGTAGGATCCAACGGACAGGAAGATATGGTAGCGCGCGTCTCCATAGTCAACAAAGTGGGTGAAGTGCTGATGGATAAACATGTTAAGCCGCGCCACCCTGTAACAGATTATCGCACCAGAGTTTCGGGCATACGCCCGCAAGACATTGAGAATGGTGAAGACTTTAAAACCGTTCGGGAGGAAGTGGTCAAGTTGTTGCTGGGCAAAATACTAGTTGGCCATGCTCTACGCAAAGATCTCGCCGTACTGAACATTAAGCATCCCGTTACTCATATACGAGACACATCAAGCTACAAGCCTCTCTGCAAAATCGTTTCAAACGGACACACACCGAGCCTCAAGCGCCTTTCTATGGCTGTCCTAGGTCAGGAAATACAGACTGGAGAACACAACTCCGTTGAGGATGCCCGTGCTGCCATGAGCATTTACAACCGCATCGCCCCCGACTGGGAGAAGTACATACAGAGACGCGAGAAACAGCTCAAATGACAATTAATGATAATTAATCTACATACTAAGTTAATACACAATTTTATTCATATACATTTGTAAAATTGTTGCTTATATTTATAAAATGTTGGAACTAAGAACTGAAGCCAAGTGTGTTTAATTCTGCTGTCCATGAATGGCATTGTGTCGCTGCATTAGCTCCTGCCAAGGGTCCTCTAACATCGAACTGTGAAAATATTGGTTTTGTCCTGGGCTGTCGCGGTGTTGCCATTGATTCTGCTTGTGATATCCTCGCCTGCCGCCACGCCCATAATTTCTGCCTTGCGATCCCTGTTGCGGTGTCCTGTTTTGATAGAAATGTGGCGTATTAGGTGCGGAGCGCTGTCTGTCTTCATAGAAACCGCAATAATTTTGCTGTGACGAGTTGTTTTGAACATGTGGGTTTTGGTTAGGGCTGTAATTTTGCCTAGCCTGATGACTGTTGGATGATTGTGGTCCGCCAGCATGTTGTGACATATAGTCCGCTGTTTGCGATGGATATTGCACATTTTTCTCGTAAGGCGAATAATAATTAAAACTTTTACGAGGAGTTCCCATTATAATTGTTAGTAAACAAATTTTTTTCTAACTTAACTTTAGGGCTGCTTTCTATGGTTTATCGATTAATTTCTTGGATGTTCTAGCCGCAAATTTAGGGTGACCATTTAGTGTGTAGCCAAGTTCGATTATTTGTTCGATGTTCGAAAACAGCTTTTGAATTGAAGCGCCAAACTGACATTATTTTTTCACGGTTGCAGTATAGTTTCGCCAACACCGAATAGCCCCCTAAATGTCTCATACCCTTTAGATGTCTAATAAATCTGCTCGTGAGCTCAACGGAAGAAAATATATTATTTATATAATGCAAGAAATTGATTTCAATTCAAGTTTAACGCTATCTTAGCAACGGTAAAGGCCAATTTAAGAAAAAAAATGTGCCATTGCGCCAAAACCTATAAAAAGTGCCAATTTTGGCGCAGAAACGCCAAGTGTGGCAACCGTGCTTCAGTCTCATTTGAAAACTCGAACGAAGAAGTCGGGGTGGTGTCGAATCTGTCGTGTCGCCGTCGCCGTCACAATAAAAGTGCATTGCAATAACTGCAGTTGAATTTATCGTTCACCAAATATACACAAGTGGTAAATGTGAAAAGCAAATAAGTTAAGAAATCCAAAGTAATGCCCAATTGCGAAGCATTTAAAGCGAATAAGCTAACACAACTCCAAGGAGTGTTCTATTGAAATCTGCGCTTTGTCTGCGCTCAGTATATGTATGAGTGTGTACGTGAGCGTGTGTGTGTTTGTTCAGTTGCATATAAGAAGAAGCAGCAGCAGCCGCAGCCGCTGTCCCAGCAGCAGCAACAACAACACCGACGAGCACATTACTCACTTATGTGATTATTCGTGCTTCCAACAACAAAAATTCTTTTAGGGCGTGTAAATGCATGGGTGTGTGAGTGTGTGCATACACACGCGCATCTATAGAGAGTAGTGCAGTTAAAAGGAATGCTTACATTGCGAAAATACAAATAAATAATCGCAGCAAGTTTTTTAATTCAAATCAATAATCAATATACAAATTTCGGTTTATATCTACTAGATTTATATACATAAAATATATATATCTATATAACAAATTCACTAGCTGCACTTCGGCGAGGCGAAGCAGTGCAACTGCAACAACAGCAGCAACAGCAACAACAGCAACAGCAACACCAGCCACAACAACATCGCTTTGGATATCTTCAACGACATCAAAGAGCAACTTTCAAGTTGCCCCGAACGCACCCGGACACTCTGCCGCACTGTATGGGGTGCAGTACGAACGTCCCTTAGCACAGCGCTAACCGCAGCGAGCATCGAAGCCGGCGACGCCCGCGACGACGGTGGAGGTGGTGGAGGGTACGGTGGGCCAGGCACAAATGGTGCTACCGGCTGGTGCAATACAATAACAACAGGGGCGAGTGGAGCAAGTGGACGCTTTGCCACCATCATGGGGGCAGTCAAATCACGCAGCATCACCAATTCGGACGTTGATCGGGATCGAAACGAACACCAGCATGCACAGCATCCGCATCAGCATCAGCATCAGAGCTCCCAATCCATGATGCATCAACAACGTAACGGCGGCCACCATCATCATCCGCATCACAATGTCTCCATCGGTGGCACGCTACAAAAACAGGATCTGCGCTATGACATCGGCTCCAGTTCGCAGTATCATCATGTGCGCCAGCCCAGCGTGCGCAGTCGCAGCCAGCAGCCGATGCCAACGACAGATGAGCTCGATCGCCGATTCGCAAAGGTTTTGGTAAGTGAGACGCTGTCACTGACACTGACACCCACGAGTATCGTAGAACCGATTCTCTTTGCTCCCATATTCCTACTCTCTTAACGCATCTGATTGATGAGCTCATCACTTGAAGCTGTCTCTTAATGTGTGTGTGAGTGTGTGTGTGTGAGTGTGTATAAGAGTGTGCGTTGATAACCCCAGCTGAACTTTTTGCCATACAACAATGCTGCATTTTGTATGTGAACCAAGCAAGTCATGTGCAAGTCAAGTTTGGATCGAAAGGGGTTACAAAATCAGTTTGGCTCAATTGTTTATTTAATAACTAAATCAGGAAAGAAGTGTGATTACACTAACAATGGCCACAGTGGGGCTTTAGACACCTTTTAATGGAAATATAATGTTTTTTTCCACTTTTAACTACAAGTCGAGCAAATTAAACCCCTTGGCGCCTCTGGCCCTCGTTCTGTTCTGTTTGTCATCTATATATGTATATATATATACATACATAAATGAAGTGCTGCTTGAGAGCAGCCCAACCTCAGTTCCAAATTTACTTAATTAAACAATAGGCGCGCTCTTTTGGGTCTGCTGTTGAATACAGAAAATAAACAAAATCAACTCAAAATAAAGTTGTGTTAAAAAACACCATAAAAAACGGCAAAATAACACACAAGCTCCAGCGATTCGCAATGCAAATTAGAGATGTTAATATTACTGCAAATATCGCTAAAGAAATCAATTAAATATTTATCAGAATAAAGTACTACATATACGATATATCGCTATATATTTTATGTCTATTAATTTACAGTAATTTTGCTTAATTTCCTTCTTTCGATATATCGCCAATTTCAACTCAAATAATTTTGCTATATTTTCCGCATTTCTAATACAAATTATATACCTAAAAAGACCCCTATGCTACTGGCAATATAATATAGTTTGATCGAAATGTCGCCTGACTCTTGGGTAGCTGCTGACTCATTGACGTCGCAGCTTCGTTTATCTCAAACCCGATTTCAGCCTGATTTTCACACTATAAATAAAAAGGCGAAAAAAGTTGTAAATTAAATTTTGTGCTCGAGATTTTGCATAAACAATTCTTAAGCCAGTTTGCTCATTGTTTATCGATTGGTTTATAGGTTTATAAATTTGCTTTATGCTTAATATAAACCTCATCAATACTTCACATAGCAAAAGTATCTGCAAGTTACGCAGCTTATGGAGAGCAATTTCCAGTTGTTTGTGAGAAGGTTTCTTTCCTCTTTTTACTATATGTACTATATGCTTTAGTATACAGACTATTGGCATTGCTCTGCACATTGTTTAATGCTGTCTTTTGCTCTAAAGTCCGCACACACTTCCATTTGTCATAACACTTGTTGATTGTACGCACATACACACACACACACATATTCTTGTTGTTTTGTTTGCTTCCCTCCCTTTTAAGTTATTTTGCCACTGGAATTGTTTGACTACTTTGTTTAATTTTGTCTGGCTTGACCTCGTCTCGAGACAAGCTAAAAAAAGGCTTAAGCTAATTTTGTTTACATTTTATTTTGGAGCTGCAATTCTGCCCTTGGGCCAACTGTTCGTCAAGAGCGAGCAATTGTTTGTCTGATTCATAGCTATAAATAGCATTAGATTTAGTCTGTTTATACCCTGTGCTGGAGTGTGTAGAGGACATGGCTGGATTGATGTGGAATATTTAATAATAATATAATATAAATAATATGATAATAAGAGCAATATAACTAACTTATAAATATAGTTAGTTACTTATGGACAAGATATTGTGTAATTCCTACTTTTTACCCTGTTAAAGCCATTTCAGACTGTCGTCTATTACGCAGGGTATGTCACTGTCGGGTGCGCCTGACTGATGGGCTGGCTTTTGCGCTTTATGTATGCCTAATCGGCGGCATTCTTCTCAACCCATATGCTTCCGGTTAGCTGCCACTGCAACATTTCCACTGCGTAGGTTGATTGAACTTTGCAGTTTGCTAAACATACAGATACATATATGTATATTGGGTATAAAAAGATAAACAGATACAGATACATCGTATATTGGGTATAAAAAAGATAAAAAGATACAGATACATATGTGAGTTAGATATAAAAAGGGAATGTAGATACTTTATAGAGTTGCAGATACAATTGTTGAAGCGATTCATCCATACAGTCTATATATAAATCGTTATTAATAATAATAGTTCTTTGAATTTAATGTAAATAATATCCAATTAATATTACACACTTAAATTTCGTTTAAAAAATGATTTACTAAACAAATTATGCATAAAGACCGCAAACAAAAGTAAATTTATCGCAACAATTGTTCAAGCAACATTTTCCGAGTCGAAGCGGTTCACTCTTTCAGACAAAATGTTTAGTTTGATTGCATTTTAATGCCGACTCCATTAGGCAGAGTTAAGCCCAATAACTGCAGACTGTTTGTGGCAGATTGTGGGTGTGTGTGTGGGTGTGGGAGTCGACTACTAACCACATAAAATCCTCATTAGTTTACTAGCTTTCACAACTCTTAATGACTTTCACTCATTTAATCATCGATGGCAATGGGAGACAATCATCGTGATCAATGGGAGGGATTGGCAGACTCATGTCTTTGTTCAGAATAGATTCGAACGAACCATCATAATTACTGGGGTTTCATCTTAATGGCATTTACAGCGCCAGACTAACCACAAAACCACAGTAGCTGCTGTGTGTGAGTGTGTGTTTGTTGTGCTGAATAAACAGCCATTGTGTATGGTCGTCCATTCAGTGCCATTAGAAGACTTTGTCAGCGATTGTCTCAATCGAATGAATGCAAAAAGTAAAAGAACCAACGATTACAGATATAAGACTGTCATTATCTACTATTTTATATATAGAGCATGTATCTGTTTATATAGTAGTGCGAAGAACCAACTTCCTTGGCGGGCTCTTTGCCATTTATCACTGCTTCTTGGTTTACTATCAGCGGTAAGCCAACAGTCGGATGCAACTGCACTCGTATTTATCAGCTGAAGTAGGCTGACTTTTACTTTACTTAAACTAGTCATTATAATAGAGTTAATTTAATTTCATTTTACTTTGAATTTAAGAAGTTTATTATCCATCCTAATTTTTATTTATTTTTTATAGACTCTTGCTTTAATTTGTATTCCGTGTAGACGAAATGTTAACGATATAACGATAGCTTTTTTTCACAGTCAATTATCATGAATTTACATTAAGTCATTTCCCGAGACCGAGACTGTTTCAGCTGTGTGTTAATTAAACAAGACAATTACTTCATTATCATGCAATTTCGTTTATTTATAACTACACATATTATACCCTGGAATTGCTAAAGTAAAGTAGAGTGAGGTAAAGCCAGAAGCAGGTGTGGCAGATGCCCATGAAGTATCTACAACTCTTAAGCTGAGTCGAGCTAGTTCAGACTGTCTGTTTCATTATGTATTGTACTTATTTACTTATTATCTACTTATGAGTGCATTTTGTTGCTGCATCCGACTGTTGCTTTCCCTTTGATACGTATATTTCTGTCTTGTTTTGTGAAATGTGTTGAAGGTAATATTAGGAGTTAAGTGTGCAGCATATTTCACAACTATAGCCACTACTAAAACTGTTGGCAAGCATTGCAACAGTTTTAATTTGATTAATTAGTATCTCATTACTTTTAGTGGCAACTGTTGTAGATACTTTTACTATAAACTCTAAAATGCCCTTGTGACTACTGTTAATGCTCTCAAAAAACAACTTTTGGTTAATTCAACTCTAATATACAATAGTCAATATTGTGTTTTATATTGCTAATATTGAGCAAGGCTACAGTCGGATGCAGACGACTCTATTAAGCACTGCACTTTGTCTACACATCATTTGCAGAATCTCAGTCGCAATTCTTGTTGTCATTTACTCATTTATTAGTCACTTGAATACGAGTATATATGTAGTACATATGCAACAGTAAATCCAGGTGCGTTTACCCTGCTATTTGCTCTCTCCCCGAGACACCCTGTCTGCCTGTCTGTGTCTGTGACTTTGAGCGATTTGCTTCAACTCGACTCGACGCGCTTTTTAAACAGCGAATAATGAATATAGGTATGTTTATGTAGATGTGCGTATTGAATAATGTATATGTATGTATGTGTGTATATCGTCTCGCTCTGTCAACCTTCCGATCGCTTCCCCAACAGGCAAAAAATAATCATAAAAAATAGCGGCTTTTCTATATAAATTAGTCGACGGCATATAATATAATCCCAAGTGCCTGCCGTCGCACCGGATACGCATTTTAAAAATTTTATTCAATGAGTGTGCATGCGATTGTACATATGTATAGAGGAGGCATATGAATATGTGTCTGTCTGTCTGTCTGTCTGTATGTATGTACGTATGTGTCTGCATAATGGGGACCCTTTCTAGCCAGCTTGTGACAGATGAGTAAGCGCCTTGAATACATCCATAGTCAATTTAGAAGCTGGCGACAAATTCAACTCATTCAAAACTTATGGCTGATTGTGGAGTGTGGTTGTTGTTGTTGTTGGAGGGGACTCAATATTATCTGAGATAATTAGACAATAAATAGTTTTTTATTATTATTACTGTGTACATGTGTGTTGAACACAGACAACGAACAAAAGCCTTGATTCGCATTAGTCAAAGAGCGTATGAAAATGTAGAGCAAGTCATTGAAGAGACTAGCTGAAGCAGCCATGGGTAGTCATGGCTTCAGCGAGCAGTGCAGCTGTGTTGAATGCGAATAAAGAGAGCCGCTCACTGACTGCTCTCTTTGTATTCATGGCTAAAGCTATTCAGAGAGCGGGGTATGCCTTAGCCGACATATTCTAGTGGTATATTTTACTCATTTGTTTGTTTCTGTTTGTTTTTATTACACTTGTGTTTATTATAGACCGCAAGCCGTGATTCATTCAATGATTTCATTACGCAATATTAATTTGTAAACAACTTTTTTATACTGAGTAATGCGAAAACATTTCTTAGTTGTTTGTGTATTTATTACCCACATAATAATTCCATCAATTTCATTATGGGGGTGTTGAATGAAATACTATATAATAATATAAGAGTGTGTATAATATGTAAGAGTATACAGAACTCTTTTTCATACTCTGTTCTATGCAAAAGTGCAAAAGGATCAGTGGAGACAATGTACTTACTCTTGAGCAGCAGAACTCACTGAGTCGAGGAAGCTTTATCAGTCTGACTGTAATAATATGATATGCTCGGTTTTATTATCTATTAACATATTTAAGTCTTATAAAGAACCAATACTTCTATATATAGTAAGATCTCCCCATTCAAGAAGTCTCTTTAAATCAAGGCAGTGACCACTATGATTCATTCATTGTCTCCTCTCTGTATTCTGATTAACAGTCAAAGAATGATGATGACAACTCCTTACAGTTCACTCTGCTCAAGCTTATACTCTCTACACCTTCTTCAAAATGTTTTATGTTTCGTGTTGATTAATATCTGTCGTTTAATTGCTGCATCAGTGTTTATAGTCTCTCTGATAGACTCAGACCTAGATACAAGCAAGTGCGTGATGCGCTGTACCCTCTACTTTACTACTTAAGTGGCTTCATGCGACAAGATTTGCTCTACTACTATGGTGGCATGTTATTATCAGTCAATCACACAGGTGTGCGAGTGTGTGTGTGTGTGTTGGCACTTTTAATTAGAAGCTACCCTGCAGCTGCACCCAAAATTAAAGTCACGTAAGCATATTTGCTAATGCCATTAACTAAGGCATTTTCTATTTTCATTTCCACTTGCCACTCTATATACCATATTCCAGGGAATAAGTACAATATATACAAAGAGGAATTCACAGTTTGCACAACAATTTGAGTCTTGCTGCAGCCATATGCAAATGGAAATCAGTCAGCAGGCATGAATGCACTGTGAGAAAAGTAATTACCACAATAGAATCTATTAAGTTTTAATTGCTAGTTATGAAAGATGAAAAATTAATGACTTTTTTAAGCGAATGCCTACGGCCTGCTGCTGCTGTTACACATGTATCTGAAAGATATTCCTACGAAGAGAGCCTTATTTATCGACTCTGTGTTTTATTGTCCCATATACGGTACACACTTATTAGTTTTATGGCCATTATCAAATGGCTTTTAATTGTTATTGCCATCATACGTTTAACGTTTCCTTATTTTCTTGCAGGCTTCCATGGATCTGCCACCGGATAAAGCAAAGCTTTTGCGTAATTACGACGACGAGAAGAAGTGGGACATGATATGCGATCAAGTGAGTAGAGTCGAGTCCATAATATAATTTGAAAAGCTTCACGCTCTTCTCTTATACTATAGTCTGCGTGTTAATCATCGTGGTCGAGTCCGCTATTTCCTGTTTATAGCAAAACGCAAATTTGTGCAGATTAAAAGTTACTTACTCTTTGCTCTAAACAGAGCCAACGCCTAACTGAAACTATTTAGTGTAAACGCTTGCCTCTGACACCCTTGAACTATGACCTTTCGACAGTCGACGAGAGTCTACTTAACTATGCCAAATGACAAGTTCCTTAATTGTTGTGGCTCACATGTGCGCTAGATAAATAAACTCAAGGCATGAACATGCGTTTATGCGTGGCAACAGTTATCATGAACAATATTCTCACGACACATTAGACAGCGACTTCAATTATAAATGGGGAAAATTTAAAACAAATTAACTAGAGCTTGAATTGTGTATGTAAACTTACATTAAATTGTTATGCCTAATTGTGGAAACGGAATGAAAATGTTTATGATATCTATGTATGTACATATATAAGTCGAAATCTATATCAACTACATTCGGATTCCTTTTCCCTTCAACAAGATTCTGATATGTTTCACTTAAACAAAATTCTGATATAGAATTCAATATTGTAGAAAGTTATGAGCTTTGTGGAGTAAAATTGCTTTGATATAGTTTTTAGATAACTTCTAAGATGAAATCATTTGTATATGTATTTTAAATATTTGTGAACTGCTCAGAGTGAAATTGATTTGCTGTGATAATTATCATATTTTTAATTATAATTAAAACAGACTCCTTTACTTCCATCTATAAGTAAAAGTAAAATAGTTTGAAGATATTAAATATCTAATATTATATACTATTAGTCCAATTGATGTTAAACACTCCACATATATCGAGATGTTATGTTGAAATCGATATATTAAAGTGTTCTAGTAACGGACTTGCTCTACTTTACATTCTCATATCCCAATTCATAAGTACTTCAGCTCGTATAAACTTCATGTTAGACTTCGCACACATGTACTTTATAGGCATTTGTGGAATTTGGAATATAGTAATCTGCTGACTATATACTATATCATTATTCCAGTGCGTGCTCTCGCCGTTTATTTTATTTCATTTTTATCACTATATACATTCATTTGCCTCTGGCGAGTCGTTTGATCTGTCATGAATCCAGTTTCAAAACAAATTTGGCGTTTGCTGAATGCAAAATGGTGTGGACAAAACGGGTGACTGGCCTTAACAAAGTATTAAATTTAGAGTACTCATTGTTTATACATACTATAACATATGTATGGATGTCTGTACATATGTCGACTCTTGATGCCTACACATCAGCATTGCGTGCTCCATTTGGTAGGACGTTTGGGGGGAGGGGGGTTTGTGGGCGAGTGGGTGAGCTATAGGCAAAACCATTAACGTGTGCTATAGACCATGGCGCTGTTTGATGGACAGACGAACGGTTCTTATGTTGAGCCTGGCCAGAAACAGACAGAGAACACTGAAACTGGGTCACTGAATTCACAAAAGCTGCGCCTAGAAAATGTTGAGCATGGGATATAGATATGCATGTATGCACGAGTCGAGTTGCCTTTAGTGGAGCGAACTAAACTCGATGGCAAATGGGCTTGGAAGAGAATGCACAATTAAGAGTTATTAACATTATTATTAATATTAATATTATGTTATTAATATTATTTTGTGAGTAGGCTGACATCAGCTGATGTAAATTAAGACATTTGGGTCATTGGGTCCTCTCTGTTTGCTTCCTCAGTTCAAACTCAAACTCTTTCTGTAGTCGCAGCTGCCACTCCGCTTGGTTGTACAGGGTATGCCATATCCCACCCATATGCCAACACAGACCTGTTTTCCATAAATTCAGGCAGTTCCTCTGCATGAAAACACGGCAGTCAGCCCATAAACAATGGACAAGTCGAGAGAGTCGGTGGAGGACTTCTCGAAGACAGTCAGAGTCGGCCGCAGTCAGAGGCACAGCCAGAGCCTATCAGTAAGCATTGACACGACACCACGTTGCAGCACTCGCTGCCTACTGCTGCTGCTGCTGCTGCTGCTGCAGTTGCTGCTGTGGTTTCACAGTGACAAAATGCAAATTATTATGACTACGATAAATTGCAGTTTTTAATCGCTAGAGCCTCTAGTATACCTGGTTACATACACACATAAGTGTATTGAAAGTGCGGAGGCAGCATTGACTCTATGTATATGTATCTGTATCTACAGTGGTTGACAATTGTCTGGCACGCCTTCTTCTGCCGGTTACATGCACTTCTTTGAAGTCTTTATAATCTGGTTTATGCATTTTCAATAGATGATTATAAAACCAATATTTGTTATTTCTTAGTCCAACATTCTTTGATTATCTTCAATAGTAGAATATCAATGTACTTTTGACTGGCACTGCATGTGTGTATATATTGAATATATTTATCTATTTTTATTTCATTCGTGCTGCAGTCTGCACACTGTTGCGATTAGGAAAAGAATGAAACTGGTTTTTCTCTTTTTCCTCGTCGCCTTTGGTGCAGGCAAAAGCACCAAAAACCTACACATAGTTTTAGTTGAAGTCATTCGTTGCTTAGTTGTTGTTGTTGTTGTTTTACCAATGTTTGTTGTGTGTTCGTTAGTTGTTGTTGCTGTTGTTGGTATATAGTTAAAGCCCCATAACCAAGTATGCCACACGTCATGCTTAAAAATGTTTAAAAGTTGGGCAAACCATCGATGTGATCGCTCTTGCGACTTGGCTCTCCCCAAAAAAGAGTGTGCGAGGCGGGGAAAGGGGAGGGCCACATGCATGTGTATGTGTGTATCTATGTGTGTACATATGTACCGTAAGCATGGCACGCAAATATGCAGCCAAACAACAACAGCTAAGTATAAGACCAAGTCCAAAGCAAAACCCGCTATGTTTGTGTTAATGCTTGAGAGGAGTTACTATATTTCTTTATGCTCGGTGTCAAAACAACAAACTGAACTAATGCGTTCAATTAATGTTTAATAGTTGCGTAGTAAAAACGAAACATTTTTTAACATGGCAGAAAATTGAAGGCAAATTATGGGTTTCCTTCGCATTAGAGTTGTGGGCGAATGGCTTTAAAGTGCGGCTAAGTAAATGATTTTCTGCATAACTCAAATGGCACAAAGATCAACTAAACTAAGTTGGTATGCTTAGCATTTATATTAGTTGCTCTAAACTCACTCATATGTATATTTATTATTTTGATATGAGTATACATTCAGCCCAGTTTGCAGTTCCAAATTTCCATTGCATACTTTTGGGGCTGCACGAAAATTCATCTCATATGGTGGTTATACAGGGCAAGGCGAATTCTTGTGGCAGCCCAAAAGTATGCAATACTTATTATACGTTTTTATACTATACTATAGTAAACCATATTCCACTTTGTTCTTTTGCAGGAAATGGTGCAGGCAAAAGATCCACCCTCACATTACTTGAACAAGTTGCGAACATATTTGGATCCCAAGGCATCGCGTAGTCATCGGGTAAGTAAAGTCTTTGAAAGAACCCAAAATGAATTCCAAATTGTGAAATAGTTGGTGGTGTAGTACTAGCACTAGTCTAACCCTGCTCAGTTTCCGTGAGTGTGTGTGTGTGTGTGTGTGACTTTGTGTGTCTGCATATGTGTGTGGTTTTGTCTATTTGTCAATCAACTGATACTAAACTAAATCCTTTTTAATTAATACTTGAACAATCTTTTATTAATGTGTAAATTTCAATTTCTTTACTCACACACACACACACACACGACACACACGTTCATACACACACACTCGTACATGCAAATAATCTGTACTCACTTTCCCCCATTGTTAATCCTCCTCGTACATGTTTTCGTTTTGCCCTGCACTCATTGATTCCATTGCACATTCCCCTAATCCTGATGCTCCCGTTCTCTCTGTCTCTTCTTGTACACTTTACAGCTTTATCTCTTCTACTTTCTTTGCCAGAAACGTAAAATGGTAGGAGAGTCAACGTCCACACAGGTGCTGCGGGATCTGGAGATATCGCTGCGCACCAACCACATCGAGTGGGTCAAGGAGTTCTTGGACGATTCGAATCAGGGACTGGACGCCCTCGTCGACTATCTTAGCTTTCGTTTGCAGATGATGCGACACGAACAACGTCTGCAGGGCGCCCTATCAGCTTCCTCCGAGGAACGCTTGAATTTGAGTGGCAATCTGGTGGACCCCAGCGAGGTGGTCTTGACCAACAGTTCATTGAGTCCGGGTGGGCCAGGCGCCTCGGCGTCGGCAACAGGCAATTCGGGTATGGCAAATGGTTCCCTCATGCTGGACAGCTCGCGTCAGCAGTTGGCCGCAGCGAGATATTCGCATTCGTATAGCTTTGTGCGTCCCACCATCGCCGAGGTCCTGGACAGCCCCAGTTTGAAGCGTCGATCGCGGCACATTGCCAAACTGAATATGGGTGCGGCTACGGATGATATTCACGTCTCGATAATGTGCCTGCGAGCGATCATGAATAACAAGTATGGATTCAACATGGTCATTCAGCATCGGGAAGCCATCAATTGCATTGCTTTAAGCTTGATACACAAGTCCTTGCGGACGAAGGCTCTCGTTCTGGAGCTGTTGGCTGCCATTTGTCTGGTTAAGGGGGGGCATGAGATCATCTTGGGATCCTTTGACAACTTTAAGGACGTCTGCCAGGAGCAGCGCCGTTTCCAAACCCTCATGGAGTACTTTATGAACTTTGAGGCATTCAACATTGACTTCATGGTCGCCTGCATGCAATTCATGAACATTGTCGTCCACTCCGTGGAGGATATGAACTATCGCGTCCATTTGCAATACGAATTTACTGCCTTGGGGCTGGACAAGTATCTGGAGCGCATCAGGCTGACGGAATCCGAGGAGCTAAAGGTGCAGATCTCTGCGTACTTGGACAATGTATTTGATGTGGCTGCCCTTATGGAGGATTCGGAGACAAAGACTTCCGCTTTGGAGCGTGTGCAAGAGCTGGAAGATCAGCTGGAGCGTGAAATCGATCGCAATTCGAACTTCCTATACAAGTATGCGGAGCTGGAGTCGGAGAATATCACACTGAAAACGGAACGGGAGCAGTTGACGCAGATACGTCAGCAGTTGGAGGATGAGTTGAATGGATTGCAGCGCATGCTGCACCAAAACGAACAGGAGCTGAAGAAACGGGATACACTGTTGCACAATAAGAATCTGGAGCTACAGACGCTAACACGTTCTCTGCCACGTTCCGCTTCTAGTGGTGATGGCTCTCTGATCAATGGCAGCCTGTTGTGTGGTACCACCGGAGGCGCCACATCGCCACTGCCACCACCACCGCCACCTATGCCAACAGTAGCAGCAGCTGCAACTCCGCCACCACCACCACCGCCAGCGCCACCAGCACCACCACCGCCGCCAATGATGCCGGGTCTGAGTCCGCTAGGCAGTCCCAATGGCAGCATTATCTCAACAGTTCCATCGCCACCACATGCGCCGCCCCTTATGAGCTCCTTCCAGCCACCGCCTCCACCAGTCGCTGGCTTCATGCCAGCACCAGACGGTGCCATGACCATCAAGCGCAAAGTGCCCACCAAGTACAAGCTGCCGACGCTCAACTGGATTGCGCTGAAGCCAAATCAGGTGGGCATATTGAGCATATCTTTCTCTAGTATTTGAATCCTAATTATTCCCATAATTGTTTCTACCAGGTGCGTGGCACTATTTTCAATGAGCTGGACGACGAGAAGATCTTCAAGCAGATTGACTTCAATGAATTCGAGGAGCGCTTTAAGATTGGCATTGGCGGTGCCCTCCACAATGGCACCAATGGCAGCGAGGTGGACGGTTCGCTCAGCTGCTACCCCAGCAAACGGTTCAAGAAACCCGATAACGTATCTCTGCTGGAGCACACGAGATTACGAAATATAGGTAAGTGGATCTGTCTGTCTATAAATGAATACCTTTACTAACTGCTTCATATTGTTTCCTTCAGCAATCTCTCGCCGCAAACTGGGCATGCCGATTGATGATGTCGTTGCCGCCATACACAGCTTGGATCTAAAGAAGCTGTCGCTGGAGAACGTTGAGCTGCTGCAGAAGATGGTGCCCACCGATGCGGAAGTCAAGTCTTACAAGGAGTACATCATTGAGCGCAAGGATCAGCAGCTGCTCACCGAGGAGGATAAATTCATGCTGCAATTATCGCGCGTCGAACGCATCTCCTCCAAACTGGCCATTATGAACTATATGGGCAACTTTGTCGATAGTGTTCATCTAATTAATCCAGTGAGTAATCGAATATGCTGGCAAACTGTTGAAGTTATTAATAATGATTCTTCTCTCTTCCAGCAAGTGCAATCGATAGCCAGTGCCTCGAACTCACTGAAGCAATCGCGAAAATTCAAAGCTGTGCTAGAAATTGTTTTAGCCTTTGGCAACTATTTGAACAGCAACAAGCGTGGTCCGGCCTATGGCTTTAAGCTGCAGTCGCTGGACACATTGATTGACACCAAGTCGACGGACAAGCGCTCATCATTGTTGCACTACATTGTAGCCACGATTCGGGCCAAGTTCCCGGAGCTGTTGAACTTCGAGTGCGAGCTGTATGGCACGGATAAGGCAGCGTCTGTGGCACTGGAGAATGTTGTGGCAGATGTGCAAGAATTGGATAAGGGCATGGAGCTGGTGCGCAAGGAGGCTGAGCTGCGGGTAAAGGGCATACAGACGCACATCCTGAGGGATTTCCTGAACAACAGCGAGGATAAGCTGAAGAAGATCAAGAGTGAACTGCGTTTGGCCCAGGAGGCGTTCAAGGAGTGTGTGGAATACTTTGGAGATTCATCGCGTAATGCGGATGCGGCTGCCTTCTTTGCGTTGATAGTACGATTTACAAGGGCTTTCAAGGTAGGATCCAGGTCAAATAGCTCACATTGAGAGTATATTAATAATTGTACTTTAATGCAGCAACTCGATCAAGAGAACGAACAACGTCGTCGACTGGAACAGGCAGCGGCATTGGCTGCATCGAAAAAGGAGAGTGACCAGGTCATTCTGCGGAATAAGTTCAATCAAAAGAAGCAACAGGTGAGTGGACGCCTAAGCGCGAGTTTGACAGCCATCAAGACGGCCAATGCGTTCAAGTTGGTGTCTCTCATATGAGTCTTGGAATTGTAACCTGTTATGCTTTTTGATTTATATACTATATGCAGCAAATACATTGCCTGCTTGACTTTGCCAAGCAGCATAGCTCAGTGGATATATCCTGCTCCTCCTAACTGCAACCTCAACCTCAAGCGCAATCCCAAGCTATCTCTTAGCACCCTTACTGGTTTTCTTTGGCTAACCACTATTACCACATACAAACATAATGTCTATTTGCACTCGGGGCGGGCCCAAACTGGTGTGGTGTGGGCTAAGCACTAAACCACCCAACATCACCAATGTCACCACCTCAACCACCAATCCACCCACTACCATCTGTTTGAGTACTTTTCGGGCAAGCATGTGGAGGAATTATTTGTGTTTTTTTCCTATATTTATCCTTGTGTAAGTCGCTTGCCTTGCATGTATTTGTGTGCTTACTTATGCCTATGTTTGTGACTAGTATGTGACTAGCTAATCCCACCTGTCGCATTGCTGTCAACTACTGCAAATCCATTTAGCTTTATTTGTATGCCAAACCTAAGCACATACATACATATGTGTATCATGTTTTGGGTAACTAATGAATAGAAATGCTATAGAAAATTGGGAATCCTTACAAGAAGCATTAACTGGACGAATTTAATTAGATTGTATATATATTTATGAAGATTATTATATAGACAAGTACGAATAGTCCGAGGGTATTAATTAGAGCCTTCTTCATTGAGTTCAGACTATGTACTTGAAAAGGACAAAAGGTTATACTAACGTTCTTCATTTGACTGAGTAAATACAGCTATTGCTTTAAGATATATATATATAGGGTACATTTCCTAAGATAAGAAATGGCAGTCAGTTTGTTAGGATTCACTAATTAAAACTATATTATCTATCTATTGCTATCTTAACAACTAACCCAAAACTAATGCCTTCAGCTGAAGCATGTCATCATTCATTTCCATAATTAATTTAAAATAAAGTACATATTCTGCAACAGTAACTAACTAATACTAACTATATTATTACGAGCAAATGGATAATAATCTGCTGCTAAGTTTAAGCTTTGGTCTCTTGCTTCTCCTGGTGCTGGCTTAACTGTCCTAATGCGGAAACTCTGTTCTTCTTTTCTCCTCTGCCCAACTTGGAATCGAATGCAGTTGCCTACAACTTGCGCCATTTCCTTGCAGGATGCGGTCATTAATGAGCTGAAGAGCAAAACCCATTCGGTGCGCGAAAAGAAGCTACTGCAGCAGGATGAGGTCTACAATGGAGCCCTGGAGGATATATTGCTGGGCCTGAAGAGTGAGCCATATAGGAGGGCGGACGCTGTGAGGCGGTCTCAACGTCGACGCATTGACAATAATCGCCTGTCTCGAACCTTGGAGGAAATGGACTGTTAGATCTGGTTGCATGTTAAACAATAAAAATAAGCCGGGTTTAAAAGGATAAAGGCAAGAATCAAAATTCAAAAAGAAAAACATAAAAAAAATAAACAAAAATTAGAAGAAAAGAGGAGAAAACTATAAAGCTGAGTAAATGTAAGAAAAATAAGGAAAAACTGCAATATGTGATTGGGCGATTGAATTGTTTGGATACACATTTTCGCTGACAGAGAAACAGACAGACAGACAGACAGATATACACATTCCCACATCCTTTAAACTTTGTGTGCTTTTATTCGAATATATTTGAATCTTTATATATACTTATCGGTTATATATAGTATTTGCCAATCTCCAAATTAGCAGTTCTCTTAAAGGTCGCGCTAAGACCTTGCTATATTTGATATTTTACTGAGATAATCTCTAGAGGATCGCAAAATTTATTTTAAGTGCGCTTTTTCTATTATTAGGTAGTAGTTTTGTTAGGTTGGAAACGCTGTATTTTTCAAATTTATATTGTTAAATGGAAGTTTGTAAATATATGCATATAATATCATATATTATTATTATTTAATTATAGTTTTCTGTATAAGTTTCTCACCAAACTTGAATTTTAATCTGCATCTGAGATGGCACAATCAGCACTTTTACAATAAGTTGTAATTTTTAAATTGCTTTTTATTACCATTTTTTAAATAAATTATAAATAAATTGTAATTTACGATTAATTGTTTTAAATTCTATTATTTTATACGATATTCTCTCTTTGCGCAAACGAATATAAAAATTATAATTATAAAAAACCAACATCGCCAAATATTGCAAGCAACATGAACACTTTTTAAAGTTTTTTAGAGAATATACAAGCAGAAATAAATATTATGCAACATTTTATAAAATATACTGTAGATTTTTTATATACTATATAACTTTACTGTCGCGAGCCACGGAAACTTGACGAAGACTGATATGGAGCAGTTAATAAATTATACACACACGTTCACACACGAATACATAGTTGTAACTATTATACTAATTGCATAAATGCAGAATTACATAGAAAAGCTTTTTAACGACCTTTTCGTATCAGATCAGACGCCTAGTGTCGTAGTGTCTTTTTTCTACTTTTCTAACACCCAAACTTAACGAATTTAGTTAACCCATAAGCACGTACTATGAGTATAAATATATATATTTAAATGCTGATAATTCAAATGATATTTGCACCTTATGCATATCTTTTTTTCGATTGATTGGAATGAAAATCAAGGCAAAGGGCTTAATACACTGCCATGCTTTGTTAGTTTTTTATTAAAATTGTGTTATTTAATTTGATAAGAAACCGAATCTGGTATACGATAGGCAGCAGATAATAATGGATGCCGCTTTTTATACAAAGATATACACATATAAATATTTATACGAAGACACTCTATTTTCAATAAATTATAATGCAAATAAATTAGCCAAAATAAATGATAATTGTGTTTAACTGTTGGGCTTATATTACACTTTCGAAATGAGTAGCAACTGGAGCTGGATACTGCTTTGTCAGCTTCAGCAGTTTCGCGGTTCTTTTTAAAAATGTTCGCTAACGATAGACTTTCATCGACTTGGTCGCCATCTATCGGCAGTGGGTTGTACTACACAGACTCGCTTGGCGCAATATCGATATCGACATCGATATTTGGCCGCCACTAATGCACGAACAGCTGTTTGCGAAAATTCATTCTTTCGAAGTTTACGCTCTTAAAATGATTTAAATCTGATTGGAACATAGTCGTGGACTGCATCCGCCAGTTTGTGCGCCCAACAGCAACATGTTTAAACGTACATTTAAAGTGGTTTATCGGCCGATAAGAAATAATTTCCTACTGCTGCCGGACCAGTACTACGGCGTCGTTTCAACCTATGTAAGTGTGTCGCAAAGTCCAAAGCCATTAGTCGGATTAGATTAGCTTGACTCTGATTATGTTGTAGGACACGGGCTGCCTCAGTTTGCAGTACAATGGACGCGTGCACTATGCCTCATGGGCACCCCAGTCCGGCAGTGGCGGCGGACTCAAAGATGCCGAAATTGGGATCAATGCCAGGTCGGCCAAGGAACTCGGTGAGTTACTTAACAGCCGGATGTGTACTATTGCATCGTTTCTTCAACCAAACAAGTAATAATATATACATTGTATTTTTGTTGGCTCTGCAGGTTTGCATGAAAATGATTTGGTCAAATGCGCTCTCATCGCCGATGTTCTAAATTTGCGCAGCGTTCACGTCACACCCGTCTCTGCGAAAGATTGGGAGATCATTGTGAGTACAGATGTGCATAGTTCTCTCTATAGTTTACTGCGCGTGTGAGTGTGCACGCGTGTGTGTAGGCCAGATATAAATACATTTTATATCGGATTAGCTTTTGGCGCGGGCGTTGTTTGAGTGTTTATTTATGTGTGATCGCCAGATATTGCCGGCATTGCCATTGACCCCAGTTTTCGATGGTTTACAAACTAAGGGGAAATATATTTGATTGACGACTAGAACTTTGCACTAAGAATGCTTAAGGCGAGATAATCTGTCCAAGTGGCAAACTAATCCAATTCTAATATGCAGACGTAAAGGCGCGTGTAGTAAATATTTTATACTTGTTTATTGTTTACCAAATAATAATTAATTTACCGCCTGTAGGAACTGAGCACGGAGAAGATCTCTGGCAGTGTGCTGGAGCAAACACGCATCATAAACTCGTCGCAAATTTTGCTGGTATGGATCAACAAGTCTATGCAAGTGGCGCTAACAGTGGGTAAATATTTAGACATTATCATTGGTCTACCATAATTAATATCTCTTCTATCCCAGATCGCCTGAAACCTCATATGAACTATGGACGAATTGATCACAATACGGAGCTAATCATCGCTCCGAACCTGTATAAAGGGCTAACCAATGGTGATTCTAATGGCAGTGAGGATGTCCAGGAAAACGGCAAATTATTGCGCAGCAAAACCTCAGCTCAGGTGCGGAATGACCTAGGAAGTGCTCCTGCTTTGGCCCATTCCGCCACGATGAGCAGCGTGAAGAACCCATTGCAGCGAAATAAACGCCAGGATCATATGGAGCGCCTTAAGAAAGACTTACGGCGTGAGAGCTCACGTGTGTTTGAGTTTCGTGTGATACGAGGATTGTGGCACGAACAGGCTCAGGAATCGGATGTTTACATAAGGAAAGCACATCTGCCGGAATTTATAGATCTGGATCAGTTTTACAGTATGCGTACGGCAGGCGATAAGGAGTACTATGTGCGGTTGCGACTAGTCGAAGGGGAAAACGACAGTGAAGAGAAACGAGACTTACCTGCTACCATACATCCATCCATCGAACTAAATGCCAATCTGATGAAGTTGTTGAACATAAAGGAGCTGGAGAGAGTCGTGTTGCGGCCAAAGACAACGGTGGTTAACTTTGTGGAGAAGATTGAACTGTTTGCGCATAAGAAGACACACTATAAAATCATGGAGAATTCATTCAAGCGTTTTGTCATTGAGAAAACACAGAAGTCTCCCATGTTGCTCAACCAGGAGGAAGTCGTACGCCTGGAGGACGATCTGCTGGTTACAGTAGGCATTTTACCTGAACATTTTCGCTATTGCGTTGTAGACTCTCAGTTCCTGAAAGAGTCAAAGGTCTATGCAGCCGACCTGGTGCGCACTGTTAACGATATCATTAAGGAACAGCCCCCGGCGGCGGCAATACTAAGTGTTAAAGATCTGATACGTTTGCCAGAGTACGACAAGATTGTGGATCAAGTGGTCAATGAGCTGCGCATGAATCTCTGTCTCAACTCACAGAACTCTATTCTGCGTCAGGGCAATGTGCTGTTGACAGGAGCCTCTGGCACGGGTAAAACGGTGCTAGTCGAACGGATTCTAGAGCAGCTCTCACAACCGCCAGACTATTGTTACTTCGATATCTTCTACTGTTCAAGGAGCAAGGGACGCAAAACGGAATCCATACAAAAGGATTTGCGGAACATATTCACTAGTTGTCTGCAGCATGCACCTGCTATTATAGTGCTCGAGAATCTGGATGTACTGGCGCATGCGACGGGCGAACAGGCCACACAGGATGGCGAATACTTCAATCGTATGGCTGATACGGTGCACCAACTAATCATGCAGTATACCAGCATCAATGCCATCGCTGTCATTGCCACCGTTAGTGAATTGAAGACCCTGAATAAGCGATTGAGTGCGCCACGTGGTCGGCATCTGTTTCAAACCATTGCCCCACTGCCCAATCTAGAGCGAGCCGATCGTGAAATTATCCTGCGAGAGCTGTGCAGTCACATTGCGTCGAGGGACTTGGATGTGCACAAGTTCTCCAACCTAACCGAGGGCTATCGCAAGTGCGATCTTGTGCAGTTTGTGGAACGCGCCATCTTCTATGCCTATCGCATTAGTAAGTTGCCAATTAATATGCCTCAAAGCACTTTTATTTATTCGACACTTCTTATTATAGGCAAAAGCCAGCCCGTACTCACGAATGAACAGTTGATTGAGTCACTCGAGCATACAAATTCCTACTGTCTGCAGGGGATTCAGAGTAACCAAAAGACTGGATCCGAGCCGAGTGCCGATGAAATGCGTGTGGAGGACCTGCCTGGCTTAGAAACGGTGGTCAGTGTGCTAGAGGAGGTGCTCATGTGGCCCTCAATGGTAAGTACTCATATCATATAACACCATCATATCATTCTTATGACATTTTCTTCTTTTCTGGCATAGTATCCCACGATTTTCAACTCTTCCCCGCTGCGCAATCAGGCGGGTGTGTTGCTCTACGGTCCGCCTGGAACAGGTAAAACCTTCCTGGTGTCACAATTAGCGCGCTGCTGGAGTCTACGCATCATTTCGGTCAAAGGCCCCGAGCTACTGGCCAAATACATAGGCCAGAGTGAGGAGAATGTGCGTAATCTGTTCAACAGGGCACGCAGTGCCAAGCCTTGTGTGCTCTTCTTCGACGAATTCGATAGCTTGGCGCCGAAACGTGGACACGATTCGACTGGTGTAACGGATCGTGTGGTCAATCAACTGCTCACAGAGCTGGACGGCGTGGAGGGACTGCAAGGTGTGACGGTAATCGCAGCCACTTCGCGACCCGAACTACTCGATCCGGCACTGTTGCGTTCGGGTAGAATCGATCGACTAGTCGAATGCCCGCTGCCGGATGCCGTGGCACGTGTCAGCATATTTGAGGCATTGAGTGGCACGCTGAATCTGGATGAGTGTGTGGACTTCGAGTGGTTTGCCAGCAGGACACAGAACTATACTGGAGCCGATATACAGAGTATTCTGACCTCGGCAAACATGTTGACGGTTAAGGAGGCCATCGCACAATTTGGACATGAGGTGAGTCTTAGTCTTCTTCATTCACCGGAAACTGCTCGGAATAGAGAGTTCTTCTTAAAGCCAGTTTAGGTTCTTCCGTTCCCAGGGAAAACTGTTTGTACTAGTATTTTTTATAAGTTTTTCAATTACGTGCCTAGCATCTGGTGGCCAAAAATAAGTAGAAGAGCCACAAACAACCTGCAGACTGCATAGGGTTTTTAGATATATAAGTCACGTAACGGATATTTCCTTATTGATATGCGATTATCGCGCATGCTCACGTACAAGAACAACAGCAACCACTTGAAGAGACAATGGAAACAATTCGTCTTGTGCATAAATTAAAGATAATGCTTAGTACCGAAGCATACCAGCCGAAGGAACAAGGCAAAAATCCTCCACAAACATGCTTAGATTAAGAATAAAGAAAACAGAAAAAGGAAAACCATACACAATGTAATAACAGCAACAACAACAAAAGATATAGCACGAGTGGGAGCAATTGCAGGTAGAAACTGTTTGGCAGGATCGTAAACGTCGCACACACACACCACTACACCCACACACCCAGTGTGTGTGTGTACCCGCACTTCGTGTAGATCAACGTTACCAACAATACGAAAGTTTCTACTTCGTTTTCGGTTTCTGTTTCTGTTGGCTCATCGTCTCTCGATCGATCGTTACTTTCAGTTGTGTTCACACATTCAAGCAAATCGGTTGTCGGTTCGGAGTATATCTCTCGCTTAGTGCAACGGAAGTAGCCAGCCCCCAGCTCGCGGTTAGCCCCCACTTTTAATAAGTATTGGCAACGAAGCGGAAATGTGCACCAGCTTATGCACTCGTCCGGACCGTAGGGACTGACGTAGTAGGGGAAATGACATTCGTGTTGTTTTTTGCCATTTTTTGGCAGTTCTTTTTTTATGACTTGGGCTATTTTGCTTGAGCTTAAGACAAAGAACGTGATGTTTGCCTGGCGCGTATAAAAGATATATGTTTTCGTTTGGACCGACATAAAGCAAGGAAATAAGTCAACTGAAGAAGACATAAAAAAGAACTACACAGAAAATTAATTAAATTAAAACAAAAATAAAAGTGTTGAATGTTTCAGTGAACTTAGAAGACACTATCAATGGTCGTACTATAAATTTGCATAAATAAATTATAAAAATATTCGCACGCGTGAGCTGAATAAAAATAAAACAGTATCAATATATCATTGCAGTGATTTACCACTGACAAATATGCTTAATAAATTAAAGTTAGATTTTGTAGATCGTTTAGATAATACCAAATACAGTTCTCACCTGACCAAAACTAAACTCTTGGATGAGCAGGTGATAAATTCGGTGAACAAAACTGATTAAGGGCAAGACATTTACTGAATGGCAAATAATAATAATAATATTAATAAGAGTAACAAAAATAAAGCATACTTCAAGCACACGCGTTGTGTCTGCCGACGGCAGTGCTATAATAAATAAATTAATAAAAAAGTCAAGAAGGAACTGTGAATAAATTATAAATCGCGACGTGTGTGCATTGTTCAAACAAAATCAGCAATCGGCCAAATACATACATACATAATACACACAGCCAAAACAACAACAACAACAACATCAACTACCACAACAACAACAGTCACAATAAACGCAACAGTATTTACAATAGCAACAACAGTTGACAGCTTTGCCATAAAAAAAATTAAATTTAAATTTCATTATTGCACAGTGGGGCTGAAGTACAGTGGCACTTTGATAATAACTTTGGCAGTTGGTTTAAATACCTTAAGAATGCATTTTGAATGGGGAACTTTATTTAAAAATATCATAATTTAATTCTTTTAAATGGAGAGATATGGTGTTAACATTTCGTAGAAAAATTCAATGCTATAACGCCTTAATTAGTTTTTAATTCTTTAGGTCAACTATATCGATGGCAAGTTAGCCTAGATTAACAGTTTATCATTATCAAATAACTGACCTAAACAAATTGATAAGAATATTAAGAATAAGTGCTGGACTTTAATGAAAAATTTAAGCAGTTACATATCAGAGCTTGTAGCTCTAAATTTTAAGCATTTTTGAACCGTTTCGTTCTTTACATTTGCTTTTGGTTAAGTAGATAGAGTAGATGTTGATTCATTTTCCCGATTTTTAAGTATTTTTAAACCATTTCATTCTTTACTTTTGCTTTTGGTAAAGTAGAGTAGATGTTGATTCAGCTATCACAAAGTTATAAATAATATAAATATAAAACGAAATATGTACATATATATTTTTTTATGAATTTTTCTTTTGAGAAATGTTTTAATGAGACCATAATTTACCTGGAGGTCAGTTCTTCAAACTGTATATGATTTTACTGCCGCTCTGGGGGGAAATCTAAGAATAGATATTAATAATACAACTAATACTATAACCCAGTCGACAGATAGAAAAAAGTGGGATTTTCCTTAATTTCAATAATTATAGCAATGATTCCGATGTTGAATCATGAATGGAAGATAGCAAAAATGTATATATGGCATTACTATATATTCCAAGAAAGCAATAAAGTAAAATTCTCCGTATTTTAGCTATAGTGAATAGATGTCTCTTCTTATCAGCTGACATTTACCTAGAGCAAATGAGAATGAGTCCCTTTTGATTCGGTTACATAAAGAATTAGTCAGCTAATAATTTTATTATTTTGCGTCAAGCCCACTGTGCAAATAAATTAATCTGTGTTAACTTTAGCGAATATTATTGCATCAAATATTTCTAACTGTACGCGGTTCATAGAGAGAAACAAATGACGACACTTTAGCATATTTGGCATGTGGTGGTCCGATGTATTGTTGTGTATTGGATATATGTGCATATACTACGATATATAGACAACAAATATAGACTTGACTTCGACTTGGCTATACGAACCGCGTTGACAACAGCAACAACAGCAACAACAACTACGGCTACCATTGAGTAAACTCGAGTTTAGCTCATTACAAAGGCAGTGCACATAATGGTTACCTTATTTTTTCTTGATTTTTCTTTATTTCTTTGGATTGATATTTGTTTGGAATATTGAAATAAAGCGGAGAGGGAGACACTAAGAGAAAAGTAATAGTAATAGAGCTAAATAAATTAAACAATTAATCGAAAGGTACGAATGAATCTACAGTTCAATAAGCAGTGCGTCTAATGAGATTTATTATTTAAATAAGAAGCAAAACAAAAATGTGAAAACATGAAGTTGCTGAAGTTGTTTCAAGTGGCTTAGCAGAAGAAAAAGAACGAAATATATTAAATTTGGCAACGACAACAGCAAAACAAACAACAATTACTTCAACGATAACAACAACAACAACGAATACACAAACTCTTCAACAACAATGCAAAATTTGCTGATCATCATCAACGTCATCATTATCATCATCAGCATCAGCTTTACCAGAGGCAGCAGCAGCAGCAGCAGCAGCAGCAACAGTACTTCCAGCTGCCACCTGGAGATACATCGTTGTAATATTGATGCTCTGGCGGAACCACGACATCATCATATACCCGAAGATGTCGATATACAGCTGCAGTGTAGGCAGCCGGAGGTCACCTGGTACTATGGCAATAAGGCCGTGCATAGTGGCAGCAGCTGGCTCTTGGAGCGTGTGGTGGCGCCACAGAGTGGCAACTATGCCTGCCACTTTGCCGGCAACAACTGGGCCAATGTCACACTGCAGATTGGCAATCGGCGGACTGACTTACCCACTGATCTGGTGCGACTCAATCCACCCGTGGAGGAGCTGTACTTGCAGCCATTGAACACTAGTGAAGTGCCACACCTGGCACAGCCATTGGAGGCAGTGGTGCAGCGTACAGCTGGTGGCATGCTGCAACTGAACTGCACGCCAGCCACACTTGATGTGGGTTGGAGCAACATCAGTTGGTATCACAATGACGTCCAACTGGTAGCTGGCAGTCGGATTAGGCTGAAGAAATGGCTGCTCAACGTGTGGCAGCTGCAAGCTCAGGATGCCGGAGACTATCATTGTCGTCTGTGCAACAGCTACGGCTGTCGCAACAGTCAGACCAGTCGTCTGGATGTCATGCAACGTCAACATGTGGCGCCTGTGCTGCGCGAGAATTATCCACAGAATGTAAGCACCATCATCTCGGAGCATGTGAGCATTGAGTGCAGGCTGGAGGATTCTCAGCTGGAACCCAAGCTAACCTGGTTGCATCTGCTGCAAGTTGGCGATATAAATGTGTTCTTGCAGCGGCTGCAACAGCGTCATGCCACACCAGTGGAGGACAGCGATGAACTGCAGGTTTTCCTGACCAGCAAGGATGAGCCACAGGTGCTGCGACTGGGCAATGTAGAGCCTGGTGATGCGGGCTGGTATGTCTGTGTGGCTGAAAACATAATGGGACGGACAGTGGGTGCAGCGTACTTGGAAGTGTTGCCACCAGAGGCTGCCACATCGTCGACAACAAGTACTACTACTACTACCACTACAACAACTACTACGACAACGCCAACACCGACTGTCGTTAGTGGCAATGGGGATGTGGAAGGCATAGATAGTGCTACCAAATCGCAGGTGGATCAAAGGCCAGCCTTCAGCAAGGAGATGTATCGTCTGCATCATCTGGTCTCTGGCCAGACACTGAGACTGTCCTGTGCGGCCACGGCTTACCCGGAGGCAAAGACTAGCTGGACACACGACAAGGGGGATGGTAAGGGATTTCGAGAACCGGAAAGACAGTTTGGTGTCATCAAATACCCTCGCTCGTCGTTGATAATGGATGATGTCATCACCACAGATTCGGGTCTTTATTTATGCTTGGTTTGCAATAGAGTCGGCTGCATCGACTTCGAGTTCAGCGTCAAGGTGGCCGATCGCATTCGCGCTGCTCCAATTCTGTCCAAGATGGACAATAAGACGGCGTTGATCAATACCCGCGTGGTGCTCAAGTGCGAGGATATCTCGGGCAATAATCTGCCCGTTTATAAGTGGATACGTGTGCAGCAGCAGAATCAATCCCAAGTGCATAACAATCTTACCGCGCAGCTGGAACACAAACTCGTGCAGGTCATCTTGAATAACTCGCTGGATCATCCTGAAGTCCTGGTGCTGGATAATGTTACGCATGCTCATGAGGGCTGGTACACATGCATGGCCTCCACCTCCTTGGGCTCCAGCAATTCCAGCATGTACTTGCATGTGGTGGATCATTTGCCCTACTTACACTTAGGTGAACTGCTGCGATCCCATCCCACTGGATTCAAGGTGAGCGTGGTGCTCATCATACTGCTCTTTTTGCTGGGCAGTGCATTCATTGTCTACATGCTGCGTCGACTGAGGCGGGAGAAGCTGCTCAAGCATCGCATTGAAACAGTGCATCAATGGACCAAAAAGGTCATCATCTATAAGCCGGCCAGTTTGGATGGCAGCGCCTGCATCGGTGACCTGCAAATACCCGTGATTAAGATCGAGAAGCAGCGCACCACATTCTCCAACACGACCACAGGGGGATCTGTGGATCCTGCCCAGGCCTTCAATGAGTACGAGTTTCCATTGGATTCCAATTGGGAGATACCCAGGCAACAATTGTCGCTTGGCTCCATACTGGGTGAGGGTGCCTTTGGCCGGGTCGTCATGGCCGAGGCAGAGGGACTACCACGTTCTCCACCACCGTCATCTGCAGGTAGCCATGGCATCACTGGCACCATTGTTGCCGTCAAGATGGTCAAGGAGGAGCACACGGACGCGGATATGGCCAGCTTGGTGCGTGAAATGGAGGTCATGAAAATGATTGGCAAGCACATTAACATCATCAATTTACTGGGCTGCTGCAGTCAGAATGGTCCCCTTTGGGTCATCGTCGAGTATGCTCCACATGGCAATCTCAAGGATTTCCTCAAGCAACATCGACCTGGAACGCTGCAAAGACGCAGCGATAGCGATGGCTATCTGGATGACAGGACGAGGTCACTACAACAGCCGCAGAAACTGGGCGAAAAGGAGCTCATCATGTTCGCCTTCCAAATAGCCAGAGGAATGGAGTATCTAGCCTCGCGACGGGTAAGCTTCTGGTCTCCAAATAATAGGGAAAGAATACACAATAACTAAATATTATTTGCAGTGCATACACCGCGACTTGGCAGCGCGAAATGTGCTCGTTAGCGACGGCTACGTGATGAAGATCGCCGACTTTGGACTGGCTCGCGATATACAGGACACGGATTACTATCGAAAGAATACGAACGGACGATTGCCCATCAAGTGGATGGCCCCAGAATCGCTGCAGGAGAAATTCTATGATTCCCAGAGCGATGTCTGGAGCTATGGAGTGTTGTTATGGGAGATTATGACCTATGGCGAACAACCGTATCCGAATATTATGTCCGCGGAGGAACTGTACAGTTATCTAATAATCGGACAGCGGATGGAGAAGCCACCAATGTGCACGATTAATATATATTTGGTGATGCGTCAGTGCTGGAATTTCGAATCATCCGCCAGGCCGACATTTGCAGAACTTGTCGAGAGTTTCGATGGTATACTGCAGCAGTATAGCAGTAACCCGAAGGATGCCTACTTGGATGTGACGATGCCCATGCTGGAGACGCCGCCATCGTCCAGTGATGAGGAGAATGAGGAGGAGAATTCAGAAACTGAAATAGAAACATTCCGAGAGACATTACCACTTAGATATCAATATACATATAGGTTTAACTAAGCTAGTTTTTATTTAGACTCTCTGTTATGGCTTTAACAAGAACATTCTTCATACCGAGCATCGAACAATTTATCAAAATACTCATTAATAAATCTCGTCAATCATACATGTTGATTATTTTAAGATTTTCTTAATATTTCCATTGAAATTTCCATCAACAGAAACTGCCAAAGAAAATTCTAGTTAAGCAAAAGCATCTGGTTGAGGCCTTTGAAACCACCCGTCCATCGCTCAGCACAGCCGATGTGGCTAAATATAAGAAAACGTAAATATGACATAATACTTTTTTCAATATGAATCCTTTAATCAATAATCTGTAATCTCATTCTATAGGTACACACGCTTCACCAACAAGGAGAAGAGCTCCAGAGAGTTTGTGGCCAAACGAGCCACCTTGGCATAGCCTTTAAGGACAAAAACTGAACGAAAGATCAAATGTAATTTGTACATACTACATAATAGATGCCAGTGTCTGCTGGTGTTTTAATTTTTAATCTTGTTGGTTGTCAATTAGGTATATAGAGTCAATATATATTCAAATTATTTTATTATGTAGTAATTTAAATCATTTGATGACAGAGAGAACTAAGTTTGTAGTTTAAAGTATACCGAAAGATAGGGATTAATCGCAACAAACTGATATTGATTTATCGATATTTTAGTTTGATTATTATTTAATGCTTTTTCCGTTTTTCGATTCTCATCACAGTGATATATTTCGTGAACATTCGAGAATCGAGAGTCGAACATAATGAAATTCAAATACTATATACATCAATATAAGTATATTATATGACATAGTCATGCATCTGGTGATCAGTAAAGTGAAATAATTAAATCATTCATTCAGTCGAAATGCTAAGATTCGCACTCACATTCTGTGCTGTTTTGAGCTTATCACAAAGTGAGACTCAATGGAGCTTACGGCCACGCTGGTGGCTAAACGAATCACAAACAGACGCAGTCCAACATGTAAATAGATCCACGCAGTGGGAGTTACGACAACGATTCCTGCTGGACTTGGTGCTGCAAGTGCATAAGCCACTGCTCCAGGAGGAACTCATCGAAATGGGACGTAAGCTTAACGAGCAACCGGAAGACTATCAGCCAGTAAGTAGTATCTATATATGAATACAAATCTACTTGACTAATATATACCATATCTTTCCACAGGGTAGCTTTCCATTGTTACTGGATTTTATGCAGCGTTTGCAAGAAGGTCGCATACTGCGTCGCTCCAGTATCTATAGCCAGTTGGATTTGGAGCTGCCAACGCAGTTACTAGGCGTCTATCGGTTTCTGCTGCTGGCCAGGGATTGGAGCACGTTCCAGCAGAATGCTTGCTATGCGCGCAGTCGTTTCAACTGCGTGCTTTTTGTAAATGCGCTGCAGCTGGCGTTGGCAGATCGAGTGGACACGGAGAATCTGGTGCTGCCAGCGATGCAGGAGATATTACCTCAGTTGTACTACAGTCGAGAGGTGATACTTGCAGCGCAGCAGATTAATTGGCAGCAGCTGGCACCAACGTTTGGCCCGAAGCCCAGCTGGAAACAGATCTTCTTGGGCAACTTGAAGCATCCTAGGAGCCACTACATACCGGTTCAGGTAGAGACGATACCCGCGTATCCGCTTATCATTAGAGTGAACCCAGCCACTGGTGTGCAGCTCAACATGGATGTGGAATTGCTTGGCTTTTGGAACAACGTTATCAATCGACAACTGATTGCAGAGGAGCATAGTTCATGTGATCATCTGACTTTTCTGCACAGCTTAAGGCAATTCGTCGCCCTCTCTCAGCTGGAGCAGCTGAGCACAGAGAAATCCACATTAAAAACAAACTTGTTGACCACAGGTGGCGTGCCCTACAGCCACAATACGCTGCATCCCAACACCGTGGATCAGTTGATAAGCAGCGCAGTCGCAGAATTGCGCAGTACAATTGATAAGCAGCAACCACTGTGCACCGTGGCACAGGTGATTGTCGCATGGTATTGGCAGCTTTGTCGGAGGCTAGTATTATCAAGCAAAGAGCCTAATCTACTCGGAATAGGCACCTCCAACTTACGAGATCCCATCTACGTCTATATACTTGCTCAATTAGTGGAACTAATGGAGCAGCATGAGTCTGCTTTGCAGTTTAAGAGGCAAGAGACCCTGGAAGTCAGGCACCTGCGAGTGAGTCACTTGGAGACCTTTGAGCAGCTGCTGGAGACGGATTTGATCAACTTAATGGACCAACAATTGTTGCAATCTCAACGCAACAATTTGAGGCTTCTGCAACGTCGTCTTGTGGCTCGCCAGCTGCGCTTGAATCACAAGTCATTCAACATCAGCTACGAAGTGTTTGCCCCACATCCAATGGTGGTGCTCGTGCGCTGTTACCTACAGCCAGCTGGTGGGAATGGACCCCGATTCCTACTGGACAGTGTGGTGACAGAACTGACGGCAGGCGAGAATCAATTGGAGCGTCATTTTCCCACAGCCCCAGCTGGCTATACACTGAGGGATCTGTATGAGGCAAAGCAACCCTTAGCTGCTCTCAGTCCTCGCAGCTCATTTCCTCAACATTTACGTCTACCTCAAGGCAGTGCCGAGGGTTTTCAGCTCAAGCTGCTGGTCGAGCTACTGCCTTGGACTGACACAGCTGAGTGCGGTTGGGACTCTACTAGTCCAATAGGCAGTGCCGAGTTAGATGTGGTAATACGGCATCAAAGGTATATATCCGAGGATTAAATGAATGCAGTAATAAAGTTGAGGATTATAAAAGGAAAGGAGCTGCTATTAGGCTGAGAAATATGGTATCTTCGTATGCAGAAGTAGCGTGTATGCAGCAGGTATGTAATTTGTTTTTGTAATCACTCGAGAACACAATTCACCTGTTCGTTTTACCCAAAAATGGGAGCACAAAGAGCAAAATTTTAGAGTTAAAAAAAACGAACGACATCAGTATATACCTTGAGATTGTAGTAGTTGTATTTGTTAACTTGGTCAGGCCTTTTGTTTCCTGTTTTACTTGCTTTTCTCGGCTTCAAAATTCATTATAATATTTTCGGAATAAATAGTTAGAAATTCAAGTAAAATGCCGAACTCAGTGAAATCCTATTGCAAACTGTTTGCCCAGCAAGCACTTCTAAGAACATGTGTGCGTAGCATGAGCTTCGCCAAGGGTTCGTTGTTGGATGTGCTCAAGTGTAAAATCAAATTGGAGCAAGAGAAGATCATAAAGTTTCGTAAAGAACATGGAGATTTCAAGATGGGTATGACGACCATCAACATGATGTATGGCGGTATGCGTGGCATGAATGCCCTCGTTACTGAAACCTCGGTTCTGGATGCCGAAGAGGGCATTCGGTTTCGCGGTTTGACCATACCCGATTTACAAGAAAAGTTACCCAGGGCAAAGGGTGGGTGTGAGCCGTTGCCAGAGGGTCTCTTCTGGCTATTGTTGACAGGTGAGGTGCCCACTCAGGATCAAGTCAAACAAGTCTCCTGCGAATGGGCTGAACGGGCCAAGCTGCCGGGTTTTGTGAAAAAAATGATAAAAAGTTTCCCCAAGACGTTGCATCCGATGACACAATTTTCAGCGGCAGTATGTGCCCTCAATCATGACAGTAAGTTCACCAAGGCGTACTCGAAAGGTGTGCATAAAACTAAATACTGGGAGTACGCCTATGAGGATAGCATGGATCTCATTGCCAAACTGCCAGAGGTGGCTGCATTGATATACACCAACACCTTTAAAGGTGGTAAGGGCAATAAGTTCAAGAAGGACCTTGATTGGGGCGCGAATTTGGCTAACATGATGGGTTACGACGACCCTCAGTTCGTGGAATTGATGCGACTCTATTTAACCATCCACAGCGATCACGAGGGTGGCAATGTTTCAGCTCATACTACGCATTTAGTGGGCTCTGCTCTCTCGGATCCGTATTTATCCTTTGCTGCTGGCCTGCTTGGCCTAGCGGGTCCTCTGCATGGACTGGCCAACCAGGAGGTGCTCGTTTGGCTGAGAAAACTACAAAAAGAAGCAGGCGCTAACCCGGATGAAGAGAAACTGAAGGCGTATATCTGGAAGACCTTAAAATCCGGACAAGTTGTGCCTGGATACGGACATGCTGTACTGCGTAAGACCGATCCGCGTTACACCTGCCAGCGGGAGTTTGCTCTCAAGCATTTGCCAGACGATGAACTCTTTAAACTCGTCTCCAACATATACAAGGTGGTGCCACCAATCCTAACGGAATTGGGCAAGGTAAGGAATCCCTGGCCAAATGTGGATGCTCATTCAGGTGTCCTGTTGGTGTACTATGGCCTAAAGGAAATGAGCTATTACACTGTACTATTTGGTGTTTCTCGCGCTCTTGGCGTCCTGGCTTCGCTCATCTGGGATCGTGCACTTGGTCTGCCCATCGAACGACCCAAATCCTACTCCACGGATGCGCTCATCAAGTTGGCGAAGAAAGGTGCTAAGAAGTAGCGAAACAACAGTGGCTGTAGTTTTTTTCTTCTCCCCCAAACAGAAATTTTCAGATTCTACAATTGTTATCGTACCATCAGGCAGTAGAACCAACAGCTAAGAGAGGGATCATAATTATGTAAGGTATAAAATTAGCAGTACCCCTTACCATTGTTTTTACATTTTGTCAAACTATAATATATCATAATTATGTAAGTGCTGTTTCGATTTTCTTTGTTTATTAATAGTGTGTTGACGGGAAGGCTACAGTCGTTTGCTATAGGCAGCTATGCTTTCTTTTTGTGGATACTAATCAATCATGAACATATTCTTTGATGGATTTTTGCTAGGACTGTTTAACTTTATTACGGCTTTATTTTTGTGTATTCATTGTTGACGGGAAAGCTACAGTCGATCGTAAGCGACTACTTTTCTTCGATGTACATATATTCTCTGAAGTATTTTCCCTGCGTCTGATGCTCCCTTTATACTTTTCAACAGCTTTATTTATGTTTTGGGAAAGCTACAGTCGATTGTTATAGACTCGCTTTCTTTTTGTGGGTGCTGATCAAGCATGAACATATTTCCCTACGACTGATTCTCTCTTTATACTTTTCAACCGACTCCTCTTTTTGGTTGCTAATTCTTTCTTTGTACTTTAGCTTTATTTTTGTTGTTTTGGATTAAGCTGCTTGTAACTTTCACTGTGGATTCAATTAAAAATTAATAAGCCATGGAATGTGGAACAAGTACTCGTGCCAAGGGGGGTGGGTGCATTCATTAGGTACACAACTAGATTCGGCGTGGGGGGAGAACTGGCTGCTGTTATTCTTTTCACAAACCGCACACAAATTACATGTATACAAAAAAGCGAAAAAAAACTGAAGTGAAATAAAATATGAACGCTGATTGTCGTCTATTCTTGCCGAATTTGTGTACCGTTAGCTATGCGAGGAGTACTACAAGAAGAGGAGGCGTGGCATGCCGCACACACAGAGTCAATTAGGCAAAATGTAGCGATGGGCGACGAAACAGAGACAACTGAGAGCTGAAAACAATTCACATTTAAATTTTGCGCATTCTTGGAAAATTTACGCGAAAATGGGAAACAGCTTACCGAGGGGGGAGGGGGAGCAGTCTGGAAGTTTGCCGAATAATACATGTTGTTGTATATTATCACGCTTATCTGGCAACAAACACGCCCGGGCCAAAGTGCCCATTCCCATTCCCATTCCCGGACTTAGAACTGAGGACCTCAACTTGATTTCGTCTTTCTTTTCTCAGTCAAGAGCTGAGCTCATGGTTTTTATTGTTGTTTTTGTTGCTGCTGCTACTGCTGCTGTATTGTGCATTTGTTTTTATGCGCACACCCTAACCCAATCTCCACTGTCTCTGAGTCTCACTGCTCTGTCCTTAGAGCCGCACATCCTTCCTTAAACGTTTCTTGTCTGCCAAATGTTTCCATGGGCCATATGATTGTGTGTAGTCGTATGTGTGTGTGTTGTGTGTGTGGTTTGATGTGTGCATTGTATTGCCGGCATAATAGACACATTTAATTTTACTATTATGCCTTTTTGTTGTTGCCACACAGCACATATAATAAACCGTTTCATTTTCAAGTTTTCTCCGAGGACTTCTCCATTTTGCGCTATTTGCCAATCATTTCATTTCACTACGAAAGGAAGAACATTGCGAATTAGATAGCGCAAGGGGAACCAACACAAGAACACCTAATGTGCTCTAGCGAATTATGATGAAATGATTCTAATGATAATTAAATTTTAAAACTAATTACACGTCTGTCTCTAAATTGTAAAATTATTAGTCGTTACTTATTTAAAGTGCAAATAATCACTGGTAAATTACAAACTATCGAGTGCTTACTGTACTGACAATAGACTGTTAGAAGTTAGGTTAAGACGGCAGCTGAGAATCTTTAGGGAAGCGTAGCTTGCATAGGCCAGTAGAGGCCAATTGTAATAAGAATAATTATTATTATATATTAAAATTTATAATAAATTTATTCAGTTATTGCATTGGATTATTGTTTGGATTTCGAATCGGTCACGGTTGCATTATTCTTTTATTTGTTTTTAAATTTAATTAAAATAGTTCATTTTATGCTGACCTGTATGCTGTAATTGATTTGGAAGCTCGAGGGCCCAATTAACCCAATTATATTTTATTTAAATATTTATTTATTCATAATATTTATATACAAACTAAAAGAAATCAAAAGTTGCTAGCAGCTAAGACCGCTTATTTTATATATTTTATTATTATTAATTATCAAAGATACATATAATACTGTTACCTTAAAGATCTTTTGTGCTCTCTGCCTTATTTTATACAATTTCGAATATATATTTCTATGTAGAAAATTAATAATGATAATGGATTTATAATGAGTTGACTTGTCGAGTAATGTAGATGATAGAATGTGGAGTATCCATATATTTTTTATATGATTTATATATATTAATTGAAACGTTCTTTCTAACACCACAAGTTATGCTACTTAACTATACCATTTCAGCTTCGATTGAAGCCTTTCCTATTGTTTTTATTATCATATTTTATTTGTGGTGATTTACCTACAATTCCATCCTATTGGATTTCATCTCAAATCTGCTTAAAACTGGAGTATGAGTTAATTTTCTACTAAAAAGTAAAGGTAAAAGTAACTCCTCAGGTAATTTCCATCTTAAAGAGAGACCCTTCTGCTGATTACGCTTTGTTTAGCAAATGAGTAGCTAGCATAAAGCAGAGTCCCTAAAGTAGCCATTGCTTTTGACTTGAAAGGAACAAGGGCAATAAGCAAAAGAGACCCATCGTCTCACATTGGATGATGCTCTCTATTCAGCCATCTCTTGTGACATTCCTGGGTATTGTATTTCATTTCCGTTTTCATTATTATTTGTGGCTGAATGTAGATGTCATGGGGCAGTCAGTCCTACTGTCCCACTGTCCTTCAGTCCTTTCTGACTGTGGTTGGCTTTTTCCTCATTCTACTACTACACTCTCTAGCATTTTCTTTCTGTTCGTCGCATTGTACGAGTATTTTGCTTTTTTATCGTGCTCTCCGTCTTCGTCGTCAAGAACAACGCCAAACGACGCTGCCAACTTCCTGCTATCGTGCTAATTTCCGTTGCTTTATCTTGACACAATGGTGCGCATTAAAAGCGTGATGGGCAACTGCTGGCAAAACTTCATAACTAAGGGGCGTAAGGGTGCTCCAAGGGTAGGGTGTGGTGGGGAGTGAGTTGGTGTGATTGCTCTGCTCCAATGCAGCGTTGACCGTTGCGCTTTTATTTCCGCCCCAACACAATTTTGTCGCCATATTAGACGCCATTTTTGTTTCTGCATTGTCAACACATTGTCATTGGGTGGCAACTTACGAATACGTATACAAGTGGCAGCTGGAATTCCAGTGGGGACTCTCGACTCTGACTGGGCGTGGGTTAGGAGGGGTAGCAAGTGCAGGGAGTTCTTACGGTGGTGCTGTAATGCCAGTGTGATTAATTTAATTACAAATATTCCAATTAAAATTAAATTTGTATAACAATTTAAATTAAGAGAAATAAGTTTATGGAATGTTTATTTTCATGGAAATGCATTTATTTAAATAATTTAAATTAAGCTAAATAAGTTTGTGGAATATTAATAATATGTTCAACTAAACTTCAAAGGTAAAACTAGCCTAACTAGTTATTGATTTTGCTCTAAATGAAATTATTTAAGTTTTGCCCAATCTCTGCAGTAAATGCCTAACAGTTTTCTTATTTATTTTTTATTTAACACATTTTATTTTATTTTTTTTTTTTAAATTCATCATTGAATTGATTGTACTTTACTTAAATATTTCCTTTTTCAGTCGATTAAATTAGGCAAAACAAAAATAATAATAATAATGATTGACTCACATATACCAGTCGAGCACTCCTGACTAGCGCCTTGCCAGTTGTTTTGCCGTTTCTTTTTTCTACATATTGATAAATGCCGCCCATTAAACGCGATTAACAATTTGAATTATGTGGCAAAGCCAAATTTTATTGCCACAACACAGTATTCTATGGCCAAACAAATGGCATCATTATTAAAATATACATAAGCATGTATGTGTGTGTGTGTGTGTGTGTGTGTTAGTGTATGCGATAATGCAAAGTAACCATAATTTGAGATGGAGAGGACTACACTGGGGGCTGACTCAACGTATTTAAACAAATTTTTGTGCTCACAATTTGCGCCGTTTGAATTTCAATGCAACCGCGGAAAATGATTACCAATTGTTTGTGTTGGTCCAGCAACAACAGCAACAGCAACAACAACAGCAGTAACAACAGCCTTTAGATACTAATGCAATTTTAGTCTAAACAGTCAGGCGACAATTTCAATGAATTGCATCAATTGTCGGCCCATTGTTGGCACGTTCTCTTCACATAAAAAAAAGAAACAAAATAGAGCTGCTGCTGCTGCTGGTACGCCTCTTTGCAGGTAGGCGTGGCAGTTGCATGCTTCCACTTTCATTGTTGCCACAGCCGACGCAGTGCACTCTCTCGCGGGGGTAATAAAATAATTGCAGCGCACGTGTCAAAAATATTCAAAAGGATTAAGGGAAGGACTCCCAGATACTACTATGAGGCAGGCACAATGCTAAGGGGTGACTACTACCGACTACTGATGCTATAGCATTGTAGCAACTGATTGCATAAATTGTTGTGGAATGCCATGGACAAGAGCACTCAGTGGACAGAGGCTGACAATACTCTCACTGTATTGTGAATAGACCAAGTATTCACTGAGTATTCATGCTGCCTTTTGTGGGAAACAGATAAAAGAGGTTTGAGGGGGAAAAGTAAATCGGGTTGACGGATTGTTGCCACTGGCCAATAACAAATAAAGTATTTGCTTCTTCTGCAGAGCTTTGTCGCACTAGAATGCTCTATAAATTATAAGGATTTACTTGTATTAGTTTTGAAATGTATAAAATAGAGAGAAAGTATTTTAAAATAAATACAAGACAATCATTGGATAGTTGCTACTGAGTTGAGGAGTTGCTTTGCTTAGAAAATTCATTAATAAATACTCTTGATTAGTGCTGCATATGTGCCTCAATGTCTCACATCTTACTTCAAAAAAATATAAATTTTAAAATATAATATATAATACCTCTTTTTAGACCCTGTACTTTAAAAAAGTACAAAAGGGTCTATTAGGTTTGTGCAAATGACATTTGTGTGTAACAGGCAGAAGGAGGCGTGGCAGACCCCACAAAGTATATATATTCTTGATCAGGACGGCGAGCTGAGTCGATCTAGCCATGTCCGTCTGTCTGTCTGTCCGTCTGTCTGTCTGTCCGTCTGTCTGTCTGTCTGTATGAACACCGAGATCTCGGAAACTATAAGAGCTAAAGACGTAATTTTTTTTTTGTTTGGTTCGTGTATTACATAGGCAGGCCAAGTTTATGTTTTTAATTTGATATCTCAACCCCTCCCCCTCAAATTTGCAAAAATGTCCTTAGTATATACAGTTTTAGAGTCACTGGATTCATTTTTTGCAGGATTAAAGCTTTAGGTGCTTTGCATGTTTGGTGCGAGTTGCAGCCCAATCGGATAATAAACACCGGATATTGATATTGGATATTGGACAAAGAATTTTCAGTACTAGGCAGTTGGCTTGGGGAGGGGGGAAGCCACAGCTTATGCGGCCACTAGGGCGTATGCGTGATTTTTGATTGTGAGCATGAATTTCTGTATGAGTATTGGTTATTGTTTGTATTTGCGTGCATATATGCAGCTGGTATTATCGACGCCCAGGGCAAATCAAAGTACAGGGTCACCTACTGTCGGTTGCGTCCGACTGTAGCTTTCCGAGTTTTTTTAAAAACTAAAACTTGTAAGTGACTGAATTCTTGCTCCTATTTATTCACTGTATATATTTAAAAGTCATTTAAGTGTCTGCATTTTTTATGAATATTTTTTTCTTTAGTGCTTTTTAGATATTTCTGATTTTTCATGGTGCAAACTATTATTATTTTAATAAAATGTAATCGAAATATTCCGGATTTTTGCTCTTAATTATTCACTGTATGTATATATTTCAAAAGGATTTAAATGTTTGCATTTTATATGAATATTTTTTTTATGTTGAACTTCTCAGATACCATTTCTAATTTTTTATGGTGCAAATTATTAATATTTTATTTAAATGTAATGGAAATTTACTTTAACCAAATGCTGTTTCCATGATCATTTTTTCTCGATAACATTTACCATTTTGTATGAATATTAATTTTTTTGCACCCTACAGATATTTCCGATATTTGATGGTCCAAACTATTATTATTTTATTAAAATATAATCGAAATTTACTTTAACCAAGTGTTGATTGTTTGATCATACTTTGTTCGATAGTATTTACCATTGAATGTATTACTAGATCCATCGACATCACCATCTAGTATATACAGTATTCGGCTACAAATAATTTCAGTATCTTCAGTTTTTGGGCATTCTTTTTTTGTTATGATTCGTTTTCTTGCCTGAAATTTGTTTTTATTTGCAACAAATTTGCTGTGACATTGTGTGCGTGTGTTGCTGTGTGAGTGTGCGTGTGTGCTTAGCGTTTTATTGCTTTTCGCACTCGCCGATCTACCCCTTGAGGGCAGGCCGGGGGGTCTTTGTGGCAAGTGGCAGGAGTGGCTAAAACCGTGCGCTTTGTTTACTTTGTTTTGTGGTGTGAATAGCAAATAGTCACCCACACACACACACACACACAGATAACCTAACTACAGTTTAATTCAGCAAACGCAGCAGAAATAATTTACACAATATTTTCAGCCTCATTAGTTGCTGAAATTGTTGCAAAATAAAATGCAAATACATAAATAATTTGAAAAGTGGCAAATGCATTTACTGTGTGTGTGTGTGTAATCTCTGTGGCCACAAAATCAATTTACGTTACAAAATTTATATCACTAAAAGGCCACCACCTCCTCCTCCTCAACTCAATCCACTCCCCCTTAACACCGTTGGACTGAATATATTGAAAAACTAAATGCATTTGCGTTGGCTTTGGCTTTGGCTTTGCGTGCGGTTGCGTTGATTGATTTTGCGTTGACAGCAAAAGTAATTGAAAAATATATTTTGTTAACTATTAGTTTAGTCAGATACCTATGTAGTACTGCTGTTCCCCCACCTCCCCTTTGCCACCTGCTTACTTGTGTCACGCATCCCTTCCTGTGCGCATTTCCGTAAGCTTCTCTCACATTTAATCCCCACTTCAAGCAGAAGCCTCAAGAGGTTCCTCTTGCCTTTCTTATCTATCGATGCGCCAAAGCGTGTCAGCTTGTAGAGGGGGAGAGTGGGGAGAGGGAGGAGGGGCATGGGAATGTGGTTGTGGCTCTAACGTTACAATAGCAGAAAAGCCTTTTGACAATGCTTCCCGTGAATTTGAATGTGTTTTCTACGACTTGATATTGATACCTCGTAGTCTTGAGAGACTGTAAAGAGGACTTTTGAAAGAATACATATAATATAACAATATGAAGTAGAGTCTTTGACTTAATCGCAATCTAGAGATTTCAAATAAATTGAGTTAAACTGTTGCAAATTGCCAGCTTATTTAGTATATTAAAATAATGAAGTTAGATTTTGTAGTCTGCCTTGCTTTACTGGTTGAATTATGAAGTGTAGTCATCAATTACTAATAATTAGTATCTATTTCATAGTATAGTTTACGATTTTAACTCTAATTCACCCATTTAACCTGTACTAGTTCGCTGTCTCCTGTCATCAACAGGGTATATTTAAAGTGTTATCATTTCTTATCGTTCCACTTTCAATATATTTACATTTTTTATTCGCTACAAATTGAAAGGCGACTCTGCAGCATTATCACCTACACACGCCCAAAAGTACATTGTGTTTGGCAATTGGTTCTATTCCTAGTGCAGAGCCTTGCCATTCCACTCCCCCCTCCCCATTAGCCCCTTTGTATTTGTTGGTTACGTCGCGTATATCACATTTCCGTTTGTTAGTGTATTCTTCTGTATTGTACATTCAATTCATTCATACATTCATTCCTACGAGTGTGAATGGAAAGAAGTTTTCTGCTCAACTTGATAGCCCCAAAAAAAGAGTCCAACTGGAACCCCAATTCCTGCTCACAAAAACCCAACCCCAATCACAATCTCTTCCTATTATAACGAAAAAAAGAATTTGTATTGTAAATTTCCTTGGGTAAACACGTTCGCTCTAGTTCTTGTTAGGTATTGTGTTGATTTAAACGCAGCTCACGCCTTCCTCAGTTGCTTTTAACATTGCTAAATTGTCAATATTTTCCACACGTCTACACAAAAGGTAAATGCCAAGCATAACTGTACCCATTGCTAGCTTTTGATTGATGCAAATCATTATTGGTAGTGATAGGAAAAAAGAGAATTCTCATTATGAAAATATAGTTTGGTTTTGAGTAAAGAACTAGTAGTAGAATTTTAAAAGAAAATTAAATAAATTTAAGAGAAAAACCATAATCAAATTGATTAGAAATTAGCTTGACTACTGATGGAGGTTAAACTTTTCTGATCAAAGATCGACTATAGTAGTTTAAAATATAAACCATTCTAGGGTTTATAGTATTAGCTTGACTATTCAGTTTATCGTTCTTTTATTACTGCCATATAATAAATTATTTAGCATGAATAATTCAAGACATTCAGCACATTCAAATTCACTTATCTGTAAACTTAAAATCAATTATGCTAACTGCAAGGGAATTTGGCTAGGGGGTGTATGCAAAGAATAAACACAGTCGACACAGATAAGAGCGCTAAGTTGTTTGCTTAATAAATAAACTTTATATTCATATAGCTGAACAACTTTTGCAGCGAAGCGAAACAAATGTTTCTCCGCTAATTTGCGTGGCAAAAACTTTACTCTGCCGGTGGGTGCCCCCTGAAAGTATGCAATGGAATTTTGTTAGGCCAACAACTGAGCCGCGACGCGGTTTCCGCTAAACTAAACTAACAGTTGGAGCTGAGAGCACCAGAACATAAATTATGCTAGTATTTTCCGCATCAAGTGCCGCTATCTACAGTGCAAGCGCTAATCACAAAAGTTTTCGATGGGGGAGATTCTTCGCATTCTGCTACTACCTTCTTCAATTGGCACTTGAGGAAAGTTTTGCATAGGCCAAAAGGGTTAAATAGACTTGCCAAAAGTCTCTCTTCTCACTTGAAAAGTTTTCAGCAGCACTGATTAACGAGACATAATTATTTTTGCATTAAGCTCTAGCTAATAGGCCATGCACTGCTAACAAGTTTTTGCCCTCTAATCAGCTCATCAGACTGTCAAAAAAGAAGCAGCAGAAGAAAAATACAAGAGAAAAAGAGCATAATCCCGAGCTTTTTATGCCTGAAACACTCAAAAGATAATGAAAGTGCATTCAGGCTGCAAAAATCTGAAAAAAGGGCGAGTGCCGACATTTTTCCATTACTCTTTGTCAGCATATAGACGAGATGAGATATGGGGTGTAGGCGACTATGGAATATCCTTTGAACAATCTATCAATTTGTATTAGCAGAAACCTAACATCGTTTCTATAAGGTCATTTCCATAAGGTCAACTGTAAACCAGAATCAATAACGTTTAATTCCACTCGAATTCTAATAACTTTGCTTATCGTATTTCGCTTTTAAGGGTATTAATATTCGTTAAACAAGGTGTGAGCACACCTGGAAAAATGCAACATTTTGCAGCCTGCAGGTAAATGTCTGCCTCTCTATGGTTGGCCAACACTGGCAGTAATGTTATGTGTCTGGTGGCTTGATGAGAAAGCAGAGGGTTAAGGGCTAAAACCACTTCAGCCAGAGTGTGATAGTCAGAGAGACCGAGAGAGAATGGAAACGAGAACGGAAAGTGTGATTATATTTTCATTTTCAATTTTTTACGGCCAATTAATTTGGAAATTGACGCTTCGCTGGGCGTCTCTGCCCAGCCAGAGCCAGTCAGAGCAGAGTAAAGGATCTGGATGCTTCCGGACGTTGCAAATTGAGTTGTGTGCCAGAGAATAAGAAAAGTCTATTATAGTGTGCACAGGCAAAAGCTGCCTCGTAGCTATTTTCCCGTTGCATTGTCTGCCCAGAAACATAATATGAAAGTGTGTTTATTCGGGTGGCTTTTGTTATGGGGGCGCCCCAATTGCTCACACCTGTTTCATACCCCATTTTCTTTAGACGATTATCTTGCAATTTGTATTAAAATGGTTTCTAGGAAATTAGAATTTACTCGAGATGGGAAAAATATAGTAAAAAGAGTAAAGGATTTTGAATGAACTTATTGAATTCTATATGAGATATACATCTGATTTATAGCTTTAGTTTTCGTGTATTATATAGACGTCTTGAACATGTATATTGGGTAGGCGCAATAGTATATCTTCCTTGCTAATTTGCCTATCGAGTGGATAACCCAGTGGACGATTGTCCTTGATTGTAGCCAGAGAGATGCCCATATATCCTTCAACTTGGTTAATGTGTGCTTTGGATTCTTCCTTATCAATTGTTGAGACAATTACGAAAAGCTGCATAGGCAGACCCTCAGGATTACCTCGTGGCAACAACAAACGTTGAGGAAAGCGTCCATTTTCACCCACCAAATGGATGATATTCTTCTGATTCTGGCGTCCGTGTATAGTGCGATATACCTCCCTTAAAGGCGTGGCATCCTCTGTGCTCCATCCAATATTCGTTGAATTAAACTCAATGCGATTGTGCCCCATTTCCAATTGAGTGTTGATTGCATCGAGTAGTATAAAATCACGACGACGCTGCTCCAATGGCGCATTCTGACCAGGACCCAGAAAGATACGTATAATGGCATCCTGAGCTTGTACCGAACTGATGTCCATCTCAATAGTGAAAGGCAGATGGTTAAGGCGACGATTACGAACTAGTATGGGCATTTGCTGTGGTCTCTCAAGCAGATTAGACACATCCAGATCACTGTCCTCGATAAACGTATGCAGTTTACTAATACAGACATGGTTTATGGTCACATCCTTCATCTCCAACTGACTGCGTGTGTAAGCTCCAAGGATTTTCTCCTGCTGTTTGTCTACTATGTTCAGCATCTCACGTAACGTAGAAAGTAGAACCGGATCACCCAGACCAACGCCAAGACCCAGGCGATCCATCTGCATCGGTTTGGTATTCTGGAGTTGCTGGCGGAGTATTCTAAAGAGTCCAGCATCCAGCTGGTTACCAATTAGAATATCTCCAAATAGTTCATCAACTTGCTCTGGGGATGGACTAGTTCTCTGACGACTTAACCAATCAACCAACTGCACCATTCGATCCTGTAGAACATTCATCTGCTCCAACAGCTGGCGATTACGACGATCATCCTGTCGCATTTCGTTTAGACGTAGGGCAAAAGGTTTTGCTTGATTCCCTTGGAACTGGATTACTGAAGGGTCTTTACTGTTTATACGCTCCTGGTTTAATCTTGCCAAGAGTTGGCGTATCGTGTGTAAAACAACTTCACCCCTTCGCATCTTTGATTGTTTCTCTACGGAATCGATGAAGGGTTCCTCATCAGCTTGAACAGTACTAGGGGAAAGAGCAGATTCATCTATCGACTGACCCTGTCGTCGTCTGTTGATATACACGAGTCGCTCATCGGTGCGAGATGCACTTGGCAGTCCACCTTCTAGCTGAGTTGTATCTCGTATAACATTGGCATTCCTATTCAGTGCTTTATCTTTTTCGCCTAGTATGAGATCCAAGAATCCTTCTTGTTGTATGAGCTCCTGTCTCTGGTGATCACGACGTAGTTTATCGATGATTACTACATCGTTCACAGTGCCTAGCGGATTGTTGCGACGTATCAGCTCCATAATCTCTTCCTCAGGTATGGTTTCCATGCCAGATTCATGATCCAATGGATTTAGTCTATTAGGATTATTTTGAGTAGTCAAACGTTCAATGCCGAGTCCAACATTACGCTGCAGCGATACCCGATTGACTGGGATTGTTTTTGTTGATGTAGATGCCATTCGATCACGTTGTCTGCCATAGATGTAGTCATTCAGTTGTAGTTGCTCCTCCAGTTGCTCCACTTCCCTTAACAGCTTGTTGTCCTCTAACAATGCCAGTTTCTGTATCAATTGCTGCACATAGTTGCGCATGCCAATATCTTCAGTGAGCAGGGATGTGTCCTGGTCTTGTGGTTCCACAATGCGTAGCACAATGCGCTGCTGCCTCTGCTTCTGTTGCATTTTCAAAGTCAGTTGCAGGCGCTGTTCACTCCAGGGCATAACCATACGAAGAACAGGACTAAACAAATCATATATACCAGAAGAAAGCTTGCTGGGTTTCTGTTCCACATCTTTCTCCATTTGCTGCACACGCTCGATGGTTCGCTGGTCGAGGTAAAGCTCTGGGAGTAGCTCTTGTACAGCTGGTATTATAAAGTCCTGCGTATCCTCACGATCCCTTAAGGCCAAGGATAGCGCATTAATGAACAGTACAGGGTTTATGTTGCGCCTAAGATAGATGAGATTTCGCTGCATGGTTTCAAAGTCGATGGCATGGAGAAGCAGCTTGTATATGCCTCGAAGCTGTTGCACGTGCTCCACATTTAGTATGCTGTATATCCCATGGCTGTCCAGCAGTTGCCGCTGTCGATCCAAATCGATAATATGCTGCATGTCGCTATCGATGCCGCCTCGATAACGGCTGGTGTCCATAATCAGACCTTGGTCCAGTTGCAGGAGCTCTGTCTGCAGCAGTGGCTGCCTCACGTGTTCCACAATGTCTAGCAGAATCCTTTGGCGCACAAAATTCTGCCAAGACAACTGCTCATTCACTACATATAGAATAGAATGCATCAGATTAAAAATATAAAGTTTTCTTTATTGTTTACTTTACCTGTGCCCATGTCCCGCTGTCCATCAGTCTTTACTATCAATACACTGCTCAATAGAATACATGTAATCCACATAAGCTGTTTCATCTTCCACTTTCTGTAGCTTTGTTTACCAGCAAAATACAACTGCACTTTTTTTGGATTCAGTGGTCCATTTATACTTAGGCTTATCAGACCATTTGTATGTGAATTCGTCAATCAGACACATGTGCTGATTACAGTAGATATCGATTATGTGCGAAATCTATTTCGAATTATATTGTATTGTATATTGAATTCAGAAGTTTTCTTAGGCTATTACATCTTTCAGCAAGCTCTTAAGTGCTAAGCTTGTTGCCAATATTACCCATTGTGCTTTTGTTGCCGTTAAATCTGTTTTTAGACATTATCAAATGGTTACAAATTTCCTTCGATTGATAGCGACTAGTAGGCCGTATGTAAGTAAATAAGGGCAGAGGTTGTTGAGTTTATACACATCTTATATTTATATATATTTCTAACAAATCTTCCAGCTGTTTTTTAGCAACTCTGCTCTGGCTTATCGCCCATGATCATCTGTTAGTTTATCAAATCGAATTATGCTAAATAATCGATTCATTTCGATATGTACGAAAGCGAAAGGAAATCTAGCCTTTATTCTATAAAAATTAAAATTTGCTGATATATTATATTAAGTTGAAATTTAATATGCATATTCACTTTTATTCTGTAAGCCAATTAAAAAAAAAATATGACCGATAACTACTGTACGTATAGCCTTGCTCTTGCTCTTGGCACTGGTGTCATGAAAAGGGTCAACAGATTGAGCTAAGTTCCATTCGCTTGGCTCTCCCCAGATAACGTGAATATGTATGTGTATGCATATGTATACATATACTATACATAAATACAATCCAAGCAGACTGCAAGTGATCATTGACCGATAAATCGCTTATAGTATTTGACAATGAATGAATCACATGATCTTAGCTTTCTGTTTAAAAATTTTGCTCAGATCTAAATGGAATTTTGAAAATCATAGAAGTATATTGTACTATTTATATTAATACTTGATAATACTGATATCTTCACACATACTATACACACTTTACACACATGAGTTTGTGCTGTGGCATGGTGCAAAATCAAGTCCCTGGTTGAGGTCATGGTTATTGTTCTCGCAATCGAGTGATTGGTGAATTGTGAAAGAATCCGCTTGGATGCCAAATGTTGTATGTGCCATAGAGGGCTGGGTGGGTGGATGGGTTCGGTTATCGTACTGGGGAGGGGGAGGAGGACGAACGCTTGCAATTTTTCTATTCAAATTTAAATTGGCAATTCGTTTGCTCATGGCTTTTGTGTGCCGATGCCGATGCCGCTGCCGCTGCCGTTCTGCAACTGCCACTAGCTCCAGTTTTTTGGATGCGCTGCGTAGCGACAATTTGCAACGTGCCTGGCATGCAACGGAAGTGAACGCGCTACGTGGGTGCCACATGGGTGAGGCTTAAGCCATGTCCATTGTTGTTGCTTCTTTGCCTTTGCTGCCACAACTAGGAGTTGCTGCTGCTGCTGCCTTTTCTAATATAATTGCAATTGTTTGTCGGCCCAGGCAAATGGTCAGAGCTACATTGATTTGCCTTTCTTTCTCTGGCTGCTGCATTTTTATTGACACTTTTTTTGATTTGAGCCATAAGCACGCGGAAGATGTGAGGGCTCAGCAGAATTTTTATGCATGCCAGGCGCATTTGTGTGGCATTAATTGCTTCTTTATCCCAATCTGCTGCCTGCCAGTTGCATGTTCAGCAATTGTGCAGCAACAATTTCGCATTAATTGCTCCTTTGTAATACCAGAGGCTCCCATTCCTTGCGTTGGCGTTGCCACTTTTTACATTCTGCCATAAAATGACTGCGGCCTAACAAAAATAAAAAATGCGAATCCGTCTGCTATTGTTAACAAATGCATTTTCTGTCATCCATTGGAATGCCACTGCCACTGCCACTGTTCTCCGTTTAATTGCTTCGTGAACTCATCATTTGTGCCGTGTTCAGAAATACTTTATATTAAGTAAATCCCTGCATGAGCAATTTGATTAATGCTGTAGGCTTTTCACTCTGTCAGATACATTTGTATCTTTCATTGTAAATAAATGTAGCAAACTATGTAGACAGCTGTAATACTTTGCAGTGGTGTATAGTTATTCCTTTGTTAATTTATTGATTGTTTTTAATTGTGATATAATCAACTAACAGTTACACTTGTAAATATCATCATAAATATCTGAATACTAGCCTGGCTTACATCCTCATGCCAACTTTTTGTTAATAAATATAATTACTGGAAAATATATATATCTACATATATATCATATCTATAAGTTTTCGGGCTGCATATCGGCTTGGCGTCAAATCACTCTATAGTCAAAAGACTTTGTGTTATTTTGAAAGTCCAAATCAATCCTAAACCTTAGTAAATACCTCAGGGAAATAAGTATATGTGCCTTTTTGTTTTGGCTTCTATCTTTTTAAATAACAAAGGTACTTATTTTCTGGGTATGCAGCTTTTTTCATACAACTGTTAAGTTCATTTATTGTGCCGAAAAATAAAAACAATAGCTATAATACTGTATAAACTGAACATATTTTGAATGCACATATACTTATTTCCTTCGAGTATTTTGTAAGCACATATACTTCTTTCCTTGAGGTAAATCTGTACAATTCGAGCCTATACCTAAAGCGAACCGTAAATGATTTCAACTGGGTTTCGGGTTAAAACTACTAATATTTTAACAGAAAATGATAGATTTTTAAAGTCATATGCTGACATAGTATATTAGATCAGTATCCTAATCAATTTCTTGTATTTTAAATTAGCTGCAGCTAGACTTCCTTGGTCTTACGTTAGGCCTAATCATTGATGCCAATTAAAAGTCTCTGATTAAATTATAATTATAACAATTTACAACAAATTAGATACTACAGATATACATATTCTATGACTATAGTAAACGCTGTAGCTGCTGGGTTATTGTCAGTAGCGCTCGAATCTAACATTTAAAATTAAAATTAAAGGCATTTCCATTAAGATAAAATTACTGAATTTTAATAAGCAAATTTTAAAAGAATTCTTTTCATTTTCTTGAGTTTATTTTTTGAGTACTCGTACTTAAATTGTGTTGCCAATTGAGGCAGCTAAGCGTGGCTGGCCACACAACCTTCCCAGCATATGATAAGCTTGTACATATCCTTTACGCTGGCTGAAGTGGGACTGTCAAGGCATCAAATTTATCCTTGTACTCGTTCTAGCAAGCCAAATGAAGTATAAGCCGCGAAGGGGGGCGTGGTGGCAGTGGTGGGCGGATGGTATTCGTTTTCATTTTCGTTGGCTTTAGCTTCTTTCTTGTTTTGAGCCACACACACACACCCCGCGTCTTGACATAAATGCGATTTAATGCCTTTTTTGTTTGTCTTCCATGCGTCGGATATCCGTTGACGCAGTGGCCGTGATAAACCGTTGTAGCAGTATAACGGGAGAAGCCGCAGCCCAACCACAGCCTTGTCGCGAGTCTTATCCCCCGACCTCATCCCACCCTGATGCAGACGCTAATTTGCTGGGAGTTTTTTTATGTTTGCGTTGGTGTCTTAATCTTATATCCTTCTTTTTGCTGGCTTGGCACTTAAAAAATGTAGTCCTTTGTTGGCCCGATAAAACTGCTTACAAATGCTTAAAAAATTAAAATTTATTACACGCGATTATGGGGCCAGAGAGCAGCAGAAAAAGTATAGGGACAGCGGGTAGGTCGCCTCTCTCCAGCTACAAATGCAAATTGGGTGACATCTTTTCTCGGGTGACCATATTTCCGGGCAAGGGACATTGCCCAATTGATTCATGGGCACACAATATCCTCTGCGTAATGGGTAATGGGTCTAGGCTACTACCTTAAAGAGCCAACTTCAGCAAAATAATAATAATAATAATGCTGCCACAAAGAAGCCGAAAAGGAAGAGAGCGAAGAAAAATAAATATAAATATACTACTAGTAATAATGATGGAGTCGCACCAAAGAGAAAAGTGCCACAGTGCCACAAACGCATGGCAAAAAGAAAATATTTCTTTTTATCGAAACGGATGTGAGTGTGCCAGGAATGAAATAGCAAAAAGAAGAAGAAAAAAGGAACACCATCGAGAAATAAGATTAAGAGGTGGGGGGACGAGACAACCACAGCCAAATAAATAAGACAAAAATTTGTACACTAGTGTGTGTGTGGACTCCCCTCACTCTGCCATCACACCTCTTCACTCTCGCAAGCAACCTTACAGTCCTCCGCTCACAGTTTTTGTTTGTGTTGAAACAAGTGACTTGGGAGACGAAATTGAAACAGCTCAATAAGTGTGTACTATAGTGAGGGTTTGTTTGTGTGTGTGTGTGTGGCATGGGGTGGGGTCTGCTGGCTGCACGTGGCATGTGGCATGTGCGTGTCGCTTAGTTTTGATAGCAATTGACTTTTGCAGAGGTCTCTCTAAGTAGTTCAACTGTTAAATTTGTATAATTGATTTGTGACTAATTTTGGGCTTGAATAGTATTTGAATAGACTTCTTTTTGAAAGTAAACTTTGATGAAGTCAAAGGAATTTTTTATTTATTTGATGCAGTTGTCTTTAGGAGAAGACTAGTTGACTCTACAGATTGAAGTTATTTAGATCAGGAAATTAAACTATTTTTTTGGTCTAATATTTCAAGACTTTTCAAAATAAAAGAAACTATGATTAACTTGAATCCCTGTGAACCGTGCGATACTTTTTCTATCCCCCTTAACCCACGAACTTCCAAATTCGAATGACTCAGGTTATGACCACTCTTCATTCCATTCAAACTCGAGATTTAAGTATCTTTGTATATAGGAATTGTGTCTGATTTTAGCAGCGAAAGTATTAGTTATTCAACTTGAGTATTACCAGTAGGTAAAGATAAACTTCATCATAATACAGACTCTTTTAATCTATATAATAACTCTTAATTCAACTCATTATTGACCTATCTACACTTTCTAGTAAACCAAAATATATTTTAGTTAAAGAAAATGTTTTAAAAATACGGATAAACTTTTATATACCAAACTTTCAGCTATTATTCAGAAGTTAATATAGATCTTCCATTACCAGCTTAAATTATAGTTTAAAGGGTATAGCTGAACTGTAATCGAAACCCTTTCAGACTCACATACTCGTTATAATACTAACATTCTAATTCAACTCATTAAGTGGCAAATGCAATTAAAAGCATTTGGGGTAACCTTATGTGTATAGCTAATTGTTTTTAGCCTATTGTTGAGCAGCTTTTCTTCTCTACTCTGAATGCCTGACAATATCGTTTAAGTATTATGGAAAGAAACGAAGTGACCTAGGGGGGCGGTTTTAGTTGTTCTCTTGAAGTTTCCCACACAGTGCTGGGGACAACTTCATTGTGCAAATATTGTTGTAGCATTTCGTAGTGTGGCTGAGGTCAAATACAAATAAACGAGGGACTGTCTTTATTACGTTTGTGGGTGGGCGACAGGAGGGAGGGGGGGTGTGGCAACAGGACACACTATAAAAACGACCTTGCGGCAACAAAAGGCAGCCAGACGTGAGCTCATTCTGTCTATTTCTCTTTGCAGACAATCAGAGCGTGACTTTTGGCTGCCGGGTTGGAAATTGTCAGAGTGTCAGAGGGGGAGGGGGGTATGCGGAGTGTAGGGTTTTCTTTTTCTGAGGCAGACGTCGCCGCGCATTCGCTTTTCTTATCAGCAACTTCAGTTGTGCTGCAGCGTGGCATTTTCATTTTTAGTATGAGTTTTATGTGCGGCTTTTTCGGGCTGGTTATGATGCCGTCGTCGTGATTTCCATCCCCCCTCCCCTCCCTCGGAGTCCTGAACCGTACAGTTATCCAACTACCCCGTACTTCTTTTTCTGGTGGTTGTTGCTTTTGTTTTGGTTGTCAGCCGAAAAAGGTGTCAATTGTTTTTCATCGCCTGTCTGCCACGCCTCATCGCAAGTTCACAGTCGGTTGCATAAACAAGTGGGCGTAGTGAATCCCATTAAGCAACAGTCGAGAGTCGGGATCGAGAATCCACAATCGAGAGTCGTGTATGTACTGCATTCCACCCCCTTATGGATTCGTAGACACAGCAATCTACCCACACCAGTCAACCCCCCCAGCGGCCGGCAATTTAAACTAATAATCAACGCATCAGCAAACATTGTCGTTATTATTCACGCGCCTGTGGCGCCCCCTGGCGGTTGAGAGCTGACAGATTGCCTGGCTGGTTGAGTGAGCGTGACTGTTGAGTGGGAGGGGTGAGGGGTGAAGGGTGTTACAAGTGTTGTGATTAATCAGTGGGGCGTTTACTACTATTTAAAAATCGTTTATTCTTTTCAAGTTTTTCTCTTCATTTTTTTTTCCATTTTAGTATCACATTAAAATACATAATTTCTTTGTTTTCTTTTTAATTACATATATAATCGGGATTGATTTCAGAATTTTGTCAACAATATATAAAGCATGTTTCATTGGATTTGGGTTTAAACAAATTTAAAGTATATATGATACATATGATAAGTACAGAGAAATTAGGCTTACAATACGAAATATACAGAAAGTTTTTAGTGGGCTTAAAAATTGTAACGGAAGCTCGGGAGATCGGCTAAGGGAAACGAATAATTGAGCTCATTTCACACATACATGCGCAAGACGTCTGCTCCTAATCGCAGCAGGCTGCCAACTGATCGAATGGCAAGGCTCTGGCTCTCACAAGCTAATTCGTTGCTCAGTGTATGCTGGAGCCACACATATACATACATATGTATGTATACGTCGCTCAGCATCATAGGCAAATGCATGCACTGTATGCGGGAGAGTCGCTCTTCTACAGCACTTATACTTCTACTTATACTTATACGTAGTAGATGCGCTCTCTTCGCCTGAGTCGTTGCGCTAGTAAGCTGCAATACAGGCGGCAGACTCGCACAGACACACACACATACGTACAGTGACAGCAGAATATACGTATAAGAGCGAGCTTTGCGAGTTTCCTTTGATTTTTGTTTGCAAAATAAGTAGAAGATAAACTAATAGGAAATGTAACCGCAATAACTATTTCAATAAATTAGAGTAAACAGTAACCAAATACACAAAATTAAGATCGGAAAACGAACGGAGATTTATCTAATACTAGGATTCTCTACACTAGCGAATGTTTTGGGGTGGTGGGAGGCAAGTAACTTGAAGTGACTTTAGACCGCGTGTTCAGCCGCAGCAGCAGCAGTAGCGCCGAAGCGCAACGGAGTTGGTCAGATGATGCTGGGCGGGGTTGTGTCCACCGGTGGCATAATCATGGCCACTGGAGAAGATTTCGCTGACTTGACACAGCCGTACGAGGAGATCCCTGTGCCGCTACTGCTTGGTGGGGATGGTGGTGTCTCCGGACTGATGAGCGGCAAGTAGCGCCACGGGTGATAGAGGCTGCCGGCGTACATGGCCTGGAGACGTGCCTGTAGATCTAGCGCCAAGGTGGGATCCAATGGATAATGCCCCAGGCCAGGAAAGCCACCTGGTACTCGGGGTAGTGACAGCTCCAGCGGTGAACCAAAGCCATACTTCGCTGCCAGAGAGGTGGGTGAATGTGAGTGGGAAACGGCGGCGGCGGCAGCTGCTGCTGCTGCCACTGCGCTCAGCTGGGCATGATGATGATGCGCCTGAGCCTGAGCCTGAGCTTGAGCATGAGCATGTACCTGGGCTGGATGTGGATGCGAATGGTGTGAATGATGCGGATGGTGATGATGTGGCAGACCCGTGGCATGTGGTGAGTGTTGCGACGACTGTGATTGATCCTTGCCACCAGCGACCGCTCCACCCCCAACGCCTCCTCCCGTTCCCGCCACGCCTCCAACTCCACCGCCGGGCACTGGCGATTTATTGAGCGTCTTGGGCTTGCGTCGCGGCCGATACTTGTAGTCGGGGTGCTCTTTCATGTGCAGCGCCCTGTAAATTGAGTAAATGTTGAAACATTGATCAAAAAGATCGACCAAAGCCATCGACATCGACATCGACACCGGCATCGATGATTATTAAACAAAAAAAACTATATTGATCGCATGCAATGATATCATAAAGTCAATCGGTTGACGGGGTTCAGTGTGCGTCGCTTCCCTGATTCATAAAATAAAGTGGAGCTATAGCCGGGTGGGAATTATGTTGGAGTATACGACTATTGAATACCTAAAATCAAAGCTGAAAATGTGTCAAAGAAACAGTAATACTAGATCTTGCTTGTGTTATGGATTGTTAAAGGTTTCATTATTAAATCTCTAATATCCCTCCTAAAATCTCAGTATTAATATTTGATATTATATCTTCACTTTCTATATAAAAAAATATATATTTTTCCATAAGGAAAATGTTTTAAGAAAACGAATAAACTCTTGTACACTAAACTTCCAGCAATTATTCAGAAATTAATAATAATATATTGTTATCAACTATTAATTATAGTTTATAGGTCTCTTTGCTAGATCTCAAAGCTCTCTTCTAATACCTCTGATCCTATATTTGAAATTATATCTAACTTTAGATAAAGTAAATGTGTTAAAAAGAAGAGTAAACTGTTAAATATTATACTTTCAAGAACAATTCAGTGACTAATAAGATCTCGTTAGGAGCTCTAAAAGCACCCTCCTAATATCTCAGTTTTAATATTTAGATAAATGTCATCTACTCTCTCTGTTAAACAAATACATATTTTCCATAAGGAAAATGTTTTAAAAAAACGACTAAACTTTTAGATACTAAACTTTCAACTAAAATTCAAGATCTAATATATACATATATAATAATATTGATCTCCTATTCCACCTAAAATTATAGTTTAAAGGGTATAGCTGAACTCTAATCGAAACCCTTTCATAAACCCACACCTTATCTGACCATTTAGCGAATGCATAGACTTTAAAGTTCTGGAGTTTCTTTCAGTTTCTTTGAGAGACTCTTTAATACAGTATGTTCCCAGCTGCAATAATGCGCAATTGTTGACATTTGTTTGACAAACGATAAATGTTGATAAAAAGGTGTGTGTATTATTGTATTTTATGGATACTTTTTATTGTCGTTGTTGTTGTTGCTGTTGTTGCTGTTGTCACTTTTGCTTTCTTTGGTTGAACTGGTTTTTGGCCTTTGTTGCAGTTCCCACACACACACACACAAATTGGTCAGCCCAGTCAGTCCGTTATCTGATCTGGGACCTTATCGAAACCACGCACATTCGGCAAATATTTGTTTTAGTTTCTCAGTCCTCCAAATGTGTTGCTTGTCACTCCAATGGCCATTAGTTTAAGCCCAGTGCGGAGGAGCCTCTCCGGCTCATTAATAATTGTCAGTCATAAAGTTTACACAACCATTTGGCAGTCAAATACAATCAATAAAAGGATTTAGACAGACACGAAAATACGAAACTGTAATGCGAAATGTAAGCCCCTCCATCCAGCAGAGTACAAAACTTGCATTCAATGTGATTCAATTGAATTGTGAATTGAAATTAAAGTTGAATTGTTTACTCAAGATACGCCTCGCCCCAATGCCACCCCAGAGCCTCACAATAACTGGCCATTGTCTTAGCTAATCGCTTAAATTGTTCCCACTTTACAAACACGTCAGTGGCGTAGACAGAAGGGGTGGACTTTTATGATTGTATGTCAAATGGAAATGATTTTCGAAAGGCTGACTACTAACTGAGCAAATGGTATTAGAAAACGGGAATATGATAAACTGAGCAGATGAGAATATAAGAATATGGTTGGGAAAATGAGAATATAGGCTTAGCAACATGAACAGTCGTTGCCTTAGCAACATGAACAGTCCTTGCCTTTGCATGTACTGTCATTGCCTTTGCAACATGTACTGGCGTTACCTTAGCAACATGTACTGCTGCCTAAGCAACATATTCGATCAGCGACAGCTGTGACGTCACGTGCGCATGCTATTGCTAATGAGCTGTTTGCACATACGAATGTACATATGTGTGTGTGAGTGCAGGCTGCGCTCTCAGTCTTTGCTGCTCCACACACTCTGCTGACAGCGCAGCCAACTTAAGTCTCTCTCCTGACAGCTCACTTTCCGTGTTATTTACTTCTATTTTATACTCTATATACTCCACGTCTGTCATTCTATCTTACAGCAGGACCACACGATCCACACAATCCACACCACCTGTTGAGATTTCTTTAGTGGTGTTATGGCGAAGTGGATTCCATGCAGTGGAAGTTAAATTCCCACTGGATAGTTCCTTTGCTGAGCCAGCTCCCAGGAGAGAGCTTTCCTGTGTGTATACACAGATTGCATCACATGGAAAGGCAGTTCACATGTTGATCGCGACCGCGTTGTTTTGTTTTTCTTATTTTCTTTTTTTGTTGTTGTGAAAACCTCGTATTACCAAGTGTAAGAGGTTAAAAAGAGTGCATAAAGTGATAAAATGGCTGTTGGGTTGTCGTTGCAGTGAAATAAAGCAAATCAAAGTGAAGTGAAAAGTGCTGCAAAAGGAAAGTGAAAATTATCCTCAATCTGCAGCAAAAGTAAAGTGAAAATTGCGCTGCTTCTACAGCAAAAGTAATAAGCAACAACAACAAGCCTAAAATTTGTTTAAAATCACAAATTATCAAACAAGTGTTAATACAAAGAGAAAAAAACTCACAATTAACGGGACCAACATGCATAAAAGCACAAATCGTTGGAAGAGAATATTCAGCGCATATAACGGTAAGCTTACTTTGCTTTGTTCTATTTCGTTTCGTTGCGTTGCGATTTCTACTTTTTCTCTGTGTGTGTGTGAAATTTTGCTTGCTCTCGTATAATTTTGTTGTTAGTTTTAAGGATGCAGATCTTTGTGATATGCAAATCATCGTATAATCGCAAATCATCGTATTCTACTTTGTGTCTGTGTGTCAATGAAATATTCCTTGCTCTCTTATAAATTTGTTGTTGATTTGAAGGTTGCAGATCTTTGCATACCACTAAGGCAAATCATATCTGTGTAAGTATGAAATTTAGCTTGCGCTCTTATAATACTGCTGTTGATTTTAGGCTAGCAGATCTTGCCTTCCCCCTAAGGCAAATTATCGTACTCTACTTTGTATATACACGCAGTATATGAACTTCTGCTTGATCTCTTATAATTTCGTTTCTTTGTATACCACTAAATCAAATCCAACAATATTCCTCATGCAAAGCGAGTGGGGCGCATTAAGCGATGCTTAGGTGTGTTAATATTGCCGCTAATTGAAATTCTGTATGTAAATTGCTTTGGCTCCACTGCATAATCAGTCTGACTCAGCCACTGGCGAAGAATATACACACACACACACAACCGCAGAACCTCACACCCCCTCACTGAGTACTGAGTACTGAGTACTGAGCACTGATACTCACCGCAAACGCTTGGCCTCATCAATGAATGGACGTTTCTGTGATTCGGTGAGCAACTTCCACTCGGCACCCAATCGCTTTGATATCTCTGAATTGTGCATTTTTGGATTGTCCTGCGCCATTTTGCGTCGTTGTCCTCTCGACCAGACCATAAAAGCGTTCATTGGACGTTTAATGTGGTCATGATGTGAGCCCGAACTCGAGTTGCCATTGTTGCCATTGCCATTGCCATTGTTGTTGTTGTTGTTGTGTGGCGACTGTTGTTGTTGTTGTTGCAACTTGGGCACCGCTGGCGGTGGCAGTGGCGGCGGTGTTGGTGTTGTGGCAACTCCAATTGTTGTTGCTGCCCCTGATGTTGTCTGCAACGGCGGTGAAAGGCTGCTATTGCTGTGGAGACTGTGATTGCTGCTGCCGCTGCTCGTGTACCCATTGCTGTTGTGACTCAAACTGTGACCGTGACTGTGACTGTGACTGCGGTGCAACAGTGCCGATATGCTTGTCATGGCTGGACAATAGTAGTACGGCTGCCAGTGGGTGAAAGGTGGGACTCCTCTTCTTCTTGTCAGGTGAGTGGCCCGATTGTCTGCTGTCCGTCGAGATGATGGGGAATGCCCCCACTGTAACACTGTAACGCTGTAATGCAAACGGTAATAGAGTTCAATAAGCACACTTTGTCTGTCGAATAGAACACTCTGTGGAGCTCACAAAGAAGCCATACAATGGACAAAAATCAAATGGTTCCATACGAGTCGATCTGTTTCAATTAACTAAGAGGAATGGATTGTATTGTGTGGGTATTTTACTATTTAAAGCTAGTTTAACTGGGCTAGAATTGAAATGAATATGGAGATCAGCATATACATAATCGATCCATATATAACAAGAGGGGAAATTATACTATAAATGGGCTAAAATGAAAAATAAACTTTAGATCAGTTCATACATAATCAATCGATATATAACAAGAGGAAAAAACATACTGATTTTTAGAAAATCTATTTCTTTATATAGCATGAAATTAAATAAATAAATATAATATTATATTCCTTGATTATTGCTGGATTTCAATATAAAACTTCATAAGAAAGCTGAGAAATTTGAATACAGAATTTAAAGCTGTTTGATCGAATATTGGTTTTAGATTGATTTGGATTACAATTAAAAAATCATTAAAGCAAATGTGAATTACCCTTGAATTTTATTGTAGATTAGATTGTCAATAATTTCATGAGGTGAAACTATAATATTAGACAATTATATTACTAATATTATAATTTCAATTGGAGTAAATGTAAATAAATATAAAAATTAAGAATTATATTCATTGTTTTTTTTTTCAGAATTTTAATAGAATTTTAATATAGAATTTAATTCCCAATTGACTTACACTACAAACAAAAATATATATATAAGCACCACTACAATTAATGAAATAAGTTTTTTAAAATTACAAAAAATATTCCAAAAAATTTTAAAATATTATTTTATTTAATTTCAATCCACACATTTTAACTAGTTATCATAAACATATATATAAATTATGCAATGACTATAAATTGAACTATAAATAAGTTTAATATGATAAACTAAGTCAACAGTTATATCAGACGAGGCACAATCAATCAAACATTGTTTAAATACAGCAAACGTATTATGAATCAGCTAAAATTCCAGTTAAATTAATTTATTACTATTACCTTTTAGTAGAACACTCAATAGAAAGTATCGAAAGGTGTTATCCCGTTTGAAACACTTTTTAAAAACTTTGAATAGCCGTAAAGTGTTTTTTTTTTGTATTAATTGTTATTAATTGTTACTCTTCGTAATTAATTGAATTGATGTTTGATGTTGGCTTTTATCTGAACTGAAAAGCGATCTAAACACTTGACTTGACAATGCGACACTTGAAACTGTAGTATAGTTTGCTTTATATTCTGGCTAACCCGGAGTCGAGTGCCGGAGTCGTAGTCGGAGTCGGAGCTGCAGCCGGTGCGTCCGTGTCGAGTGCGCGACAATTTTGATTTGAAACACACACATTCTACGCGCTGTATGGAACTGTCCGACTGTGGCATAATCTCTCTATGGATTGTGTGTGGCATTCGAAAAGTTTGCGCGACACGAGTGTGCGTGTGTGCGTGTGTGTGTGGTTGTGTGTGTGTGTCGGTGGTTGCTTTCTTATGCTGTAACCCCAGGAGTGTGTGAGCAAGAAGAGCGCGTGCGACTCTGAGTGCAAAGGAAAAGGCAATAGAGAGCGCGAGCGAGAGCGCAACGGAATGAGGAAGCAAGAGAGAGCGAGTGCGCGACGGTTGTTTGTAGAGTTGCATTTTTTTTTTTGTTTTTCTTTTTTTTTAATATTTTTTTTAACACCTAGCGTAGGACGACGCGACGTCAACGTGGCGGCTAAGTGATAAAATGTTGCTTCTGCTTCTTGCTCTACTTCTTCCTCCACTCTCCCTCAGATATTGTACTCATAGTATTTGCTCATGCTGTCGAAATTGTCTTATACTGTGTTTATTGCAGTTCTTGTTCTTCGTCTTCTGTTGTTGTTTGCTCCCATGTCCCTTTCTTTTAGCAACCGCAGATAATATCTGTTATTCTCCTGTTTACCTTTACTTACTGCACAACCAAATGTATGTACGTATATAAGGTAATCTTAATAAAAAAAAAAGAGAAACACAAAACACGGCCAAATAGTGTGGCTTTATCAAATTTGGGCAGACGCCTTGTTTGCTCCCGCAATCGATCGACGCGTCGCTCTGCTTCGCTCGTCAATATACTCATATAAAAACTTATACTTCTTATAAGCATTTGTTTGTCTGCCTGTACACTGAGAGGAAAATTCGAATTTGAAGTGATTGATACTAAAATAAGCCGAAGGCTAATTGATAATTTTAATTATTTCTAACTATTAAAAATAAATAAATAAAATTATACTAAAATTCTGGTTATTACAAATTTTCTGGCCTTTCAATTTACTATTAGTAAATGAATTTAAATATCAATTTTGAAGTTGGATAATAAGAAATCTATTTACTACAACTCAAGCCCTTTCTTGTTTTCGTTATAGGTCGATATAGTATGTATATTTTCTATATGTACTCATATTAGTATCCTTTTATACCTATATTTATTATAATATTTTTTTTACAATTTCATATAATTCGTATTATTTTGTTAAGAATTCTTTAATATAATACGCATTAATATCCTTTCATATTTTTTATTATCTTTTTCATTTCATTTTTATATATATGTAATGCTTTCCTTTTTATTTAGAATTCTTAAATATAATACATATTAATATTACTTTTCTTTTATTCATTTTATATTTTTATATATTATAATATATATTAATATTACTATTATTTTATACACATTTTTTCTTAGTTTACTCATTTTATTTTTATATATAATACCTGTAATTTCATCAAGAATTCTCAAGCAAAACACACAGATTTTCTTTCGGTGTAGTGCTTTACCCTTTGATTCTTTTTGTTTGGGGTCGAACTGGCAGATGAATTGCCCTCGTTGTTTGGCAAGAAAATTCACAGGAAATTAGTCATTTGGTATGTTGTATGTTAAGAATGTAGTTTTAGTTATTTTCCACATAATTGCAATCATAAAAATATTGATAGTTTTATTTGTTATAGGGAGTTTAATCCGCTTCTATAGGTGCTGCTATTTACAACTATTAATCATATTCTGCAGACTTTCTTTTTATAGTAAAAACTATTTTAAAATTGACAGCTAAAAAAATTGACAGCTAAATAATATGTAAACTAATAATTATATTAATATATCAAGTGAAGTAATAGAAAACAATATGAATTTCTTATTTAACTAAATTATTATTTATAGTTTTGACTATGCTATGTATTAGCCACTGAGTATAGGCCTACATAATAGAGGATCATTTGTATTTGTTACTACCTCTTCTGTAATATTCAAGGTAGTACTTTGAGCACTCTCCTTTATCAGTTTAAATATTTGGCGCCAACTGCAAACAACTCGATATTCATTGTGAAGTGAAGCGAAGGCTCTGCGCAGGCGTTGCTCCCACGCGTCAACTCTCCGTGTAGAGTTTTTCGGCTAGTAGTAGTGGGATGGAGCAGCAACCCCACACACACACACACACACACACAGACTGTAACAATAAAAATGGCAACGCTATCAGCTGCTAACTGTTCCCCCTACCATTCTGTGTGTGTGTGTGTGTGTTATTGTGTGTGCTGGTGTGTGTGAGTCTTACGCGCATGTCGAGGCTGGCTCGTCGTGTGGCGCTTTGGCCTGGCCAATGGCATAGACAATGCTCGTGCGGAGTGGGAGCTGAGGATGGGGCAGCGGTTGCTTAGACGCGTTCTCAATGGTGAAAAAGTTTTCTTTATGGTTATTGTTTTGCATGCGAGTTGAATGCATTTTATTGGCCAAGGTGCACGAGGCAAGAACGGCGAGTCGACACAGAACAATGCCAGAAGCAACTGGTGTTTGCCTCTGCTGCGGCAGATACACACCCCACCCCCCATTCCACCTCCCATCCTGAGGGCGACTCCTCGTGCCGAGTGTCGAGTGTTATCGTGTCCTGCCACACTATGCCAGCTGCCATTTGTTCTTGCATAATAGACATTATGGTCGCTCTATTATACCCAGCATTGGGACAATGAGCCATTCCATTCCATCGTTCAATTCGGCTCCAACTATCAAAAATGTACCCCAGAGAAGGCAAGGCCATTACGACGCGCGAGTGTGTGATTGCCATAATTCTGGGTATATTTTCTGGAGACTCTTTTTATGACTTTTTCGCTGTCCATTCAGTCTGTCGTTTCGTTTGGGTCTCTGGTTCTCTCCATTGCCGTACTTTTCCTGTGGTTACTACCGCATTGTTTGGCCGCAATAATTTATGGAGCATTTGCCCTGGCATTGGCAAAAAAGAAAAAGATATCCATGTGGTGGGTGTGCAAGATTTTCGCAAACAAAATGGAAATTTGTGTGTGGCTCGCTAATCGTGATTTGTGTTTCAAATGAGACTAGAGTACCCGAAATGAGTCAAAGGGCTTGCATATTAAATGCGGAATTGTGACGCCTGAAAAGTTTCACGAATGGCAACTCATCTAAAAGGTAAACTAGATTGAATTCAAGTAAAATTTAAAAAATAAATTTAACAATTCTTTAAATTAAGAATGTTGATACTTAGCTGGCAGTTTGAAACAGTCTTGATTTTTGATAACAGAAATAGAATACCGCCAAAGAATGTATGCCAGTTGTCTTCAGCCATTTTCTGAGTGTAGTCAATAATTACACATAAAAAATAAAATACTCGCTATAGATAGTAGCTTTATTTAAATGATTATGCTTTTAACCGTCTATTAAATCTTCCTGAGAAACAAATATAAACCGACGTTACCTGAAGAGTTCTTATGAAATTGATTTGGTTAATACAATATGTTATTCATAACAATCGTAAAACCATAAAATTTGAAGCAATTTTATAATTAATATCCATTCGCGGACTGCTTTTATTTTTAATGTTTTATAAATATTGTATAGCTGACAAGAGGCAAAAAATTAAAACAAATTTAACGCTTAGTGGGTTGATTTTATTAAGATCGTTAACATTTTATTTCCTAATTAATTTATATGATATACATATAGCCATACAAACGTATGTATGCACATAACCTCAACTGAATTTTATATATTTTTTTCAATATGGCAACTCCATACCTCCATAGCTTTCTTTCCGCTGGGGGGCGTATTGGAATAGTTTTTTTTTCTGCTAAAATTAAATATCAATGCTAAAAAATCAAGCAACACGATGATTTTTAAATATATTCATTACTTGAAAAACGGCCACGTGTGAAACAGACAAAATAAACTAGCAAAATATGTATTTTTTATATTTAAAACAATATGCCACAGCGCCATCTGTTATTTAAGTGCTGCCCATCAGCGCACTGAAATCCATAACTGCAACCGTTTCAAAGTGCTGCCATTTAAGAGGGATGTTAAACCCGTTTACCATAACCGTTTCAATGTGCCGCCATCTATGAGCAACTTTGCTGCAAGTAAGCGACTGCTACGTCGTCTCATTGAAACGATAGATGGCGCCAGCTAGCTAATGTTGCCTGCCGCTGATGGCGTAACAGCAAATAAAGCGACGTTAACTGAATCGATGTGTTGCCACTCTCTTCAATCTAAAATTTAGTCAGTGCTGCTAGTTAATTTAACTAAACAGTACATATTTAAACAAATTTAAATTCATTCGGAAATAGAATTACCTAAATATGCATTCCATTGGTTTACCATTAAAGTCCGTTGCTCCAATCGCTCATATGTTTACTCATATCTACTAATTGCGGTTCCGTTTAAAACAGCGTGAAATTAATTAAATTAGAGAGATTTTGTTTTCATGGCGAGCGAGAGCCGCGCACTAATTAGTGTTAACGCTAATTTCTTTGAGTTGTTGCCGCTGCTTGAGCAAACGAATGCGCCGTCCCGTTTCGCTTCTGATTGGCCAAAAGGACCTCAACTTGATGTTGATGTTGGCCTGCGACGACGAAGATGAAGAAGTTGTGTTGCCTTAATTAGGAAGCGTTTAGCGTTTTCGCGCGCTCTCTTGACTTTTGTCAGCCCTCTGCCCACCACCACCACCCTTGATAGGGCCACTGCGTCACCATCAAGCTATGCACTCCACTCTTCGGCCACTCTATGCTGAAGCCACTCGTTTGCAATTAATTAAAAGTCCAATTGGGGACAAATAAACTTGCGCAGCTTCTTATTCTTAAGTGAAAGTGAAGGGGGTTTGATAAAGTATTTAAAAAAAATTACAAATGTAAGAAAAAGGTCTAGTAAAATCTGGATTTAATAAAACACTCTCTTAGCTATCCTATCATATCCCATTATAACAGATTAAACAACCCTTCAGTACTTATTCTTTAGTGAAAGTGAAGGAGGGTTGATGAGATATAAGAGAAAAGTCTAGTAAGATTTGGGTTTGATAGAATACTCTCTTACCTATTCTATCAAATCAGTTCATATCACAGTATAACAGATTAGATATGTAACTTTTCAGTTTTTATGGCAGCTTCTTATTCTTTAGTGATGAAATATTAAAACATTTACAAATTTAAATGGAAGTTCTGCTAGGATCTGTATTTGATAGAACACTCTCTTTACTTTCCTATCAAACCTTCTAATATCTCATTATAACAGTTTAGATAACCTTTCTGTTCTTATAAAGGAGGAGGTTGGATGGGATATTATAACAGGATATTACTTTCCTAATAAATATCAAATCATATCCATTCCATTATAACAGATTAGACAACCTTTCTCAGTTCTTATGACAATGTGTTTTTATTTTCAGAATTTTTGTTTCGGCTTTTGTGGTTGTCGTATGTCGTATGTATATGTGTTAAATTTAAATACAATTTAAATACATTTAAATACAATTTAAAGTGTAATTTATGCTATGCACTTCGTTCAGCTTTTAAAACATAAAAACTTGCGGCGCTTGCAGTCCTGCACTTCGGATAAGTGTTATCGATTGTTTCTCTTCCTACTCCTGCTCCTCTCGCGATCTCTTCGTCGTCGTTCTCTTTGTTGATAACAATGCTTAAGATTAGTTTTACATTTTTGAGGCTTAACTCTGTAAAAAGTTGGCTACGTTTTTTATTTAATTCTTTAATCTCGCATTACCTAAGTCATAGACAAGTTCAACTCCTCGCTGTCATTGGACGATGGCGGTCAAAAGATTACAGTTAATGGTCGGCGAAAATCAGCGGCACCACCAGCACCACCTGCCCCACCAGCTGCTCCTGCGCCAGCACTGGCTCCAAGTCCAACGCCCACGCCTACTCCGGCACTAGCCAACTGTCCGCCGTACTGTTGAGCATATTGATGTGTGTAATCCAGACCAGACACATCGCTGGGTGAGTGCAGATGTGGCTTCGCCTCCACTCCACCAGCTCCACCAGTGTCCAACTGTGGCGTGGCATCGCGCTCATCCAGTCCACTGCTGCTGTTGTTGTTGTGCGAGCTGCCACCCGTGCTGCCGGCACCACTGCTCGCCATCAGCAACTGTTGCTGCTGTTGATGCTGCTGCTGTTGTTGCTGCTGCTGTTGCTGATGATGATGCTGGGCTGCTGCATGCTGCTGGGCTCCATAGATCTTGGAGATGTCAAAGGCATAGTTGGCACGATCCTGATACATCTTGGAGTCGAAGTAGGCCTTGGTCAGCACACTGGGATCGAGATAGGCGCTGTAAGCACTCGCCGCCTGACTGCCCGCCGCTGCGGCTGCTGCATTGCTCAGATACGAGCTGCGTTCCAGGGCGGCGAACTTGTCCATTTGGCCAGAGAGTGTGGCCTGTGAGAGGGGAAGAAAGGAGAATGGATTAATATGAGGTGTATGATTGCATATGTATGTAAATTTATATATATTCATATGTCTGAAATGTTTGCTCATTCATCTGCTCTGAAATTCGATTGAGAATAAGAACTTGTCATTATCAGTTTAAGCCAGAATGAAAGCCAAACGATAAGCGTCAGCTGATGTTGTTTGCCAGATAGATTCGATAGCTAGAATGAGCTCTATTATTCATCATATGGTATATTTATAATAATAAATTAATTAATTGATTCTTCTAAATTATAACAGAGCTGAGTAGCTTGAAAGAAGTCTGTTGAAAAGAGAGTGGAGTCTAGAGAAAGTCTTGAGGAAACTTGAGATGCAAGTGGAGATGCTTTACCCTGCCTTGAGGCACAATTCTAGCAATGATTTATTAATATTATTATTTAATATGAATATGATTATTTAATATTAATATTATTATTTAATATTAATATTTTTATTTAGTATTAATATTATTATTTATTAAATATATTAAACATTAATATCAATATTATTACATAATATATAATCGAGCAGTGATTAAAACCCTTTATAAACCACTCCACATTATATTTCTACCATTTTTATGGTATGTTATAATGTGTAACATAACCGAAACTGTTTTGTTTTTGCTATTACACCGAGTGGAGTGAGGCTGGTATGGGGTATGCTTGTTTAGTGCAAATGGCTTAACACTTTTGTGGCTTTATTTGACCAACTAATTGTGGACGTATGGATGAAGCGGAACAACCCCAACAACAGGGTCTCAGTTTAATTTTATTTGATTTGCAATACGTTAGTCATTGTGACACCAGTTGGAATACGAGTGCGAGTCTATTGCGAATGAGCCTGGCAGGGGGAGCACAGCTCAACTCAACTCAGCTCAAGCTCTTCTGTTCTACCAGATATCCAGGGGTTGTTTTTACTACAGCACCGTTTTGTTTTCTGTTTTTTTATTTGTATATTTCGAGGGGTTGCTCTCTGTGTTTGAGGCTAAGCACTTAGCTCTGGGCTATAATTATGTTGTTAACACATCGTCATCATCATCATAAGCACCATCATGTGTTTGGGCCGAAAGCGTTTTGGATTACAATTTGATTTGATTTGATTTGCGCCCAATTGGGAATTAGCGTTTGGTTTTGTAAATATTTTGATGCCGCAGCGCGATTTAAGCGGAGATTTTAATGGTTCAACATCTCGTTTTACTGTCTTCTCAATTGGATTGTTGTATTATGTGCTCAGTTAATTGATTTTGCTCGCTCTCCTGTTCGAGAGGGTTAAGCCTAATCAGTGTAGGGTTAAACATGTGTTATGAGTCGATCCAGACAAGTGGATTTAGTGGCGTTAATTGTGGATAACTGAGTAACTTATTGTGGAGTATTCACTGTACTCTTTTTAATACTATTTTAAATTGAAATTCCTCAGTTTTGTATTGGAATGTCTTCTAGTGAGCTGAGGTGTTACTCGAATGAAATTTAAGCACCATTTTGATACGCCCACTGTGCAATTTGCCTACTACTATAGTAGTATATACATATGAGTAGTACACCGATTCTTCCATTTGAGAAACGCGTAACGTTTGCTGCCTTTCAACTCGGTCTATTATTATTCTTATTATGCCCTGGGCTGGGCTCTGACTGCTGACTGCCGAGGCCTATTATTAACTAGGAGAGTGTGTTTATTGTTGGTGGGTAATGCCAGGCTTTCAACACCCGCAACGCATGTTAAACAGCCGCCGCCAGACATCAATCACAGCCTCAAATAGGCCCCAGCAGTCCGAGGGGACACGAGGAGACTCGAGGAGACCTGCTTGCAACAACAAAGCCAAGCAACAGTCATGACTTTTAATGGGTTGTTAGTGAGACAGCAAAAGATCAGCAGTGGGAGAGTGGAGAGATGTAAACTATGCAGAGAATAAAACCCCCTAAAAGGCTCCACTAGAAAGGAATTCGATGATTTAACCTAGACTAGAATGGAATGTGGCCTCAGTTTAACGATTGTCTTCCTTCTGTTAAAATCAAAAAATAATAGATAAATGCCTATAAATAATGGCAGACATTCACCTAACATTCTTCTACAATTTTTTTGAACTAAAACTATATAATTCTATAAAAATATTGCAAAAAAAAGGCTTCTATTTATTATTCATTATTATACAAGTAAGGAATCAGACAATTTGCGCCTAAACAAGACTGAAATATTGCCTCAGTTTAACGATTTTTTTTCACTCAGATTTGAAGAATAAATAACATATAAATGACAGATTTTTCTCACATTCTTCTAAAAATTTTTTGAACTAAAAGTACATTTTATATATATATATATAATTCTATAAAAATATTGCAGCCTGAAGGCCTCAGTTGCTCTGACTACTTCATAGAACTTTCAATGAATTCGTAGAACTATAATTAATAATACAAAAAGATATATAAAAAATAATGACAATATTTCTCTCTAATTAATTGTATATTTTTACTTCAGTACAGAGTAGTTCGCCACTCTCGACTGCAGTGCTCTAACCCCTTATATTTTCTTTAACTCTCTCTCCACATTTGGCCCTGAGGCAAACTCTTCCTACAGTTAGCACCTGTCTGTCTTGCTCCGCTCCTCCTCCTCTCCATTCGCTTTGTTTGTGTTTGCTCTTTTATTTTGAGACCTTGTTATCTGGCTGGAGGGATCTCTGTCTGTCTGGCTGGAAAGGACTAAATATGTAATGACAAGTTGTGCCTGGCAAATCCTTGGCATGACATTTCAGAATGCTTAACTAGGGCAGGATCTGGCAGGCAGTGTGTGATCAGGAAACGTGTGTGTAGTCACGCTTAGTCACGGTCACGCCTCTCACTCACTCCCGCCTGCCACAATTTTCGCCTCTTAAAGTGGGCGTAACGGCGGCTGAGGCTGAACCTGGGGCGTGTGTAATTATGTTATTAGGGCGAGCGATCAATATAATTGGACCTGCTACCGTTTCAGAGAGCTCAAACTCGAAACTCGAAGCTTTACCTGAGAATGCAAATGGAATGGGGGAGGGAGGGAGAAGGGGATTGGTAGCACTCACCTGCGTTGTTGTTGGTGTGGATGTCTGCGAGAGATGACTGCCCAGGTGATAGGCAGCCGCTGTGGGACCAGGGGCAAAGTAACCGGGCGAGATGCCTGCAAGTGAAAGAAGAATGTATAAATGTGAAATTGAAATTGAAAAGAAAAATAAGTTTATAATAATTATGACAATGGTTTCTTTGGCTTCAAATAATTGCCCCTTGAACTCCAACTGTTCCCTCTTCCTCCCTTTTATAATTGTGCGCTGAATCAGCTGAATTCATAGACACACTGTTGTGTATCTGTATCTTTGTATCTGACAGATACTCCCCAGCAGTTATTACCAATTGCCCTAAACGGCAGTCGTCGTCCAGCTGCCACTGCCGCCGCCACTCTTAACCCTTTTGTAAACGTTTTTTTGCCTTTCGATAATTACAGGCGCCGCTCTTATTGAAAACACAAAATACAACAAAAAACTAAATGAAAAAGTTAAAAAATATGTGTATAGAAAAAAACACTAAACAAAACGCATTTCATTCATGGCGCTACATGCCGAGCAATTAAAATTGCTTAGACAACAATAAATTTGTATTCAAGTAGCGACATTTTGATGGCATCATCTTTTCTTCTACTATTATTGTTTATTATTATAATGGCGGAGATTAGGTACTGCTTGAAATACTCCTAGACTGGTAGCCGAGAGTCTTTGTTCTCCTTGGCCAAATTAACATTACAATAAACGGCGAAAAATTCCACGGATTAAGCAGATTTTTAAAAGAATCGAATGAAGCGTAATATAGTAAAAGAATATGCAGATTTAAAGCTTATAATTTTAGCATTTTACATGTCAAAAGTCCAAGTCTAAAAAGCCATTTTATATTGCATGGATTTACTCCATTTTGTCGCTGCTCCTTTCTCCTTTCGCTGTGTCCTGTTAACTGAAGTGAAAGTCAAGTCAGGCTAAGCACTAATTCAGTTTATTTATTACGCATTTCCTAGTAATTTTATTATCATTTCCGTAACGCATAAATCATCCACATGGGATATATGGCGTCCAGAGTGCCCTTAAACCCGAAGAAACTGGCGTAAAATTTCGGGTAGAAAAATGGGAGACAATAACGTGACAAATGCTAATTTAAAACCTCCCAACCAGGACTACAGATGGAACTCTGGGCGCGGTTGGGAAATCATGAATGGTAACTTATGCTTATGCTTTAGGCCCTGTCTGTCGGTCTGTCTGTCCTTCCGTCTGTCTGTCTGTCATTCCGTCTGTCACTTGAATGAGTTGCTAAGCCAGGATGATGACTTCACAGTTTGTCAGGACATGCCTAACGGGTAGTTTCCCCCCAGTAGTTTCTTTTACTACCACCCACCCACTCGAATAGTGCTGTGTGTGTGTGGGTGTGTGTGGGTGGGTGTTTGTGTCATAAACAAAGCCGACAACCAGTCAAACAAGCCCAGGCAGTCGAGTGTGCGAATAGTTTGTCATATTCCCATTCATTTCATGGCTTGTTTCAGTTTCCTGTTCCCATTCCCCATTTGCTTTTATCATGTTGCATGCCACACACACACACACACACACACGCTTCTTGTGGCACATTTGCATTTGTCTTATGCCTGAAGCGAATTTCGTAATTTACATCTGAATTTGCATATAGTTTTCGAGGAGTTTTTATGGCTCAGACTACTTTCAATATGTCGTGTTAGGTTGCAATTAGTTTTATAGATATTTCTCCTTAAAAATATTTGACATATTTCCTTTAATATTTCGGTTTTTATAATGCCTTTTCTCTATTGAAATTTTCTTTAATATTTTCCTTTTATTGGGGGGTTTCTTACCTGCTCTTAACGCCTCCACTGGCACCGAAGGATATGGCATTGGATATGGATAGCCATCGCGTCTCAAAGCTTTGGGTTTACGTCTGGGGCGATATTTGTAATCGGGATGTTCCTTCATATGCATGGCTCTACTCAGATAATGGAGTAAAATTTAGTACAAAGCAGAGTAGAGTTTAGAGTCGTATATGAACTCACCTTAAACGCTTGGCCTCGTCGATAAAGGGACGTTTCTCCTCCTCTGTGAGTAGCTTCCATTCGGCACCTGCAAGACGATTGAAACTCTGTTTAATATCACAAGTCGTTAATCCACTCTAAACTAGATAAACTAGATAACATATAGTGCACTTGAATATAGTCGAGAGGACAATGGGGGAGGGTAGACTCCATGTCAGAATTGGGCGCATACCCAAATAACCAACAAATGCTTCTATATCTATCTCAGACTGTGGCTCTGTCAGTCATCCCGCTCTATCCATGGCCATGTCTGTGTGTGTGTGTGTGTCTCCATCTACTTGGCCACCATTGTTGCCAGATTCGGCATTGTCATTTTGTTGCTGTTGTTGCCTCTCTCGTTTGTCTGTTTGTCAGTTCAGTTCAGTCCCTCCCTGCAGTCCTTTAGTCCTTGCTGCCAGTACGAACGATAATGGCCCAAAACCCAGCAGGTGGTTTGGGCGTAATGGGGGCGTGCTTTTGTCCTCAGTTCCTGGCTCGGTCATATGCACGTGCCTCATACTCCTCATAAGTGGAAAGTGGTAAGTGGCAAGTGGCAGGCAGGCAGGACGAACCAGTCCGGGACAGGACTTACGGCCATTGTATACAGAAATTGCAAATGTTTTTAAGTTAATGTAAAATGTTATAATGACATGTGTCATAAGGCGGCTGATAAGGTCTGTAATACTCGAACGAGGGACAAAGAGACGACAGTCACATGTAGGGGTCGACTTGTCGCTACAAGAGAGTCCTTCACTTTCCCGAGTGTCTGCCACAAATGAGGTTAGAATTCTACAACTAAACTGGGGTTAAGTTAAAGTAAAGACGGCTTGAAGTATATTGAATGTTTGCTGAAGAATTTACATTTGAAATATATATATACATATATAGACTAAAACTGAGGAATGTAAGAGACACTGTAGCAAGTTTTGAGTTTGGCAAAGTAGAAGTACTTATGACTGGGAAAACTCTCGATTTTTCTAGCTAATATTTTGTACAGAATTATCATTTTAAATATACTATAACTAAAGGAATGTAAGAGAGAATTAAACAAGGCTTCAGGCTGGGAAAACTCTCTCTAAAGGAATTTACGAGAGAATTTAGCAAGTTGAGAATGATAAAGTAAAAGTACTTTTAGCTGGAAAAACTCTCCATTTTTCCAGCTAATTTTGATGTGGAGAAAGAAATGCTAATGTTAGCGACTATTGTCAATTATATTCTGCCAGCCTTAGCCCAACTTCAAACGCAAAAAGATATCGAAAAAACCTATAAAAAAACTCCCCAAATTATATAGCAAATGCAATCTAATTAGTCATAAAGCATATGTAATTTTAGTGTCTCTCAGTGCGGACAAAACCCAATTGCTTTGTTATGATGACAATAATGGCAATGACAAGAAATACAACCTCAATGGCGGACTACAATGGCAATAACAAGAGCAGTGTCAAGACACACTAGCAGAACATAGTAGAAGACAGAACCCACATACTACTACTACCTCTACTATACTTCGACTACAGCCAGACTTTGGGAGGAAAAACTATAACAATAAATACCAAACAATACACACAGTTGTTGACTAGACAAGGGGCCACGCCCACACCTCCATACGCCCACTTATAATGCAAGTAGCTGGCTCTTAGTACGGCAGCAACTGCTAAAATACTAATTTATAGATACATTGACAGGCCGTTCAAGTGGCATGTGGCATGTGGCAAGTGGCAAGTGACCATCAAAAGCGCAACTCGAGACAACTGTGAACGACACCTCGTAGAGTATACACACACATAATAATAAACAAGACGAACAGGACAGCATTGATAGCGAGGAGGAGGTGTGGAGGAGTATGGGGGGCAGGTGGCAAATATATCTACAAGTTGCAGCAGTTGTACAAACTAAGGAGGGCTGAGTTGACATTTGCCACAAAAGGATGACAATTGACAATGTCTGGCTCCCCTTTACGACATTCCACTTATCCGTAACCCCTCCCCCCCCCCACTCACATAGCTGTATGAGTGGCCAGCTTAATAATTGATACGAGGAACAACTCCAACTACAACAACAAACAGATATAGAACTCCAGCCCAATGTTGCAATTGACAGTTCGCCACAGATCATTGTGGCCAAAGACATAATTAACAAGTTTTCCTTATGCGGCGGGAAATGCTGTACTAGTGCTTATAGATAGAGCAAATATTTAACAGACGTCGGCTACAGTTGTGGTTCGCATAACCAGAGGACCAACTAGAGAATGTAAGCAGGCTCTATAACGTCTCTATTACTACTCGAGTTGCAGTTCAGATTCCTCTTTATCAGTATCCTCTTATCTTTATCTGTAACTATAAGTATAAATATATCTATATCTATATCTATATCTATATCTATATCTATATCTACATCTATATCTATATCTATATCTATATCTACATTTATATCTACATCTATATCTTTACTCTGCTACTTTCAGTCACATCCGACTGTAGCCTTCCATAATTCTTTTTTAATATTATTGTAATTAAGAGTAAAGCTCTTTCTGGCAATTCTTTGACTCATCTCCCACACACACACACCTGTCAATTGCCAGGCGGAGTTTTCCCCCTTATGATTTTCCCTTTCAATTGCAAACTAATCAATTGTTTGCGCTTTATTGTACAACAAAAGCGTCTTCTGGGCGGAAAAGGCTTGAGAGCTCGACCTTTTGTCATGTAGTCCGTGTAGTCAAAGAATCGAAGTCGAAGCTCTATTGTTCGAGATCCATCACATCACATCAGTGAGTCAGTCAGTCAGTCATTCGGTCGGTTATTCATTCATTCATCCGTCAATTTCTCATGGGGCTGTGTTTAACATTATGTAATACTCCCGCAGGATCTGAGAAGTTCTTGATTAAAAAAAAATAGAATGAAAGCAAGGGGAATGAATGGCCCTTAACTGCCGAATCGACAGGTTTTTCAATTATTTTCCCCAATGGGAAAAAAGAAAGGAAAGGCGACTGAAATTGTTGTTGTTTATGCAATTATTGTTCGCTCTTGTTCGACTATTGTTAATTCGAAAATTTTCAGACAGTAATTAATGACAGTTACAATTTCAATTAAGCTCGCGCCAGCTACAAACAAAAAAATTTTTTTCTATAACAAATTCCAGTGTTTCTTTTTTTTATTTAAAATTTTATTTTATTTTATTTGTTGTTGTTGCTTTTGTTGTTGTTTGTTTGGCTTTTGTTTTGCATAATAAAATAAATGCCAACGCCGACGGCAACGGCGACGTCTGAAGAGCTCTTCACAGTTGCCAGTCGCCGTTACCCAACACCAACGCCCCACACCCACACCCACTCCCACCCCCTCCTCCTCTCTCAACTCTCCTCTCTCTCTGTTAATGCGGCAGCGTGTGTTGTGAAAACGTAGCATTCGCACCGCCATTTTTTGTGGCGCCTTTGTTTATGCCACAATATTTTTTTTGTGCCTTTTCTCAGCGCAATTTTTCATAATGAGCTTTGTGTACTTGTGTATTTCGTTTCATTTAATTTCATTTAATTGAATGCCAGGCTCAACTTTTTCAAGTGCAAAACTTTGTCATTTGTTGGCGGTGTGCTAAATAAATGGTTTTATTTACATTTGACTTTTTTACTTCTACGCTCTTTGAGGCATTGTTTGATTCGGTAGGGATTAGCTAAGCTGAGAGCCAAATTTATGATTAAAAATATAAAATAGAAGAACATTCTTAAAGAAGTAACCTAAATCTTTAGCTTCCCCACTCTTTAGTTCAACTATGAACCAATTCCAGCTAAAAAGCAAAGAGGGAAAACAAACTCAACAAAGGCTGCAACTGACAGCAAATATTACACAGAACTGTCAATAGACATAATGGATTTGCCAAAAAATACAACAACAACAATGAGAGGTGAAATGAAAAGCGGACAAAAGCTCGCGCCTTCCCCCCTGGCAAACCTCTTAAATTGAAGTTTTTTATAGACTGCTATACTAGTAGTACTTCTTTCTAACTCAGCTTATAGTCATTGTTGTTGTTGTTGCACATCGATTTTCATATGTATGTATATTGTTTCGCACTGCCACTTGAACTTGTTGTGTGTGTATGCCGTTTAAGCAGGAGCAGACTGTGGCTAAGGCTAAGGGTGTCCTATAAAAAGAGAGGTGTTTTCCATGCAGGCTGCCTGATTAAGAAATTTATGTAATGGCTGTGAAAAATATAATCGCCATTTGGCTTGTAACAACCCTCATTGACTGCTGTTAATACCCTGTACTTTGAAAGTGAACTTTATGTGGTTTGACCAAGCAAAGGTGAAAGCTTTAACTCACTAAAAAGTTTTGCAACAGGGATTTAGATTTATAAAAATAATATATATTTGAATGAAATTCTTCTTCAAGAATTCAAGATGTTGCAAATGTTAAAATGTTTTAAAAATAAATAATTATATAGAAAAAGGTTTGTTGAAGTATTATAAAAGTACAAATCTTTGTTCTCTTTAAAAAATAAATAAAAAAAAAATTGGATTGAGTTCATAATTATTTTTATCTTAAAGACATTCTATTTTAATTTTGTATATTTGTTGCTACTCAAAATTTCTAATTCATAATTTCTTATTAATATATCATTGTATATATTTGATGTCGATATCATTCGATTTGATTCGATTAGATATAATAGAATAATATTTATATATGTACATATATGTATGTATATAAAAATTAGGGTAATGATTGTAAATACTATTTTAGAATTCCCAATAGATGAAGAGATTATTGTTTACAGAAGACTCTATTATAAATTAACTTCGTCAAGTCAATTGGCAATTGGACTTCACGAGTTCTTCGTATACTAAATTGAAATGCCTAATATTTATATTGAAATGTTTGCATATTAAAGGTAAAGTTAACTATGTAGTATCCACTCGTCAATAACTCCTCAGGCATGGCATTGCATGCCAGTTACTGCTTCGTCCTTATTACTTCAGCTCTTAACCCTCCCTACACCTGCTGCTGCTGGTTTTTTATTCCTTCATGCTACAGCAGTTGGAGTTTAGCTTTTGTTTTTGTTTTTACTGCGCTCAACTGCACTGCAAGTGAATCGCAATTAATTTGCATTGTTTTTGCTTAAACAAAAAGGTAAGAAAAATTAACAAATGGCACAATAAGGAGAACAAAATGCGCCCCATGTTGATGTTGAGAGTGGTGCAGGTGTTATCGATAAAACATAGACTTGTTATCGATGTTATGACAGCGATTTATGCGCATATTTCTAGGGCTGATTAGTGGGAAGACGTAGTGGCAATTCCTTCTGCTAACGCTCATCGAATATGCATGAGTTTTGGGCCAAAAAGGTGAACTATATTGTTATGCAAAGAGAAGTCCTATGCCTGTCAGTTGCCACGTGCCACAAGAGATGCTGCGTGTGTGCGTGTGTGTGTGATTGAAATTGAATTTGATGCGAATTGGAAACCAAAATCTCAGCATACTTCTTCTAAAGAACCCAAAGCCAGACAAGCGATAAGGCTGTGTGTTTGTGCGTGGGATTAGGCCTAGGAATAAACTACTTAACTTTGCAACTAGTTAAGCGGCGAGACAATGTGTGGCAGGCGGCAAGCGGCAGACACCCAACGATGATGATGATGATTTGGCAACTAACCACGATAGCTGGTACTCTGCAGGGCGGGTGGCAACCCTGGCAGGCAACCTCACACATACGTTGACAATCAGAAGCTCCTCGTCAGGATGTGCCTGTTTCCATTGTTTGACAGCCGCTTGTCAGTTTTGACAGTTGCGTTAAGAGAGTTTTTTTCTGTCTTTCTTGTTTGTCATTGTGCTGAACCGCCTTCAGAGAGGGGGTGGGTGGGCTGGTGGTATTGCGTTGATTAGTTTAAGTTGCATAAGTAGCTACAAGAGGGGGGGAGGTGGAGTGGTACAGAGTGTAGTGCAGAGATTGGCAGGTCGTGTGCCGCCTCTTAATTTAGATTTGTGTGAGATTTTTTTGCCTCCCATTTTTTAGCATTGTTTTCAGATTACAAAAACAGGCACAATGCATGTTGCGAAAGCCAAGAATTATGCCTATTGTGGTTGTGTTCAGTACACAAAGATACACCCTAAAACTGATCATAGAGTATATCAAATAGCTCACCTAGTCTCTTGGATATCTCTGAATTGTGCATTTTGGGATTATCCTGTGCTATTTTTCGTCTCTGTAAGCGAGACCAGACCATAAACGCATTCATTGGACGTTTTATGTGCTCCTCATTCTGTCGCTTCGTTGTGTTCTGTATCATCAGGCTGAAGAAGACATCGCTGTGAAAGATACAAATATTAGAAATTGTAATATTTGAAATAGATAGTAGTAGTTTCTATACTATAATTGTGTGATTCAAATGCCAAGTACAGCATCTTCAGCTGTTGGTTACGTACTACTGTAGCTGTCCTATATGGTTTCTTTTTTCTTTTATTTATACATACATAGTTTACTATAAAGAATCTTTTTAAACTATTTTTACAACACTTTTGTTATCAAAAACTATTCGCAGTTCAAGTATAACTCGGTATTGAAAGAGAAGTTTGAAATAGGAGTAGTTCTTCTACTTTAATTGTATAATTTAAAAGCCAAGTACTACATCTTCTACTGTGGGTTATGTTCTACTGTAACTTTCCTAACTTTCCAGAATTCAAGGTAGTCATTGTGGTTTTTCGCTCAACTTAATTGTATTGGTGTAAAATTGGTATTGAAAGAGAAGCTTGAAATAAGAGTAGTTGTTCTACTTTAATTATATAATTTAAATGCCAAGCTCAGCATCTTCTATGGTTGGCTATGTCCTACTGTATCTTTCCTATTAGAGGTTTCTTATTTTTATTTCATAATTTGGTATTTTGAATCTTTTTAAACTATTTTACAGCATGTTGTTATCAAAACTATGCGCACAGTTCAAGTTAAGAAATGTGGTTGAGTATTGATAGAAATTCGTATTGAAAGAGTCGAGGCTCAATCGAAATAGTTTAGAATTCTTTTGCTCACCTGGCACTGCTGCCCGTGTTCATGAGGCTGCCCATGTTCTGATGCAGATTGCTGATGGGCGAGGCCTGTGAATTGTGGTGCAGATGGGCAGCGGCGGCGGCTGCCATGACGCTGCTCGAAGTGGTGCTGCTGGACGTGGATGATGTGTGATGTCCTGCCGCACTGGAGATGGCACTGGCACTCAGACTGTGACCGTTGCCCGCCTGAAGATGTGACTGGACCGAATGAGACTGCGACTGATTGGAGCCGTGCAAGGAGCTCGTCGATTGGTTGTGATGTGAGGAGGCTGCAGACTGTGCCTGCTGCGCTGTGGTGGCAATTGCGGCTGCCTGATGATGCTGATGGAGCTGCGAGTGTTGTGAGCTGAGATGATGAGCTGCCGCTGCTGCAGCTGCCGCCGAGTGATGCAAGTGTGGATGCAGACCCAATGAGCCAACAGCGCTGCTGTTGCCGTTTGGTGAACCACCGCTGCTGCTGCTGCTGCACTGATGGTGGTGTTGGTGGTGCTGTTGTCCACCCGCCAATTGACCCAAGGCCAGTTGCTGGCTCTGGTGGTGGGCGTGTGTGTGGTTGTGGGCGTGACTCTGTTCACTGTTGTGTTGCTGCTGATGATGCTGTTGATGCTGCTGCTGTTGCTGCTGTATCAATTGTCCAATATGCGTACCGCTGCTGGAGCTAACCGAATTCAAATGACTCTGCAAAGGGTGTGCGAGCGATAGGCCAGAGAGCGACAGGTGAGTCGATAGACGTTCCATCATTTTGTGGAAGCGACTGCAATCCAATTGCTACTGGCAAGTGGCCGGACTTCGGGGCTAGCTACAACTGCTTTTGTGGTGGTGTTGGTGGTGCAGGTATTAGTGGTGCTGTGACGAGTGTTAAGTGAGCTGTAAAAGATTGAATATTAGTAATGTTGGCAGAGGATTCTCTTATGATTTATTAAACGTTAACTATTCTTTACTTGTTGTAGCAGAAATTCTTAGAATTGAGCTTCTTAGAACAAATTTATGAGCGCAAATTGGAAACTGCGTCAGCGCGTCAAATCTTAGACAACAGTGTTGGAAAACGATTAAATTGCAGCTGATATAAATAGCTTTATATATCGATATAATGCACTCGTTTTATATCGATGTACGACTGCATTATAATCGGTTCGTTTGTTGAGTGATGCTTAAGATATTGCTTATTGTTCTTGTGTGGAGGTAAAGTCAATATTATATACTCCAAATAGTATTAAGAAGTCTCGTTTTATATCGATATATGAATGCATTATAATCGGTTACTTTATTGAGTGTTGTTTTATCTATTGCTTATCGTTTTTGTGTTTCTTATAAATTTCATTTCTGTGTATAATGAAACACCTCACTCAGATAGTATTCCAGTTTAAGTTCCTTATTTCTAATTGCTTGAAAATGTGTTGCCAAAATACAATACGATGTACGATTATGTTAAGCACACGTGTACATCATTCAATACTCTTACTGTCCATGCAAATACATATACACTGCAGATGACACAAGAGGAGGAAGTGGAAGAATCGAGGTGGACTCCCATGTCTTGCACACACGCCTCACTCAATTGTGTTTGCATTTTGTAGTATGTATAAAACATTCTCCATTACTGGACCATTAAGCAAATTGAAAGCGTTTTAGTCGGACGCCAGACTCTGCATTTGAATCTGCTTCTTGACCATGAGAAACCCCTTTTTAGACCCTGTTAGTGTGTGTATTTAACACATTAATGTGTGACTTGGAATGGGACTGCACATGGGCATCAAGTGGACCACGTAAATCCCGATTATAATGCACGCTCATGTGAAACCTATCAACAGCAAACCGAGCTCAACTGACCTGACCTGAAAGCCATCAACTTGGGTGCCCAAAAAGCGGGTGAAAAGAAATGAGTTCTCAAGTGGCCCGATGCATAATGAACCACACACACACACACACACAGGATGTTATGATGGTATGGATTCTGAACGACGGCGTTGTCCACAGTTCCAATCCCCTTTTAAGGGTTGACATTGGGTTCACATTACAAAAGAAGATTGAAAAAGGTTTTCGAGTTGAAAATTTCAGTCTCGAGTTGAGCGGGAGGAACCATTGTTTTCTCAGCGACAACTTTTGGTTTGGGCTGGGGTGGGGCAGGCGGGTGTCAGACGACACACTTCCAAGTGCCCAAATCAATTAGTTAATTGATTAACAAAAGCCCCGCAAGGCATGAATAAAAAGCTCAATTAATGTGCCACGAATTACTTAATAAGTTGGCAAGTATTTATTAAATATTTTAAAAGATGTTTTACTTTAGAATCAGTTGAAAGGATTCCATATATCGACTGATTCAATTGGAAGTCATATTTCTTATTAGCGGATTATGAGTATAAGTATTCAGTTATATTATTATTATTCCTCTTTCGGTTGACACTCTTGGTTCACTACTGTCTTACTCCGTTTCCCTTTTGTGCTCTGTCATTTTCACATTCTCGTGTCCATAACTCTTGTATCCTTTGGACAAACAGCGACATCTGTTCTGCTTCCGGGCACAGCAAGTTGCTCCAACTTGGTGTTAAAGTAAAAATTACCCAGGCATGCGTATAAAGCATGAAATTTATTTAAGAAGAGGATCAGTAGGATACACCTGAACCAATACACACTGAAGATTTGATTAAGTATTATTCAAAAATATGAATATAGCATGGAGTAAAAGAATATCAATTAGACTCGATGCGTATAAAGCATGAAACTTATTTAAGAAGAGGATCAGTAGGACACACCTGAACAAATACAGACTAGAGATTTGATTAAGCATTATTCAAAAATACGAATATTGTATGGAGTCATAGAATTTGTCGTATATGAATTAGACTCAATCTGTTTGATACAGATATAGCTCAATAATCTATATAGACTGTAGGCTCTGTCACTTTTGCACAAACACATCATGCCCTGCCTTACCCTACCCTATCTTGGTGCAGGGCATTAAGCGAAATAATAAACTGCTAGTTTGGGGTAGGAGCTGGAAGGGGAAGGGGTAGAAACAACACGCATATTTGTAATCTTTATGGAGTGCAAACAAATTTCAATGTTGTCAAGTTCTGAATGAGACTGAAAAAAAGAGCAAGAGTGCAGTAAGAGAGAGGGGGAGGGGGGCAGAGCATGCCATGGCTGCCGCAGATGTGGTGCACCACAGGGCCACCGCCAGCACCGCCGGTTGCACCACCAGCTGTGCTCAAATTGCACTCGAGATATTTTTATTTGCTGTGATAATCGACGAGAATATGGCTACCAGCTAGAAAGATAAATCCCAAACAAAAGTCGAGGCCCAAAACACAACCCAAACTCACGTTCTAACCCACTCAACTAACGGGAAAGACTTCACTAGATGATTCTCTAAAATATTCATCAAAATAGACAGCGTGGGTTGCAAAACAAAGTGATTTATGTACTCACAGATACATATGTATCTATAGATACTTTTCGCCTCTGCCTCCCGCTACATTTTTGTTTGGCTCGTTTGCTAATCCAACAACAGAAGTAAAAGCGTTAATAGATATGGGTTCAACTGATATTTACGATCGTCTAGGCATATTGCAAGAGGAGAGAAACGGAACCTGATACCCTGTAAATACTATACGAGTTGTAGTGGTCCAATTGTGCTTGCAGAGTATTCAAATAGTCGTTCACAACAGTTGCCACCGTTGCTGCATTCCGGCTTATAGCCAAGAAGGCGTTGAGGTTACCTGGCAACAGGCAACTGGTTACTGGTTGCTGGTAAGTGGCTACCCGTTGCCAGACTGCCAGACTGACTGACTGCAACTGCAACCAGTAGGAGGGGGCAGGGGGAGCATGAGGGGGGCGAGAACTGGAACTGCTCAACTGGACAGTTTCGGGATCCCCTAGTCTTCAGACTTCTCGTTCATTTGTTCATCCGTTTGTTGCAGTGTCAAACAAGAATTATGATCGGCTTAGCCACATGCTGAGCCTGCCCCAAGGGCCCCAACAACAACAACTCTGAAGTGGCAGTTAGTCTCAAGACTCAAGACTCACGAGTCGAGCTGCAAGAGTCAAGAATTGAGAATGCAAAGAATTAAGAATCGAGAAACTCAATTCAATACAGGTAGAGCTTTAAGTGTCTCCACTTTGTGTTGAAATGTATCATTCCCCCCGCCCCTACTTATGAAACACTCTCTATCCCCCCCAACCCTCCACTCACTTATGAGTATCAGTCAGCTCTCTCTCGCGTCTCTCGACTCTTGTGCTCCCATTGAAAAAGTGTCTCTTGGGCACACGCTGTGTTTGTGATCCGTAGCCCTTAAGCCTCTGTGGCCCCCTAATGTTTGTAATTAAGAACTTTCACACTCGCAACAATCGCATCGTAAATGTATCTTTTGGTTTAGTGTCAAGTTCATACCAAGGGCAAAAGGAACAAGACCAACCCAAGACCAAGACTCTCCAAAACAACATATATGAATATTAATTAGAATGCCAAGATCTTGAGTGTGTATGTATGTGTGTGTATGTATGTTATACGATTATACACACGCCACCGATCTGCTAGGCAATGTTCAGGTGTACAGAACAAAACAAAACACATGTTGACTCTTTATCTGGGCCCACTTAGAGATTCCCACTGTCATCTGTTATCTGTTATATAACAATCACAACAACTACAACAGGCCCTCTAATATTTGCTCAATTGTATTTGATTTTCACACATGTGCTATAGTTCCATTTGCCCCATTTGAGTTCACAATTTGAACCTATAATATTTATATAAGATTTGATGAATATGAATATATGATATACTGAACCTATAGTTCAGCTGCAAAATGCGTAATTCCAGCTTGGCAATTCTTGTTGGCAATTAGTTTAGTGGTATTAGTTTGCAAAGTAATAATTGTAGAGTTGCTTATAGTTAGAATTACGCTAAGATTTCGTTATAAATTATTCGCTATTATTGATTACTGTTGGCAAACGTATGCGATTAATAGTTTTAGCTTGAATACTAACTATTTTTTCATGGGAAAAAGCTGCACCTATGGGAAAATATCTTTTCTTCTGGAAAAATTCATTTTTAAAAGTCGGAATTATTAATTAATTTTCATAGGCACACTAGGAATGGATATCGGTGCACAAATATCGATATTAATGTATAAAAATATCGGATAGAATATCTGGAAAATATCATATCGTTATGCATGTCGACCATATGGTTTTAAATATTGTGGCTATTATTTTATTAATATATAATATAAACAATATACTTAGTAAATGCTTAAAAGGTTTTTTGTACAGAATGTAATGAAAGCAAAAGTACTCAAAATCATTTTCCGAAAGTTAAAGACGCCGCCAAATAAAGGTGGGCGTATTTTTCGATATGGGTATATCAAATACATAGCGCATTCAATATCATATTGACTTTTGGTGAAATATCGCGAATGTATGTATGTATTATATTATTACATATGTATGTATCGATATTGGTGTCACGCCCTTTTTGCAATATAAGTTCTATTAGTCTTAATGCAAATAAGCAAATCAAGAAGTGTTACTTCATTCGCAGGTCATGTATTTCCGCTACAAAAAGTACTAACTTTGCCCATTGTACATTGTATACAATTGGAACACAAAATTTTGTTCACTACTGCTAGCTGTTCGATGCAATTCTGTTTGCTGTTCTAATGCAACGGTTAAGGAACCGTTATCTGCTGTACGCGAATATTTCGTTATGTTTCTGCGTTGTTTTGGTAAGTTTTGAACATTTCTATAACAACTCTTAAAGCTCATTGACCTTAAGAACAAAGCGAAATGCAATTGCCATTTGAGACTTGCCTTCTTGTATGCAATTGCAGAGAGTGCACAGTTATAAGCAGGAGTAGGAGGAGGAGTAGAACAAATGAAAGGAGGAACAAATATACGCTACATGAAATGGATTTTCCCGCGCAAAAGATATTTGAATTCAGTTTTTATTGTATTTATAATTTAATTGAAAATTCAATTTCACAATATTCCGTAGTTCGTATTCTGGAAGTTCTATTACTCCGGCAATACTGAAGATCTTGTAGATCTGTGTAGCTATGTGAAAGCCACTTAATCTAAGCTGGGCAACAGAAATAACAATAAAAGAGATGCAAAGCAAAGAGGCCAAGAGAACTCTATGTAGTTGTTGAGAAACTGAAAGCAAATTTAAGAGTCGACACGAGCGAAGCGAACATTATAAAGATTCCGACAATGATGATTCTGCATAAATCGCACGATTAACAATAAAAAAAGAACTGTGAAGAGGCAGCATGCAGACGGCGTGTATTGAAATTATCTCATTCCAGCTTATTGAGATAATTAAATGAGCCGAGGCATTTATATTTTGGGATGTTATTTATAGGATAACGAAGGGCCTGAGATGCGAGAGCCAAGAAGCAGCAAATGAGGGCAAAATATTAAAAAGGAAACATTTATATAGGATTGTCATTATGATATAGCTAAAACGTCGGAATTTACTTAGTACCGATTATTATTTCTAACTTTAGGTCAGTTTTTTAATTGTTCAATAAAGCGGAGATTTTAGATTAGACACTATCTGCATTTTCGCTCACTTTTACTATCGATAAGTATCCAAATACTATCGGTATTTTAATAATGGACAGTTTTATCGATATTATCGATGTAATATCGATATGTCTTACCTTGATTGACGCTGCATTGCCTTTGAATTTGTTGAGCCCCGTAGTGAAAGAAATGTTCTTACTAGTACTAGTATGTGTTCTAAGTATAACAACTAAAAGCGAGCTAATAGTTGCTGTTGCCAAGTATATGTTGCTATACACCGTTTAATTTTCGATTGGAATGATTTACTAGAGTCTTTTATGTACTATATATTCTATAACATTCAACTTAAAGCCAGCGATGTTGCTTTTGTCAGAATTTGATGTTACACTACTTATTTTCCCATTGGAACGGTTGACGAGTGTTTTTTATTGAGCTTAACTGAACACATAGCGTTGGGATTGAGCTTAAGCTCTTTCTATTTGTTTTCTGAACTGTATTTGTTTCCGAGTGATGTTGTTGTTGTTATTGTTGTTTGCTTTACACTTGTTTATGTTTATTTACGGCTTTATGGTGACATTTTTCGGACCATTCGTTTATGCTTCTTCGTTTAGTATTCCACTAAGTAGCTTAGGTCAAGAATCCGCTTTTTATATGCCAATAAATGTTGCTGTTGTTGTGGCATATATTCTAATTGGATTTTTGTAGATTTGTTATATACGTTATACGATACGTTTAACCGTCGTCGCGTCAGGTTGATGCAATACGCGAAGCTTGCAACTTGCAACTGCAACGCGACAAAACAACAAAACTGGCTTATTGCGACAAAAAGGGCTTTCCGGTCGGTTTGTTGTTGTTGCCGCTGTTGTTGTTATTTATCATTATTGTTATACTATTTTATAGATTAACACTAAGCCCGTCGCTGCGACTGCGACTGCGGCCGTGGCTGCTGCTGCGACTGAGAACTGAGACGACGTCTAAGCACTGCCTTTGGCTTTGCTATTGCCTTTGCCGTTGCCGTTGCCTTTGCCTTGGCGCGGAGACACACGTTCCGACGCGCGTAACTAAAAACTCACCGCACGCTCTCCACACGAGCCACAACACAGAGACGACGAGCGGGCCACACGGACTTGTCATATTTCGGTGGGTTGTCGCTGCAGAGCCAGCAACAACAACAACACAAACACACACATACTAACACAATCGAAAGCTTTGCAAAACTTTTAGTTGCTCAGTTGCTGCGCTCTCTCGAACCCACTCTCTCTCACACACACACAAAGCGCAGTTTTATTGGTTTATTTGTTTGATTTCTGTTGTTGATTAATCTTTTATTTTGTCGACAATTTGTAGCATGTGAAACATAAGAAAACTTTCAAGCCAAAAGAGAGAGGCGTAAAACACACACACACATGCACACATACATATACTTGTGTCTGTGTGTATAGGTAGCTGCAGGTGACACTTGAGCGAGGAAAAAAAACCGCAAAGAAATGAGACGCTTAAAACGAATAAAACACACACACACAGCGAGAGGGAGAGCACGACTGCGAGAGAGGCAGTGACATAGCGAGAGAGAGTGAGCTAGCGTAAGCGAGAGCGCATGAACTAGCAGGTGTCGCCCTATTGTGGAAGCGGGATGACTGTACTGTACCACTGCCATGACTCGCCATCGTCTGCTGTTGCTGCTGCTGCTGCTGGTGGGCGTTTCCAATTGGAATTTGCTGCAGCTGTTGGCGACGTCGCTGTTTTCTGGTTGGGGCACCATTCGAAATGGGGAATGGAAGCCAAATGGGAGTTGGGCATGAGAGGGGGGAGTGTGTAGGGTGTGCAGAGTGTAGTATTTGTTTGTTTAACGCATTTACTTAGCGCTTGGCACAACTATCGAAAGAAAAATCAACTAATCTTAATGGACACCTCGGCCAGATGTTGTGGATGTTTTTATTTCTATAATTCCCTTTTACATTTGGCTAATATACTTTAAAGAGAGAGAGAGACTCCTACTCTACTTTATGGCACATGCAACTGATTGTTCTGTTAATTTCAGTCCTTGCACTCCTGTTGCCCATGGCGACCGACGTCGACTGCGACTGCGACTGCGACAGCGACTGCAGCAGCGGCTCCATTTGTCGCAATTGTTTTATGAAGCTTTTGCTAAATGTACATACGCGTATGTAGTATGTATGTATGTATGTAGAAATGTATGTATGTATGTACATATGTACGCCGTTATTTGCTTTTGTTTCATGGGGCGGTTTTTAGCACTGATTTCGAATATTGTTGTTGATCGACTGCCTTGGCACTTGCGTCTCATTTTAATTAACAACAATCTAATGACAAGTGTACACATAGCCTTAGCGCAATTTTCCACTAGCTCTCGTTCTCGTTCTCATTCTCGTTCTTATTCTAATTCCATTTTGGCTTTAATGACTTGACTTGAGCTACTCTTTCGCCAGAGCATTCTGCCACTGTACTCTCGTACTCGTTGCCTTTTTGCCAATTGTCAGCCAACAATTGCAAGTTCCGAACAATGGCCCACGTTTTTCCAGCTCCCTTTTCACTAACTAACTGAACTGAGTGACTGAGTGACGACTGTGCAACTGTGCCAGTCACTATCTACGAGGGTTTCTCAGTTAGAAAAGGGAAAATGTACATAAAAAATAAAAATAAAATATACAAAAAAAATATATAAAAAATATATGTAAAAAAAATAAATATAATTCAACACTCCAATTTACAAGTAACAATAATTGTAGTATTAGGCTAAATCAATCAACATGTAATAAAAAAAATGATGAAAAGTGTATATCTTTCTTCCATAATCTTAAAATATAATATTTGATGCTATGGTGACCTTTCGGATAGAATAAGCAGCGACATTGCTCTGGGAGCAGAGTCTACTCTTTTCGTTATTTCTTGCGCATCGTAAAAACCAAAACCAACTCTTAGTTTTTTGTGTGTTAAGTGTTGCAGTCACCTAATGGTAGTACTACCAAGTTAGAATTTCGTGCCCAACGCTGGAATAGATTTATATTATATAATAAAACTCAATATTAAGACTTACCTACATGTCAGACTCCTTTACGTAAATTTATGTATTTATTTTAAAAAATGTTTATAATCAAAATTGAGTCTCAGCTGCAGAAGTAGGCATTTCAGACCCGTTTAGTTAAATTAAAATATTTTTTAAAAATATTTTATACCCCCAAGTAAACTTTCTAAACTGCCCACTGTGCAGTGCAGTTGGACTTGGCTTTTGGTGCTCTGTTATGTACTTGGCTCTGGCCCATTGTCTCAGTCCTTATCTGCATCTTTTTGCTGTTAGGCAGCCATTGTTAGTACATAGCATACCCTGTAGTAAGTGCTACCAAACGGGGCATATTGACTTGGCTGGACATAAATCTATTAACTGTTAAAGCTAATAATACCAACCGACTTGCTTTGAGTACTTATAGTTGAGCAGTTGAGTTGGTTAGTTAATACAGGGTGTTGAGCTAGTCAGTGGCGCCATCTGTTGCTCATTCTTTTGTCGTTTTTTCGCAATGCATTTGGTTTGTCTGTTGTCTGTTTGTCTGTCTATTCGCTCATTCGTTCATTCATTTATTCTTTCATTCGTTAGCTCGTTTGTTTCTCGTTTCCATTTTGTTTGTTTGTCATATTTATCATTGCAGTTGCTTTTGCCATTTCATTCTCTCTGCACTTGCAAATAAATGTTAATGAGTAGTTGAACAAAAACACGCTGACAATGCAATCTAAGACCCCCCCCCCCCTCTCTGCTTCTTCTCCTTCAACTGCAACTGCACATAATGAACACACAACAACGACTGCATACACAGTGTGTGTGTGTGTGTGTGTGTGTGTTTGGGGAGTCTTGAGACGGCTTTAAAACTTATGCAAATGCCACAAATCAGCGTGAACTCAATGGGCTCTAATGCCTAAATCGCTCCTGTCGTTGTTACTGTTGTTGTAGTTACTATTTGGGGTTCAGGTGCTGCCACATATTGCTGCCACAAGCGATTTGAATGGCAGCTTCTTTAAATGCCTCCAAAAGATACAATATATTCGTAATAAAAAGGAACGTAGACGACGAGGTTGCCATGCAGACTTTGCGCTTTTTTGTTGCTCATTAATGTTAATCAAAATGGGGGAGCAACGACATAATAGATGGCTAAAGAGAGGCGGTGGTAAGGCAGGGACTACAGAAGAGTAGGGAGTAGAAGTCGAGCAGCTGTAGGCAGTTAGGAAATACCCTGTATCTAACTGAGAAATATAGTAGATAAAGTCGAAGGAGTCTATATTATGATGTACTCAAATAATCGAGTTTTATAGATATATCCAAAAGTATCCAATTTAGAATGAACTACTTATAATAACTGGGTTTAACAGTACTTCATCCGTTTATTACAAACATCTCTCACACATACTATTATAAACAGATATAATTTTAGTATGTAAACTACGCAAATACACAATATATATTCAAGTTAAACTAACCTCTTTTCCTCCCCCTCAATACACAGTTCTCTCTCACAAACATTTGATAAGCCTTTTTCGTCCATTTCCATTATTTAGTTTGCTCTGATTTTCATTTCATGTGAGTACTAAGGAGTCCTTCAATAGCAGCTCTATAGATAAACATCGGCTGTAATTTCATAGGCCACAAAGCAAACAGATTTTGCGAATTGCAAATTGTTCAAGCGATCGGAAAATACAATACATGCAGAGAGACAGATAGACAGACAGACAGACAGACAGACATACATGCAACATGCGTGCTTGCCACAGATTTATCGATAACAAACCTTAGGCAGATTGAGAACTGAGACACGACACAACAGTTGAGATACGCATCGTTGCCTGAGTGCGTTTAATCCTTGCGAATTTTTAACATCGCAAGCAGGACACACATACACACACAGATACAGATGCATTTGTATGTTAAACAATGCTTGAATCTTTGAATCTACAAGATTCATTTCAAATTGATAAGAAATCTGGCAAAACCAAGAAATAATAACAAGAAAAACACATTTGACAAGCGATTGACATGAAGATGATAAAATGCATTTAGAATCTTGAAATAAAAAAAATATGGAGTATATTTTAGAATACGTTGATATAGGTAGTCGTCACTATCTTTAACTAGTTGAGTCTTTAGTTAATAAAGAACAAATTAATACTTTTCTTAGACTGCAAAAATCAATCTTTAGAATCAATCTCTATTCTTGAATTACAAAAGAAAGTTTACAGGGATCTATCCCAAACAAGAGCAAGTTTATTTCTATATGAATTAGTTTATAAAATTGTCAAAAAGTTGAGTTCAAATTTCCATATCTTATTTAGACTATGATTGACTTTTACACTTTCAAATTTTGCGAAAAGATTTCCAATTCCGACAGGTTCGTAACGCCCACGTAAAAAAAGGGAAATTGATATAATAGAGTAGAGAAAGATCTGTGGAAAAGAAACTCCTTCCATTTGCTAGAAAACGAATTGAAATTCGTGGAAACTGCATGATAAGCGCAACCAGAGAGAAAATGTGAAAAACGACTGCAAAGAACAAGAGAATAAGATAATGCTAGGACGACTCTATGCCATTGAGTAAGAGAATAATCGGCAGAAGAACGCATGTAATTGACTTTTGTTTGAGCATTTCTTTATTTCTTTCATTTTTCATTCATCGAATGGCCACACAACAAAAGAGCCAAAGAGTGTAGAAGTAGGAGATGTGAAGCGGGTGCACCGCCGCCGCGTGCGACCGACCATTCATTGAGCGACCTGGCCAGACAGACTGGCGCGCCGGAGTGGTAGTCCCTTAACGAATCGACACTCAATGGTCTAAAATGTCCTCCTCTCGCTTGTTGCTAAGGACTACGCCGAAAAAGTGTCAAAAAATTCATATAATCCGCTTTAAGGTGTTCTTAATGCGCAGACGGTCGAACGGTCGAATGGTCGGATGGTCGGATGGTCAAGCGACTCTTCCACCTACTCCTTCCACTGTGCATACATACTTCTGGCTCTACCTTTGCCACCTTGTGCCTTGCCCTGTGTTGCGTTTCACATGAATGAATTTTCAATTTGCTGCACTGTGGCATTGTCTTGGCAACGCGTCCTGCCATTCAAAATGTGGCACGTAGGTGTTTTGTCTCTCCTTTTACATTTTTTGTCTGCGTCATTGTCTCTGCCCTTTGGCCAGAACAAAGCAGCAGCGGGAGATCAGGCAGCGGACAGTGAGCATTACGAATGGCCGACAGGATAATGCACACGATATATATGCACGTTGTTGCCGCTGCTTTGCTTTTTGTTTTCTCTTTTCCCAATCAATAGCAGCAGCAGCAAGCATAAAGTGCAACCAAACGCTTGCCACAGACAAGGTCAAGTGGCCAGGTCCAAGTGAAACAGTTGTTCAAGTTTCCCAGGGCAGCAGACAGTTTCCCTCGAGCTCGCTGCCTTATGGAATTTGCCTTGGTATAATATTCATTTAGAGCCAGTACTTTTATCGGGATATAAGTATATTCTGGAGTTGATACAGCCATGTTGAAAAGTATAAGATCTAAGGACATTAGAACTAGCAAGTTGGTTTTAGTATGAGCAGATATTCTGTGGAAGACAAGATCGTATTTATCCAGTATAATATTGATTCAAAGCCAGTAGTTCATCAAGTTATATATATTTTTGAGCAGATATATTTAAGTCAAAGACTATAAGATCTAGGGACATTCGAATTGGCATGTAAGTTCATATATGAGGAGATATTTTGTGGAAGACAATATCGTCAAAAAGTGTTGGATTAGGTTTATGAACATTTTGTCATTTTCGATCAATTTTTGCCACTGGAAAATATGTATAAAAGGCATCTGGAAATGGAGGTATCTTTAGGCTGAGTAGGACATTTAACTTAATCCGAATCGAATCTTTTACTGCAATATTTCAATAATATTTAGTTATTATATGCTTCTATTTGCCATCTTCTGACAATAGAGATTACTGCCTTTCAATTTTTAAATTTTATTTAACAAACTCTTCAGAAGAATTATAGTTTACTATTTGCCTTCTTCTAACCATTGAAAAGTCTTTCCAGTTCCTCAACTTCTTATAACAAACTCCATACACAAATTATAGTTTATAAATGCTCTAATTTCCCCACTACTCTATTCTTTTATTGCTATTGATAATATTCTAATGATATTTATTTATTATTAGGATGCATTTATCTTCTTCTAACCATAGAAATTTCTGCCTTCCAGTTCTAAATTTTGTTATATTAAACTCCACAGGAGAATCATCGTTTAGAATTATATATGGGCATTTCCAGGGGTCGCGAACGTACGTTCGTACGCTTTTAATGCAAAAATGAAATAGAAAACAAGCGTTTTCTAAAAAATGTTCTTATGCTTTTTTATAGCATTTTGGTAGCTCTTTGTTTAGTGTAAATGATGGGGTTTATCGAGTTTTCATTTTTTTAATATTTGCAAAAAACATGCGGTCGCGAACGTACGCAAAATAGAAGTAGGTTTTGGCTTAATCTAGTAAAATGCAAAAATCAGCGAATTGAGATGGAATATTCTAAAGCAATAACTTTACTATGAAAATGAATTAATGTAGCTTTCTATTGCGCCTATTCCCAAGAAAATATCTCCATTTGTTTTTTTTTAATTGAATTAAGTACCGGTCGCGAACGTACGGGTCGCGAACGTACGATTTTTCCATGCTACTTTAGGTGATATTTTTTGGGTTTACATCTACTTTTTTTATGAATAACTTCATATTTCCTTTATATTAGATTACGGTAAAGAGATTTGGTAGAAAAAGTGCAAACATATCATATGTTTTCATTGCGAAATAATTAAATGTAAAAATGCCTTTAAAAGTAGCTAAAAATGAAGAAATTACAGTTTTTTTTAGTTTTTAGGCCAAATTCCTAATAGATATGGTATGGATTCATTGTATTATGAAAATTTTGCCATTTCTTTATGATATCTGATATTTTATATTTCTTTCTTCACACAAAAATACGATAATTATGAAGATTTTCATTTTCGGGCCTGGTTGACCATTTGCCGGATATGCCCATATATAATATGAGTTTACCTTCTTCTAACCATAGAGAAATATACCTCCCAGTTCTTAAACTTCTTATACCAAACTCTGTACACAAATTATAATTTATAAACGCTTTAATTTCCCCACTGCACATATGTCACTCAAACATAAAAATTATTCGCAATTTTTCGATTCCTTTCAGTAGCCCTTAAAATGTTGTGCCTGAATATTTGTTGCAGAAAATGTGGCACAAGGCTCGATTAAAATGTGATTCAGTTCCATTTCACAGTTATGAGAAGCCTTATTACAAATTCGCATAAATTACGAGGTATAATCGATACGCAAATTCGGAATTATAGAATAGAGTATGGAATGGGAATGGGATGGGAGTAATGCGAAAAATGGGAAAAGGAAAAAACGCGCGACACACGCTGACAAATGGAAAACATTTGTAACGGCCATTAATCGACGTTTTTGCTATTGTTGTTGCTATTTGGGAGAGTAAATGTAAATCGTATACGTTGAAGGGTTACCATAGTGGTAGGCCAGGGGTGGGGGTAGCTGTGTACAGTGGGGAGTTTGCCATTTTAATGAAGCCATTAAAAATTGCTGACATTTGTCGGTTTGGCTCTCGGATGCTGTTTTTTGGGGCGTTGTCAATAAAATTATAAAATTGGAAAATTGTCAAATTGGCAAATTTGCTGTGGCTAAAGACGCGCCCACTTTTTGGGTTACCAACATTTAAAGATACACAGATTGTTTTATGGGCGTGCTGGACGAAAAAAGAAAAAAGGGTTACCTTATGGTATGGTTGGGTTTTCATTTCATTTTCCAGCGACACGCGGACAGTTTTCACAGCACAGTTTGGCCATTAAATTTGCCACGCCCGAAAATTTCTAATTGCCAAATGCTGTATGGTTTTTTTTTGTATCTATATCTCAGTCGCGACTTATAACTGTTACAATTTGTGTGAGAGATAAACAGTTAGACAGTCTGGAAGTGGAAATACCGTTAAGGCGCTCACTTGTTACAAAAGGGCCAGAAAAACTGGTAGGGCATGAGAGACAAAGGTTGTCACTGCCATTCGTACGAATCATAAGACCTTAATTTGAATTCAATCAAAAGGGTCAGCAGCAGCAGCATTCACAGAGACACATTCAGAGCATTCACAGCATTCACTTGGCGACTCATTCACGACTCACTCACTATTCACGGTCACTTTCGCTTTACCAAACAATCGCAGCTCATCAACGATGAGGCAGAGGCTGTTTCTTTTGATATTGGTCCGGCACAGTTTGTTGTGTATCCTTTTGATTTGCATATAACAACAACAACAACAACATGTCTGACCCTTTTTGCCTCTCGATGGCAAAACAAACAGTTTGCTACACTTATGTCGCTTTGAGCACAGTTCATCAAGGATCGTGTTGATGATCTGCAACAGAACTAAAGATCATCCACGTTTAATTTAGACTCGCGCTTTTCTCACTGCCGCAGCTGCTGCACAGTCCTTTTCGTCCTCCACTCAGTCAGTCAGTCAGTTTGTCGTATCATCTTCTACTTCAGCTTCAGCTTCAGGTTGAGGTTCGCGCGCTGTCAGAACCAATCAAGTCGACACTCTTGACACAAAACGATGCGTAACTCTTCGAGAGGTCTTCGCCAAGACTATACAAGACTAAAGTAATCCATCAAGAGGGCCATGACCAGTACCCCTCGCTAATTTGCCGACTTTGGCTGGAGAACTACTCAAGTGCTCTAGGCTCTCTCTTCCGATCTGAAGGCGCAGCTGTCCAACTAAATATGACAATGGACTGCCCTAATTGCTGACTAGTCATTGCCCATAATTCAAGGATGAATGCAGAGAGACAGCAAAGGAGAGAATATAGAGAATAAGAACTATTGAATACTCTGCAAAGATGTGTGACTATTAGCTTAGTTGTAGTTACTAGACATCGCTTATATCAATGTTTGTATAATGAATTCAACGATACAGAAAAGGAATAGCTATAAAGTAGAAGAACTATCCTATACTCTTTAAATATGTATAACAATTGGCTTAGTTGTAGCTACTAGCTCCAGCTTATATTAATGTTTATACAACACTATCATTTGTTCTAGTATAAAAAGTACATCAATCTGCTTATTTCCCCGTCTTTTCTCTGCCTGAGCAGCCTCTGATTTCCGATCTGTTTTCCATTCCGGTCAATTTCCCTCAACCCTTTCTCTCCATCTCTCTGTGTGTAATGTAGAACAAATGCTGGCTAATTGCAGTCTCGGGCAGCAGCATCTCGACATGCTTGAACCCAACCTTGATTCATTTCCCTCCTTTTGAACTCGTTTTAAACCCAATGAATTTAATTTAATTTAAACTTTAGCCCTGTCCCACAGGCCAGACGGCTGCTGTTTGACCCTTGTCGCATTGTTTTACCTGACCGAGGCAGAGTTATAGTTTTGATAAGTTAGCAACCCTTTTGTCACCTCTCTATAATTTGATGAACTCACTTCCCTTCAGCATCTCCTGGAAGGGGGCATCGGCATCGGATGTAAAAGGATCAGGAATGTGTCTTCTTGTCTTGATCTCAAGCCGGTCTGTTGCCTTGTCAGTTTTGATTAGTTGAAAACCACTTCAGGTCCTAGACTACTACTGCCACTGCTATCCCGTGTGTGAATACAACTTGGGAAGTTCTCTGCTACCTGGAGCACAGATCTCTGCCGATAAGGCGCGAGAGATCTCTCTCCTTCGTTGCCAATTCTGAGTCCATATTGCACGTCCGAAAAGAGGAGAACCAGACCGATTCACAATTTTCACATGACCAAAAGAGCTTAAGATCAAGTTAGCCGTCTAAGCTGACAGCTCGGAGCCCCTTTATGACAGTTCGCGAAACGCTAATCCCATCATAAGTAAGCTCGCTCTCTGGCTGGCATTCGGGTTGCACTCCCAGCAGAACTATTTCATCGTCTCTATTTCAAATTAAATTGCCGTTCCATTTGTTATTTGCTTAGAAAGTTTTCAAAACATTGCCAGGTTAATCCCACGAACCTGTTTTCATCAAGAAGGAAGCCCTACATTGTATTATGTAAATTTTCTAAACAATTCAAAGTCCATTTCCAATAGAGAACCCTCAGTCCTTAGTTCTCTCTTAAAAGATGATCAATAATAATCATAATGACAGTTTTAAGTGGGTTAGCCATTTGCATACACCTTGACGGATAACTGTCTGTCTGTCCGTCTGTCTGTATCATCTCATTTCATTTGTGGCATCTTTTACATTGTGTAACAATATGCAACGATACGTTGCTTTATTTCCCATTTTCAGTCCTTCAGCTCCTACGAAAGCAATCAATCAGCTTAGCTTAGCCCAACAGCAGCAGCAGCAGTCGCTTCATTATGATTATGGGCTTGTCCTTCACAGAAAGATTCCCATTGAATTCTGCATTTAACTGCATTCAAATGCCAATTTTTATGCCAAGATTGTCAAGATGCTCAATACCTAATCCGACTGCCTTTCTGCTCCTTTCTAATATGTGGCATGCTTTGAGGTTGTTTTTTCATCCTCCTCCTTCTTCTTCTTTTCAACCTCCTTTTGAGCTGCTGCTCCAGACACAAAGAAATATCTGACCATTGTTGGATACTGCCTCTATTAATTCCTTTATAATTTGCGCCTGACTGACCAGAGCCATAAGCATGAACCCACCTCTTGGCCACTTCAACTCCCACTCGAAGAAATAAGAATGTAAGGAAAAAGTGTCTTGCTCGACTACAGAGTTACCCTATAGTTTTGATTGTGAGAATAGAAGTTCTCAAGCCTAATTTTCATTTATTTATTTATTTAATGTGATATAAATGCAATCGAAATAGTTGAAAAAATATACTAAAAATGGGTTTGAATTAAATTAAAATTAAATTATAAATTAATATTTAAATTCAAGTTGATAATTACGCTAGAAATGAAGTATTCCTTCTTATAACATTTATGTTATTTATTTATGTTTCAATATGACATTAGCTTTACCTATATTGCCTTTAGTTTCAATAATCCCTACTCTTTATGCTCTACACAAACAAATATCCGAGAGAGCGTTTCATAAAAAGTGAAAAAATGGAAAATGTGATAAAAGCAAAGCCAAGTATGGCAAGGTACACATAAAAAGAAAACTTAAGTACTATTTTGTATTGGGCAAAAGCCAAGATTTTGCGGGTGTCCAGCGGGTGTCCTTGTGCGGCATCCTTGAGAGTCTGCCCCCTGCCTGCCCCCCCTGCAAGTGATGCGTGTAACTAACTGTGAATGGTCAGCCACAAATCGGATTAGCACTAAGCGATTTTGCCACTCGTCCTTATTTCAATTAGGTGACACCGAAAAGCTCAAAGGCAAAGGCAAAGCCTGATGCCAAAAGCCTTGAAAAAGGCGCAAATTGCCTGCCAAATGGGAAACGTATGTGCCCAGACAGGGGTTAGTATCCGAAGGCCTATCTCAAGCCTGACATTTGCTGCCGCTAATTGGCCGCATCCTTGGAAGAGTGGAAGAGACTTTGTGACTTCCTTTCTCAGCGTCATAAATTACACAAGTACAAGTTTGCCAATGGGTTACGTTTTAATAGGAAAATTCTGAAAAGAAATTGGCGCATCCCATAAATTTTACCCTAATTTTCGGCACTGAAGCAACCAAATGATGCCACCACAGTCCAGGCCCATAAAATGCAACTTACAAGCTGAGCATAAGGGGCGAAACGGGGTTGCACTGACCCAAGGGCGAGCCAGAAAGAAGATTGTCACAAGGGTACAACAGGATGATAACAAAAAACATTTGTAACAATTAAACAGAGGACGGACGAGACAAAGGAAGGGGAAAGGGAAAAGGAAAAGGCATAGCAAAATTTATGTGTTTATGCTTTTTATGCATTTCCATGAAGCTTTTCTTTATAGTAGTATTATGGAAATCATCTCGGAGATACATTTCGTCTACCAGCTGTGTGTTGTCCAGCGTTGGCGATGAGAAATTACTCGATCCAATAGAACAATGAGATCTTAATAACAAGGGCAACAAATAATAATCATAATAATAACAAACAGAAGAGAACAAAGCAAGGCAAAACACATACAACACAACACCCGAACAAAACAAGAGAAATGCAATGCATAATCAGTATTTTCTTTCTTCTATTCTGTATTTGTTGCTTGTATCTGTATCTGTATCTGTCGGCTTAAAGCGTGAAACACAACAATAATAATAATAAATATTTTGTGCTTCTCACAGTTTATTTCCCCTTTTATTTTTCGGGAATGCATTTCCATATGCTGTTTAAGTAGTTGTGATTGATGCGCTCAGAGCGTGTGTTGAAAGATGCGCGTTCAGTCGATTTGTATCTGTAAGATACACGCGTGCTAACTGTGAGTGTAGCAGCTCATAAAGTGGGAGTGGCAGTTACAGTTGCTCTTTTTTTGTGGGTATTTAATATGCTAAATTCATAAGATGTTGAAGAACTATTGCAGCATTTGAATCAAGGTTTCTTCACTGATTAAAATTCAGATCTCAGACTTAAACCAATTACCTTTAGGTGTGTGAATATTTCCAATCATCAATTGATTTAGCCAATAGTTTTAGAGGTCTACAATTTCTATTGAGGCTCTACTTTCAGTCTCAAGAGTCTCTCTCAATGGTCTTTTCATTCTATAGCTTGAAGCTTTCTTTGTTTTTCCACGCTTTTTCCTCTCCACTTAGAACTGTCGCATTGATAAATGAGCTTACTTCGAAGGGACAGTTACAATGACAATTGGCTTTTTGTGTAAGTTGCTTATAATTAAAATTTCGTGGCCCAAACAAAGAGCTCAATAACAAACGGCAACAACTACTTACTGGAGAAAAGAAACGCCCGAAAAAGTAGCGAAACGAATGACACAAAAGCAACAACTGCAACAAAAACGAGAGAAAGGCAACAGCAACGAGCAACAACAAGAGCGAAGCAATCGAATGACAAAAGCCCGCAAATCGGATTGCGGCTGGAACCTTTTCATGGCCCGTTCAATATAACTAAACAACAAATTAGAAATATTTGTCATTTGAACGTGTAATAATACGGCCAATACAGCCAATACGGCCAATACTACTTGCAGCTTCTAATCGACATACACAGATACAGATACAGCTATTGTAACTATCTCTCTATAAGTATCTTGTATCTGTCTGTGTATCTACAGTATTTCTATTTCTAGTTGTAAACCTTCCAACGGTTACTGCAGCGGTTCTGCAACTTTTAGTTTCAATTTCAACGGTGGGTTGAGGTATTTACCAAATGTGAATTACTTAATTCTATAAAAGACTTTTATGGCTTAGAAATAGTATGTCACAGTTGACGCTATTATTATTTACTATTAGAATATTAAAATTTTATTCATTAAAATATTTTTAATGAAATTAATAAATGTGAGAAATATCATAAAAACGTTTTCAATTTATTACTATTATTACTTATATATTGTGAGTATCTGTAATGCAATTAATATCTGTGAAAAGTTCAAAGAAACTATCTCTATTTATTTGTAAAATATTCTACTTTGACTCAATATATAATTCCTAAAATATATTGAATGCCATTTATAGATGCGAAAAATATCCTAAAAACTTTGCATATAAATTGGTAAATTTTTAGATTTCAATTTAGCATATTTAAATATGTTAAATCGAACATATCGAATTCTACAAATTATTTTTAATTTATATAATTTTATTGTATATATTAACATTTTCAGATATATTCATATAAAGGCTTGGTATCTCTTAGTACTACTCTGATCTCCAGAGTATTCGGTAGTCATTGCCATTGGGCAGGTTATGATCTCTTCTCATTTTCGCTTTTGTTGTTGCCGGTTTGCTGACAATTTATTATTACAATTTAGATTCGTTTGTTGACTTTATTGAATTGTTTAATTATTAAGCAATATTTGATTGATTGCAAATTCCATTTCATTTGTTGTTATACTTATTATTATTTTAAGCTTTCTCGCGTGGTTAGAAAATGTTTTGTCTGTGTTGATTTTATATATTATTACTATTTTTTTTTGTATCTCGGCTCTTTGTACAATTTTGTCCCTCGTACTCATTATTGTTGGGCATTTTGATCGTTATTTCTGATTTTTTTCTGATTCATATTGTCAGTCTTGGGCTTTTGTTATTACAAACTCTTATTGACCCAATTTCTGTATCATTATACATTTATTTTGCAGTTGAAAATAACGCAAAGAACAGCCAAGGGACAGGGCATACTACTACATATATGTAATGGGAGAGTGGAAAGGAGGAGGGAACTGACTTCAGTTATAAACGAAGCATTTCCAACTGTGTGTGCTCATAAATTTCAATCCGTGACAAAGTTGCCAACTGGCTCCCAGTTAGCCGCCCAAGTTGCCCAACCAATCCACAAAATTGACTACAGTTGTTGGCCCAATATATATGCGGGAAAGATATGAACTACAAATGGACACGGCACAGACAGACAGACGGACGGGAGGAAGGACAGGCGACAGATAGTACAGACAGTCGACAGGAACGTGGCACTAAAAAAGGCAAACAGCATAAAGCGAAACAATTTTTAACACATTTTTTTTAACCATTTCTTTTTTATGTATTTTTTTTTTTCAGGGGGCATTGCGCATTTTTGTTGCACTATGGAATGTCAATGGAGCTACCTAGTATTTGTGGCAGAAGTGAAGTGTAGTCACAGTGGGACAAGTAAGGGAAAAGACGAGCTGTAAGGTAAGTGAAATATAAATTTAATAAAAGTAAAATAAATAATTGGTATATTAAAAAATATTCGCAAATTAATAGATTCATTTACTGAACAGAAGAAATATTCATTAAATATTATGCCATACTTTTCGACTTCTTGATTAAGTAATTAAGTGATATAAAAATGATATCTTTTACGTATTACATTTACAACTTCCCATTGACTTGGATTCAGGAATGCCATCTGTAGTCATAATTCAGCAATTCCGCTTTCATTAGTCGCTGATGGGACTGTAAACCCAGAGCCAGAGCTCTATTTGTTGTGCTTACTAAGACATACTAGTATTATTCGTTACTCCTTAGTCACAGCACAAGTATTTGGGCTGGTGTTTAGTTTAGTTTGATTTTTGTTCGCATTGATAAAGTGTGCCATAGTTTGGGGTTAATGTCGTGCCAATGATTTAGCACCTTGTTACAGAGAGTGAGAGCGGATCCTCCTTCTCTCCGATGCGAGGCTTAATTGCGCTGATCGCATAGACAGCAGAGGCAGCACCAGAGGCCCCGAGAGTTGCCACGAATCGAGCCCAGATCTTGGGGACCCACCACAGGCGCGTGTCGAATTTGGGTTTATTGTGAGTGGGTGCGTGCGCTGATTTGTTGTGATAAATAAGTGGCAGCCTATATAAGTAGTTACAGATGCAGCATGTGGCACAGGTAGAGGTAGAGGCAGAGGCAGAGATGGAGGCAGAGTCTGAGGCACAGTCGGCTTTTAATATTATTCGCATAAATTCCCAGATCTTGTGTGGATTTTCATTAAAATTTTTGTAGATTTCTTTTGTGGCAGCTTTTAATAAGAACAAACAGGCCGTTGAGTAGGCACAATCGCTTCTTGGCGCCCCATGGTGCCACAACACATACTTTTCTTTTCATTCTCTTTTATTTTTTTCCTTTCTTAATCCCCAAAGAACGCACGTAAAATTTTATTATTTATGGATGGCAAGCAGAGTGCTATATCCTGTGGCATTTATGACATGACCGAAATTCCAATTGTTTCTGCTGCTCCTGTTGCTGCTGCCGTTCCCTGTTGCCCCACTCCACTCCCCTCCACTGCTCTCTCAGTTCGTATCCATAGGTGTAAAGCATCGCACAACCGCGCTTTGATTAACCTTAAGCGCATAAATAGTGGATTCAATCAGACTGGCAAAGAGCAAGCGCGGGCCACACCATTCCGTATGCAATCGACACACGGCCAGCCTCCTTACACTGCGAGAAAAGACAGTTAATAAATATTTAGAAGATTATTATTGAAATTGAAGTCATATTTATAGCAAAGTGAATGCAATCGACACACAGCCAGGCATCTTACACTGAGAGAAAAGTAAGCCAATAAATATTTAGAAAATTATAAATAAAAGAGAAGTCTAACTTATAGAAAAGTTAATGTAACTAAACTAAGAAATTCAGTTACTGTTTATGCCATACAATAACTTCAACCTCCCTGTTGAGCACTTTATTTCGATTTCTCGCAGTGTAGCCTTCACGTGCCCTATGCTATCCCCCGCCAGGCAACTCATTAGGGTTCGATTCTTCTCTTCGGGGGACAACTTCGTAGGAAACTTTTGCAGCCACGTCATTGTTATTGTTGCACTGAGTTGCGCTTTTTGTTGTTCTTGATGTTGTTGCTGTTGTTGCTGCTGTTGTTGCTGTTGTTGTTTGTGCTGGGCAAAGTAACAAGATTTGGATGCGCTTTTGTCAGTGGAAGGAAAATGAAATGAAAATGTTGTTGCTGCTCTCTATTGATTATTGCATATTGATTGCTGTGGTGGCTCGCATTTTATTGAGGCAAGCAGCGACAAATGGAAAACGAAACGAGAAGAAAAGGCAACGAAACTAAACAAAAAGAATGCAGCAACAACAACAACAAGAAGAACAACAACAAATTGTATTTCCACTGCACACAGCTAAATTATTGCTATGAGAGAGACACACTTGAGGCTGGAGTTGGAACTGTTGCTGGAGTCGCCGTCTGGTCTGGCTAGGGCCAGACAGACTGGAACCAACCGAGAGGAACACCAAGAGCGAGTGTGTGTGTGTGATTGGGGAGATCTTTTGGGGCCAGTCACCTGGTGGAGATATGGCTTGCATTTTCATACAGTCATCGTTGGACTGCAGTGGTGGAATGACAGTCGCCACTTTATAAAAAGAGCGACTGATCAATGGCTCGATCTTTAGTCTGGTCTGGCCTGTCGCTTATTGTTTTGGCTTGAAATTCGTTCGAATTTTGAAACAGAATTTTGACAGTTGCCACTCGCTGGCATTTCGAATAATAACAAATTCCACGGAACTCGAAAAGATCTAAGTTAATTGAGTTATTTCAACTGACAGCTGATCAGTTGAAGTTGCCACAGCCATAGGCACAGGAGAGGTGGGGAAAGGGGAAAGGGAGGCTATTTTATGCTGCGTGACAATGGCAAAGTGGAAAATTATTATACTGCCCCATTAAAGTTGGCAGCAGGCATTACAGTTGGCCCATTGTATGGCATCGACCCACGCAGCACACACTCAAAAAATTTCATGCTACATGCAAATTTAACGCGCAGGCGTTGCAACTGCAACAACTGCATTTGCAACTGCAACACACACAGCTCACATTTTTCCCAACGATCTGCAGTCGGGATAAAAGATTCAATTACATGATGCGACTTGTGTGATTCGTGTGACTTTTTAACTGACGAGTGGGCCAGACACACACACAAACACACACAAACACAAGAGGAGGGGAACTGCAGCAGAGACCCATCAAAATGATGGATGACACTTTGATAGTCAAGAGAGACTTCTCTGCGCAATGCACTTCAGTCAAAACCACAAGCAAAAAACAGACAGCTGCCTAACAGAATAAAAAAAAGATATACTACTTACTACCTCCTAGATAGATCTTCGGCAGGCATGCAAAAAATCAAAAATAAATTAAAAATCAACAAACAGTAGACGACATGTCAATGAATTTTTTTGAAATCCATGCAAATTGCGAATGAAGAAGGCAATGAAGCCAGCCCCTCGACATTCGCCATTTGAATTCGATTCAAAAGTGTCGCACAAATCGATTTCGGACGGCTTTCCTTTGCTATTGAGAAAAGTAGGGTGAGGTTAAGGTCGCCGTCGTGATCTTTTAGTTTTCGCAACGGTTGCAATGCCAATCTATTCTTGTGCAATGAAATTGGATCTTTACGGGAACCATACGATTGCCATTTGCATATAAATATTCGTGATCGCACACACTTGATTGGCTTTCTATAGAACAAATCAATACATTTGCTTTGCCAATCTCTGGCAGGGGTAATGTGATACCATTGATGGCGAAATTATGCGAGATCTGCGATCTTAAGTGATTTCAGCATATGCCTTTTCATGCCAACTTTTGAAATTGTACTATATGAATATCAAAAGGCGATCATTCATAACTGAAATTGAAGTAAAAATTCAGAAGTAATTTATGGTATTTAACGTATTTCGAATTGTAGTTTACTCCTGTAAGTAAAGGGAAATTTTGATGAAAACTTAATGCAGTTAAGTTGGTAAGAAGTATTAGAATTTGAACTTCATTCAGCTACATTTTAGTTTTTTTATCTTAAGCCATATATTTTAGCTTTATACACTCGCTTTTACTCTAAACCTCTAGCTAAATACAGAGATCTCCATTTTATAAAATGTATCTATAATGTATGCATTATGCATTCCATATCCCTACACACTTTTTGGCGCCTTTTGCTCGATTATTGCAATCAGAGCAACATTGTTTGCCTTAAATGCAAAAATCAAACCCCTGTGCATAATACTTTTGCTTATTGCAGTCATATGGCAAGATGTATTTGTGTTTGGCTCTGATGCCAATAAATAAACAACAAAGGAGTTAAATTCAATTGGTAGTCCTCTTCTGACACGACCTTTGTCAATCCTTTTCTCAATCTTATACAATTACATGCTTGCAAATTTTGCAATCCTTTCAATTATTTTGCACCTTTTGATCCGTCGGATCGCAGGAGATCGAACTCTCAGCGAGCGCAAAAACTCAATCAAGTCGAAAACCCAAGGCTCGACCCCATTTTCGGAAACCTTTCGGCCTTCGACCCACTTTTCAAATGTAAAATTGAAAACACAAATAATAATGTGCGTGACCCTTTTTCGGCAAAGATCTTCCTCTTTTTTTATTGTCAACTGCGCAGGTGAGGGTTTGCGATTTGCGATTTGTGATTTGCACTGATATTTCACAGGGTTTCCCTCTTCTTGACATCAACAGCTACAACAACAACAAGTCTGTCGGAAAGGGGAAAATGCATGTTGTTCTTATGACAATCGATTGCCTAACGAATGTACCACTGATTTTCTTCTGAATTTTAGGGATTTTTGTCATGGTTTTAATTGTGAACACATTTTCATTTATCATAAAGATATATGGTGTGCAGGGAATACAGAATTTGAGAATAAAATATAGAAATAAATGAAAAATATAAACCAAAATCATAATAATAAATCTATAAACATTAATACAATGTAAACAAATTTACAGTGAAAGTTTCCAAAAGACTGGAATAATATTAATTGGAAATAATCTATTAATAATTAAAGTACATAATTTATTTGTGGATATTCTAATATAGAAATATTTTACCAAAAAACTGGAATAATATTTATTTGGAATTATTTTTTACTAATTTCTTATATTATTTATAAATAGTAGAATATTCTTTTAGGCTCATTCACTTGCATACATTTGTATTATCAGAAATTCTAGCTAAATTTCAGTTTTATATATCTCATTATAGCCACAAAATTCTAGCTAAATATCGTTCTTCTACTTCTCATTATTTTCTTATTTAATTGCATACGCCTATCGGTCTTTGCCACATGGCCAGAAGAGAGACCGTGGAAAGTATCCCACAATTTGCATACACATCTTTTATTTATACAAATCGCCGCTGAGCTGCGGTAATTTAAATCTGCCCATAGCTAACTAGCTAAGTCCCGTTGGCCAGATAAGTAAAAGCCGGCTTAGGCTTAAACTTACTTACTCCTTCCTGTTTGGTTTCCTATTCTGTTTGTGGCACAGAGAGAAGCCTGGGAAACTCCGCTGTCCTGTGTTGGTGTGCACACCACACACAGGTGTTCGGCTTGATCGTTGTCATCCTCGTTGTCAACGTCATCGTGAGGCAGTTAGACTGTACTGTGGATCAACGTTGGATCTACCTGTTTTTCTTGGCATTGTCTGGCTTTAACTACCTTTTATTTGGGAAATTCCCAAAACAAATGAAAATAAAGTGAAACGCACAACAAAAGTCAACTGCTCCGAGGCATGGGCACGGGTTCAGGTTTAGTATTAGAGAGGAATTTATTATTTTTTCAGTGCTTGGCTCACTGATCACTTACCACTGTACACTGTGCAGGAGGCCATTGTTTTTGTTATTTCTCCCGCTCTTTCCTTTTTTGGCTGTCTTTTTGTAACTGATCCTCATCTGTATTTTTATTTGCTTTTCTTTATGCTTACCCTGTGTCTCTACTCTTGTCCCTTTTCTACTCTCTGTTTAGCTACTTGAGTCTGTATTCGTCTTCCTCTTCCATCGTCAGTTCTCTGTTTCCTCTCCCCCTTCAACAGACAGTGCACCGTTGGCGACAGGCTGTCTGGCGCGTCGGCGTCGACGTCGCAGTTCACAGGGGTTTCAGTCTGGTATAGGTGTCTGTATAGGGTATATAGGAAGCATATAAGTATAACCATGCATGATACTATATACATATTGAAAGCAATGATTGTTGTTCTTGGAGACTCAATACATTCAAAGAGTAAATATTAATATAATGGGTTTAGTGAAACCAATTCTCAGATACACTCAGCAAATGAATGGGTAAGGCTAAGTGTAGGGCTTTGTTTATCGAAGAGAATATTTAACTATATTTAATTTTTATTATTCATTATTCATATAAATAGACAAAAGACATAAATAAAAACTACAATTATTTTATTTCTTTTTTAAATTTATTTTACTATATACTACTATTTATATCTATTGCTTAAATGTAGTGAATATTTTACTACTTTTTAAAATTCATTTTACTACATTCTATTTTATTTTTCTTTTGTCTATTTAAATGTAGTAAATTTTATACTATTTTTTTTTTTATATTTATTTTACTACATATTATCTTTATCCTTTGTCGATTTATCTACATTTATTCTATTCATTTTAAATTATGTATATCTATTTTAGTTCAATTTTAAAATATACATCCACATGAAATTTAGGCTGTCAATTGTCGTCATTCAAAAGACATCTAATTCACTTAATTGTGTCTATTTTTGAAACAAGTTTCCTTCACACCTTTATATGAATTTCATTCTTCTACCCTAAAGAGAATTCATAGCTGCCGCCGTCTCCCCCTCCTCTAGGGCTACCTATCAAGCCAAATGACACTCCAATTTGGAGGGGCATTTCCACATTAGTAAGCAGGCAACAACACATGAAAAATAAAAGCCAACTAAATGAAATAAAAGCAATAGAAAAGATGGCATAAAGGGAATGAATGAAAATGAAGAATAAAAGGAGCAGAGAGAATCAAAAGGAATGCATCGGGGCGCAGTCAACAGAGAAGTCGTTGTTGTCGTCTCTCGAAAAGCATTCTTCTCTTATTGCAGTTGTCTTTCGATTCTTCTCCTCTTTCTGTTCTTTCCTGCTCTGTGTGTTCGTGTGTGTGTGTTGTGTGTGTTTCGACTGTTCGTGTGTTATGCTCTGTTGTTCTACTGTTTTGTCACACACTGTTCTACGAAGAGCGTGGCGGCCAACAATAGATCTGGATCGTCTAGGCACATACATATCCATAAACTACGTTTCGGACAATGGACAGCCTCAAAGGATCTTTCAGATCATACATAGTACCTGCTGCCTACCGGGCCAGGGTCGCCAGCATGTCTGGCATGAACAATGGGTCAGTCGCCCTGCAGTCTGCTGCTACGAGTAGATTAGTATAGAATTGCAGATCATTCTGAAATTTCATTTGGTTTCAATTCGTTTCATTCATTGTAATAATCTATTTTCCCTTAAACTGATGCTCATGCTTAAATATCTTTGACTGTCACTGTCCGTCGAGTGCTGGGATCACAGTGCTCTTATTTATTCCAGTGTTGATCAACAGTTTCATAACATTATAGACACTATAGTGGCTTGACAACTTTAGCATAGCCCTGGTATACTATACACCCTAGGAGGGCGAACAATCAACCCTCTTGAAAAAAGAAAAAACAATGCAAATAAAATGTAAATCCTTAGCTTAGTATAATAAAAATTCAAACGAGCGTAAAACGCTAATCTCTGCCACAGAAAGTGTATCTGTATCTGTATCTATATGTAACTCAATACGAAGGTTTGTCCTGCGTCCTGTTGCAAATTTGTTTATTGGAAAATATGTGCAGCGATGCATGTCCCTCTCATCTCTCATCATCCAAGTGTCAGATTAGATCAGCATTGACAACAGTAGTAGAGGAGCGAGAGGAGGGGGAGAGTGATGTGAGGTACAGTTGCGCCTAACTTTTGGCAGTTCAATGCGCATTTACTTGTTGTTAGGTGCTCCATATATCAATTAATGTTTTTCTTCAGAAAAGAATTCCTTGTTACTCCCGACTCTCAACACGATTTACTCTCAAAATATCAGACGTAATAACACCCAATGAATATAAAACGCGAACAAAGCGATGACGCTGACTGTTTGATTGTGAATGGATATAAAAACAACAGCAACAACACACACCTAACAACAAAGGCGGCGGCATCACACACACACACGCACACACACACACACACACATACTATATAGAGCGCAGGATATAGATACACAGAGGAAGTAAGGCAGGCGGTGGTGGGGTGGCTAGGGGTCGGGGATTTATATTTCAACAATTTCAATTGTTTCCTAATGTTTTTGTATTGCGTATTTACCATTGTGTGTCTGAATTGTTTAATATCCCCCGTGTTAGGAGTAGGGGTAGGGGTAGGTAGGTTAGAGTGCAAAGATTACAGAATTTCAGTCGGCAGTGTTATCGATAGTCCGACTCTTAGTTATCGAACAGCAGCTGTATTAGCATTAAAGTGTGAAATTTCAAGTGAATTTATTGTAAGAAATCAGTTGAACACACGCTAATCACCTTCTGGGTTCGGGTTCGCTTGGGTCCATTTCGTTTCTAGAGTTTCGTTTCCCAGAAGTCTCGGGTTGAATTTCGGAAATTCCTCTACTCAATAAACCCACTAATAAGGCCAAACAGGGCCGAAGAAGGCCGGAAAAGGCATTAGTGAAACAATGCTGAATGTAGTGTAGTTGGCTTTTGATGCAGGACACGCGTCCTTGGTCGGGAAATACCCCCTGGCAATGAAGTCTGTTTCGTCTTAGCCAAGAGAGACCAGGGAAGAGTGTACTTTGCCTAATAACTTTAGCTCACAAATACGCCTAGGAATCACTCCTACTTCAGGCACTGACTGTTGATCCCTGAGATAGGCTACCTCACGCGCATGACGGACATTTATAACACCTCTCGAGCGCGGACATGGCTCGTTTTAAAAGGTGTTGTGTATGAGCATGCTATAGTAAACCTTCGCTGCAAATGAATCTAAAAAAGGCGGAAGATTCCTTATTAACATACTATTTTTCTTACATTTTTATCAACCATAGAAACTGTGAAAAATTGATTAGTTGAAGCTGTGGAAACTGTTCAAGACTGAAGAGTATTTAACTTATTTAAAACTAATACTGCTGTTGAAAAGCCATTCTAAGACATATACTAGCGTCTCAAGTCTAAGCATCTGCTTAGCCCCCTGGGGCAATAAAGAGACTTGTGTAATTTTGTGCAGTAAGTGACTTCTTGAACTAAAGAGCCGAGACTAAAATTGAAAATATTTTTATGGATTTTTTAAGTGTTGGCACTTGAAGAGCATAAAATCATTTGGCAAACAGCACGAACAGAAGAGAATAAACGTGGGCACATGGCAAGCTCCTGGACTGAAACATCAAAAGTCGAACTGAAGAAGGAGAATGAGAACACAAAACTTAAAGAATGCCTCTTTGGTCTGCTAACAATATGAGAATTTATATGACAAGTCTGTCATATTTTTACAAACGTTATAAATCACCTCGCAGTAATACGAGGGAGGTGTGAGGTTGACTACGGATCGTTCTTCAAGCTCAACTCAAACTCAAACTCAACCTCAACTTGAAATGCAAATATGTAAATATTGCTCGAAGGCACGCGATTCCGCATGATCTATACACGATGCTATACGACTTTACTACCCGTTTCCCTTCATCCTGTTCCCTTTTCCTGCTTCAGTTTATTATCCAAACTCTCGTCTGCCAGGCGTTTTATGGCGTTGTCTTGTGGTGGGTCTTCACAAGCTACAAATTGAAACTAAAACTGAAACTAGAAGGAAAAATGCAAATTTTCTTCACATACACAATGGAGAAATGCTTCAAAGGGCACAACCGACAGAAAAAAGGACAATTGCGTATATAAAGAATGTACTATTATTAGAGAAGAGAAAATTTTGTGTAGCCGCAGAACAATAATGTTGAGATGTCGCATTGTCAAAGTCATATTGGGAGGTCCTTTTCTCAACCAAAGTAATTGTCCTGAGCCCAGTGGACAAAGCGCATTTAGTGGTAAATGCTCATTAAAGCCGTCTACCCAGATGGTCATTGTCCTATTGCTCTACAAGTGTCCTCTTTTTCTATCCGTCCATCTGGCAGTTATTCAATTAGCATAGCGATTGATGTGGAAACAAATTCTCTACGGCTCCGAGCACCTGTGTGTGTGCCAGACTTTCCTCCGCAGTTTTAGCCTGTTTTAATTACTCGGCTTTAGCATGAGGCATCCTCTGTGTAGAACCCATTCGGCAAATGTTTCCACATGCTTTGGCATTTCCGTTTCCGTTTCGACTCTTCCGCCATCTAGCGCCAGTCTCTTCGCCTCCCTCCCCAAAAAGTCAAGTGGCGTAAATTAATTACAGTAACTGCCTCTCCCCCAACTTTTTTTTAACACATGTACACACATATGACTTCTGCCATAGACTCTTTCTCGCAGTTATCTCAGTCTGTTATGGGTTTGCCACTAATTGCTCCAAGTCTCTCACATTGTTTTATTATACTTTTCATTCATCAGTGTGTGCGCATTGTTTCTACCTTAAACACACTGAAATATCCGTATGGAAATTAAATGTTTGCATATTGAAAGTCATAGCGCAATATTTTAATTGGATATCGCGTTAATGTCTACAGTTTTGCTGCCGTTGTCAGGGAGGAGAGAACACGGATGGGTTGTGGTTGGGTGGAAGTGGGTGAAGGGTGTAGTAGTATATGTATGTGTTACCATGTAACTGAATAACTTTTTCAATGAATTTTATTTTTAACAAGTTACGCAATAGTTTCAGGAATATAAACTGTATATTATATTCAATCGTAATGAATTTGTTGAATGAATTTATGCTATCTATTTCAAGAGACTCCTGGTCTCTATTTACCTTGTAATCGCATAGTTTCTATATACTCATATTCTATTATATATATATTGAATTTCAACAAAATTAACTGTATAACTTTGGGGATTTCATTTTTAGTTTATTTTTATATATTTACATCATTTTGTTTAATTAACGACTAGAGCTTCTTTTTCACTTCTAATGCCTCTATTTTTATTAGTTTTTTACATGGAACCTTTAGGGCTCTCTTCCATTAGAAAAAGTGTAATATAACTATAACCATTAGTATCAATTAGCCTACATCATTAGTAGTTACAGAAGCAACCCGCTTTGGCAATTGCAGATCCATTTAATCGCATTCCATTATTTCACACACAGAGCGGGATTAAATGCTGGTAGTCAGATGATCAATAAACTGATTGAAACCATGCTAATGATGAGTGTCTTTTACATTTTTTGCCATTGATTTTTTTTGGTTTTGTTTATGATGTCCATTTTTTGATATCTTTTCAATGTTTTTGTGTGCGACAAAAGGCGAGCAACAGCTAGGGCCATTGATGCGGGATCAGTTAGAGATGTTAAAGATCGGGGATCGCCATCAATGGACAGTGGAAGTAGTAGTCTTGGAACCGTTACGCGTCACACGCTTCAAAATGGAAGCAAAACTACAATATTAAATGCTTCGATTTCGATGTGAGTTGATTTGATTTGATTTTGTTTTTTTTTTCCCTGCTTCAGGTTTCGGTTTTTATTAGTTTGGTGCGCACCCTTTTTGACAGTTTACTGCATAAATTTTGAAATCTGACTGAGATACCTGATCCAAGCCTCCAAGTCGAACCAAAAAGGTAGCCGTAGCTCCCATAAAATTAACATCTTTGACGCTAAGCCGTGATTTACTTTTGTTTTAATGTCGCCGTCTTTGTGCTGCTCTCCACTTATTACAATGGAAATCAGAGTCGAAGAAGATGAGAAATAAAAACACTTTGTTGATGCTGATTATGTTGATGATGACGCCTACCTGTCTTTCACCTTAATATGGCATTTTAACTGAAGCAAATTGGATTTGCATAAGGCACTCGAGATTGCTTGTAGTAGACGGGGCATAGTAGTATGTATCTCTAGGTCTATGTGAATAAAGACGATGAAAGAAGATAGAGCTTATATTTGTATGAGTATATAGGTCAAGTTTATTTCAAATTGCTTATACAACTTAATTTTTGATAAACATATTAAAATGATATAAAAATTTATTTAAGAAATGATTCGAATACATACTATATAAGCAAAACTCTTTGTCCTATTTGACTGCTTTATTATGCCTGAATATTGAGCTAATGTTAACAAAATATCAGTCCAAAATAAATGATCATAATATTATTTAAATTTTATTTTTATATCAATTCATAATTTGCCACAGACTACATCAGTTGTATAATTACACTTATGAGTAGGCCAATCAGAAGGCAGCTTGAAGACTCAAGCAGCATAAAACTCGAGACGTATCTGACGCTTTTCACATGTCTAGAAAAACATGGCAAATCCTTGTTTAACCTTTGCACCCAAAAAGCAGCAGCTATTTAACTTTGGCAAACACGTAACTTGTCCAAATTTGTGCTCAGCCTCAGGGCGCCCACAGACAGGGATTGCGCGGAGGGGAAGACAAAAGTTTTCGCACAGGGCGAAAAGGGTTCGGATTCAGCAAAACGGGTTCAACTGGAATTTGCATGGGGCAAGAGCAGAAGCAAGAGCTGAAACGAGACGTGTCGCATATAATCTTCACGCAACGAACACTCTGTTGAAAGGATAATGGAACATTGATTATTATTTTGATACCGCCACTCAAAGTCTTGCAAATTAAGTACGCATTTATCTCAAGTAATTTGGGTTCAAATGTGCGGCAACTGCGGTCAAATTTGTTGCAAATACTTTGCAGATACTTCTCTCCTCTGGACTGGTTACTTAAGAATGACATTATGTATATCACATAAACGGGCTGAGATGGTCACTTTTGTCCACTGCCGTTTCCTTTTCGCGTAGCAAATGGGCCCGTCATAGTTTTTTATGATAAATGGCCATTCTACAAAGAATAACGGAATGAGAATAAACAAGGTAGGAAAGGATTGGAGAGTGGGGAGAGGCTGGATATTCAGAAGAAGGTAGACTGGCGCTGGGAGTTGTTATAATTTGCGATTTGTGTTAATTACTATTCCATTATGTTGAGTTGAGATAGGAAAAGGAGGCAAGGGGTAAGAGATACTAAGAGATACCTAGCAATTGGATTGCCATAGAGATTACTGTTTAATCTAATCAATGATTTAGTTTGTTAGTTAGACATTTTGGAAAGTCTAATCACAGCTAGACAATCGTTGAGTTTGGATTTCTCTTTTCTTTTCGGCCTGTTTTCTGATGTTAATAGATCCATCTTAATACGTCGCATAGTCGCCTTTCGCAACCACAAAATGGCGTCGCACAATCAATCTCTGGCATCCACATTCACTGTCATCTAGTGTGATACAGGTATCCATAGCTTGGTGTCTTTGAAAAGACCACCTTTCTCCGAAATGAGACAAATGCCATCGGCAAACGGCAAACGGCGTGTGGAGACAAATGCCGAGCAACGGTGGTTTTACCGCACCAACAACAAAAGCACGTGCCACTTCAGAGACCCAAAGACAGACCCAGCCCCTACTCCAACTTCGGTTTAAGATCCGAACAGAGTACTTCGTTGGCTTGTAATATTTTTTAATTTGACGCAATTGTTATAATTTTGAATTTGAAATACATTTGAATTGCTTGACCCTAAGAATTCGAACAATTAATGTCAAAAATCCAAATCAATTCAGGCCTTAAGCGCATTCAAATGTCACGGGCCATGTCAAAGGCAAAGCTAAATATATAGAAACTTTTCTAGTCAAATGAATGAGCGATATATATTTAATTTTTAATTTAATTACGCAGCTCTAACTGTCTATATTATATTATGTTGCTTCACAATATTATTTCCTACTATAGTTTTTTTTTGCGTATCGCTGCAGCAAAGCGATTAATCATAATTCATTATAAATTTTGGTGGCAGTTGCCATTGTACTTAGCTGGAGACTCAACGTTGTGGAAACTAATAAAGATGTCAATGCTAGAACATCGACATGGTTAAAGAGAGTACCATCTTTCTCTTGGAAATGCTTTATAGTAGGTATACATAGATGTATCGCTTCTAGACCAAAAGAGACAAATCATAATTTTCATAATTTACGCTTTGTTTGGCAAACATTTGGCGCCCGTTTACAGGGTGTGTTGCTTGTTGTTATTGTTATCATTATACCTAAGAACCACTGCGGTTCCTTACATAACTCAATTTTACGACTGAGACTTTCCTACGTCATAAATCATAGGAAAAATGAAGTGAGAGCGTACTGTAAGAGAGTGCAAAAAAGAATTTTCATAATTAATTTTTAATGCTTGGCTGAGCAGCACCTTTTAGATACTGTACTTACCGAAGGGTATATCGAGTTTGTACAACTGCAAAATGTGCTAAATTGAGAGAGAAATACGTGGCATACCCCTCAAAAAATGTACTAGTACGAGCATATACTTAATCAGTACTTTGAGCTCAGCCCTGTCGATTGCGCCCTACTTTAGCTGTTGCCCACTGTTAAAGTAGTAAGATATTTTATACATTTTTTATACTTTTTACATACCCTTTTCATTCCAATTCACTTGAAATTGTTTCGAGTGTATTTCAGCGTATGTTAAAGCAGCGTTAAATGGCTGCTCGCAATTAATATTGTAATTGCAAAGTGAAATGTCATTATGTAGTACAGTGTACAGTATGTGGATTGTATTACACTTATGCACTGCATTTTGTAGCCATTCAAGCAGCGTCAAGTGGTTCGATTCGGCCTGTTCCGGTAAGCTTTTAGGGATTGGTTGGCATTGCTAGCAACAACAGCTGGCGGCACGCCAACTCAAGTGCCTGCAACTTCACTTTTTGACTCTGTAGAAAAAGCCAACTCTTGAAAATCTCAATCTCAAATTGTGACTTTAACCTCATACATACACACAACCTGTAACATGTGTGTGTGAGTGAAGGGAGTACACCTTGATGGCTCATTCTTGGGCTAACTGTCAACTGTGGCTAATTAAATGAAAGACCCGCAAGTGCTGTAACTCTCGTTAGTTGGCTGAGTGGATGTAGCTCTCCTTATACGACTACGCCTCCCCCTCCCCATACTCTCTCCATTCCAGCCCCTTTACATGCTTCTCGGAGCGTATAATTCTCAAAGGCCTCACACCATATGTGGCATGTGTGTGTGTTCTCATGTGAGCTTATAGGCTTGTGTTGGTTTTCAAACCACAGTCTAGCAACACCTGCATATAATGTCCATAATGTGTCGACGTGCATTCTAATATAAATGCAGTGCATAAAGAAATATTTAGCGTACAGATATGAAAGGTGTACCTAAACTACTTGCTAGCCGAATTTCTCTCAGCGTACAGTGCTTTGCTTTGCCTCAGTTGTCGCTAGCAGCAGCCGAGCTGTGTTGACGCTCAAAAGCTGCTTGCTATGTCAAATTGAATACAAAGTGAGAGCCGTTAAAAATCAGTTCATATTTGAGCAAATTTTGAATATATTGATACAATGTTAAATAATTGCTATAAAGGAAATATTGATGGCAAGAAAAATCACATTTTTGAATAAATATATGAAATAAAAATGGTACAAAAATTGCCTCGAAAAGTTGTGATTGTATAGAGATGGAAATGGAGTCAGCTCGTCGTTATGATTAAGAATAGACACCGCCTACAAACAGAATTAACCCTTTCGTATAGGTAGTACCATAACTGCTGGCATAAAATGATTACTATTATTTATCTTCAACAATACACTTGTGCATTTAATACCATCGAAATTAGTTATATTTGTTTCCAAATCTCTCCAATTTTAAGCTTCATTCGCTGGCCAATTCTTCTGCTCGTTTAGACTTAAATAATGCATTCATAGTATCTATAGTATATTGTCTGTCTAAGGATAACACAGCTGTGCTGTATTCTAGCGAACTTCCTGTAGTTTTCACATCCCACAACAGCTGCAGAGCAACAACAACGCGAACGCGAATAAAAAGAAAATATGCTAGTCCTTTATGAGAGGCACTTGGTGTTTTCATAGCGTCGACGCTGCTGCCACTCAATTATCGTTTCGTTTTTTCGGAAAATCTGACCCCGTGCACAATACTTATAAAAAATAGAAGAAAAAAAAAGAAATACGTTTTTATTTCATGTTGCTTTTGCTTTTGTAATTGTTATTTTTCGCGCACACTTAAACCTAATGAATAAATAACATTAAACACGCTCTAATGGTTCCGCGATTTTTGGTCGAGTGGTCGGAGGAGATGATGATGGTGATGGCGATGGCGATGGCAACGAAGGTGGGACAGCAGGGTGGAAAAAGCGGCGTAAAACATTTTCATTGTACTCTCGAATCCCGTTAAGTGGGCGCACTTGAGCCATGAACTCTAAGCCCAAGTCCGGAGCTGTGTGCTGGCCCTCTATCCTTTATTATATATCCATCCTGTGAGAACATATTTTCAAATTGCAATCGAATGGATAAAGCTGCTGGGCAACTGTGCGACGAACTGTGAGATACACTGTAAAGTATTCTAAATCACAGATAGATAGATAGATAGATGGACAGACGGACAAGCTAGATACACTCTGTTCTGATCAAGAATATAAATATACAAACAAGCCTTGTTACTTGGTCATTATACTCTTTCTTTGCAGAGCATCAAAAGGTTAATATTAGAGCTGTTAAATGAGTATAACTATGTGAACAATTGAAGCCACAATGAAACATTTTCGTTGCCCATTGCACAAAAGTCAATCGAAAAAAGGCGTTAATTGGCAAAGCTAACTATGATCAATCATATGACGAATGTATTGCGACTTTCAATGAACAATACGGAAAATTTTTAATGTAGAAATCAGCATTGACAAAGCTGCGAAAACTATTTGTATCTTTACATAATGTAGAGCAATGAATCGAGACAATCGAATGAACTTCAGTTTTAAGGCATTCATATTTTAAAATAATTTAATTGTAAATTATTCCATGCATATTCAAAACATAACTGCATTTATCTGGCTACATACAGCAAAGCCAAATTAAAAGCGAAAGAGTCAAAAATGTTAAGTGCCGACCACTAATCTGTCGATAAGAGAGCGCCCCTTATTTTTCCACTGGTTAATTTTGATGCCGAGATAAACATGAAATTAGCCCTGTCATAAGAATAGTCAGTTGTTGCCAGATTAGCTCCGACATATGTACATAGATGTGTAGTTTAAAGGGGAGTGTGGAATCTGTGCTCTGACAAGAACTAAGCCAACAGATGGGCTGGCACAGATAAAGGCAGCTGAGCTGAGGCGAACTGAAGTTCCCACTCAAGTGGGCTGCAATTAGGGGTTGCTTTCCCTTCTCATGGCATTCGTCCATTCGCTCGCGCCCCAAATTAGACGTGTATAAAAAACTAAAACGGAAATTAAATGCAACAAGATAAACATAAATTTATTAAAAGTGGCCAAATAAAAATTGAATTAAATGACAGTTCAATGAATCAAATGACTGGCGAGTTCTGGTGTGTCAATAAATTTATGAGGTGGATACAGGACTTAAAAACTAAGCTATTAATATTAATTAAATAAACAGTTTATAGACATATTCTTCACCTCATTTAGTGCTAGTTATTAGTAAGATAATTTCACATGCTAATTAAATATTTTTTATATTAAATAATCTTTTACTTAAGACACAAGCGAACATTATCATAGAGCTGCACACAAAAGCTGCTATTTTTATTAGCTATTAATATTAATTAAACATACAATTTAAAGACATATTTTCCAACCTAACTTAGTGCTAATTAGTAGTAGATTTATTCCACATTTTTATTAAATTTTGTATGCAATAATCTCTCAATTAAAACACAAGCGAAAGTGGCCGTATGAGGAAGATACTGGGTTTAAAAACTGAGCTATTTATATTAATTAAAAATACATTTTAAGACATATTCTTCAACCTCACTTAGTGCTAGTTACTAGTTAATTTATTCTACATTTTTATTAAATTTTGTGTTCAACAATCTGTCACTTAAAACACTAGCGAAAGTGATCATATAAAACCTAGACAATGCTCTGAAATATTTGCTGCTTAGACCACATTGGATTGCTAATTGTTTCTACTTTATTGTATTTATCTGCTGTAAATACTTGACGCTGTGACGTACTTGACTGACTACTGTGGATTGTGAACATATGCTCATACATACATATGTTATACACAGGTAAACGACACACCTGTTCAATCGGGCATTCGCTCAAAAGTTACGCAGTTGGTTTGTCCCGCTTCATTACGTAAGTGGAGAAGAGCATGGGCGTAGTTCGTTATGGGCAGGGGGTAGCTGCTCCCTCACTTAGGCACAAAAACCTAGCATACCCCATGCCCAATGAGTACAGTACATACATATGGACATAAAAAGCCGCACTATAAAAAGTTTGAATGTCTTCTTATTAGATTCAATAAAGGATTAATTACTATAATTTTTAACTACTCAAAACTTAATCTTAAATTAAGACATACAATTTATATTCTCAAATGTACAGTGAAGCATTAAATGAAACGATTTTAAATTCATTGCAGTTTGTGGCACTTATAAGTCTGCAAAAAGGATATCTGGATGGTTGCTATGGACTTGCATGGACTTCAAAAAAGAAACGAAAGCGCTATTTGTATAGAGGCCATTCAAAGAGCACTGAGCACTCTCATACCCACTCGGATTTACAGTATATGTATATGTATGACCCATTTGGCTATCAGGAGCTATGGCCTGTTGCCTGGATGCCGCTGTTGCTCCTTTTCGTGACAGTTTCGAGTCCTGTTTCGTTGGCGTATTGTGTGTGTGTATTGTGCCACAGGACGCGGCAAAAAGATAACAATTGCTGTTCAGTTTTTGGACAGCAGAGAAGATGCCATATATGATGACAGTGTAATCTGAGCGTGGAACACTCAACGGGATCAATGTTTCGTGTAGTAAATTCCGATACACATAGCATCATAAATCACGTGAGAGAGGAACCAACAATCATAGGCATCATTTGATAAATCCTGGGGAGGAAGAGAGCTGATCTGACTACCCTCATATAACACAATGAATTAACGTAATTATGTTCGCATGTGTATATGGAAGACGAGGTTTTTTCTATCAAAATAAATTCGCAATGGTGTCTGGCACAAACATAATAACAATAACAAATGAAACTGAAACAGAAACAGAAACAGATACCGAAACAAGCGAGAAGAAATCAAACAATAAGCGTAAATTAAACGAAAAACACATGGAGAAACACCTTTGGACTGGACATCGATGCGCAAATGAATCATAATGAACCCTAATGATATTGCCAGAGCCAGAGCCGGAGGGCCCAGAGCAGAGCCGGCACCCCCTATAGACAGAGTGAGTACCAAATAGTAGTAGATACATATTTGTAGTTGTATATGGGGTGGGGCACTGTCTATCTGTCTGTCTGTCTGTCGATCGTCCGATGATATATAAGCTTGTAATCTACTCTCTGTCTCGAATTGTGCTAAACAACAAAACCAATCGAGTGTTAAGCGGGCCAGTAACAACAACAATGTCAATTACAACGACTAATAGAATGACAACAACAACAACAACTGCAACAACAACTGAGCGGAAAAGTCGTTCAGGGCTATGAATTGAATTGGCAAACAAAAGCGAAACGAAGTCTACAAATGGCCAAGATAAACAAGTCGAGTCGAGACGACTCTTTGCTTTAGCTTCTGCTCTTGTTGTTACAGCTCATTTGCATACATACTGTTGCCTCTCAGTTACTGCAGTTGCTGCAGTTGCAGTAGCCGCAGTCATAGTCTTCTGCTGCAGATCCATTTGTTCCATTTGACGCCACCACAGCTGATTAGAAGCCATCGAGCCCGAAAAAAAGTGCAACTCGCGCTCTGTTTGCCTTCGTTTAGTGCCATCCAGTTAAATCAAACAGAAGATTATGAAACTACTCGTGTATAATAAAGCAGACTAGCTAATACTCTGAGAACTGAGTACAGTAGAATTTGAGCTACTGAAAGTCCCAGCTCCTTGTGTGTAATCATATGTGATCAGAATGATATCTAATACCTGAACTATCCAACCCTTTAGCTAGACTAGAATACTCTTACTTGGGAGAGACTTTAAATTATAGCACTTCAGAATATGTGATGCTGAAATTCTCAGCTACTCATCTAATACTACATATATTGCATGCTCTACTATGTCATCAGAATGATATCTATTACCTGAACTATCTTTGTAGATTTAGACACTAGATCATGCTTCAAATATGATTCACTCTAACACTCTATAGTACATCTCATAGCCTTTCCTAGAGTATCAAAAAGAACTCTATCCCCTTATACTACTCCCAGCCAACTCCATCCATGGCTCTATCTATGGGGATGGGAGTATTACCAAACAGTAGTTCCTCATTGTCAGATGGCGTTGACTGACTTGCAACGTTTAGTTTACTGTTAATTGATTGTTCACATTTGGTGTGTATGTGCGAGTGTATGGGCCTTTTATTTCTAGTCGTCCCCTCAGTAGTTCTATATGCATATCAAGCAGTATTAATAGGAATTTGACATAGCCCTGTGTTTCGAGGCAATCTTTTAATTAACAGCCCCCATGCAAAAGGAACAAAGGATACTCCTCAAATTGACTTTGTCGCGACAGATCAATGTTTGCCCAATGAACCTGTCTGAAAGGGAATCTCAAGTACAAATATATGTATATGACAAAGCCTTTGCCGTCAAATTTCCAGTAAATCATATGCTTCATGGCCTAGACAAACAAATGCTGTTAATTTAATGAAATAACTAAGAGAAAGGAGAGTCTAAAGAGAACTATGCAAGGAAGCCAAGATATGTTGTATCTATCGAAAGGTAGGACCAAAGGAAAGATTCATTCAGCCAATTGGGAAGGATATAGTAGTAATTAAGAGAAAGGAGAGAAAGAGAACTATGCTAATAAATATACGTCTATCTATCTATCGAAAGCTAGGACTAAAGAAGTGAATCATTCAGTCAATTGGGAAAGCTATAGTAAGACAAAGGCTTATAAAATAATTTTATAGTAAAGAAATTGGGTTTCCAATCTTTCGCCCTTCATTCTCAAATGGCTAAAAACAACGTTGGCAATTTTAGTTTGTTTTATTTTTAGTCTTTTGTCAGAGTATTAACTACTTAATTCAATACAATCACACGACTAGATGAACTTTCAAAGCTTTTGTCATTATTCTCTATTGTATAAAATAAAGCTAATATATGCCAATAATACAGTTAATTCCAATTAAATTACAATGCTATTGAAAATGCCTCAAAATATTTCTATAACTAAGCGAATTTCTTTCTAAAAATACCTTTGACATATGGCAAATGGCAAATTTACATAGTTTATGTGTGACTATTACGAGATTAGTTTGAGAACTATGATTTGGAACTGTATAACGTTGTATAGCTTAGTTAGTTAGTGGCGCACCCAGAGTTTGGCTCAGTTCAGTAGTTGTTGAAATACAAATGGGTCACAGTGGCCAATCCTATATAGTATGTATCTCGTTGACCGTTTGATAGTTCTTTACATAATTATTGGAACGTAACATTTGTCACACATGCCGCTGAGCGAAAGTGGCTCCAAGTGGTTTTCGGAAGAGAGTGTGGAGAGTCGGTGGAGAGTAGTGGAATCAGAAACAGTATCAGTGTATTATTGTTCTGTGGGCCAAGCCCAGTTTCAGCGAGTTGGCGTGCCAGAATGCAACTAGCAAATTTGTTATGACAAAATGCAATTAATTGCCCAGATACCCGAACTGTGTGGTACTCTGAGATGAATTCGTTCAGATTAACACCATAATTGCGGATGGGCTGTGAAGGCTACACCATGCTACAAAGTATGCGCACCAAAAATGTATGAAAAACAAAATAAAGAGCGCTGCTAATGAATGAACCTTGTGGGGCAGCAGCGTTATGATTGTTGTTGTTTGTATTATTACTTCATTAAAAGCGCATTAATAGGCAACTCTTCACTTGTTCGCCACTTCGATTTGTTTAAATCAATAAGGCGAACAACAACAGCAACAATCCGACACTGTTTTTGTTTTGGTCAAGAAACATCTGAACCAAAACCGAGAAGCCGATGCCGATGCCGCTGCCGATGCCGCTGCCGATCCCATACCCATATACTCGAACCCGAACCCCAAGCTCTGACTCGTTCACAATGCCGATAAATTAGAAAATAATGCGCGCCCATTGTTCGATGGCTTTGTTTCATTTAAGCGCTTTTGTTGTCCATCGAGAGAGCTCCCAACTGGCTACAAGCCCTGAGACCCGAGCTCCGACTGGAGAAGACTCTGCCAAATACCCTAAATAGTCTCGTCTGCCCATTCAGCTCAACTGGTGGGAAGTGAATATAGGTAAAGGTAAAAATGCAAATACACTTTCATTATGCCTATACTTAGTATTTTTATTAGGTAAAATTTAGGCTTATAAGATCGATGGTAACCTCTACTCAACTCAGAGTTCAACTATCGGTACCAAATAATTATTAATAATTTTTATAAATTTTATTTCCTCATCCACACCAAATGTAATATGAGCTAAAGTTCGTAGGGCATCTGCGCATTCTCATACCATCTTTATCATCTTTTGTGGTTTGTTTCTTTTATTTAACTAGTGCCAGTGTCTTTTTGCTACACGTTTCTTGAATGAAGCTGATTACTCAAATTTTGCTTTGTTTACGATTCGTCAAGGTATTGTTGAGCTTTTGAAATTATTCTTTGAACATAAAAATAAAAAACAACGAGGAAAGAGAATTCTGTGTGTCTCGTCAACTAAACGCCACAGTGTTATTAAATATTATTAGTGCAAAACAATGGATAACAATTATGTGAACCCCACACTCTTTGCTTGCCCCCTCCTCCTGCTATTCTATAGAGATTTGGAACAGTTATAAGTCCCCCAAGTTACAAAACAGTTACAACAGCTGTGTGGAAAAGATCAAGCCGAAATAAAATCAAACACAGTTATCAATAAAAACTATTTCTATAACTATTTCGATTTATACCTCTTTCTATGGCCCCTGAGTCGCAGCTGGCTCAGTACGAGCCAAATCTCTGTTGCCAATCCCAGCAGCTCTCTGTGTTCTCTGTTCTCTGTCCTCATCTGTCCACTGGCTGATTGTACGGGTTATTTGTTTGGCCTTTGAGAGAGAGCCTGCATTTCCGTTCCGTTTCGTTTTCGTTTTTGTTGCCAAAATGTAAACAGTTTGTATTGTGCGTAATCCCCGTCAGACTCGTTATGTAATCCCTCCATCCGCCTGCTCCTCTTTGGCAGAGCAAACGAGAAGTTAATTATGTCATAATAGCTCTGATCTCTGTTTGCCCGTAACTCAACTCGTTCCCCTACTTGTAATTGCAATCGTACTAAAGCCTAAAGCCTCGTACTCACTCGTATTGTTCCAGTTGTTTTGATTGTCAGCACACGCCGCAGAGTTGCATTTTGGAGCTGTGGCAGCTGTGGCCCAGTTAGAGGCCACTACACAGTACAAAATATTGTTTACATTTGCAGAAATCAACAAAGCAGAAGTCCTGCTCAAAGAAGGAGTTCGAAAAGGCAGAAAGTAGGATTGAAAATGGTTTTATTTGACTAGTTCTTAACTGTCTTTTGACAAGAATGGATCCAGGCTCTCTCTATTCGAATGGATAGTTCAATTTGCCGTAAAATGTCATAGATATTAATATGTCTTAAATATAAACATAAATCTCTCTCTGACTATTGTATACTTGTAAATATTCATTTATTCAGACTGTCCACCTTTTTTTTGTCACTCGAAATAGCAGCTGATTCCATCTGAAACCACAACTCATGAAAGAGCATTGTGAGCCCGAACTGAACAATGGCAAAGTGACAAAGTTTTAACAAATTAATAATAAAAAATAAAAGGAAATAAAATAATCATTATACTCGTAAAGCACCCGCAAGCACAAATCACAGAGACAGAAGAAGAGAAGAGAAAAAAAAAAACAGATGAGAGCTGTTTAGACAATGGAGCGAGGGATGAGTGGGGGGAGGGGAGGGGAGGCGACTCGACTGGCAACATGCTAATAAAATACAAATTGACGATAAAATTATTACAAATTTATGCAAATATTTGCAACGAGCCACCCTAGCCAACAAATTAATGGGCAAACACTTGAAACAGAGTCTCGAGTCTAGAGAGTCTGGGGTCACATGGTGCTCTCTAATGGTGTTGGTGGTGGTGGATGGTTCTTAGCTTATGATTCGGGCAATAAATTATACGCCAATGCGCACGCGGCTGCTAGAGATGTCCTGCTGCGCGTAAACAGGAAACAAATTACGCTCGAGAGCAGTTATGAAATTCCATAAAGGACACAAGCCAACGCATTCTATTTTCCACAAATAGTCATCATCTCACTGGACAGGAACAATAATGCATTAGAGACAGGATGAGCTCAAGGATGCTGCTGCTAGTTGTAGATACATTCGTCCTGGCCGACTGGACAATGTCACAATGCAGCACCCTGTACGCTCAGCTTAGCGGCGGGTGTTCCCAGCGCACGTGAAGATTCCGGATGAGCCGAGCCTCAAATCCTTTTGCCCATTGTCATGTGAACAACGAACGCCTGCTGTTAAATGGCATAAAAAGCTTTAAAGTATTTCAAGTTAAGTCTTGCATAGTGTAAAGCTTTAAAAAATATTTCATATTTAATAACTGGGCTTTGAATTAGTAACGGTTCTGAGCCAGCCATTATTTTAGTTGCGTGAGGATTAGTTATTATACTTTTTTTTTTACTCTTTTTCTGTTTCTTTATATTAGGAATTTCAACAAAAGCTTTTGAGTAGTTTCCATATATTATTGGGAGTAAATAAACCAATCAATATCTTATAATAATGTGGGTTATAGTAATGTAGAATGCTAGCAAGATTTTTGACTTATATATTGACAATTTTAACAAAAGTTTGTGGGTTCTTTCTTGAGATTATTCGGAGTAAATAAACCTATCAATATCCTACAATAATTTGGCTTATAATAATCTAGCAAGCGAAGCAAGATTCTTGACTTATAGCTCTAATCTCAGATGACTTTTTGGCCATGAGTTTCGAGTTGAATTTAGGACAACTATAAATACAACTTAATTTCAATATTTCATGATTTTTTTTAAATTAATTAAGTCATATTAAAACGAAATTTATAAACAATTTGAGTGCCTGCAATCAATCTCAACTCGCTTTATTTTGGCTGTCATTAGCATTTCTCATTCCTAACCTGATCCTCCACTCTTCTCCTGCCTGGTTATATGGGCGTTGAATTGCCACTCCACATGGTTGTCCAGACTGGACTGATCAATCAAATGGAGTGGAGGGTTGTGCCAATGGAAACCACACAACAACTACAAGAGCAGACACCACCACCATCACCACAGACAGCGTCGTTGATGTTGACGATTCTCCAGCTGCGGCTTCTTCCTCTTTTTCGCTGTTGACAAATGAAATGTCTCTCGCACCTAATCAAATTTGTGTACAACTGAATGCGCCTCGCAGTTTCCGTTCCGCTTATTATGCAAATGCCAAATGCTCGTATAGAAAGGGAAAGGGGAGAAAGGGGGACAGGGCAGCAGAGACTTGTGGCACATGCAAATCAGAATCACGTCCGTGTTGCAAATTTATCATCATTTAATTTCCATTTGGAGTCGTGCCATGTTAATGACGTTGTTGACAAACACTCGAGTGCTCGTCTTGACTATTATCCTTATTTCGATGCATTTACCAGCACTGCATTTTACCGTTTTACGGTTTCCATTTGCCATTTGCCATTTGCTTTGACGCGTTCTGACAAATTATGTCCCAGTTGACATCGCGCATACGCCTCTTGGGCCACACAGCAGCAAATGCTCCGAGTTCTGAGTTCAGAGTCTCGAGTCTCAGTGCTCCTCGGCTCTGTGGCTGCTCATTTGCCTAAGTGTGCTGTGTGGCGCAGGCTTTTAATTAATTGTTAGCTGCGACTTATTGACGGTCTGGTTGGTTAGCCCTGGTTGCCCATAACAACAACAACAACAACAACAGCAACAGGAACCACAGGCACAGCAACCACTGCGACACAAAAAAATGTCAAACTAGCACTTAAAAGCCGCCACGCTCTGCTACTTGTCAAACACGCGCCACCCCCAACAATATGCTTCACGTTCAGCCAGAAAAAAGCACCCAAGTTAACGGTACGGCTACACTAGACAACAAAATAAATGAGAAATATGACAGTTAAAAATAAAAATATAATTTTAAAACAATTTTAAAAGTTAGCTTATTACTTACAAACCAGCCAGGAAAAATCACTTAAGTTTACGGTACGGCTACACCAGATAACACAATAAATGATAAATAAAAAATATAATTTTAAAACATTTTTAAAAGCTCAATTGTTACTTACATAGTGTAAAGAAATTTCTAGAAATTCAAATTCAATTATATAAATATATTTTCTTTACCTAATATGACTTGTGTTGTATTTAAAAATTGTTTGCAGATATTTCAGATAATATTTAAACCTTCCAAAATAGTGAAAACAAATTTCTAAAAGTTTATCTTTATTTCTCGTTAATTTATCTATTATAAAAATATATTTCATTGACTTATTTTGACTTGTGTTGACTAGTGTCTGGCCAACCACCCCGTGTGCATTGGATAAATGTGAAACAGTTTGACAAAAGCCACCACCCACAAATTAGGCTGCGAAACCAGACGAAGGACACTGGACTGACGGACAGACACTCCTCCTGGTGCCTCCCGCTACCACCCAGAAGTACTCCCTCCACTTGGCCATAGTCGTCATATTACCCAGGGGTTGTTGGTCGTTGGTTGTTGGCTGTTGGCGAGTGTAACAGCAATGGCAACAATAATTATAATAACCCGACCACGCAAAATGCTTCTTCTTTAGAGTTCTTAGACTAGCATATTGCCAATGTTAGTTGTTGCCATTTGTAGTAACTGTTATGGGTGTTGGTATTGGCCATTTTATGGCTTCCATGTAAGAAGACGATCTGCAATTTGCAAACGACCTTGTCTGGCCTTGGCCTGACCCCTCTTTTGTCTCCTGGGCCATAATTGTAGCGAATTGTATAAACTTTATGCTAATCCCTCGCGCTAATCCGCAGGCAGATTGGCTTTTCACCTAAAAAAAGATAACCATGAGGAACAAAACTAAATGCAATTTGGAAAAACGCTGTATAACACAACACGTTGTCCTTGCGGTGCCTAAAAATGTCTTTGTTCTTACTTGGGCTACCTTAAACACTCTCTCCTAAATAAATCACAGGTAAAAAACGCATCTAGTGTCCTACTACTGCACACTCCTTTACTTTCCGAAAACCCATAAAACAAACAAAGCATAGTAAAAGTCAGTATATGGCATTTGCAATTCGTGGTATGCAACATCATTTGCTTTGTTTAGGTCGACCGAGCACTAATATTTTGTCAATACTTTCACATCAACGACATGGAAAAGCATTAAATTTTACCTATTTTTATTATCACTCGTTTTGACTATGGAACTTTTTCCATTCACCACTGAAAAGATCCTCCTTTGACCAGCTATAAAACAATTTAAATATAATAAAATCTGCGATTCATATTTTTCTGCAGTAAAGAGAAATATCTTAATACTATATCCGTGTACCTGAAGAGTACAATGGAAAGGAATATTTAATATTTATTTATTTTATAGAAGTTACTCGAATTGACTATGGACATTTGTTCATTCACCTTTGATGAGATCCACCTTCAGCAAACAGTTTTACGCTGTGCTATATCTATCTACATATAGTTAAATTTAAAATGTGCATTTTTATTTTGATTTGCTTGTGGTATTGAGGTGTTGTTATTGAGTATGGGTTTGAGTTAGAATATTCAAGAACTTTCTAGGAGTCTAATGAGAGTTTCAAATGAAATGAGGCAGAGAAAAGTATAGTACCAATGATTGGTAATTATTTCGAGATAGTAATAGTAGTGTACTATGTATATTCTATATGAATGTTAATCTTGTGGTTGTGATATTGAGGTATTGTTATTTTGAGTTTAATTATTAAAGAACTTTCCACGAGTTTAACGAGAGTATTAAATGAAAAAAGTGCCAATGATTGTTATTTATTTTAATACATCTATAATAATTTACATGTATATTATATATGTATGTTAATCTCTTCAATCTCTTCTTACTTTAATCATTCCATTACTTAAAGACTTCTTGCTAAAGAAAATGTGTTGAACGTTCGATAATACTTACAATACCTTCAAGTATTGTAGAGATTGTTTAGCAATATAAACCAAAGTTCTCAGCTTGACTCTACGTCATTGACACCTCTTGCAAATTCATATTTCTTCTTCAAATAAAACTGATATACAAAATAGTCTTCTGTATCCAATTCTTCGTCATTATTTTAGACAATCTGCTCTGTTTTCGAATTGTTACTCTCTGTTAAACTAAATATTTCTGTGTACTCAGTATCACGTCAGTACAAGGTAAATATTTGTGGAATTTATAACATTGGAAGAATGAGGGAAATAAAGAAACACATTGCACGATCAGAGACAACTACAATACAACATAATAACAATAATAACAATAACAACAATAATCAATATTTGATATTTTAACACATTTCACACACACTCGCACACTGGCACACACACACACATGGAGTGAGAAACAATGCAAGTGGATTTATTAATGACCGCAATTATTCTTATCATTATTACACACGTTCAGTTCAGATAGAAACAGAAACCAAATTATTAATCGAGATGAAATAACGCGTTGATTTCTTCGCCCAGAGATCCGTCTAAGGTTTCAATGGGCCAAAGGCCCCCGTAGTGTCCGAAACAAAGGCCCCTATAACACCATCGATGGTGTTTGTAGGAAACTCTAGAGACCTTTGTTTCGCCCAAGTCAGAGTATACCCCTCCCGAGTATCGTTTATTCATTCAAGGCGTAAAATAAACAGCGCATTAATCAACAGAAATTAATATACAACGTCAAATAGTTGTATAACAGATACTATACTAAATACATTCAATATTTTCGGAGTGTGCAAATCAAATTAAACTTTTCACACACAACAAAAGAAGTGACAAATATAAACTGTGTAAAACCACTTGAGTATTATTTATTTATTTACTTAAAGTTGTTTGCGAAACACGTGGATACGTGGAAGGTTGTTGCCGATCGGGCTTGTAATTGCCCGAAGGTTTAACAGAAATTTGAAACCGAATATATGAAAGTGTTTTCATATTTTTAATGATATTAACGGAGGAAAACTCTCGACTCTAGATAGACACTGAAACAGAAAGTGATATCGATATATCGATAAATAAATCAAACCAACTTCAGCTTCTTCAATGTCGTTTTTTATTCATCTTTAATTAGATTTGATCTTAGAACTAAGTTAAGTTTTTAATACAAATAATAATACATTCACGCAATGTTTCGTCTCTAGTGTAAAATTTATTTTTGGGTCATGATTTCGATAGCTTTTTATATAACGAATTCGATATATGATATTTACAATTTGAGTTAGTCGCAGGAGAACTAACTATAGGATATGAGGACATCGGAGAGTGCTGGAAAAAAACAACAAGGAGCACACATGCTTAAAACTAAATAAAATTAATTTACAATTAGATATTATAGTGGTAAATCAATTATATAGTACTATATGTATATTATATAAGGAATATCATTATCATAATTATTCGCTAGCAAGGTTTTCGGTTTTATTTCTCTTCTTTTGTCCTGTTCTGTTAATGGTGCAAAGATTGTACTAGACTTTTGTGAGCGCTGCTTCATAGTTAGGGGATAGATAGTTCTCTGATAGATAATCGTATGAGTTAGCTAATATCGTTTAGGGAACGAACAACTACAGATTGGCTTACTTAGAGCGTGTCATAAAGATTTTTAAAACCAGTGGATCACTTTGGGAACACTTCAACAAAGCAAATTGTACTTTACTCTGGGATCTTAACCCTCCCTCCCCCCACTTAATAGAGCACCGGAACGGGTCGTCTTAGTGCACTATCCATCGATCCGTCCATGCCATTGGGCGTTATGGTACCGGGTGAGGAACCCGGCGATGATGTCGATGATGAGGTGTAGAGTCCAGCGGCGGCGGCATTCGCAGAGTGGGCGGCGTACAGCGAGGGCGCTGAGATGCCTGAATAGATGCCTGAATAGAAGCTGCTAAGCGATGTAGGGGGCAACTGTGACGCCGCCTGTTGGGCCTCCAGGTTTCTGTGCGTCTGTGCGTTGTTGGCCGCCGCGCTCTGATGCAGCTTGGACAGCGCGAGGGGATCGAAGCCTGTGAAGTATGGCACCGGATATGCTTGATCGAGATGATGCGAGGGCGCGAAGTATGGTGGCAACTGATGGAATGGATTGTAACCACCGCCAGCTGGACCACCGCCAGCACCGCCCAACTTCTGTTGAGTCATGTTCATGTTCATGTTCATGTTCATATTCATGTTGCCCTGCATCTGGAGTGCACCCTGTGGCCCGCCGGCTAGCGGATTCTTGGGCTTGCGACGAGGTCGATACTTGTAATCCGGATGTTCCTTCATGTGGAGGGCGCGCAGACGTTTCGCCTCATCGATGAACGGGCGTTTCTCCGACTCGGCGAGTAGTTTCCATTCCGCTCCCAGACGCTTCGATATCTCGGAGTTGTGCATCTTGGGGTTATCTTTGGCAATCTGTCGCCGCTGCAGACGTGACCAGACCATGAATGCATTCATTGGCCTCTTGATGTGTCCCTCCTGTCCGGGGGAGGTGGCCAGACTGTGCATGGAACCATTGCCAGAGCCACTACCAACTGGTCCAGCGCCATGTGCGCCACCCATGCCCAAGCCACCGCCCATGCCACTGCTGCCCAGACTGCTCTGACTGCCCAAACTGCCTGCAGATCCAATGGAGCTGTTGGGTGAGAGTGTTTGCTGCGCGGAGACCGCATTGTGCATGTGATGGGCTGTCATGTGGTGGCCGATATTACCAGCACCCTGACCACCGACTCCACCCGGAGCACCGCCCACCGGAGAGCCGCCCATGGCAGCCAGACTCGCGGCCAGACCGCCGCTCTGTGAGTAGTGTAAGACTCGCTTGATATCCATGTCCATGCTGGGGCTTAGTTGCGCATTGCTCAGTCCCTGCGAGGCGTACTCGCCGGGCGCGGGCAGCTCTAGGGCTTGCCCAGGTCCCAGATGGAAACCGTAGTTGGGATGCGATGACAATGTGGCCATTATTATTCAATCACTCGATAGTCTCGATAGTATCTTTGCACTGTGAATTGTTTTTGTTGCGATCGATCGATTCACTCTCTATTCAGTATGCACAATGTCACTCTTGTAATATTTCTTCTTCTTTTTTTTTGCTTTTTTTATTCAGTTTCTTGCGTTTCGGCTTGTGCTTGGCATTCTCTGTTGTGTTCGGCTCAACAGCTGCACACTGACTGATTTGTCTGCGCAATAATTGAGACTGACACGACTACAGTGAAATCCAGTTCTGTGAACGCTCTCTCGGTGCGACACTCTCTCGACACTAGAGGGCGCTCTCGCACCAACCCCGGTAGAGTTAAACAGTGGGAGTTAGAGCGGCATCGCATACCTGTGTACCTATACTGCCTTTCTTTCTCGCCTCTCTCAGCTGCTGCGGCATTGTTCAGGCAGCTTGTTGTTGCCTTTGTTCCATTGGCTCCTTTATATCGGCTGCCTTGTTAGTTGTAGTTGTTGCCCATTGAGGGGTGTGTTCAATAGAAGCACAGAATAGGCAGCAACAACAACAGCAAGTAGCTCGCGCAGTGTGTTCGGCTCAGCTCGTGTTTGTTAGTAGTTTTTAGCTGCTGCTGCTCTGCTCCCATTTGGAGCGCCTCCACTCCCACTCCCACTCCCACTGCCACTCCGACTCCCACTTCCACTCTCGGTTCATCTCTGTCCCGCACTAAAGTTGCATTGATTTTTCGTGCACAGTGGGCACACAATTTCCGTTATTGTTTTGCCTGGCGCTGCACTTCCGCGGCATGCATTGTTGCTTCTGCTCGGAGAGAATATGTGCATATGTGTGTGTGTGTGTGTGTGTCTGTATGAGTGTGTGCGTGGCCCGTTGGCATTGCCTTTTCAGCCAATCACAATGGCGCTTTGGTGTGAATTTTTGTATGCCCGGGCCATTGTGGGTGTCTGTGTGGCACTCTATGCTACTATATACAAGCCTCTAGCATATACAAACAGTATGTGTGTGTGTGCGAGTGTGTGTGTGAAAAGCACATTTTAGTTTGTGAAAAGGACATGGAAACACGCTTGCCATTCTCCGCTCTTGTTCGCTCGTTTCTTTCTGTTTTGCGCTCGAAAGGATATTACTGCAATTATTTACTTATTTGGTAAAGAAAAGTGGAAAAGCAAAGGCGACACAATGCGCCACACGGGCACAATAACAAACTGAAAGCAGCGTATAAAAAATGAGTACGACAAAAACGCCCTGAATGGCTGGCCAAATTTATACATGCATACATAAGTGCGAGTACATATGTACAATAAGCATATACATAAATACATACATAAATAAATGCTTGCCAAATGTAGCCTTGTATGTAGTACATGCATACATAGGAGGGGAACTTTCCTCCTGATTACACAATACTCAAAAAATAAAAAAAATGTAAAGAAAGGCGCATAAAGAAAAGTGTTTTCCTTTTGCTGAAAATGCACAATAAGAGCTGGTCACTAATCAATTATAATGAGAGTAACTTAATAATAACTTGATAAAATGTCTAACTAGATTACAGTATGTGGCATACAATATTATCTATTAAGTAATCCTAGAACAATTACTAGGGGAATACCCTTAATTCTAGCCTCAATCTATAGCAAATACCGTAGCCTATTGGAAGTTAAGTTTAAACTCATTTCTAACATAGGTCCTCATCCCTACTAATATGCACAGTTTACCCTTTACCAGGGTATATAATGAAAAGCTTTCAGCGCTTTCTTTGTCCTGTCCACCAAAAAAGCAAAAAAGAAAGAAAAAAAAAAAATGTGAAAAGTGAAAATAAGAAAAAGAAAGAATGGAAAAAACTGTTGATGTGTTGTGTAATGGAAAAAGTTTTGTTCAGCTAGCTTTCTGCTTGGCATTCATTCTACATTTCACTTAGCAGAGTGAGAGACAATGAGAGAGAATGAGAAACGCGCAGAGAAAGAGAGGCAAGGTTAGGCAGAAGCGAGATGGACAGAGGCAGACATTTCTACCTGCCACACGCAGTCACATTCACATTAGCAGGTATGTAAAAGTGAGGAGGAGGATGCTTTCTGCTACATCCTTTCTGCTTCCCCTCCCTCTCTTCAGTGTGTGTGTGTGTGTATAGTCAGGTGTTATCTTATCAGCACTCAATGTCCAAACATTTCTGTAATTATGAAAGTCAATAAGAAAAAAAAAGAACCCTTAATCCTTTATACACGGAGTATCTCATTCATAACCTTAATATTTCGAACATTAAAATCCCGGGAGTCACTCGCTTTGTTTATTGTTTATCATCTGTTTGTTGTCATTGTGAATTATACAATAATAAATAGGTCTATATAGTAGCACATAGTCTTGGCAAACAATTCGCTTTTTTATTAATTCAATTAAAATTAAATTCGAAAACAATGCAACAAATGTGATATGATAATAGCAATGCATACAGCTCAATTGAATGAGGTTAAATCGTATTCTGTTGACTTTAACTTTTAATTGAATTTCAGATATATTTTTTCACATCATATACTATTATATTATATTATGTGTGTATTCTTAGCACCTGGAAAATCTGTGCTGTCCATTAGATTCTGCAACTTATTGGAGTTTTCTCACGTACATAGTTCGGCCCTTTGTTCAATTTTGCATTCGCTCTTTATCCATTTTTCACTGGCCATTTCCCAGCAGCACCCCCACACACAGACACAGACCCACACACGTACTTAATTACATTTCTCCTAGGCGTACGTGTCCATTCGATTACTTAACAGATTTTCCGATTTTCACATGTCATTCGAGTTAAGAGCATTTTGCATGCACACGAAATCCCAAAGACATGTATTTCTCTGCATATTTTCGCTTTTCCACTTGCATTATGCTAGAAAAATGATATATTATGTATGCTCCTTTATGCCAAAAGTGTATAAGTAATTTCGTTTGTATGATAGACATGTTTTGATCTGATTTTGTAATCATGTTCAATCATCTATCTATTTGATAGTATTGTATTCACATTCATTTAGTTTGGAAATATTACTATATACGATTTAATAGAATATGTATATATTTTACTTTAAATTGAAAGCAAGTGCAGTTAGATATAATTTATATTAACTGAGTATAAACTTATTTTATCTAAAAGTAATGTTAAATTTAATTTCTTTTAACTGCTGAAATAATAAACATCTCGTCTGTATATAATTCCATCGAAAGGTTCTTAGTTCTCGAAGCATTCTTGAAAGATGAGAACTTAAAATCATTCCTAAAGATAAACTTACTTATTGAAGGTCGTGCTTACATTACAATTGCATAGTCAGATATCAAAGTCGTAATGCAGATAGTGCGCAATTCAACTGAGTGTAGCCGAACCGCCTATTAACTTGATTACCAATAAGCAGTGCGCCATGCTGTAACCTTTATGCTGTAAGTTTTGCAAATTTGTGACGCGAGGGAAAAGTTAGGACCTATAAAGTATCACCTCGCGAATAAATATCAACGCTATGTCTTACAGTTTTGGGCTGTGCGATGTCGAACAATTAGTCAGTCAGTCACGACAAAGAACTTTACTTTACTTTATACATATGTATGTAAGAAGTTGAATACTCCGATGCTACATATATGTATATTCAGATTGTATTATGGCTACAACCAACCATCAATTGGGATTTTTGCTCTATTTCTACTCTCTCTCTCTACTCTCTGGCACAGTTTTGCCCACCTAAGTGCACATGTTCAATAATTATAACAATATGCATTGCAATAGGTGAACATAGATGATTTTAAGTATTGCCAAAAAGTGTCCTTGTTGTCATTGTGCACTGGTTGTCCACAGGAAGCGATTGGGCGTTATACATGTGTCGCTGTAGGGCTTCCATTCTTGTGTCTGTTCTTATTCTTCATTCACCTGATTCACTGATTTGACCTGGTCTGCTGCTGCTGCTGCTGCTGGTGGTCAATTGTCCTGGCCAGTATGTTGTCCCATTGTTCTGCTGCTTTATTGTGTGCATTTCAAGGGAATTCGAATTGTGCGAGTGTGTTTGTAAATTGTTTTTCGCAAAAAATAAACAACAATGAACAATATAAATAAATGCAATTTGTTAATAGTCTTTTGTGTTGAATGTATTTCCGGAGCCAATGCGGAAATGATGTGCAGCAGGACAACCTTTTTCTATATGGGATCAATGGCTGTAACATATGAAATGCAGCATGTAATGCCGTGTAAAGTCAGTTGGGTTAAGTGTGAGAAATCTGTAAGAAGTTCTCGCCTGGGAAATTTGAATGAACGCCATTGAGGAGCTGTCAGAGCGAAGGATATTGATGGCACTCATAAGGCATGCTCGATTAGAGCTTGTTAGAAAATCAGTGGACTCCTACCAGACTCGGCCCCCTCACCCCTTACATATACTAGATGTCATAACAGATTAACTAAGAAATGCTCGGGAATCGTAGCTATTGTTAGGCCCAACCCTCTCTCCTTCGTTCTTTACGTTCTCAGTCCGACTGCAGCAGCCTCTTGACCCCACGACGATCCTTAGCCACTTGGCTAAACGACGTTAATTTCTCAATTCCCTCCAGAAAAGGGTTGCAGGCCAAATGACGTACCTTCTGTGGAAACCATTCCGTTCCATCATCCTATGGCGGAATTTTAATCTTAACTTTCGTCATGTAATCGAAACGAGCCACTTAAGAGCCTTTTCTTTGGCTCGATTCCCCTACCTTCCCTACCCTCCCTCTACTTGAGATATTTTGCATTTTTCCTATAATTTTTTGCATACATATTCCTTCATAGGGGTCAGGCAGGCCTCAGGGGTTGTACCTCAAGTGCTTTGGTTTCGTCTAATTTTTGTTTTCGCTTGGCCCGTTAAAGCGTCGTCGTAGCCGCCGCCGAGTGCCCACTCGATGGGACTTTTTCAAGTGCAATACCATCGCTTCTTCCCATACCATACCACACTCTGAGGCTTGCCTGAAGTCATCCCGAAACCGAATCCCACGGTGTGTGTTTACGACCAACAAGCACAGTTGGAACGATATCCCTTCAGCCGGCAAGCGAAAGGAATTAGCTGTCCGAATAGTGTCAAAAATCTGCGGTTGCCTAGGGGCATCATCTAGTAGAAGTAGTCATTCATCCACGTTGTTTTGAGTAGGCGTTCTGCGTTTTGTTGTGGGCGTTGCCAAGGCAGGCAAATGAGGTCTAAGCGACACGTGGTGACGCCTGTCAATGCCAGTCAGCAGTAACCGCAGCAGCAGCAGCAGCAGCAGAATGGAAGAGCCGCAAAGTCTAAACAAAAACTGTCGACAGCTAAAACACTTTGATATTTTTTCCATAAATATGTATATCCTGCAATAAGTGTGGCAGATGGGGTATACATGACTATAGGTACAACAGGAATTGAAAGGTTTTACACTAGGATTATTTCTATGTATCTTAGATACTCTGGAGACTCTAAGAATATCTCTATGTATCTGGGATACTCTTGAGCCTCTTTCAGATAAGAGTATCTACATGACTATAGGTAGTATAAGAGTTGAAAGTTATTATACTAAGAATATATTTCTGTGTCTTAGATACTCTTGACTCTAAGAATATCTCTATGTATCTTAGATACTCTTTAGATTCTAAGAATATTTCTATGTATCTCAGATACTCTTGAGACTCTTTCAGATTAGAATATATACATGACTAAAGGTAATATAAGAGTTCAAAGTTTTTACACTAAGAATATCTCTATGTATCTTAGACTCTTGATTCTACACCCTTTCATATTAAAGAGTAACCCTGTAGTCGGTCATACCCTACACCTGCTATCGTCTGTCGCTTTACTCTGGCTTCTTGTAATTAATTTCACTCATTTGGCAAATGGTTTCGTTCGCTGCGGTTTGGATAAAGGAGTCAAAAGGATTTTATTGCGCGTGTTTAATGTTGTCAAAGATCAAAGCTTAGATGTTGCTGGTGTTCATGGGAAAACCGCTTCAACGCCCCCACAAAAGTACACAGATTTATCCAATAGTAGACTGCCAGAGTATCTTCCTCCCCAGTCTTTGTATTTACTTTTTGCATGTGTTTTCTTTTCGTTCGGATAGTATTTGTACTCGTAATGCAACTTTCCTTGTAGTATTTTCACTCAAAGTGATTTGATTTTGGATTTTTCCGAATTGAATTTCATTTGAATGGACTCTTAAGTATGTATGCACACCTACTGCCATTGCCGCTTTAATCTATACCCAGTCAATCAAACAGTCTAACAATCAGTCTGTCCGTCTGTCAGTCAGTCAATCGTTCGGTTAGTCAGTCAGTCAGTCATTCGCTTTGTGCATTTGCTTGTTTAGCATTCACCGCGAAAGAGGCTCAAGTGGCAAAACATTATTTTGTTCAGGAAATTCAATTAAAACTTTGCGGTTTTTTGCCAACACCCCCCAGGGGCAGGGGGTGACGGCTAAACAGACCATCGAATCGTACCCAATCGATATGGAGTCGATAAGGAGAAGATATAGGAAGCAGCAGAGAATATTGTAGATGGGAAAGGGGAGGGTTTGAGGGGAGTATAATAGAGACCTATACTCAAACATTACGTCTCTAAATATTTAGTTGTGCTGAGTACTACTAAACAGAACATAATTCTATCTTTTCAGAGTGTGGAGAGTTCTGCATGTAAGTTGGAGAAGAGATAGGACGAAGCAGATGGGGATGGGGTGGGTTTGAGGGGGTATAATAGAGATCTATACTCAAACATTATATCTCTAAATATTTAGTTATGCTGAGTACTACTAAACAGAACATAATTCTATAATTTCAGAGTGTGGATTGTGGAGAGTTCTTCATGTCAGTTGGCATATTATCATCAACATCATCATCATCATCAGCAAATCTACTAATGCAAGTGACAAGCACAGTAAGTTCCAACTAGAATATAATAACAATCAAATATATGTGGCATAATACTACATTATCCATTAAATTCTCACATATATCCAAATCAATTGAAATGTATGCCAAGCGAACTGTTTAAATCAATAGTCCTTAAGCGGAAAAGCAAACAGAATCAAACAAAGGTCAATCGAATCGAACAACCCTTTATAACTGACACACACACTCGCTGCCACACCCACACCCCCACACTCCCACCCACACTCTCTTTGTAAACTGTCGAAATAAATTGCAAAAGAATATTTTACTTTTCGCATTTGCATAAATAATTTAGTTTAAATAAACTCAAAGAAACGCTTCAAACTTAAGCAAAAATTTAAAAAAATAACTTGACAGATGGAGAGGGGAGGGGGTGAGGACTGTGGTAGGTCTAGGGCCTCACTGGGGACCTCTCATGCCCATGTCGTAATTCTTATTTAAATATAGCATTGATTTGAATACTTTTTGCATTTTTCTTCTTTTGGCCAAGTTAAATGTCCCAAAGGACCTACCTTTGGCATTTGTCAAGTGTGTGGCCCAAACAATATCGTTAGTTAGTTTTAAAAAGAAAATACACCAAAAAAGGAAAAGAATGTAAAAGAAAAGAAGAGAAAGGTATGTAAATAAAGGTGGAAAGTAATCAAGAACCCGCGACTGTCGCATTTAAAAGTCATTTTGCAACGCCCCTGCGAAAACCGTTAAGGAAATCGTGCCTCAATAAACCAATTTTCCCGGGAAACTGTTAACGGTTCTGTTCTTCGGTCCTGGCCATTCATTGGACTTTATTGTTTTATGATTTTACAATGTTTGCTTCGTCTGAGTAATTAAACAGTTCTAGAGTTTTGCCAACTTTCTTGAGTTTTTAGCCCCGAGTCAGAGGACGTCAGAGGACGTCAGAGTGGGATTTTATGACTGGGAAAATTATGACATTCTTAAAAGAATTTGCTTTTCAGTTTAACTTTATGATTATGCTAGAAATCACAGGCCTATTTTACCCAACTAGAACGAGGGGCTAGAGGTCATTACAAGACTCTCAAAAATATACAAATATTCGTAAAAGGAAGTGGGCGTACTTTTTGCCATTGCCATTGCCATCAGCTGCCCCCATTAGGAAGAGAGAGGCCAGGCCAACAATGGGTCCAATGCCAAAACATGTGATTAAATTGTCGCTTACAAACGATAAATTCGACACCTCGCCAGCAGCACAGTACAACAGCAGCTCTATAATTACACAGGACAACAAAAAACGAGAACAAGAGCAGCAAATGTGAGCGAGGAGCGAGAGAATGAGAATCAAACCAAGTTGTGCCAAAGCCAATTCCAGAGCTGGGAAATTCTATTTCTTTCGCTTTGTATACAGTTTTTTATTTTTTATGCAGTGTGACATATTCAAATTGTTCGCTAAACCTTTGTTGTGATCGGGCGAAGGGTTGCCACCATATCATTAACGCCGCTAGCCGCGCTGTGGTGCCCATTGTGCGACCGCAGTTCAAGGGTTGTAGCCTGTGTCTGTCACTGGCAAAGGCAATGGGAACCGATTGCGCAAATCAGTGTAGAAAGCTGACCAAAACAGATACACTGCGCGAAACTCAATTGCAGTTCATTTGAAAAGAGTTGCACAAGTTTATACAAGGCAAAAATATTTAAAATTATAGGAAACACATAAGTAATTTATGGATTAGGTAGCAGTATTTTTATTTGTATTTTTAACATCAATTTATTCATTTCAATTATTCAGTATACTAATTAAAGTGAAATTAAAAAAATTTAAAATATTCCTTCTATTTGTAATTTCAATTAATTTATTTCAATTATTTCATTTCAATTATACATAGTCATATAATAAGTCTTGAAATACTTAAAAAATTATAGAAACACATAGGTCATTTATTGAATTAGAAACATTATTTTTATTTGCATTTTAATATAAATTATTGCATTTTAATTATTCAGTATACTAATTAAAGTGAAATTAAATAAATTTAAAATATTCTTTCTATTTGTAATTTCAATTCATTTATTTAAATTATTTCATTTCAATTATCCATAGTCGTAAAATAAGTCTTGAAATACTTAAAAAATTATAGGTCACACATAGGTCATTTTTTGAACTAACAACATTATTTTTTTATTTGTATTTTAATATAAATTATTTCATTTCAATTATTCCTAATAACCAAAATAACTGAAATTATAGAAACATAAGTAATTTATGGAATTGAAAACATTATTTTTATTTGTAATTGAATTTTAGTTATTTCATATAAATTATTCATAGTCATAAAATAGGTCGAAAAATACTTACAAAATTATAGGAAACACAGAAGTGTTTTTTCGAATTGAAAACATTCTTTTTATTTGTATTTTAACATCAGTTACTTCACTTCAATTCATCAGTATGCGATTTAAAGTGCAAGCCAAGCCTTTACGCTAGACTTTTTCTCACAGTGTAGACTGAAACTTGGCGTGTTTCATGCCTGTCACAGTATGTGCTAAATTGCTCTATTCAGTTGCAATTAAAGTCAAGCTGCGATGCTGTGCTGTTGAGTGGAGCCTAGCTGAGCGAAAGGATGCAATGGAAGTGGAAGGATTCAAGAACTAGTAGATCGCTGCTTTTTAACACTTTTCAATGGAGTGTTACACATACCCTTACTTTAGCTCTAAGGGAGATTGTGACAGGGCACAAACAATGAGAGCTAAATGTTTCCGGTGTAGCAGAGTATCCCACGCATTGTTCGATCTAAGATCGTATCGTATTTAGAGATATATCTATAAAGGATCCCATTGTAATCTGCACTTGCACCCTCGTATCGGCTGAGGATAAAAGGTGTCATGATGTGCCAAGAACTCAGCTCTTCATCTCTACAGTTGCAATTACGTAATCTAGATGAATGTGGAATAATGTGGAGGATGAAGAATGGCGAAAGACTCTCATTCTCTTTATCTGCTCTTACGCAATCGATAGACGGATGTTGAATGAATTTGTTGGACCAGACATGGCGTAATAAAAATAGTTATTATCATTCGAATGGGCTCTTTGTGCTGTGTGTTGTTTGTCCTGTCGTTAAACTGAGTTGAGCTCCAGTTGGAATGGACACTAGCGACACTCTTTCAGTGGTCTTGGTGGTTGAAATGGCCCATAGACTCTAATCGTTTATTGCACCAAGCGAACAGATTTAGCTTTAACAGAAAGGATACTTATTGCCACATTTTTGGTTCAATAAAACTTGAACTCATTCTCAAACATTATTGTTCTCCATGCTGTCCGACTTGGGTGCGGTGCCAAAGAACTTCTCGTACTCCTGCTGTCGTCGTCGAGCACGTGCCTCGCGCTCCACCTGCCGCTTCTTGGAGAAACGTTGATGTATGCGCTTCATCTCCTGCACCTCCTTCATCTCCTCCTTCTCCTCGTCCTGCGGATTGAAGGGAGTCAATTAGAGATATGGTAAATGATAGTACAAGGACAACCTACAGTCATATTCAATCGCAGCACCAGGGCTCGCCTGCCATCCGACATGGACTGACTGTAGTGCATAAAGTTCTTGAGACGCTCTGCGGGGGGAACACTCCGCTCCACCACCAGCACAATGCGTGCCCATTGACGCTGCCACTCGTTGCGGATTTCGGCAATCTTCTGATAAGTGTTACCCATCATGGCAATCAACATGTTGACCAACAATACGCTCACAATCACCATGAAGAGAAAGAACAGGATCTTCGCCTCGTACTCGTGCTGCGTGGACACCATGGCACCATAGTAATCCCCGAAATTGGTCAGCGACATCAGAAACATGGCCACAATGGACTCCATGGGTGAGGGCATGGGATTCGACTCGGCATCCTGATCCTCTGGCGTCGACGGATTGTCAAAGGTCAGAAAGATGATGTAGAAGGCTTGCGAGAAGCCCATCACAAAGACCAAATAGATCGAAACGAAACGCAGCAAATCTCCCATGACCATGCGATATATCATCACCACGAAGGGTCCAACGGTCTTGAAGCCACTGGAAGGAATGTGGAAGAAGTTCTAGTAGGCATTTCGATTAAGTTCTCTCTCAATACAAACCGACAGAAGAAGAGAAAGTAGGGAGCGGTAGTCAACATGATCATAACGGTCACATGATCATCGATTTCGGTCAGACAGGACACCCTCAGCCAGGGTATGGTCATCATCAGGGCACAGGAGAACAGAAACATGACACGAGAGGGGGCGGTCATCTGGTAAAGGAATTGATACAAAATATAATTCAACTCATTCCCTAACTGCTTACCAAATTCTCGATGAACATTTTGTAGCCCAGAAAGCGCGCCTCACGCAGAGCCACCAGTAGATACAATATGGCTCCAACAAAGTTCAGCAGCTCGGCTATAATACGCAGCTTGGCCAGATCCGATTCGAGGTTCATGAGTGGACACTGAGCATAGGTTTGCCACCAGGCGGGCAGCGTCTCCACCTCGTTGGGGTCATAGTACTCCGTGAAGTTGAGCCAAAATGTTTCTGTGAAAAAGGAGAGTTAAAGATTATATTATCGATCTGCAAGTGGAGCCAAAACAAACTGTATTCCGTGGTGGAGGTGCCACGTTTCGTGTGAACTCCTCCTACACTGTCATTGTAGTTGTAGAGATCATTGCGTGCGGTGCCATTTGCAGCTCCTCCAGCACCACCATCCTGTTCGTCATCCTCATCCTCTTTGGGCGCAGGACCCGGACGTAGTATGAAGCTAAACAGCGATATCAAAAAGTAAAAGGTGAACATGTAGAACTGCTTATAGAAACGGGATTTGCAGAAGGTGTCCCATTTGGTCTTCAGCAGATCAATGACCACGCCATCAAGCAGCTCCAGATGCTCCAGTTTGTCGCCAAAGACCACGAAGTTCAACACTGAATCCTTGTTGATGTTGCCCGTCTCCTCGTTAATGGTGTCTATCATCAGGAGAGGATAGGCCGCACAGGTTATGCTGCCCAATTGCCAATAGATCTCACGCTCAATGCTCATCACATGGAAGAACATCTCGACGCGTCCCAGCTTGGCAGCCAGGGTCAGTGGAGTCAGATTCTGCATGTTCTTGATGTGTATATTGGAGCCCACCTCATAGCCCACGTCGAACATTTCGATCTTTTCATAGATGACCAGCATGTGCAGCACCGAATTGCCATTGGTGTCCTGGAAATCTGGATCAGCACCACGGGCCAGCACCAGACGGAAGCATTCCTCCTAAAGGAGAGGAGAGTCAATAATGATTAGGGAATATGGAGTAGGGATTAGGGAATGGGGAACAGGGGGTATGGAATAGGCAATAGGGAATGTGGAATTGGGAATAGAGAAGAGGGAATAGGGGATATGGAATAGGGAATAGGGAATAAAGAATAGGGAATAAGGAATACTTCATGCGGAATAGGGAATAGGGAATAGAGAATAGGAAATAGGGTGTAGGGAGTAGTAGGGAGTAGAGAGTCAATAGTGATTAGGAAGTACTCCCTTCTTCAATAGAAGTACACCTTAAGTCAATAGTGATTAGGCAGTAGGGAGTAGGGAGTTAAAAGGGAGTTGGAAGTGGGGAGTAGGGAGTAGGGAGTAGGGAATCAATTGTTTCCCATCACTTACCTGTGACAGACAGGCGGCAAAGCTTAGAGGATACTCTCCCCAGTAGACATAGCCATCATAGTTGGTAATGGGAGTCAAGGCCACGTACTCATGGTCCGGAGAATCTGTGCGTGAGGCTTTCGTATCCTCCGCAGACATAAAGGCACCACAGCAGCTGTAAGAGGCGCTTCTTATCATAATCATTATCAATAACAAGTGTTAGGAGTTCTCACCGCTCCTGCACATCTGCATTGGCATCCAGCAAGTACTTGACCATGGCTGGATCCTCATTGACAATGGCTATGTGGAGCACGCTCTCGCCGTAGTACTCATCACTCATATAGGTGTCCAGGATGAGCTTGGGATAGAACTTGAGCAGACGCTTGGCCAAATCGGCATGCAGTGAGGAGGCGTTGAGGAGGCATAGATGCAGTATGGTCTCCCCCACGGCACCACGCATCTGAATGCAGTAAAGGAATCTTGAAAATATAAACATTAAGATACACTCGACGTTCACTCACATTGAGATCCCAGCAGACGAAGCGATAGGCACTTGGGTTGGATATGTATTCCGCTTCAGATACCTCGGGGCAATAGTCGTGTATGTTGAAATCATCATCGGGATTCTCCAGAGCACGTATCTCTGGCAATTGCCTGGAACGAGGTCTATCCACATTGCGCAGCAACACCAGCTTCGATATGGGAAAATAACGTCCTGCTCCTTTGTTGTATAGGAACGGTTCCACCTTGGTCTTGATCGCATGATCAATCTCCGCAAACTGTTTGGTTTGGCAGGCACGTTTCATCATGTCCACCAGAAGGCCACCGCCCTTGAGATTGACAAACTTATACAGTGCCTGAGTGGAGACTCCAGCCTGTTTCTTCACTCCGCTGGTCACATTGCTCTCCGTATTCCCCATGCTGGATCACCTCTGGCAAATTAATCACCTGTGATTCTTTTGGAGTTCTTCTCTAATTTTTATAACGCGCCATTTTTGGGTATGATGAAATTTTGGAAATTCCTTAAAACGTGTCTGCTGTTTTTGTTATCCTTCGAATGAGCATCGATTAAACATTTCGACGTATTTGCCCGTTGCCAATGCAACAATGCAACAGCTGAACTTGAGCCCAATTGACTGTTTACAAGCCGTTGCCAAGACAAAACTTGTTACACTCATTCTGCAACAGGTTGCGACAATCTAATAATAAACCCTTTTTTATGGCCTTGGCAGGATGGTAGGGCCAATATATAAAGTGAACATGGCCCAGTTATAAGAACTATTACACTTATATATATTATATATATTAATTGTACGATTTGTAATTCATTTTCGAATTTCGAACTTCAATTTGTAGAGTTTAACTAAGCTGAGTTTATTTGTTGTTCCATTTCTTTAATTATAAGCCAAATTAATTTGTTTTCGCTCTATATAAAATATAAGGTGTTGAACTAAGATATTGCGAACTAAGATAGTGCGCCATCTAGCGGCTGTTCTATTTTGTTCGCTTGCTGTCTGGCCGAAGAGATGTGGTGCACAGCGTGTTTGTCTGGCAATGTGTTTTGAATTTGAGATTAAAGACAAAGCTGCTTGTTTTCATTTCGATTTCATTTCAAAATGCATCAAGACTTAGAAAAACTGTGTAAAAACACACAACGTTTGGCTATCGTGCATTTGGTTTACTCTTAGTTAAGACACACACTACACTGCTTGCTTTTAACTTACAGCGGTAATAATAAGAAACTCGGGTAGCACACGCGCTTTGATAATTCAGCATGGTGGTTGTTGAATTGACTATTTAGCATAGGGAGTGTGTATTGGCTTCGAACTGCAAACAATTTTGGTTGCTTTGAATGCTATGCTTCATCATAAAATTTATTTAGGTATTGTGGAATACAAACAAAGGCTGCAGTCGGGCAGCATCGATAGTAGGAGATCCAGAATTGATATTGAGAAAGTCACACATCATACCTTCCGCTCGGACTCAGTGGTAACAAGTGTCAAACGAATCATATCATATCATATCATCATCATATCATATTACTTTCAGAGATACAAACATTAGAAGTCGACTTTAAAGTTTTATTTATATATTTTAAAATATTCCAGCCGTTTCCTTTGAATACGCATAAATAGTAGTATTTTATTTGAGTTTCTATTGCTTTAAGCACGGCTTATTGTAAATTTTTGGTTGCTCTTTCTATGTATTATTTATAATTACAGTATTTGATTAACCTAGTTTAGGTAGAGCAAGAATACATGTACATGTACATACATACAAATATAAATAGAGTGTGTGAGTGTGTGTGAGTGTGATGATGATAAAAGGCGCATCTTAATACTTGACCGAGTACACTATTCAACTAGGATGAGCTGTGCATCAATATCAGGGGCACCTCGTTGCCATATTTCAAACGGTCTTGGCTGAGTAGGGCCGTATCGCTGGCATCCCGGAACATGGCAATGGAATTGTTGCGCTGTTCCCGCTGGCGGAGACGACTATGACGCAAGCCGTAGGCCAGATAGATGGTTAATCCGATGGTGATCCATACGCCAAAGCGTATCCAGGTGAGAATATCCAGTTTGATCATCAGATAGATGTTGATTAGAATGGAGATGCCAGGCAGCCAAGGCACCAGGGGCACCTTGAAGGACAACTGCACCCCGGACGTGGGCTGGCGTGAGATGATGTACAGCATGAGTATTAATGGTAGCCCCGAGAGTATCAACAGCATGATATCCCACTGATTGACGTGAGCCAGATCCTCTTCGAATTTGGTCAGGAACTGTGAGAAGATGAAGCTGTTGATAGCTGGAAGAGAAGAGCCGTGAGGTGAGGTCGACAATTCCAATGTAGATTCAACTTACAGAAGAGCGTTACCACCGCGGTAACAATGCGTGACGTCTCCTTGGTGGACACCGTCTGGCCATTTAGATTGAAGAGACGGCGCCAGAAGGCACAGGACTGCTCCTGGCCTCTGTTGTTGATTTGCCCATTGCCCAGGATGCGACTATCACGACGATCGTCAATCTCATAACGGAGCATAAGCACACAGCTGGCCACCATTGAATACGCCAGCAAAGTGCCTATGGACATCATGTTCACCAGCTGGCTAAGATTGAAAATGGCAGCCAAGATGCCGCACAGCAACCCTGTCAACATGGTGCCCTTGAAGGGCGTCTTGTACTTGGTGCTGATGTCGCCCAGACACTTGAAGAGCAGTCCATCGTTGGACATGGCAAAGACAATGCGGGGGAGAGGGAACATGGCACCCATTAAGCTGGCGCAGAGTCCAAACATGGCACCAATGGTCACCACATACTCTGCCACATGCCAGCCATAGATGCGGAACACGTGCGGCAGTGGAGCACTCTCATCCTGGGCATAGTAGGGCAGCATCATGGTCAGCACAGTGGATACGCCGAAGTACGCTAGGAAGATCATCGCCAGGGATACGATCACAGCAAATGGAATAGATTTCTTTGGATTCTTGGCCTCCTCACCGGCTGTGGCAATGCAATCGAAGCCAATGAAGCCATAGAAGCAGACGGCGGCTCCCTTGATGATGCCAGAGACGCCATAAGGCATGAAGCCGCCATCGCCATAGCCCTCGGGCACCTCCGACTTGGGTATGCTCCAATTCTTACTGGAAACTGTAGACAAAGGGTTCAGTAATGGAATCAATAGATACACTCTTGGACCTACCCTTAAAGAGTCCTGCAATGATGACGAACAACACGACGCCCAGGTTGAGCATGGTGAAGACATTGTTCACTCTAGTGGATTCCTTGGCACCGGAGGCAATGGCCCATGAGAATAGAATGGTCACAACGAAGGCAAATATGTCCGGATAGGCGCTCAGGCCGTGCACATTCATGGGCAGATTCTCTGCCAAGAAATCCCGCATGGCATAGCCGCACAACGAGTCCAGATACGTGCTCAGCCCTTTGACGACACTGGCGGAACCTGGAACGAAACCGCATCAATGGAGTTCAATAGAAACGAATGCGAGCAACGAATGCTAACCAATTAATTTGATCAATTGATCAATTAATGCCCGACTTACCGATGGCATACTCCAATATCAGATTCCAGCCGATGATAAACGCAATGAACTCTCCAATGGTCACATAACTGTAGATGTATGCCGAGCCCGCCTTGGGCACACGTGCTCCGAACTCGGCATAGCACAGGCCGGCAAATATGGAGGCGACAGCGGCGATCAGGAAACTAATGACGACAGCAGGACCCGCATGACTCTTGGACACCTCACCGGCCAGCACGTAGACGCCCACGCCCAGGGTACTGCCAATGCCAAGGGCGGTCAAGTCGAAGGCCGACAGCACTTTGGCCAACTTCGATTCCGTCGAGTCCTCCAGCGGCTTGCGACGTGTGAGCACGCGAAAAGCACTCGTCACGCTCCAATTTGTCATGCTAAAAAATGGAATATAAATAAATGAAGAGTATTCAATTAATGCTGACAAACGAAAACAATATAATGTGCAATAAAAATACAAATATTGTAATTATTTGCTTAACTCGTGTTAATCGTATCGAAATGCGAGTATTAACACGTCTGCCCATTCTACTACTAGGCCAAAGCTAATGAAAGCGGGTCGGTGGGTGGCTCGATTGCTATTGGGATTCACTTGATTCGCTATATATCGATCGATTGAACCACTCGCAAAGATTTACAGCCGCAAGTCGTAAGATAATTAGTGGGAGGCTGCTAATGCGCGAGATAACCGAGTGGAGAGTCTTGTGATCGCTCAGGGAAATTAGTATTCGTGACTAAGTGGTAGATTTCTTTGTATCAAGTGTTATTCCTGGAAAGAGAGTCAAGCGTCTATAAGAAAGTGTCAATATACTTGCATATATCGCTTAGTTAATTGATACAAAATGGAGTAAAACATGAGTTTACACTGAGGTCGTACGACATAAATATAATTTCCTTTGAGAATATTGAAGTTAGGCAGAGGAAATTTTGACTCAATCTAAATCGTTATTCAGTAAATAGTTCTGCATCATTGAATCAAGTTTTTCACTAGCTTGTGTGTTTTAGAAACCAATATAGATAAGTCTCAATTGACTATGGGAGAGCTTGATCCGTTTTCTCCTATGTCTAGCTCACAATTTCTTCCCAAAGTTCAGTCTTAACGACTTTCTGACATCCTTCTATATACCATCCATACTCCTTACCTGCTTTGCTTCAAGTAAACCTCTTCAATTTAAACTCTCACAACAGTCCAAGAATCTCGTATACTTTTTCAGCAATTTTCCTTGATTATCACAATAAATATGCCATACTTGGCTCCATTTGCCGATACGTGGAATAAAATTTCAATACCAATATATAAGATAAGCTTAAATTGCTTCTGATATTGTTTTAAATTGAACTTGAGAACACTGAGTCGTATCGATTTTGCGCTCGAATTACATCTGAGCAAACGCCGTGCAGGCTTCCGCCATTAAATAGCACAGCGAACCCGATCTCTCGGCGCCCTAAACTTTTATATCGTGGTGAGTTCGTGTGTATATGGAAAGCTTTCCAGCTTGGAACTCACGCATATGGGGTAGCGGCGGTTGGGTGGTGGTTGGCCTCGCTACTCTCGGCCGAAGCTGCGATCCTCGCTAAACGAAGAGAGAGATTTAGCTGGTAAACACGAGTGACGACTGCCCAGTTAATGTAGTGTATTTACACTGGTATTTGTGTGTTTACAATCATTTTGCTAATTAACCGTTGCGTCGGTCAAACTGGCTAAAAAAAATGGAACAAAGGGGTGAATCAGCTCAAGCGCGAGTGGATCTCTAGCTGTCTGTTCGATTAGCGGCTTATAAAATAATTAGGTTAGAGAATAGTAAACAAAGCTAGTACATACATAATGCATACATATGTATGTACATATTTATATAATACAGAATACATTATGCGCTTATATAACAGGAATATTAATATTGAAGTCTAGATTCTTCTTGTGTAATGTATTCAAAGAGCATCATTCGTGACTGGATCAGGCGCCTTCAAGCGTCACTGGGATTCCTCACTTTTATATTGTTTGGCGAATTTTGTTTATATAGCACAACTGATACACTTCTCGCAGTTGACGCTAGGGTGTTAATTGTCAGCTATAAATAACAGTGCCATTGTATGCATTTCGCTAATTTTAGACACTTGTGTGCTGCGTGTCAAGTTTTTTAGTGGGTGATACTCACTCAAAGTAGTCTATCAGTTCATCCATTTTGCAGTGGTTAATATTTCCGATTCCCGATCGATTCAATCAGTCTCAATTTTACTTTGCTTAAATTTGTATGGCAAAAAGATTTCCACATGGAAACTGGAACGGAGCACACACGTTGTAGAAACAGCTGCGAGGAGGGCGCAAGAGGTACTGCAGACTCGAGAGCGCACATGGTTTGGCCCAACTGTGGCTAACCGGCGGCAACAACAATAAGAGGACTACACGCAGAGCGGCAAACAAAACAACAATTCCACTACTAAGCAGCTGACACTCGCATGACTCTCCGCTCGTCAGAGAGCAACAGGGTTGCCAACTACTTGGTGTTGCTCATAGACTGTCTACGTTTAGCTACTGCTAGAGTTGACCTGGCAACCCTGTAAAGCTCTCACCGGTTTCTGGCAGCTGGTACTGCGCTCTCTCTCCTCTCTTGCTAGCACAATTTCTTTAGCTTAGTCAATTTTGTTATCCATTGCGCCAGTTCTTTTTGCTTTCTAAGACTCTGATAAAAAAAACGTGGCAATACATTTGCGTGGCAGTACATTTCTAATGTATACACTCACAAAAATATGTGTTAGCTTATCTTAAAAATCTTGCACAGAGTTAAGCACATAATGATGCTCGTTTTTACTTTATTATATTTTCATTAAGTAAATAATTTTATTGTTATTATAAAATATTATTTTATTATTTATTTTTATTATTTTATTACAAATACAAATACAAGCCGTTATTTTACATTTATTGCTTCTACTTTTATTTATTTTATGTAAAAAGAAATCGAGTCAAGCAATTGCAGTGGACATATTATTTGCCAGCCTAAAAGTATGCTTTAAAATTTGTGTAAGAACAGCTGTGGATTCTCTTCCACTCGATCTACTCAGAGAGCACAAAGCAAAAGATAAGAAGAACAGTAGTAAAACCGAAACCCCGTTTAGTCTTTTAGTTACTCGCGTGCCGTCAACGATAAAAGACAATAGGAACGTGCTCTGCCGGCAAATATAATATAAATATAATAACTGCATAATTACATTTAATAATATGTATAGTGTTCTAATTGTTATGCAGTATGTAAAGTTACTAAAAATTGAAAATATATACTTAATAACATTTAAATATTAAATCGATTGTGAGCAATTCTATTGTGTGAAAAAGTATGTGCATCTTCATTCTATGTGAAGTGAAACACCAATTTACATACTGCAATTGAAGGTCACATGTTAACTAACAATATAATAATTGTTAAAGGCAACAGATTTGGTGTATAATTTGGCGAGCTGCCTCAGCAGATCAGGTTTGTTTTGCAATTTTAATACCGCCCTTCCTTCCCGCGCAAATGGCGAAAAAGCAGCGAAATATAGTCTTCATTTGCCATATATGTATGTATGTATATATGTATATATAGATACATACGTACGTGACCAATTGCTTTATTTATCTACACTGTGTGCTTGTATTATGATTAGGGGGAGGTGCACGCTTTATGTATCCATATGTATGCCAGCATGATGCTGCACTTAATGCACTAATCGAAGTCTAACTTTGGTTTGTCGTTGTCGACATTAGATAAGACGGTATTTGGTTGAAGAATCAAACAAAAGCAATAGTAAAATTGACATTATGCACATACTTACATACCATAAAGAGTAATCATACTATATTACATTAGTACATACATACATATGTATGTCTGCACACAGTGACAGCCGCCAATGAATCAATGAAGAGAGGTAGAAGGCAGAATCTCATAACGAACACACAAACACACATAGACTATAGACAGAAATGAGACTCTGAGCTGCTGTTCAAGTGACGAATTTTACCTTAAATGACGCGTAATTAATACAAGAATCTTAGTATGTATCTAAAGCAAAGCAAATGAGAGTTTTTTTTTCTCAAATTTTCGTTTTAACACTCACTAATGCAATCGGATGCGTCCCGTAATTCCAAATATTTATTTTACTATAAAATAATATTAATATGAAAATAATAATATTTCAATAAAATTGATTATTTTCAGCGCTGAAACATAATGTTTCCCTACTATGTACTTCTACTAATAGTAGTATTAATAAACATAGCATCTGGCCAAGATAAAGCTGAGAAGATTAAACCCCATATTGTAATCATAATGGCTGATGATTTGGTAATGCCAAAAGTAAATAGTATAAATTCTAATTGAATAAAGGAATTTCTCTTATCGCAGGGCTTCAACGATGTGAGTTTTCGTGGTTCCAATAAGTTTCTAACACCGAATATCGATGCACTCGCCTATAATGGAGTTATCTTGAATAATCTCTATACACCCGCCATGTGTACGCCCAGTAGAGCAGCGCTGTTGACTGGCAAATATCCGATAAATACAGGTCAGTCTGAAAGTTATGCTTGGGACTACTCTATCAACTGTTCTATAAGGCATGCAGCACTATGTGATCCCCAATGATCAGCCCTGGGGACTGCCCTTGAATGAAACGACCATGGCGCAGATCTTTCGGCAGAATGGCTACCATACGAATCTTCTAGGCAAATGGCATCTGGGCATGTCACAGCGGAATTTCACACCCACGCTACGAGGATTCGATCACCACCTGGGCTACCTTGGAGCGTATGTGGATTACTTCGATCAAACGTATAAGCAAGATGTAAGTATTAAGAAATATTATCAATAACTTTATGGAAACTAATAACTATTTTATACACAGAGCAAAAACTATTCACGTGGACATGACTTCCGCAACGACTTGGAGATCTCCCACGAGTACACAGGACAGTATACCACAGATGTCTTAACCGATGCCGCGGTGCAGCTGATTGAACAGCATAATGCCACAGCTCAACCACTGTTTCTGCTGCTCAGTCACCTTGCACCACACGCGGGCAATACAGATAATCCCATGCAAGCACCACAGGATGAACTTGCTCAATTCGCATACATCTCGAATGAGACTGAACGTTACTATGCAGCCATGGTTTCTCGCCTGGACAAAAGCGTTGCCCGTGTCATCGATGCTCTGGCTCGAGAGCAACTGTTGCAGCACAGCATCGTCATCTTTCTGTCGGATAACGGTGGACCCACCCTAGGAGAACACTCGACTACAGCCTCAAATTATCCACTGCGAGGTGTGAGTAGAAGCATAACTAAACTCTTGACTACTATTTGATTACAACATTTTATTTTATAGCAAAAGAACTCTCCCTGGGAGGGAGGCGTACGCTCATCCGCAGCCATCTGGAGCAAGGAGCTGGAACGCCCCAGCAGAGTTTGGAAGCAGCGTTTCTACATTGGCGATCTCCTTCCAACGCTGGCAGCTGCGGCAGAGATTCAATTGGATAAATCTCTTAAACTAGATGGACTGAACTTGTGGTCTGCTCTGAGATACGGATACGAATCGGTGGAACGTGAGATTGTACATAATATAGACGAAGAGGTGCCTTACATATCATACACTCATGGCAAATGGAAGATTGTGAATGGAACCACCGACAAAGGTGAATACGATGAGTGGTTCGGACAGAGAAACAATGAGACGGATCCACGTGCTGCTCAGTATGAACAGTTAATACGAAACTCCAGTGTGTGGCGGCAATTGCAGTTGATTAATGGGAATTTAACGGATATAAATATTACCTCTCTGAGGAATGAAGCGACGTTAAAGTGTCCTGAATCAATTACAGCTGTGAAGCTCTGTGAACCCCTAAAGACTCCTTGTCTATTCGATATTGATGCAGATCCCTGTGAACGTAATAATCTTTATGAGGAACATCGGAATGAATCATTTGTTTTGGATCTGTGGACACGCATTGAGAATTTTAAGAAACAGGCTACAAAGCCGCAGAATAAACCAGCTGATCCCAAATGTGATCCAGCCTACTATAATAACGAATGGACGTGGTGGCAGGATGCAAACAGCAGTGGAACAATGGCAGTACCTAATATAATGCTGGCACTTATAACAGTTTTTATATTGAGTCAGCTTAAAATATAAGTTCACATATATATACCGATTAGTAAGATAAGATTAGTCAGATAGTAGATAAGATGCCGCTATTATTGTCGAATTGAAGTAATTGTTTTATAGTCCGATAAGGCACTTGATTAGCTTTCTATCTATTCCACCCAGTGATAACAGGCATCATATGTGATACTCGTTTATTGTCAAACACTTAGTTGTCATAGTGAGTTCCATTACATTTCGGTCTGGCAACAAGTGTTTCGTACTTATCAAACTGACGCAAAGGCAAATCCTCGTATTTGATAATGCAAGCTTTCTTTGACAGGAATAGTGTACCCATCAGCAATCCACCATCGGATTTGGCACGGCAGAGGAAGACACGTTCATTCCAGTGTGTGGTGCCTACGGAAATGGCACTCTTCTCCTGGTAGCCATCAAAGCTTCGCACCCACTCGTAGTCCACGTTCTCGTCGGTGACCAACAGCTGATACGTAGTCAACTTATGGCTTATAATATCCGTATTGAAGGAGGCTACCCCAGTCTCAGCAACGACACGAGCTGGCAGAATATTTGTGGCATAAACAATACGCCCCACATAGGTGTAGTACCCATAGGGATCAAAGCCTCCGATCACAGCATTCGCAGGCAAAGGAATCGACAAATTCCCAGTCAGCCAGGAGTACTCAGTGTCTGGAATGAATATCGATATCAATTTTAATATCTAATTACTTTCGAGCATAGAGTAACTTACCATAAGTGGAGGGCACAGCGTTGGACACTGCCAACAATCCGAGTAACAAGAGGCAAGTTGCTTTCAACATGGTGCAGGTCTCTTTGGAACAGCTACTGATTTGGCTTTAAGTCAGCTTCTTATATAGAAGTCTACTATCTAGTGTAATTCCTATTTACGACATAAGATTGCCGATTAGTTAGTTAGTTTCTTGGTAACGCGATTAAAATCGATAGTAGTAGTTCCTCTCACCTTTCTTTTGCACTTGCCTTCTTATGACCAACCATATAGTTGCTAAAATATAACAGGAAATCACCAGAAAGTTCACACATGTCTTATAATGCTGCTAGACAGTCGAGTTAAATACAATAACAACTATAACTCAGCGATATCCTGTTTTGGTGATTGAAAGCCAGCAGCATAAAGTAAATCAAATATTAATATTATAATTATTATTATCATTACTATTATTGTTCTGCTTTTAAAACCTTTGTAAAATGAATTAATATCGATTCTCATGGTTACGTTACGTTTTAACAAAATAATATGTATTATTTCTAAGTAAGTATTAGTGCTATAATGCCATAAATCTGTGGAAATACATAGAATATATCTGAGTAAGTATTAGATGGATTCAAATCCAAATTAGCCAAGGCTGTGCTGCTGTTATGCTAGGTTGACGATAGGCAATTTAAATTGTACCGCGCAAAGTACAAAAAAAATGAAGCATACTTTTGGTTGCGCTTAGAAATTAAATTTAAATTTAAATTTAACCGCGCAGAGTATACAAATTGTGCAGCATACTTTTAGTTGCGCTCAATTGGTTGTAGTGTGGCTGGTTAATTCTGCCCTCGAAAGTATGCAATGAAAACGGATCCACAAAATTGAAAAAAATGTTGGTTAAATATCGAAAATCCTTGATAACTCCGTTATTTGAAAGACGATTCGGATGTCCTTTGGACAGTTAGTAGTCCTTAGCAAGGCGCGTTCGTTGACACCACGATCGTCAGGATCAAACAGGATATGGCTCAGTTATAAGGACTTTTCTATAAACAAAAAAGTCCGTATAACTCGAGAGTCTAAAGGACCTTCGTCCTTTTGATTTCAGCTTATGGTTCTAGACGGCAAGCTGCACCTCTGTGCAAAAGGACATTATCCTAGCTCCTCAAATGGCCAGGATACGGCTGTTTTTGTGTTTTTAGGGTCAAATTTGCGACCCTAACCCTGTAAATTTTTTCTATGAAAATTAAAGTCAAAAATTGCAGAGTCATGAACACCAATCAGTGTTATTGTTGTTGTTGTTGTTGTTATTGTTGTTGTAGTTGTTGTTGTTGTTGTTGTAGTTGTTGTTGTTGTTGTTGTTCTTGTAGATGTTGTTGTAGATGTTGTTGCAAAATGCCACTTGTGGCTGGATAATTCTGCCCTCGAAAGTATGCAATGAAAACGGATCCACAAAAATGAAGAAAATTTTGCTTAAATTTCGAAAATCCTCGATAACTCCGTTATTTAAAGGACGATTTAGATGTCCTTTGGACAGTTTGTAGTCCTTAGCAAGGCGCGTTCGTTGACACCATGATCGTCAGGATCAAACAGGATATGGCTGAGTTATAAGGACTTTTCTATAAACAAAAAAGTCCTTGTAACTCGAGAATGAAAAGGACTTTCATCCTTTTGATTACCGATTATGGTTCTAGGACAGAAGCTGCACCTCTGTGCAAAAGGACATCGTCCTAGCTCCTTAAATGGCCAGGATACGGCTGTTTTTGTGTTTTTAGGGTCAAATTTGCGACCCTACCCCTGCAAATTTTTAGTATGAAAATTGCATACAAAAATGCAAAGTCATGGAATGTTCTAGAGTGTTCTGGATTGTTCTGGCACTACAACAACAACAACAACAACAACTACAACAACAACTACAACAACAACAACAACAACTACAACAACAACAACAACAACAACAACTACAACAACAACAACAACAACAACAACTACAACAACTACAACAACTACAACAACAACAACAACAACTACAACAACAACTAGAACAACTACAGAAAAAACACGGATTGATGTGCATGACTTTGCAGTTTTTTATTAAATTTTCACAGAAAATATTTACAGAGGAAGGCTCAAAAGGACGAAGGTCCTTGAAACACTCGAGTTAACAGGATTTTTTTTGTATATGGAAAACTCCTTTTAACTCAGCCGTGTCTTGTTTGATCCTGACGATCCTGGTGTCAACGAACGCGCCTCACTAAGGACTACGAACTGTCCAAAGGACATGCAAATCGTCCTTCAAATAACGGAGTTATCGAGAATGCAACTTGCGTTCCAAAATCATTAACTGTTATCAAAAGAACGCAAGTCCTTTAGACAGTCGAATTACCTATAACTCAGCCATAGGCTGCTTGATCCTAACGAAATGAGTGTCAATGAACGCGCCTTGTTGAGCACGACGAACTGTCCCAAGGACATGTAAATCGTCCTTCATATAACGGTGTTGTTGAAGATTTTCGATAGAACTTGTAACCTGTAAGAGCTAGAGACATTATATTTGAATACTATTTGTGTTTAGCATAAAAAAGTTTCTTTTTTAGCAAAGTATGTGATTATATGTATTGCATATGCAGTCTTGAAAAGGACTGTAAGTGAGTCACTAAATAGTTCCCCTTCCTACTGTAATCATCTACAAGTATGAGTCTTATTCAAAACAGCAATAGCAGCACTTAGTTTTCTTGATATGGTACTATAACTTTTGTAATCTAGCACGTGTGAATTTCGATCGAAATACTTAGTAGAATGTCAGTAAACGTCCAGGAAATCTAGCCAAAATGTCGTCATATCTTATCTGGGTATATTAAGAGCGATATGGTAGTCCCCCTTTGAAAGTTAGATTTACAACAACTATCGCTTATCAGCCAGTGATTCCCGAATCAAGCGTATATAAGCCCCATCGCAGAGCTCATTCGGCAGAAATCAGTATACTACCAACATGTACTCACTCAAGGAACTGTCCGTCGTGGCTCTGGTGCTTACCCAGTTGCTGGGAGCAATCCAGTGTGGATACTACGATAACACGGATAACTGGGTTCTCTCCGATAAGACGAAACCCTTCCCCGAGAATTCAATTTTGGGTGGATTCGATCCTAGCGGATATAACAACTATATCGGACGCGTCGTGTACTCCAGTTCCATACTGCCAGCCCGTATCGTCGCCGAAACAGGAACTGCCTCCTACAACACCGATACGACTGCTCTCACAGCCACCTCATACGAATTGCTGGTGGCCAACGAGACCATGAGCTACCACTGGGTGCGCAGTTACGATGGCTTCTGGGAGAGGAACTCCGTTTCAGTGGGAACCAGCTCCACCAACGACAGGATGTTCATTTGCAGGGCCAAATGCGATAGCGCCCTTATGATGGGTACACTCTATCCGACTCAGAGGAAGTGCTTCATCCGGTATGGAAATCTATCCCTCAGAACCTTTGAGAAGTACGAGGTACTGGTGCGAGAACACAAAGATGCTCAAATAATTCCTTTTGTGTAAAATAGAAAATGAATAAAATCATTTAAATAAATATAATTTGATAGCATGAATATAATTTTACTGCAGTACTATTTGTATTATTTGGAATAGTAGAATTGAATTGGTGAAGAGTGAAAAATTTTGAATAAGAATATACTCCTTCATCTTTCTTAAAGTTCAGGCAATTAAAAACTCATACTATAATAAACCTTATAGCACGATACAATTGAAAAGAATATATAGAGTATATTAACTACTATATTGTCCGATAACTATAGCTATATATATAATATACACTTATATATATACAGGCTATAAATGGCTTATAATAAAAAGCCCTATAGATATTTAATTGAATATATAGTATATAAAATGTTATATGATAACTATAGCTATATATAATAATATATAATGACTACACTAGAACTAGAAATATTAAAGTTGGCTTCAGTATATATAGCATATAAAATAAATACACTATTTACGGAGTCTTCCACACCCTAATTTGACTTTTTACCACTAGGCTCAGGTAAAGACCTTAATGAAAATTCAATGCAGGATAGATGAAAATTGATATTCGATCTATGTTGGTTAAAGTCTATTATTGGCTTTGTCATCTTCCTCAAAAAGTTTCATTAATACTTTCATTTGAGAAACAAAATTGGTTTTAATAAAGAGAAGATTAAATACTGAGAATATTCGTTTTCAATTACGCCTTGAATTTGCAAATAAATTGACTTTATTTAATTTTTTTTTGCTTTTTTTAATAAAAAGTATTATTTACCTTGGGTACAGCCACCAAGACCTCATACCTATCGTAGTTCTCCGCATATTGGTCAGTAGCAATCAGGCAGTATTCTCTCGATAGGAATAGAGTACCCATGAAGATGCTTCCTTGATGCTTAGCACGACAGATGTAGACCGGCTCATTCCAGGCCGAAGTGCCAACGGATACGGCACCCTCTTCCAGGAAACCATCGAAACTGCGCACCCATTCGTATGTCAGATCATCACGGGTTGTCAGGAGTTCATAGGTTCTATGTGTGGTCACTTCAGAGTAGACCGGATAAGCGGCTGTGGCAACGCCTGACTCGCCACACACACGAGCTGGGAGAATCGAAGCCGTGTGATTGAAGCGGCCCACATATAGCTTATGACTCTTGGAATCGAAACCGCCAACCACAGCGTTGTGGGGAATGGGCAAGGACAGGTTACCAGGCACCCATGTCTGAGTCGTATCTGCAATTAGTTTTATGAGTTGTTGTCAAGTTCAATGTGAAGTTGGTCATTCTTACCAAATTGCGATGGTACGCCGTAAATGACTCCGACGAAGCCAACGAGCAGCAAACAGGCAACTTTGTTCATCATGAGTTCTGATAATGGACTGGTGCCTGGCCATAACAATCGTCTGCTTTATATACTAAGTAGGCTTTATCTCATCTAACTTTGACAGTGATAAGTATTTTGAAGGCGCCATCGTTTATTATTTCTGTGTGTGTAAGAATAGGCACTTAAGGGGCTTTTCTGTGCTGGCAAAGAGTATAGTTTGTTTTAGAATTTCTTTTATTTTATATAAACTCACAGCAATTGAGAACAATGAAGTGTAACTTGTAGAAGTAAATCAAGGAATTACTTATATAAATTTTAGATTATTCGACAGTCTTTCATTTGATTCTTATTAAGACAAAGAAGTGAGTTGAACTAGAAATATACCTCAGTCTATCTTGAAGGAGTTTAAGATTTGATTGAAAGAAGAAGGAAAAGATACATGTACTTCTAACTATATATATATATGTGAATGCATGGGTATACTGTGGAGTATCTCTAACTGATTCTCATTGGTTTTATTCTTACTCTTATGTTGATTTAATTTATATCCCATTTCATTGATCTCATATTGATTTAACAAGAGCACATTTTTTTACATTTTTTCCAAATCTTTAGTTGGTTTATACAGATTTTTTAAGGCCACTAGGAACCATGTTCAATATTACTAAATACTTCCAATAATCAGCCACAATTTAGTATAGTTTTATTTAGCTTATATAGCTTATAATAGTATAGTTAACAGTTTTATAATAGTAATCCTGCTTCTAGTTCTTTTCCACTATTTTTCCACTTAAAAGAGCCAAACTATTCTCGGAAAGGACCCATAAAACAGAACTGGCCTTTACATTAACTTGTGACAGCGCATTATTATTTCATTTGCGGTAGCTTAATTCATCAGAATCTATTTTTATTCTATCAACTACAATTGTCTTAGTTATCGGAAAGTGATTCCCTGGCTGGACACCCCAAATAGTCCAGAGTAGATTTCAATCTAAACTTTTGTTTATTTCGAAAAGTTGCTGCTTCATTTAAGTTATAGATTAGATTCTGATTCATTTGTCTGAATCCGATAGTGCAGGAGTCACACTTATGCCATAATAGTACTCGAGCTTATCAATTAATTTAAGAAACGTTTAGCGAAGTGCCTTTGAATCGATCACGAAATCAATAGTAATTAAATTGTTACTAACTTTGGCATATCTAATCAGAGGGCACTTTTTGTTAACCCCCCCGTTTAAAGAATATTTACAGCACTGGCTCCAATCGGCTATCAGTTATTCCAAGTCCAGGAGTATATAAACCCATTGACAATACGACAAACCACACACTTCTCGATCGACAAGCATTCAGTACACCAACCATCATGTACTCACCGAAGCAACTCACAGGCCTTTGCCTAATCTTTGTCCAGCTGATGGGCGTCATCCACTGCGGAGTCTACGACAACACCGATAAATGGCAGGTAATCGACAAGACCAAGGATTTCCCCTTGAATGCAGTTTGGGGTGGTTTCGACACCAAAGGCTACGACAACTACGTGGGACGCGTCGTCTATAGCTCCTCGGTTTTGCCTGCTCGCATCACTGTGGAAACCGGAGTGGCATCTTTCAACACTGAGACCCTGGCAAGTACGTCAGCCTCTTATGAAGCGTTGCTGTCCAACGAGACCATGAGCTACCACTGGGTCCACAGCTACGATGGCTACAGGGAGAAGAATGCGGTCTCTACGGGCACGAGCTCTCTCAACGAGCGTATCTTCATTTGCCGTGCCAGATGCGATGGAGCTCTCTTCACGGGCACTCTCATCTCGTCCCAGAGGTACTGCAGCATCCGCTACGACTCGATGCCACTCAGACAGTTTGACAAATACGAGATTCTGGTGCGTAAAGTCAAGCCCATGTCATGGCCTTATGCCGTGGTTCCAAATGGAAACTAAAAATATAAATTAAATTCAATAAAAATATTTAATACACTTGCAATGCTTTCAAATATTAAAATTGTTATTATTTAAAGGAAAGTCTTTATTAATATTTATTAAAAGGTAACAACAACAAATTATGATTAAATTTTATATTTATGAAATTATTCAATTAGAATAATTTGGAAGATACTGATGCTAATCCAATTCAGTCAATAAAAAAAGAAAATATTTTTTTAAAATTATTAACTAAAATTTACCAATAAACGTGAGTGTTGACAGTTTAAAATCTAAACAAAAATTAATAATATTCTACACTTTATCAGAAATAAAGAATCGTTCATCCAATCACTTCCGCCATCGAGCATTGGCTGAGCCACTTGGCGTATACTTGATAAACACTGATAAAGGCAAACACACGCTCTCTCACTCTCACCCTCGCTCTCTTTGCGCTCGAACGTTTCGCTCTCTTCGTTGCTTTTGCTTTGCTCTGACTTTGCAAAAACAAGTTTGCCTTTTGTTTTTGTTTTTGTTGTTGTTGTTGTCATGCGAATCGTGTGTCTTTTGGCCTCTAGTACTTGCACACATGCGTCGTATTAACCGTTTCATACGCGGTGTGTGACGTCACAAGCGTCGAGCGTTACCTATTAAAACGGCGGCTAACAGCGCACAGCGGGTTTAGTCGCATCGAGGATCGGCACGAGTTGAGACTAACTAAAACGGAGAAGTAACTGTATTATAGCCGAACTTGTTGTTGTCGCGTGTGTGTCTTGTAGGTGGAATCTTAGCTAAAACTTCAAACGCAAATCGAGGGAAAACTATTTGCCAAGTGGTAAAGTGATGCAATGTTCACTCGAGAAGAAAAGTGACTACAATCGTCCGACTAATCAAGCGTAACTCGAAGAAAACCTTGCGAATTTCTTAGCCATGTCGAAATTAACATAATCACAAAGAGGTTTAGGTTGTAGATACTACTAAAGATACTTGGCTGAAAGTATTAAAATAAAATAAAACTAGCAAAAGATACTTTGTTGAAAGCATACGAACTAAACGGAGAAATAAAACACGATTTCGCAGTTGATTTAAAATATAATTTAAAAACAATTAAATTTATTTAATGACAACTAAAGTCAGTCGAAGGCAAATAGGTCGAAATTGAATACAAAATGAAGAACACTACACTACAAAATTCAACTGCTTTACAGTATGCAACCAAGTATCTTAAAAAAGTCTAAAAATTAACTTCTGTTTTCCAGAGTAAACAAAGTGTTTTTCCTATAAGTTTTGAAAGTCCTCTTCGATCAATAAAACTCTAGTTAAACAAGCTCCCTCCTCTGTGGCTGCCTTTCTCCTTTATGCTCTAAGGAAACCCGTTTCCATTGCAATTGAAATTCAAAAGTAAAAAGAATATTCAGAGATGAATTGTTGAAACTCGATATTATCAATAAAACTCCCTGTAGAAATGTGTAAGAGCTATGACCCTAAACAGCTGTTACACCTGTTTACAAGGTCAGAGCCCAGTTCGGATGCAACTGGGACAGAGCTCATTTCATTATTCTGAAGCAAAAGACGCACACTCTCTACATGTTTCAAAACCTTATAAGAGCTCGACTCATACTATCTTATCTCTATAATAATCACTTTAATACTAACGGCTTTTATAATGAGATCTAACAGGCAGTACAATGGCATTTTCATTACCATAAACTGGCTCACCGACAACGTACTAGTACTGGGGCTTTGAGTACCCGTAGTATATCTTTTATTGTTGTGGTAATTGCCAGGTCTGTCTGCCCCGGCTAGAGTGAGGTTGAAGTTCAGCAATTTTTGAAATTCGGCATAAATGTATCTGGTTTGACAATTGCACTAGTTCATTGCCAAACTTTATATCGGTGATACACTTAAGTAATTATTGCGTATGCTATATGTTTAGTCGGGTTTTGCAACTCTTACAAAGTGGGGAGTGTTCTGCAGTCTATCCTCAATATCAACAGTTATTTATAATATCCATTTCCGCCTTACAGAACTGTCTAAAAAGGAATTCATCACTAAAGTATGGAAACATTTACAACCGAATTGCGGCTTTATCTCTGCTTTATCGGTCATATATAAACCTGATTGCCTGACTGTCTGAAAGCACTGCCAGATCAGCTCCAGTGATAACCAAAAGGCGTGACAAAAATAACTAAATTAGGTTTATAACCACATAAATTACTTAACGGCAATTTGCAAACAAACTTTGCAGAATGAGAGCACTGAGTCAAGTAATTTGCTTTCTGCTCAGTATTATGCTATGCCAAGCCACAAAGCCAAATATAATTATAATACTCATAGACGATATGGTAAGATAAAGAAAACTAGAAGAATATTGTATACATTTAACTATACTAAAAGTATTTAAACACTTAGGGCTTCAATGATGTGAGTTTCCATGGCTCCAATCAGATACTAACACCAAATATCGACGCCTTGGCCTATAATGGCATTATATTGAATCGCTACTACGTGCCCAACCTCTGCACGCCCTCAAGGGCCACGCTGCTGACTGGAAAGTATCCAGCAAATACAGGTGAATATATATTGAAGTAATGCCAAATGTATCTATATATAAACTCTACTCTAATTTTAGGCATGCAACACTTTGTCATCTTACCTGATGAGCCCTGGGGTCTTCCGCTGCGGGAACGTCTCATGCCGGAATTCTTTCGGGAGGCTGGTTACTCCACTCAGTTGATCGGCAAATGGCATTTGGGTTATTGGCGTGAGGATATGACTCCCACTATGCGTGGATTTGATCACCACTATGGCTACTACAATGGCTATATTGATTACTATGATCATAGCCATCATCTGCTGGATAAGAACTATACCTCAGGCACAGATTTCCGAAGGGATCTAAAACGTTGGCCCGTGGATAATGGCACCTATGCCACGGCAGCATTCACAGCCGAAGCAGAGCGCATCATCAAGGAGCATAACCAGACCCAGCCGCTGTTCCTGATGCTCAGCCATCTCGCAGTGCACACTGGAAACGAGGATAATCCCATGCAGGCACCCGAGGAGGAAATAGCCAAGTTCTCCCACATTAAGGATCCGAAACGACGCACTTATGCAGGTGATTAGGATTACTGTATTCCCAATTTGATTAGAGGTATACAGTTGAATCATTTCATCCATTAGCCATGCTGTCTAGTCTGGACAAGAGTGTGGGTCAAACAATGCGTGCTCTATCGGATCATGGCATGCTTAACAATAGCATCGTCTTGCTATACTCCGACAATGGAGCTCCCACTGTTGGAGTACACTCTAATGCTGGTTCCAACTATCCATTCCGAGGAGTAAGTAGCTCGATTGTAGATTAGAATAGTATTCTTATCTCTTATCGCTCATCAACAGCAAAAGGAATCCCCCTGGGAGGGTGGCATACGATCCGCTGGCGCCATCTGGAGTCCACTGTTGCAGCAGAGTGGTTATGTCTCGAATCAGCTGATTCATGCCATCGATTGGCTACCTACGCTGGCAGCAGCTGCAGACGTTCAGCTCCCAGCATCTCTGCCACTCGATGGAGTCAATATGTGGCCCACACTCAGTGGTAATTTGGAGCCCCAGCCGAGGAGACTTCTGCATGTACTGGACGATGTCTTTGGTTATTCCTCCTATATGCGGGATGATCTGAAGTATGTGAACGGCAGTAGTTTCGGCGGGCGCTACGACAATTGGCTGGGTGAATTGCCAGCGGGAGAGGATGATCCGCTGAGTGCTTACTACGCGCAACATGTGCTCTCCTCAGAGGTGCAAGAGGTGTTGGGCAATCGCTCCTCCCTCTCAAACAATCGCATCGAACAACTCCGTGCCGATGCGACACATCGCTGCTCCAGTAAGGAGCAGAATCACACTCAGCCTGAATACCTGTGTGAACCACTTAAGGCACCCTGTTTCTTCAATCTGGCCAAAGATCCTTGTGAGCAGTACAATTTGGCCAATCTGTATCCACTGGAGCTACAGCTACTCGAACAGGAAGTACATCAGTTCCGGTTGAATGCCGTTGAGAGCGCCCGTGTTCCCAGAGCAGATGCTCGCTGCAATCCCTTATACCACGGTGGTTTCTGGGAGTGGTATAATGAGACCATCATTGATAATGGATCAAGTGGATTGCAGAGTTTCAAATGGAGCAGCGTATCCAGTTGGTTGTCGTTCGTGGTTACGTTTTTCATTAAGTCTTATACTTAAGAAACACAACAGGGTATCGTTAACTTATTTATATATCTGCTAGTTCAATCTGAATAACTGTATTATATTTACCTCAACTTGGTATTAAGGTAATGTCTGGATGGTTTTATCTCTTTGCTGTTTTGCCTACTGATTTTATATTATTAAATGTGGGAGATGAAGTCTTGGACCAATATGTAAATAAAATTCAAAAAATTGTAAATACAATTTTTAAAACTTAATTGAAGGTTAATCACTGATATTATATAGTAATTGATTTCAATTGATTCTGGAGAATCTTTTCCCAGTTTAGAATCAGCTTTTAGTCATAGCAAACAAGAGAATTTGACGTCGACTTCAATTCAATTTCTTTCGTTGAACTCAGCACCGTCTTATATCATGGAATTCGTATTAGTGAGAACTAACTAAACAAAATAACGGACTTAATTTAATCACTCAAATTGAACCCACCGACTTTTCATGTACTATTTTCCTTAACGTGGGTTGTGACTTATATTTACTTTATATTTAAAACGTATAAAAATTATTAAATACGAAAACTGTATATAACAGAGGATAACAGGCGAAATTTCAGCTTGGACTACACTCTGGTGCACATCAAGACATACAGTACATATATAATATAGATATAATACAAACAGATCTTAGCAATTAGAAATACACTCGTATAATACTCTTAACATTATATTACAAATTGGTTTCCATTGGGATTGATGCTGCTTCTCCAATGAGACGCTATTCGATCATATTAAATAGCAAACAGGAGAATATCATGCCAAATATCTGTGAAAATATATAGAGTTAGTTTATCCGATATACTCCAGATTACAATTCACTATATGTACTCACCATGAGAATAGCAACCGCTATCGAGGTGCCGCCTATGACAGCCGCATGGTCCCTTATAAAGTTGGTCGTCACATAGAGGCAGCCCTGATTGTACAGATTCGTAATGGTTGGGAATATGGTGCACTCCTTGCGCTGGCCACCGAACAGTTCCTGGCAGCACGACTCCGGCACGGGTCCATAGCGATTCCAGTCATGCCATGTATCGACGCCGCAGCACTGCAAACGCTCCTGAGTCAAGTCCCAGGCCTGCGTAATCTCACGTCGGCTGCCATATAAGGCCATGGTGGATCTCATTTCCTAGTGAGTAATTATAATTATCAGTTGAAATACACCTCATGGGGAGAGAGGGATCTCTTACCTGCCGCATGGTCTGCTGCACTCGCTCACGGAACACGTACCCCAAGACGCCGCCAATTAGCATAGTCACGAAAACTAAAGCCACGATGATGAAATACTACAGCCAATAAATGCAAAAAAATGTTCAATAAATGCGAAAATGTTGAATATTTCCGAATTTCGATTTCGAAATGGAGTTGTGAGGTTAATGAATACTAAGAGTACTACAAAATGTACCAGATATACTACTACATGTATCCAATTTGCTAAATATATATAGAAGTAATATATTTACTAGTTAATATTAAATAACAATTTGGTTTTATTATTTTTTAAACCGGTTTTAATTGCAGTTTCTTTAACTCTACAGTCATGCTAAGTCTATCTTCAAAGTCAATTTATCAAACGATATTTATCGATATGTTAATGAATTGATCTAGTTCGATTACTCACCGTTAGAAGCAAGCACTTGACTTCCTTGCCAGCGCCCACACAGCCCAAAAATGAGACCAGACAGATGATGACGGATGTGACCAGCAGCACATAGACAGCGCCTGAGAACAGATTCGTGCCCAAAAGCTCATTGACAAAGCTGCGGTCCACCAGAGTCCACAGCGTCAGGCAGAAGACAATGGCGCCACCGACCTAAGAAACCATTTATCAAATTGTTAATCAACCTTAAAGTGTGTAAAAAGTTTAGTTTACTCACAAACATCACAAAGTTCGCTATGAACAAACTGTACTTGACGAACTGCCCGCAGCAGTCCATGCGAGAGCTGAACCCCATGTCGTCCTGTTTTTAAGAAGAAGAAATACGAACAGAGAGCAATAACAGTTAGATGTGGTTCAGGCAGCAGCTGAGCGAACAATGCGTAAACATTGCGACGCGCACTGGAGAGAGCATGCGCAGCGCTGTCGCTCGCAGCTGAGAATAAAGTACACCTAACCATGACCCACTTTTAGACGTCGCCGTCAGCGTCAGCGTCTGCGTCGACGTAGACGTCGCTATGCCAACGTAACCGAGACGAAGCGCATAGACATAGACACTTGCTGTTATGAGTGTGCATGTAAGTAACTATGTGTATGTGTGTGTGTATGTGTTAGTTGATGTATTTGCTTTGGTACATATTTAAAGCTCATAGCGTGTGTACATTGAGCTTTTTGCCAATACGGGAATTTTGTATGCGAGGCGAGAGTGTTTTTTTTCTTCTTCTCGTGAACGACACGACTTGAATAATACTCATTAAAATAAAGAAAAAAAATTGGATTAAATTAAATTTATTTCACCTTATCGAATAATCGATGCTTTCAATCATTATGACTGCTGGATTCCGTACATAAATTAATAGTAATTACACTGGATGAGTAATCGTAATCGTAATGATTCTCTCTAGCCGTAGCCGTAGCCGTAACCGTATCTAAACGACATCTCAGTTTTAACTTGATTTTTGTTTTGCTTTCTGAAATTCAAATAAGCCCCCGAAGTTCGTCGAAGTTAATTGCGGTTATTAAAAAAATGTTCTCACACTGTTTGCATGTAGTATTTGTATGTGAGCAACAACAATGATTATGTACTCGGATCGTAGTTAAGTATGTACTTCTATATAGTGAAAATCGTGTCTAAGATGACAGTAAGTCATCTGAAAGTCGCCATTAATTACGGGGCGTGCCGGAGCCGAGTGTTCTATAAGCCTGAGCTTGTTTTGTCATATGCAAAAACCCCAATCCCAGCCCCAACCCCAAAACCAATTAGCCACAATTTCTGATCTCATGATATAATTTCGATCTAGTGTTACACACAATAATGAGAACACTCAACACCGTTTAGCTGAATTTAGATTAATTATAATAACAATTATGGTAAATAGGTGTTATTATGAAAAGTGTTAAGTGAAGTTGAAGTTGAAGTTGAATCATGAATATCCAATATGAAATTATATCTATTCGAAATGTAGCTAACTGAAACTTACTCTGTTGCCTTCGTGCAGCACAAACGAAGTTTTCGTTAAGTAACCAATTTTGACGGTTTTTTCTCGCAAATTGCTTACCAATTAACAATAATTTTTTTGTACTTTTAGTAGCAGTTGTGTGAACAATGTGACGGACTGTACTTCAGGCTTGACAAAATACTATAAAGAGAAGTGGAAAACCCTTTTGTTGAATGAATTCTATTATCTCAATTTGCCGCAGAATTTATGAATTTATTTCTGGTGATCTGAAGTATTGGACTATAAGGAAGTACTATTCAGAAATTTGAATAAAATTTTATAAATAATTGTAATTATTTAAACCAATTGTTCAGAATTTCGGAAAAAAAGTTGAATTTTCTGTCGAATTTATGAATTCTTCTGGTGATCTATACTACAGATTCTATAGTGTTATCCCCTTAGGGAATACTATTCAGAAAATCTAACAAAATTTTAAAAATAATTGTAATATTTTAAACCAAAATTCTTCAGCATTTTGGTAAAAAATTTTACAGGGTATCAATGGGATCGTGCAGCTGCAATTAGCGCACGCTTACTTCATTTCTTATGACACTTTTTGCAATTTCGCTTTGATGACATTTTTCCATCGAATTTCTGTATTGCTGAATCTGTAATTTATCGGGAGTACATAAGTTAATAAGTCACAATTAAATCTATATATTGATCATAATCAGTTTCTATATCTTCGCTGTCTTATTTCAAGTTAACTTTTCATTTTTTAATTCAGTTTTTCAGTTTTATTTTTTATTTTTTATTTATTACATTCGCTTTCTGTCGGCCTTTTGCAGTTGATAATTGTTAATGAGTTTTATGCATGAGTCTGTTGTTGTTGCTGTAGTTTTGTTGTTGTTGTTGTTGTAGTGTTGTTGTTGTTTCATAGCCATGGCAAACAACTTTTTCAATTTACTGCTTACTTAGTGTGTGTAAACGTTCCCAGCTGTAGCGGTATATCCTTGTTGGCAGTTGATGCAACTAGTTTATAGTTATTGTTTAGTTAATATTCACGCACTTTCAATTTGCATTATTATTTTGGTTTTCTGTATAAATATCGAGTTGCTTTCGGCAAGCGTCGGTCTTTCCACAACTGTTTCAACTGCTATTCCAGCGTCTCTACCGCACGAGCGCTGGCTTGGAACTGGTTGTGGGAACAGTTGCTATGCTTGGTTTTTTATAAGCTTAGCTCACAAAGAGATTCGTTGTTAGCGCCATCTACCCACTGAGTGCCGAGAGCACAAAAACACAGAGAGTGAGAGCCAAGGAGCTTTACTCACTCACTCAATCGTTCGTGTTGTTGTTGTTGCTTTATTCCCTTACCATGTGAAAAGGTAGTGAAATACTACAACAACAACAACAACAACAGCCAAACGGCACTTTATTTTATTACAGTAGTAGTTGTGGCTGTATTTTATGCAAGCTTCACTTGAAATCTATGTAAAATGTTCATTTAAGTAGTAAATTATGGAATTACTGAAATATCTTGCTAATCCAATAGGAATGTTCGATCGACTACTATTTCCAACTGTCCGCCCGCATTCCAATTAGCATCACAGTTTTACTTTTGCTAGCTCAATAAATACAGTGGCTCAAATAATGAATAATTTCTTTTAAAAATAGAAATAAAATATTAATATTACTACTATGAGATGAATTTCTTTTCAAACTGATAGCATTACTACTATAATTCTTCTTATAGTTTTAGCTTCATTAAACTTTGGAGTGCAAAGCATGCGCTGCATACTCTTAGCTGTGAGCCACTGTAACCACTGTAATAAATTAGCTGTGCTAGCATTCTTGGTAAATTTTGTGGGTACATCAATTGTGCTCTGTTTTTGTTTATTTTATGCTTAATTGACAGAAAGAAACCTGGTAATGAATATACATATGTATGTGTGGATGTACATATATTCTTAAGCAGGGCGATGAACTGAACTACCCATCCATAGAGACAATGGATGTGGTAAGTGGATTATGGATATGACTGTACTTTATTAAGGTCTCGATCCTTGTATAAGAATTTCTTACAGTGGCTGCTTTTTCTAGGCCTACTTGGCTTATTAGAATGTGAGACAGCAATTGAGGGCTAGTTGTACCTAACCGAGGAACTTTATCTGATAACTCAGTTAACTTTTCAACTATACCCAGAGACACATTAGTACATATGTCCCTGGATGTATGCTGACTCGTTACACTATAACAATACCTGAGGTGGGGTCTGCCCCCGCTTACGCTCCCCAATTCTAGCCTCAGTCATGAAGGACTTTTTTCGACTGTATGATTACAATTATGTTTTAGCAGATGCAATTTAGCATAACTACTTGATTTACTCAATTTAAATTTGAGGAATTTAACGCCTTGTCACCTTGAGGCAACTCAACGAGACGAGTCGTTCGTATTATATGCCATTAATCATAAGATTATAAGATACTTGGGGGAGTAATATTCTATATAGTGAAATATGCATGTGCTTCTCATATTAATTGACTTTTTAATATATGCCAAAAACACTTGAAGCCACTTGCAACTGAGCATAGATAGATTTTCTATTGAAACCAGACTAAGCTGAATAAGATATTGAAAAGCGTATTGCACATTGCAGGCAGAAATGTTTATAGCGACTATAAAACGCAAAAAGGTTCCCACAGCGTGTGTCAGAAGCAAAGCAACAACAAAAATACTTGAAGTAACAACAATAATATTAACAGGCGGCGTAATTGTTTTTCCATTTTTTTCATGTTTTGTTTTTTTTTTTGTGTTTTTTTTTTGCATGTACGATACGTGTGATTCAAGCTAAACCGTAGCGAGAGCATTGAGATGAGTCGGGCCACTTGGTGTTAACACAGCCATAAAAGTGCTAAACAACCCAACAATTTTTGTCAAACCTAACAATCGGAACTGCAGATGGAGGTCAAGACGCGAAAGTGGGAGGGGAGAGAGGGCTATGGGTTGGTTTCTGTTATCTACTACATAACTTTGACCTTAGGCCTAGCTTATGAAACTGTTTACTGTTTGACAACCAATTTGTTTGCCCAACTTAATGAGAGTGCTAATTGCCGAAGGTTTTCCGATTGGGAATTTTCAGAATTACGTAGTTTAATGAGAGGAAAAGTCGGGAAATAATATTATAAATATTAAAATTATAAATATTTTTAAAAGTAATTATATAAGATTTAAATGAAACTTACCATTCTATTTGTTCCATTGATAATGTCCATGTTAATGTTTTCTGTAAAATCCAATTAACGACGAGTAATTCCGCAAGTTAAACTTGACCTGGTACATGACGCTTTTTAAAACTTCTTTGTATCTCCACACACTTACACAATCTGTCTTTGGAAATCCCATATAATTTGTCACAATTTTACCTTCAAGAATCAATTTGAGATTGACCGCAAAACACAACTAAATCCCAGGCTAATTTTCCTTCAACTTAGCTTAGTTAATTGTTATCTAACCCTGCCCTATTTGGTATCTAATTACCCTTTAGGCTTGCAACATATTCTTATGCGACGCTTTTGATAATTCCGACTTCCTCCCACACATTAAACAGCGCATTTTTTAGTCAGCAAACAAATTAAAAAACAAATACCCAAAACTGTTTTTAAATTGTCTTAACTTAGTCATATTATCTGTTACTTGCTATTTACTCGATGTCAGCTCAACGATTGTACGTGACAAACGATGTCTGTGTCTAAAGATTCTCTCTGACATTTCATTCAGTTAACAATCTTGGTATTTGTGGAACTCAAGTTAGTGTAAAATAATGTAGCATACGTTTAGGCTGCGTGGGAAAATACAAGTTACAGACCGCTAAAGCAATCACAATCGGTCATGAGATACACTCGACTCGAAGACATAATAGTTTAAACCTTAAACCACGTCAGAAATAAGTTATTTTTAAATGAATTCATTGTCTATTTTCAGGCAACAACTGTAAATGATAATTTACAAAATATATGTATATCTGTACGTATATGTATAGTATGTAAATACAAAATGTTCTCTCTCTTTTTTATGTTTATGTACAAAGTTTTTAGCATCGGTAGATATTGAACTATTCACATAGTTTGTGTAGGGTTTGATTTTTAATTTGTTTGTACAAATCGCCTGAATACATTCTTGTATTCACAGTTGAGATACAAATGTCTCGGATGTCACGGGCCTCGTTCCCTTCACCTGCTGGGAAAACTAAACTTAAGTACAATGTGTATTATTGTATGACATTTTGGTAGGATCTTTTGGTAAACAGCCAGCAACTGACCACATTTGTAAGACGGTAACAAAACTTTAAAACTTAGCGGTCTATGTTTAGGTATAGGTATAATTAAGTATTATTGTTACGATCACGCAGTGCGAAAGGCATTCGCATACTCCACAGCATCGTGCAGAGTGGGAAATATCTCAAATGGTCCCTCACTAAGGGCCATGCTATGCACCAGTGTATCATAGACACGATCCACCGGACTGGCCAGCAGTAGGCGAGCACCGCGCACTTTCAGCTCCTTGCTGACGTCACTCAATGTACTGCAGCCCGCCACATCTATATGGCCCAGCATCGAGAAGTCCAGTATGAGGAACTTGAATACATCTGCAGTGTCCACAAATTGTCCGGTGAGGGATTTACCATTCTGCGCCACCTGCGCGTAAGTAGACTTTTTACTCTGGCTACTGTTCTTGTTGTCGCTCTTGTCCAGTCCCACGGTTTCGTTGAGGGCACGGCGAAAGAAGAGGCTTGTGGCAAAATTGAGCGAGCCGCAATAGCGGAAGATACACGTCTCTGGAACTTGAATCACATTTCGATGTTGGGTCATGTCCATGTATATGCCAGGTGAGTCAGGTATATAGCCCAGCAGACAGGAATAGGGCTTCAATCCCTTTATGTACAGCGCCAGCAGGGACACACAGACTCCAATGAGTAGGCTAAAAGGGATGTATAGGATTAATAGTTGAAAATCAAACTACTTGATTGTACTTACCCAATGTCGATATCAATTAGCACCACACAAAGGAATGTGGATATCCAGGTGAACATTTCCAGCTTGCCCTGCTTCGAGAACTTTTTCAGTTCCTTCACCTGCATGAACATCGGCTTCAGGGCGACAATAATTACTCCAGCCAAAACGCACTAACATAAATTAAGAGAAAGTTAATCATTAAGGTAAAACAAAGGCATATTCCATTGAGTATTCACCCTAGGCAAATCACTGAAGAATGGTCCAATCCACATTATTGTTGCCACCACCAGAGAGGCAGATACCAGCGATGCTATCTGAGAGACTCCTCCCGTTTGGTCCTGTATCACCGACCTGGACAGCGAGCAGGCCATTGGTAAGCAGGCAAAGCAACCGCCCACAATATTCCCTACGCCCATGGCAAACAATTCCTGATTCGCACGCACCTCATAGCCATGTTTCTTGGCAAAAGTCAGACCCATTGACATTATAATCGAGTAGGTGACAATCGCAATGGCTATGGAATCGACAGCCACCAGTGGCACCAGATCCAGGCGAGGGAACGAGGGACTGGGTAGACCCTTGGGTATCTCGCCCACCGGTTGCACCTGGAATTCCATTTGCAGATGAAACAATTTTGAGATTAACGTGCCACCAATGACAGCGATCAGTTCTCCGGGCAGCGGGAAGCGACAGCGTTTGCTGAGACACGGTTTCAGGCACTCATTGCAAATCATCATAAACACGATGACTCCCAGGCAGAAGCCAAAGTTCACGAGGTTCGTATTTGGCACATTCTTAAGCACATCTATCACAGTGAAAAGGATCTTAAAGGCACCCTTATGCTTCGGCACCTGTACGCCCAGCACATCCTTGAGCTGTGCTGTGACCACATGGCACGCGGCGGCTGTTGTGAAGCCATTGACCAGAGGCTCACTCAACAGCGAGGCCAGTGTGCCCAGCCTGAAGAAGGACATGAGCAGCTGTAGGTATACAACAACATTAATTATACTTCTTTTACTACTATTCGATGTTCCTGCACTTACGTTAACAATGCCCACTGCGAGGGCTAATGAGGTTACCACCTCGAGATTGGTAATAACATTCTCAGTGGGTGGCATCATTGTTGTTGTTGTTGTAGTTGTGGAGAAGTTGAGCAGCGGCAGGGATGTTGTGTCTGATAACAGTGAGTTTCCCTCCGTTGTTGTTGTTGTTGTTGCAAGAAAAGGAATCGCTGTTGTTGTTGCTGTATGTGTATTCGGATCATTGGCGTAGGTCAGCACCACTTTTTGTGTCATCATACTGGCCACAGCGAATGTGCCAATGGAAATGTGCTTTGAGGTGCCCAGAACCATGTAGGCGAGCACCGGAAAGACGGCCATATAGAGTCCGTTGCCAGCCGAAACTCCGGCCAACATTCCATAGGCCATGCCATGGGGTATGTTCATGATGGCCACCGTGAAACCAGATATGATATCACCTATCAGATCCCGCCGTAGCGAATACTGTGGCAGCCACTGCAGGATTGGTATAATCCCCGTGAAGAGGGACAGAAAACTCCAGCCTTGCCAGCAATTCCGCAACGACGACGGTATGCTCTTATCCCGCGCCGCATAGCCTGTATCCTTAATGACTACCTCGTGTGTGAGCACATCCCGATGGATGCTGTACTTTGGTTGTATTTTTGGTTTGATTTGTGCGCTTTTGCCATTGCCACTGCCATTGATATTGTTGTTGTTGTTGTGAAGAGGTTTTGTTCTAAAAGAATAAGAAATTGTTAGAAAAGATACATTAAATACATCTCTAGTACTCATACTCACTCTGGATTCTCCGTATCGTTGGGCATTGTGTGCTCCACGTCAGCGTGGGCTGTAGTTCACTCTCTTTTGGTTGTATCAATTTTACTGTCAGTCAACGTTCATCCACATCGGTGTAAGTAAAATGATGGTATGATATATTGTTAGTTGGTAAAATCCTCTAGCACCGGATTGGCTCGTTAGGTTTGAATTGAGGAATATTTACAAAGCACCAGCTTCGTTTAAAGTATTAGCAACGATGTTGTGGTCGACGTTGGCTCAAGTCATTGAACTGTTTCCCTTTGCTTGCGTTTTTCTTGTAGATAAAATTTTGGTTTCTAAAAATAAAAAAGAGTTAAGATTAATATAGTCACTCGATAAGTAGCTTATTAATGCAACTGATGACTCTCATATTGCACTGTTATAATTAGATCATTTCTGCTAACGCAATTCAAAATGTTTCATTCACAAAACTAGCGGGAAAAGTAAACATATGATGTACACATTAAAGAATTTAAATGCGATAAGTACAGTAAATAGATAAATACTCGAGGTGTGCTTTAAAAGTACAGAAACTACTATTTAAAATGCTAGTTTGTTAGAAAAAAGGTCTGAAAAGACTAATAAAGCTATTTGAAATTTGTTAGATACTGGGTTTAAATGTTAAGGTTAAAGTTGTTTATTTATTTAATTAAAAAGTTACATTTTGCAACTTAAACTTCTGCTTTATTGATATATATCGTTCTAGGTTTAATTGAACTTTTAATGTAAAACGGAACATTAAAATACTAGTAAGATAAATACAGAGTACGAATTGCTTAGAGGCAAGTACTACTTCAGGCGAGTAAGTTATAGCGAATTACTATTAAAACTTCATCGAGTTAAACACTGTTTCATTTTTTTAGTGTGTATATTTATACTCTATATACATTAATATAAGCTCCTTCCTAAAGCCTTACGCTTAACTGAAGTTTACACCAAGCCTTTCTGTTGACCACTCACTTTCACACATGGAATAGAACTGACATATCCATAGCCATTGTCCACTTGTATAAATACTACAAACGAGAGCTCCCGGCAGCTCGAAGCTCTCTTCAAATTAACACTAATATCTGATTGGTTAAATTACTGCAGCAGCATGTGCGCGACTGCTGACCAATATGGGAAGCATAGTACTAATATTATATGAGTGTGTGTGTGTTTGTGTATGGTTAAAAAACATACATGATGTGCTTATCATGTGTGGCCGGAGCATGCCTCTTCCTGGTTAAGGCATTGGGAGAGCAGAGAGAATTCTCTAGTGACGTCTGCTCTAGCGAAATGTGTGTTTGCGTACGCACTTGATGAGCACGTATGTCGATTATCAGTTGTCTACATCTACAAGCACCATATGGCTAGTTAGATATATCAATAGATTGATTTCCATCATCGAAATTTCAGCAAAACTGTGTGAGTAATTTTTGTGGGCAATCAAAGTTCGCTAATTGTCAAACAAAGTGGGGAAAAAGTGGGTTTTAATGCTGTGTACTCTAGCCATAAACACCTAGATGTAAGCCGAGTCCCACTGTGTACTGCAGTTCCAATGAAATAAAAGTATTTTTAAGTCCACTACACATCTGGGTATGGCTTACTTTAAGCAATGTATTACTTATCAAAGGTAGCCGTACCGTTGGAAGAAATAATACTTTTAATTTCCACGTAACTGTTACCAACAGGCACAGTTTCTGCTAACTGACTGTAAGAGCCGAATCTAAAACGGGTTTAGCACGTCGAGTGACTAAGCAGAATACCCGTGCAAACACTCAGAATACACAAAAGGAAATACAGAAAAGTAATCATACTTTTACAGCTCTGTTTTACCGGCACTTGCATCATGAATGATCTGTTTCAGTCGGACGACCTCAACGCACTTCCCAATGCAATGTCAAGTTCAATGGCTTTCAGAAGTAAAGGTGTGTGTATATACTGAATATACTATACTATACTATATTTATTTATTTATTTACATACTGCTTGCTTAAAGTTAAAACTAAAGCAACAGGGGTGGGCAGCCATAGCTAACTATACTATATACTACATATATACTATACTATATGTGGAGATTTTGTTACTCACAATTCCATGCGAGTAGTTAGATCAATCACGCGACTTCGAGCAGTTTTATTGCCTTGATTCGCGACTGCGGATCAAATGATTCAATTGATTTTGCATGATCAATTATGCTGCGAATTAAAGCATGCGATCAAAATCATGTGAAAATGTGATTCACATGAGAAGGACCGTATCGAACTGCAGCCAGAGTTTGATATGGGAACAGAACTGTCGAACTGTCGAGTACTCAGTTCCAATGTTTGCCTCCACTTGACTACAATGTCTTGCGATTATCTCTCTCTCTATAATGCAGGTTACAATGCATTCACAGTGGGTGCCTAATCAGACTCATTGATCAACACACGTTCCACCTGCAAGACAATAAAACGCTGATAAGATTTTCACATTTGTTAATGCGAAATTGATCAAAATGAAAGGAAACGGCTGATAACTCACAGTAAGTCGACTCTTAAATACTCTACAGTCTGTTAAACAAACTAATTAAGCTCAATTTAGTTATAGTTAATAGTCCCCTTTCCATTGTCTGTACAGGGTAATCCCCGCAGTAAATTACACTGTCCGAAGGGGATGCCCCTGGCTTGGCTTTCAGTGTCGACTCCACATTAGTTCTACTAGCCAAATACGAATCAAGTACTACCTACTACAGAACCGGTTATTGGCACAACACACATAAACCAAACTGACAACTGTGTGTGCACAACTATTAGGTAATATTTCGTAAGAGAAAAGCATTTCCCAACGGTTGTGATTTCAAGATGATCTAATGTTAAACACACTTTTCTTATCAGATTATCGCAATCAATATTCGAACTCCATAAAGCACTTGAGAAATCTGCGAACATATGACAAAAATTTTCCATTTGAGGTAGTCCAATGGTTGCCATTGGCGCATAGATAGCGGCGAATCTCTTATCACTGTGAGACCCTGAAGAGGTGTGCGGCCTTCAAGTGCTCGTGGCTTGTACAATCACATGTTGAACAGAATAATGTGGATAGTGAATTGAACAGTTATTTCCCAATCACACTGAGTACACTGGGTCTTCAAGAAAGAAAGTATCTACTACTGAAATTATCTCTGATCTGTAAAGGCAATTTGATGACGATAAGAGTGCCACTGATAAGCGAGATGTGGAAGTATATAAAATAATGAATGGCAAATATTTGCTGGGCTTTAATATGCCCCATAAGTAAGCCTCTATTATCTCTAGATTTACAGCCGATTAGTAAGTGTCTAAAGCGTAGCGCTGGATTAACAACAAATGCTTTTTATGGATATAATAATCATAAATATTCCTATACTTTTATTCACATGTAAATTAGTTTTCTTTTTTATTATAAAAACCAAATTGTTCCGCTTGCTATAGCACACCATATACTATACTCTACTTATTTTTACAGCTAGATTGATGGCTGACCTTCGAACTTTAAAGTTCCCATTACCGCTAGTTTTTGCTGGGGCCCAAGTTCAAATGGAATTGCTCATAATAAAGGCCCTAAGGTCGCCTCCAAATATGACTAATCGGCTCAATACAAAAAACAACAACAACAACTGGCACAGTAACTGAACATGATAATGTCGAACGCATAAAAAACTGCAAATAAAAAGGCAACAACAGCAAATAGAAGAACAGTAGCTGTGAATGGGTGCCGGGGCTTTATCAGCAAACACTCGTTCATATTTGCTATTTGCTCGTGTACGTGCAACAATTATTTGTTTGTACTTCGATTCTAGATGCACGCTAGCCATATGAAATGGTATTTTCCACACACAAATCCCAGCAGCAGTTATTCTCTTAATAGAAATGTATCTATCAGATACTTTTGCCAGGTTTCAAGACCGTTTAATGAACTTAATTGCTGTGAGTGCCCCAACCAAATCATTTTCACTGGTCACTCGACAAAATCACATCAAACAGAAATGTATGACAATCGCATAGAGAGCGAAGTAAATAAATTAATTGGGACACAATTGCTGTACAGTTACTCTCAGCTGTCCGCTCACTATTTCTCACTCTCTTCTGCTATTACTTTCTGTTTTCAATCACTGCGATAGTGAAAACAAGAAACAAATTCAACTCAGAGCTTCCTCACACAGAATCTGCCTTATTAAGTTGGCTGCGCATGCCGTATGAAGCGAGGCGATTAAGCCATCAATACATCTACACTACAATATGAGTGAGAGCGGGTGTCATACAGAGAGTGCAGTGCAAGCGCCAATTAGAATCAAAGTTGAAGTGCATGTGTGTTAGTGTGTTGGTGTGACTGCGCTTTTGCTGCTTGAGTATGAGCTAATGCCATACTTCTGCAATATGTGTGAGAGCGGGTGTCATACAGTGAGTGCATTGCAAGCGGCCAAGAGGGCCAAAGTTTAAGTGTATGTGTATTGGTGTGTTGGTGTGACCGCGCTTTTGCTGCTGTGGTGCGTTGCTCTCCCACTTCGAAAGTAAAGAGTCTGAGTCGAAATTGAAGAGGAAGAGAGCGACAGATCAGAACTCTGCGCTGTCGTCCTATTAGTTCACACCCGGCATTCAGTTCGTACAGACGCAAGGCGCGAAGAGTAAAAAAAACACCACTTTAGCACACTTGTGGCAACCGTGCACTCAGCATAAGATGCGATGCAACGCCAATCTTATCTCTATTCACTTGAATGAGAATTCGCAGCTAGGGCTTATCTGGTTTCAATTTGGCAGATGCGAAATATAATAC